>OX439140.1:27136383-27791123 GCA_949318255.1 Pollenia labialis | reverse complement strand
ACGTCAAATTTGTCCCATTACCAGACACTATCATCCACGGTACCCCATAAGTTGCAAAATTTCATCCGTAATTGATTTTGTGACCTTGACTTCCAGCCATTTTGAGTATGCATCATAAATAATCAGAATCATCATTCCCTCACACTCACACTCCCTTGCAATGCTATCGATATCCGTATATAGTCCTGGCCCATATACGAAAGAACGGGACATACCCTTCACCTTTACTACGCCCAAATTCGACCCGTGAAGCTCGTCTAGTAGTTGTGATGGACACTTTTGCTGAATAACGATACGGTGATCAAAAATAAGGTAGCCGTTCGTTATTTTATAGCTTGCCTCCGGCGATTAATAGCCAAATTATCTTTTTTAGTTTCCTGGCCTATACGTTTTGCATTTAGTGGAAGTTGATCAATTTGTTGTATCATGAACTGGTCGAATTCGTCAAATTCCTCATTTTGCCTCCGGACATTACCACAGCCCTCTGTATTAGTTATATGTTGTTCTCGACAGATAATCCGCATCAGCATTTTCTTTAGAAATGCTATGGATAACCTCAAAATCAAAATTAGACAAAAAATCTGCATAGTTCGCCATTCGTGATATGCACAAGCCAGGAAGTGATTTGTCAGGTCGTCAGGTCGAAGTATCTGAGCCAATGGTTTGTGGTCTGTTATGAGTATCCAGTGTCGCTCGTATAGATATTTGAAACATTTCTGGACTGACCATATAATTGCAAATGCTTCCTTATCCATCTGTGGATAGCGTTGTTCAGTTATGGTCATCGTACGACTTGTAAATATTGGGCGTTCCTGGTGGTTTGGTAACTGATAAGAAAGTACGGCCCCAAGACCCGTTTGGCGGGCGTTTGTCGCCAATATCAATGGTAAATCAGGGTCGAATGGAATCAAAACCAGCGGTGAGGTCAGAGTATGCGTGACCTTCAAGTAAGCCCGCTCTGCCTCTTCAGACCATCTAACTTTCCCGTTCTTAATTATATCCCGCAGTGGCCGTTCAAGGGTTAATAAATTGGGTATGAAGTTGGAATAGTAGGCAGCTTTGCCCAGGAACAGCTGATTTTGTGCTACGTATAATTGCATCAATATGCTTAGTTGATTTCTGTATGCCGTGGGCATCTATTTTCTGGCCCAAGAACTCAATTGAAGTCGTAACAAAAACGCATTTCCCCTATTTAATTTAAAACCAAAATTGTTTAAATGCAAATAAAGAATGTCTTGCAAAACTGTTTCCATTGTTCGCTGCCATATAGCCGGTATGTTTGCGACGCCATATTTTTGCTTTTTAGGATCTAAGATCAATGTTGTAGAAATTGCAAACGGAATGAGAAACTTAATACATACCTATATAAACCCTTTTAATACGTAATGATGGGTATAAAAATAATGTTTTTTAACAAAAATTAAATATCTTAATTGCCAAATAAAAAATAGATTTTATACTTTATATTGCGGTCTTCGGAAAACATATTTCAACATCGTTAAATCAGCTTCGGTATTTATAATAACCCAAAATGTATATGCTCTTTAGGATCTAAGATCAATATTGTACCTAGTTGTAATTTTTAAATTTTTGTTTTATGGTTTACAACTTTGCTATATTGCGGCGAACAAAAGCATCAACAATTAAAATTAAATTAAAACTCAATACAACCAGTTGTCTTATTTACAACTGAACTGAGTTGAATTGTGAAACGTAATAGGGGCTTAAATATGTACATATCTTAATTGCCAAATAAAAAATAGATTTTATACATTTTGTTCATTTTAAAGAATTTTAAAAAATACATTCAATTATATATTAACTTTTTGTTGGTTTTATTTTTTTGCTTGTGAGACATCTTAAAATAATTAATGATGTATATTTTGATGATTTATGTTCTTTTTCGGTTTAATTAGTTGAAAATAATTTGGCGTATATACTTTATATTTTATAAGGTGTCAAAATGTCCCACAGCATTTTGTTGCTATCTGGTTTAATTTAATCACAGCGCTTCGTAACTATTAAAAATGGTAAGTAAAAATGTTTGTATAAGTTATTTTATTATAACACAGTGCAACAGCCACTCTGGAGTGTCAGAAATTCGAAATCAAGTTTAATGTACTAGGCCAGTGTAGTAAATCATCCGTAGGAATTGGCGTTCTTAGGCGAACATCTTTTTTATGGTTATCAATACAAAATATCTGCCAAAACGTTGGCTGGATTGGAGAAAAATGGTAGGTATCAACATTTTGTACAAATAGCTTCGTTATTACGTGAAACCTTTATTTTAAAAATAATTTTTTTTTATTTTAATTAAATGGAAAGGTGAAGCGCACTTGGTTAAGCAAATTTATAAACATGAAATTGGAAATTTTATACCCATACCGCAATAGTGGAGAAGGTATTATGCCCATGTGCTGACCATAAAATATTGGCCAGATTTGGAGATAATTTGATAAAATATGGTAGGGTAAGTGCTCCTATTGTCGGCATGTACCAGTAGTCGGCATATTTTGGATTTAAACGTCAATAAATAAGAAATCCGGGTTTTACGTTCATAAATAGCATGAAGTTTGTCAAGAAAATTTACTCATCTTTCTATTAGTAATAATTGCATTGGAGTAAGTTGAGTATTTTTGCCAAATTTTGAAGTCTTGAGTGACAAGTTTTTGAAATTTTTCGGTGACCCTTGTTTTTCAAAAAAAAAATTAGTGGTAGAGCTAACTTAAAAAGGCAAATAGACATATTATTTATTTAAATTATATTACCAATAAAGTTTGAAAAGGTAAAAAGTCTATTATATTTTGTTGTAAAAGCAAAAAAATTAACAAAAAGTAAATATTTTATTAATTTTGTTGGGTGCCGTCATTAGGAACAAAAATTTACAAAATTTCCTTTGGTCGGCATTGGGTGCCGACTAGAGATGAGCGATCCCGTGATTTTTAAGGAACATCGTGATTAGTGAACGTGATTTTAAAATCACTGTTATTTAAAACTGTGATTGTGATCACAACTTTATTTTTGTTCTAGGATATTTGAAAATTTTTTGTTATGGAGTTTGACAAAGAAATAAGGCAACAAAAACGATCACCTGTTTAGTTGGACATACTTGAACAAATAAACATTGGCTTTAAAAAAAATTCTAATAAGGAAGAAGAGAGAACAAAAGAAAAAATAGCAACAATTACATTGATGAGTGCAAAAAACGCTATTACCTACACAAACAGTGAAATATCATAAATTTGTGTATGAAACAAAATAAGAAAATAACAACTTAGCAAGTACCTGTTACTTAACAGATTTGGTCACAACTGTGATTCGTGATTTTTCAGTAACAGTGATTAAATCACAGGTACGGAAATATCGCTCATCTCTAGTGCCGACTACTGGCAAATCAGTATTTTTCTCTAAATACACTCAAATTTTAGCAAATTGCTCATCAATCGTGCCTCTTGCCTCTGAGATAACAGAAAATGAGTTTAAAACGAGTTTACCCAGTAGTCGGCATGATTTCTTCTAAGTATTTCATTACCTGCCGACTATAGAATAAGTGTTGTCCTAAAGTCGGCAGCAATTTTATTCCTAGTTTAACTGTATATGGGGTCCATAAACAGTACAATTTTTAAAATTTGTAAGGACTATTAATTATTTATATTTCCTTTACATACTAATTTCAGTAAAGTTAAACATGAAAAGTAATAAAACAATGCAAATGTTTAAGTTTACTGAAGTGGCCCTACAAATAAAAAGTTTTAATGTCTATACAAGTGCCAGCAAGAAATGTTGCGTTCCACGCTCCATTTTACAGGACAGAATACAAGTTTAGTCAAATGCTAAAGAGGAAAAGTTAGTAAAATGGTGGCACGTCCTTGCCAAATGTAAACTTACGGTAAAAATTGATTACATTTTGAACACAGTGTAAGCGATTAAAAAGGAAGATGGACGCACTACACCATATAAAAATTATCGTCCTGGAATCGGCATTTAAGCTTTGCTGTTAAGAAAGCAGAGGCAATTAGTAAAGGACGAGCTATAGTCCCTTAGGAGGGCATCAGCAAATGTTTAACTGATTAAAAACCATCTCATTGAACAAAATGTTGTTGATATTTTAGATGATCCGTCCAGAATATTTAATGGCGATAAAACAAGTCCCAATGGTTGAATTTCCATATGTAAGACTTTAATTTAAATTCAAACAATCAATTTATTTATTAATTGATTGCAATTAAAATATTGCATTCAAACTCAGTAATTGCAATAAAAAAAAATTAAATAAGAATGAAAACCTTCGTTTCCTTCAAATGAAACGCTCCTTCTTCTAGAAATAAACCTGACTTTGATAATTACAAAGTATTGCAATCTTACAAATCTAAAATCATTTCGAAATTAAAGAATGAAATCAGTTTGGTTGAAATCATTTTGATTGCAGATTTTTATAGCTCTGACTCCAATAAAACGTATTTAAAAGAAAAATCTTAATCATATGGTTAATTTAACAATAATTTTGTCACCGGTGATTTTGGTTAAAATAGTCCTTCATCAAGAAGACACAACCACATTATGGTTACTTTCGAACATGTTTTGGGTAATAACAAAAATATATTTAACACTTATAATAGCATGGTTAAATTTTAACCATAGCACGTTGCTCTTCGAAAAGAGGAAAATACTATTGTTAAATTATAATCGAACTATTAGTGGTAAACAAATTATTGTCATATTTAGCCATAACATCAAAATATGGTTGTGACTACAACAATATGGTTAAACTTACCATAATTTGTATTAAAATTTTCGTTAAAAATAGTTTTGTTGGAAGTGAAACTTTTTTTCTACGTGTGTACACTCAGAGAAAAACATGTTTAAATATGGTCACCTCCAACAAAACTATTAATATAGAAAATTTTGAACTTATTATGTTTAATTTAACCATATTATTGTCTCCGACAACCATATTATTGTTAAATTAGTCGTCCATCAAAAACCCACAACCATATTATGGTTGCCTAGGAACATGTTATGTTTAATAATAATTAAAATATATTTAACATGGTTGTTTTGCAACCATAGCATGTTGCTCTTGCAAAAGAGGAAACTATTGTTAATTTTTAAACAAATTATTGTCATATTTAACCACAACATGTTTTGAGGCAACCATAATATGGTTATGGCGTCATGATGGAGGACTAATTTAACTATAAAATGGTTAAACTAAACATAATATGTTTAAAATTATCTTTAAAAATGGTTTTGTTGGAGGTGACCATATTAAAACATGTATTTTCTATGCATGCAATGCCTACATAAACGTACAAATGTACATTTGAAGCATTTTAGAAAGTAAAAAGCTTTAATTTTCAATAAATGATCAATTGAAATCCTGTAAAAATTGGTTTTTTGTTTCAAAAATAGCCATGCCGACAATAGGATCATTACATGCCGAAAAGTGGAAAATTTGTGCCGAATATAGGCAAACATGCTCTTTTTTTACAGAACCTCAAAATTTGACAATTTAAACATAAAATACTAAAATTTGAGTTGAAGATTCTAAGAGAAAACAAATTAATGAATTATAATCAGTACTCATATATCCCATAGCTACTGTACACAAGGCAAGGTGAGAGTTCAAAAAATAAGTAAAGCCTTAAACTGCCGACTACTGGAACACTTACCCTACATAAGTTTTAATTATCACAAGGATAATTGGTGAAAATCGGTCCATAATAACCCATAGTCCCCATACAAGCTTCTTACCGGATTACAGTCTTTGTGTACATAAACCGTTTTATAATGTTGGTTTTAAGAAAAAAATTTGCTTCAAACTTATTTTATTGCAATCTACTTAAATCATCTTACCAAATTTTATTGAATCGGTCCATATTTGACCATAGCTCCCATACAAATTCGTCTTCCAAAAATAGCCTTTAATGCCATACTGCCTTATAAATATTGGCATAAACATAAAAATTGGTGACAAGTTTTACGAAATTTGTGATGGATACATGAACATTTCGCGTCCAAATAATTTCTTTTGGAGTCCTCTTCAATGGCTTTTCTGTTGAAGGGGTATCTTTTAATCTTAATAAACAGGAAGGCGGCAAAACTAAAAAACAAGCGGCAACAGCAAACGGTAGAGGCTGTGATATATTTATTAAATAGAGTCTAAAAGATGCCACGTTTACCGCCTCCTCTGCGAAAAATAGGTCCCAAGAACTTATAATATTATTTTATCACTTTGAATTACTTTTTTGTTCGTTTTTTTTTTAATTTGTTATACATATGTATTTATTTCTTGCTGCCAAACTGTCCAAATAGCATTATCGATAACTTTTTGGCAATTAAACAATGTTGCCGTACCTAATACCAACCTAATTATTGTGTTGCCATCCGTAATCAACCCAATAACCGAATATGCCCATGGGTCCCAAATGGGGTACACTCCTTTATAGGCATGGCCGCCTATACTTTTCTTACTTGTTTTATTTTCAATTTTGTTTTGCTTAAATAAAATATTGCATACTTTTAGGATGAATGGAAAAAAAAAACAGTTGAAAATTTATTTTTAATCTCAAAAACCCGTTAGGTTGGATCAAATTTCGACTGAAATTTAGAAAATTGTATAAATTTTTTGACTGCTTATGTAATAGCTGCTATTGAATTTAAAACATGCATAAATACGGATAAAAAAAATTGTGGTGACATAAGGAGGGTTTTACCACCCTCCCTTACCTATAAGTCGAGATACGAAACCATACAAATACGACACTGTTTGCAAATATATTAAAAGAGGTTATCGTAATGCAAAAACTGCCGTTAAATGTACAAATTTGTACAAATTTTTGTCTATCAGGCCTGTTCTGAAAATGACATTTTATGAAAGTGATTTGTAATCACTAGAAATGTGTTCTAAGCACATTATTTTGTGATTTTAAAATGTTTAGTGCATAAAAAACTTTTTGAAATCACTTTGTTTTGCGACTATTGTAAGATGACCGTTATAATAAATTTCTTAAATAAAATATTAAATGTGTTGGTTATTAATTTTTTATGCCATAAGCAACAACAAGCAACAAATCATTTAAAATTAAGAAATTTCGACGACACTACAAAAATTATATTTACTGTTGTGACTTCTGTTGTGATTTCAGGTTTGTTTTTATACCCACAACACAATAGTGGAGAGGATATTATGCATTTGTGCTGATGTGTGTAACACCTGATTCTGATTCTTTAAAGCTTTTACGATTTTTAATAAATATTAGACTTTTTTGTCATCCCACTGTTACCAAATATTTGGGAATTTCAGCAATTTTACCGAACTTTTTTATTGCTGTTAGTTTTAGGGACTTTTAGTCAATTTTATGGCATTATTTTTGCAATATTTTTCGAATTTCTAAATTCTGCGAAGCTTTGTTGCTCTTTGAGGCAATCGTCGCTTTTTTAAAAATATCCTCATACCTAAACCGAAGTCACCTTTTTTACAGGGCACTCTTAACATTGTCGATTTAAAAGAGAGCGAAAAGTTCAATGCCTTATGCCGTTATTAAGGGTTAATTTTTTAGGATAAATCTTGCTACTCTTTGAGAGTAAAACATTTTTAAGAAAACTGTCACATTTTTTGAGAAGAAACCTCCATGAGTTTTTCAATAAATAAGAAATAACAAATATGCAGTATATGAGTATTGTTTGCTTTTAGGCAAATTGTACTTAAATTTGTACTTTGTTATCGAAAATCTAATTTAGAAGTCGTAAAAATTTTTTTAACAGAAACTTTTTATGAATACTATATACTTTTTTGGAATGTACTGTTCTATATTTTGGTATTAAATCTTCACTATAAGCCCATTCCTCCATCTCCGCTTATTTCAAAAACATTTGTTTAGCACTCACGTTCAGCGGTGTTGAAAAAAAAACAAAATGTGTGTGCTATTTCCAAAAAGGGTCAAAAAGTGGCATAAAATAAGTGAAAATGATACAAAATGATAATATAAAAAAGGGCCATAAAAGGTATAAAGATCTTCGAAAAAGGGTCAAATTGATACTTTAGTATCACAACGGTAACGCTGATTGTAATTACTTAGTGCCGGTTCACACAAGCCAAGTTTGACTCGTCAAGTCTTGACTTGACTTGTGTGAACCGGCACTTACAAATATGTTTTATTTTTTACAAAAAATAAATCGTTTACTTGTAAAACACATTTAACCACGAAGTAAAAATTAAACTTTAATCGCCATTTTTAATATTTACATTTATTTTTCTCTTTAGTAATGCTATCTATGTTAAGTTTTGATTTGAATTTAGCATTTGATACCAATTTGACATCAAATTGATAAGACATTTGATGTAAAATGTTTGAGAATTGTGTTTGATGTCAAATGATAAATTAATTACATATAAAAGTTTTGACTTTGTGTTTGTTGGGAATATGCAAACCTGCCAACGATATGTATGTATGTACATGTAATTTAAAGACATAATTGTTGACAATTTACTTTAGATTTCAGAATCAAAATTAAAGAAATTTTGAAATACTTCTTCGTAGTAAACTTTCTGTAATCGCAAAGCTGAAACTTAGCCAACAAATATGCTGTTGGAAATTTTCGAATCTTAAAAACTTAATGCCTTTTGATAGTTTTTTCCATAGACGAAAAGTGATTCCCAGTCGATTGGTGAAGTAACTGGAAGGTCAACCAACTCCTTGGCTTAAAAGGACCAGCAAAAATCCACAATATCCCCCCCTATGATAGTGTAGTAGTAGATCTTACAAATGAGGTAATGTTTAATATTATTTTATTAAGTCAATTTCGTTTTTTTTTGGTAATTACAAATTACATTTATATTTGTTCAAATAAATATAACGTTATACTTGGAATAAAATTGTGTCCGTTTTTTTATAAAGAGAACTTACATATTTTTGTAATGAAAAAAAAAATTTTTAAGTAAAAAAACTTAAGAGATTTTTTTCCCGTTTATAAATAAAATGAACTTGACAAAAGTAATTTTTTAAAGAAATTTTTTAAATATTAATTTCTACTTTTTTAAAGGCAAAAAAATATAGCGAAAATGCAATTTTCTTTTTTCCTAAAAGAAAGAAATACAACCATAAATACTTTTAAAGCAGAAATTAAAGAATAGTACAAGGCATTAAAGTAATCAATTTCACTAAACTTAAAAACAAATTAAATTAATACAGTTCTTAAAGCTATAAAATTTTACAATTATTTATGTATAAATTATCATAATATTCGGGGATATTCTAGAAATTGAAATGAAATAAAATTAAAAACGAACGGTAATTTTTCCAAAATGACCGTGGTATTTTCCGGTTTTAAGAGTTGTTCTTGTAAAGCTTATTGGTACTCAAAAAATTAAATTGATAAAATGGAATATTTTTTATTAACTTTTAGTGAAGGGTCGTTTTTATTTTAGTTCACTTCATTTCAATTTCAAGATCATGCCCGATTATATGAATTTTAAATGTAAAGATGGGATATTTTATTTGTTTAACTATTTTATTTAATAACTAATGATATTCATTTACTTTTTTATAAACAAAAAAATATAATAAGTGGAGAATGAGCAAAAGGCATTAGGCGATGATAATGAGTTTGGAGAAGTCTTAAAATTTAAAAAATTTTCTGATTTTACTAATGAGGTGTTTTGTTTTAGCTTGTACTAAATGTTTTCAATTGTTTTAAAATATTTATTCTTTGATAAACTAACAGCCATGAGAGAAAATATTAAACTGATCTTTCAGTTTTTTATTAATATTTTTTTAATTGCTCATAGGTTATAAAGAATATAACATTCCAAGGACCCATGCGTACCCAAGTGGGTATGAAACCTTTATATAAAGCCAGAAAACCTTCATTACGCACAGTCTGTAAAAAGAGTTATTTTTTGTGTATTAAAAATCAGTAAAAGATAATAAAGTAACTCCAAAATACCTGTATAGCACAATCTAAACTACCAGTATAGATTTTTGTAGATGTTGCTGCAGTAGCCATGCCATTGACTATTGTAACATGTCGTTGATTCATAAGGCGGGTACGTATAACGTCTATAGGAGTGGAGGCTATAGCACTGCCTAAACTAGCTATAAAACTAGAGCTGATAAGGGATACAAAAAAATTTTTAGTCAATGATTTTTTATAATAGGAAATTTCTTCTTAACTAACATAAAATGATTTGTCATATGATCACCAAAATAGTCCATCAACTGCAGTTTACAAAAATCATAGACAGGCAACTCTACCGATGCTATTACCACTGCTCTTTGCGTTGTGGGGCCAACACCCCTCCATAAACCTTTAAAACCTTCATATTTATAAATGTCATGAAAGCAAGACCAAACACTTTTCTGCATCGAACCACTTCCCTGCACTTGCATGCGTACCTTCAGTACATCGGTAGGATTTGCAATGGCTGATGATATCGCTCCCGCTGCAGCTGCACACAATACATTAGACCATACCCTTTCTGTCCCCGTATCGGGATCGATAAGAAGACCACGTTCGTTTACTAAACTTTTAAGTGTGTAGTAGGTGCCAAATTTAATGGTGCCATAAGTAGCTTGCCTTAATACTGCTGGCCAGATTCTAAATAATTAAATCCAAAATTAAACAAAATAGCAAAGAAAAAAAAATTAGGTGTTTTTGCCATTTTTTTTTTGTAGGTGTAATAAAGTGGCAAAGCCCATGACTGTTGGTTTCTGCTCACGTTTATATGGTGTGACATACATACATACATATAAGAAAAAAGTCACATGTATCAATATAATTTAATTTAACATAGATAAACAATATTTTGCTGAATGAGTTAGGGCGGAAAATATATACCCATTTTCTTTTTATTCATTAAAAAAAAGTACTTTTTTAATTTACTATTCGGTTGTGCCAAATCTCAAGCACTTTGAGTCTTTTAAAGAACCGCCTTTTACAAAATCTTTGACATTACATATTTCTTTACACATATAAATCATTATTGTCTAATTTTTTTGCGCGGACATGAGACTTTAGAATATTTGGGGCAATTTTGGATTGTTTACAAAATTCGCTTTTTTTATTTAGAACAAAGATTTTAAAAGGTATATGCTCCATCTGTTATTTGTGACTTATAATTTACCGATTCGCTCGGATTATATAAAGGGTTTTTTTTAAGCCAAAGATAAGTTACGAAAGGCTTAACTGTCCAATGAACTGCCAATTTTTTCCTAACGGGTTTGTCAATAAACAAAATTGTCGCATGTGGATCGAGATCAATCCACAACAGACCCAACAGTCTTCATTACATCTAGAAAAAGGCATCGTTTGGTGCGGTCTAAAGGTTGCAGACATTATTTTTTCAAAAATGAAACCGGAGCTAGTATTACCGCCAATGGAGATCGTTATAGCACAATGATCAATGATCCGAGAGAGATGTGGTTTCAATAGGATGACGGTACGTGCTATACGCTAACCACAACCATCGACTTATTGAAATAAAAACTTGACGATAAGTTGATTTCGACATCTCTCTATTGTTTCCTTCGCGGCTACATGAAGGACTGGTTAATGCTGATAAACCAGCAACAATTTACATAAAACACACATATGCGGTTGTTGTTATAAGGGTATTCACATCACAAGTTGAGCCCTTGCGAAAAAGCAAAAGTGCGAAAATATAACAAAAACCACACAGACAATTAGTTGTGCGTAAATAATTTTCTTTGTGGTTGTTGTTATGTGTTTGCACTTTTGCTTTTTTGCAAGGGCGCAACTTGTGACGTGAATACCCTTTATGTTTTACACTTTTGCTTTTTCGCAAGGGTGCAACTTGTGACGTGAACAATCTTAATGTTATCTGTCCCAAAGTTATAGATGCGCACACTTAATTATACATTTTTCACTTCGACTGCAAAGTATTAAGATGTTTTAACACTTAGTCATAACTTCCAGTTATAATTTTAACTGATATATTTTCTATTAATATTAATGAAATAAAATTATTATTTAATATGTACTAAGATTAATTAAATTCAATAAAATTTAATTGCTTAGAGGTAATTTACAACAGGTCTTAGCAAATTAAAAGTTATAACGAAATCTGTAGTTAGTAACGTGATTTATTTAAAAATAACGAGGGTCTGCTTTATGAAGTTTGGCAAATTTTAGAAAAACTATTAACTTTTCGCATCACGGATATAATTTATGGAATCTTTTAGTTAAGAACATACAAATTTCCAATAAAAAAGTTTTCGAACAGGAAAATTTTCAGGTATGTATTTTTACTTTTAAGCAATTTTTGTGTTAAATAACTTTTCACTTATAAAATACGCGCTTTAATGAAAAAACTATTTTTGTTTAAAATGATTTGCTACAATTTTTTTTAATTGTTCGTCAGCCCATTACTGAATTTTGATTATTGAATTTAAAAATTGGTCGGTAAATTTTTTAAAACATCGAGTACATTATGAGGCATATATACATATTTTAAATACCTTCTTTTTTATCCCAAAACCTGTTTCAAAAATTTTTTATGCTTTCTGTGTTATTAATTTGATATTTTTTGCTTCATATTAAGTTTTTTTAAGAATTTATTTGCTCTACATGCCACTGTTTGGCGATTGCACTAAATTCTTCATATAAAAACGTACAAAATAAACTTTACTCTTGCTTTGCTTCATGGCCGAAAGAAAAAAAATTTAATTTAATTTTTCTTCTTCTATTTGCTGTTTAAGTTTAATTTATTGATAAATATAAATATTAAAGTTTTTTTAATAACACTTTACTCCAAGAACTACATAAATTTCTTCCACACAAAATTGTCTATTAAAAACTTTTTAAACACACAAAAGTTTATATAGAAAAGGTTTCGGACTTATAAATTTTCATACAAGAATTAAAATTTTTATATAAAAAAAACCTCTTGAGTTTAAATTAAAGAAATCATTACTTAGAAATCTTTAATAACGAATCATTTTTTCTCAGATAAATTTTCGAACACGATTTTTTTTTAAATGTTCTGTAAAAAACGCTTGAACATAAATTTTTTAGAGAAAACTTTTTGAAAGTATAGCCATAGAAACTTCATCAAAGTTTTTGTATTGTTAAAATTATGTAGTTAATATCGAGCCCTAACCGCGAAAATAGTGTAAGCGATATAAATTTCAGTTTTCATTTTTTTTAATAAATGACTTTATTGGCAACACTTGCATCATCTCCTAAAATGTCATGGTCACATAAGGTACCGTTACGATTTTATAGCAAGAACAATTTTATTGTAAGCGACAAATTTCATACAAAATTTATATGAAATAAAATAAAAAAGCTCTCTCCTGTAAAATTTGATTTTTGGCGCTTACACTATTTTCGCGGTTAGGGCTCGATATATACTTTTAGAAAATTATTTTGATTATTATGCAAGATTTTGTAATTTAAAGTAGGTAATTGAAGTATTAAAAAAATATGAGTAAATAATAAATTTCTAAAAGTTAACATTAAAGTTAATTATATTTAAAAATATGTGCATATGTATTTATATGCTGATAAGAAAATTACTAAATTAAACCATTCATCATTTAGTTTTTATAAACATGTGTCGGGAAAACACAAAAGAAAAAATAGTTTAAGAAAAAAACATTTATAAATTTGCAGATAAACACGTGTCCTAAATGTTCTTAATCGTAAATGAACTTTTTAAATCTAAAAAATTTATCAAAAATCATTTTAAAAGATAAAGAAATTTTTGGTAAATTGATTTGAAATGTTGAGAAATTTTTCTTATATATTTGACGTTACAGAAAATAATTCATTTACATAGTAATCAATACAAGATTTAATAATATGCATTTAAACAATACAGGCGCGGATCCAGGGGAAAGGATAGATAGTACGCCCCCAAAAAGTGATAAAATATATGTTTTCTTTGTTACGCAAATAGAAAATATATCTTTAATTGGATCGAATTAAATTGGATTTTAAGCCATCTGGTGTCGAATTCGCGTTATAAAGGTTTGTTTG
This sequence comes from Pollenia labialis, assembly GCA_949318255.1. NCBI lineage: Eukaryota > Metazoa > Arthropoda > Insecta > Diptera > Polleniidae > Pollenia > Pollenia labialis. Next base: position 27,777,122 of record OX439140.1, on the reverse strand, counting down.
GTATTAACGGGGCTGAGCCTTTTGGCCTTAAGACACAAATTTTAACTTTCGCTAACAGTTAAAAAAGGCTTTACAAGGCTTACAAGTTTTCCTGTTTGCACAAATGTCAATTTTATCCGAATTTGCTTAAAAAAAAATTCTTAAAAGTTCCCCTACCAAACGATGAAGCTAGATCCGCGCCTGTATAATATGCATGTTTTTTTTTTTTTTTTGCTATTTACTAAAAAAAAAAAATTGTTTATAAATATATAGAAATGCAGAAAGCTTTTCATTTATATTATTTTTTAGAAAAACGTGAATTAACACAGTGTGCAAAGCATGTGCGTCATTTAAAAGTTCCTTCTATGTGGGAGTCTGAATGTTTTATATTTAAGGGGGCAATGCACTTCAATTTTTTATTACAAATTTAATTTTTTATTATTCTGTTGAGAAAAAATTTTTATTTTCAAAAAGTTTTGAAGAAAAAATTTAAAATTGAAAAAGTTTTCCAGAAAGAATTTCATATACAAGAGCTGTTTTACAGAACTTTTTATGTTTAAAAAGTTTTCTATTGAAAATATTCATGTTTTCTTATGTTTGGGAAGATGTTTATAAAATAGTTAATATTCGAAAAATAATCTATAGAAAATGTTCATGTTCGAAAAGAATTTTATTAAAAATTATAAAGCCCTGTTCACAATCAGAGAAACAATTTCGATTTTTCTTACCAAAGTATTTCATATATTTTCTTTTCATTTTTCGAACAAAAATGTAACTTATGTTGAGTCAACTAGAACTTTAGCAACAATTTGTATGAAATTGTTTCTGACGTTTAAAATAATTTTATTTAGTTTTGAATGAAAATTTCAACATAATGATGTAAAAAATAAAAATAAATGAATAATATTGCTGTGGCTAAAATTTGCAAACGGTTTCTTAATGCAAAATGTGTGTGGTTGCAAAATAAATTGTTGCTCTATTATGAACACCAAGTGAAAATGTTTCTTGTATTGTGAACGAAGCTTAATGCTTGAAAGTTTTTTATAGAAAATGTTATGTTCGAACGTTTTATTTAAAATACCTATTTTCACGTTCAAAAAGTTTTCTAAAGAAAGTTCATGATGAAAAAGTGTTCTATAAAAAACATTAATGGTTAAAAAAATTTTCTATAAAAAAGTTTACATTCGTAAAATTTTTCTTAAGTAAATTTATATGTTTTAATAGTTTTTTAAAGAATTTTTTATATACATATTTGAGTATTTTCTTTAGAAAAATGTTATGTTCGTAAAGTTTTTTGCACAAACATTTTATTTGCGTAAAATTTTCAATAAGAAACTTAAATGTTCTTGAAGTTTTGCTTCTTTTTTGAATATGTTTATTTTAGAAATTTTCTTAGGAAACTTTTCGATGAAAATCTTTTTTTGAGAAGTTTTTTACAGAAATCTTTCATTAAAAAGTTTTCTATAGAAATCTTTTCTTCAAAAGATTGTTGCAAAAATCTTAATAACAAATTTATTGTTGAAACGTTTTTAATTTTCAAAATTTATAAGACTTTCTGAAGAAATTTTTCTTCAAAAAGTTTTCTAAAGAAATGTAGGTACATATGTTTAATAGTTTTTTTTCGTGAAATTCTTTGAACTTCCTATACAATGAAGAATTGTTTTCAGAAAACTTTTTATTTCAACACTATATTTGCACCAAAGATAAAAACCACTTTTTAAGAACCACTACCACTTAGGGAATAAAGATAATTTTACAACATCTACTTACCCTGAATATAACGCTCTCAAACCCTCTTCTTTCCTAATTTTTATAAATGCATCCGTCATGCCGCGATATCGTAATTGTGAAAATGCTTTATCAATTTTCTGACCTTGAATCTGGAGGCGCGTTTTTGTCGTGTCAATTGGAAAAGTGCCTAAATAATAAAACACAAAAACAAAATAAATACCCTCTAATAACTTTTCAACGTGCACATAATCATGTTTACAATAATTCATAAATAACTTGACTCTGGTGTAAATAAATAAAACAAATAATTTAAACGATAAGACCACTGACTGGAGTGCATACAAGAGAGTCTTAGAACAATGGCATCGGGAAATTTTGCACACACACTTGTAAACATAAATATATTACACTACCCATTTGTACGTCTGATATTTGCTATTAAAAATTCCTCAGGTCCCCAACGTAGTGGGATTTTGTTTTTTTTTCATTTCATTATTAATAATGACATGATTATTTTTGTTGTTTACTTCATTCCATTCCATTAAATTACAATCATTGCATTTCTTATTGCGTCATGTGTTTTTTTTTTGTAAAATAAACATGTTTGTTTTCTTGGATGTATATTTTTCAATATTGAAATTGCTCTTAAAAAATTTACCAAGTTCTGCGGTAATTGATGCCAAACCACTATAAATAAATGGCCGTATATCACGTTTATCCAAATTTTGTTTCATTTCCGTCACCTTACGAATCGTTTTATAACTTAATTATTTTAATTTAATATTTTCAACTTATTTTCTATTATAATTGTAACACGAAAAAAAATAACTACAATTATTTTGCGCGAGGTCTGACAGTGGCTTTTTTTGGAAATGTTGTTTTTTCACTGTGGACATATTCTGCCAGCTGAAGCAGAACTGTCAAAGTAACAGCTGATATTGTTTACCATTATATGGGGTATGTTCAGTATCACTTGCTTGTGGTAAGTACACTGTCAAAAGTGTTTAAAGAAAGATAAATTTACCGTTATTTTAAAAAGTATTAAATTATATAGGGTATTTGAAATGCTGGATTAAATTAGAGGGTTTTTAGTAAATTCTTGGTAGTTTTTATCTGTTGAATCCAAAAATGTAATAATATTTTCTGCATTGATAATATAAATACATTTATAATAAAAGTTATTTTAAAATTAATAATATGTATATGTATGGTAACATGGTACAACAACTGTGTAGTTGTACGTACCATGTTTGGTTATAAACCAAATGGATCTTACGTATGTAAATGTTTAAAAATTTTACTTGAACAAAAAAACAAAAATTAAGATTTCAAAGCCAGAGGGATATTGCAAGAACTTAATTCTAATAGTATGTGAAGATCTTTGCAATTCTAAGATTATTTTAAGGTTAAAGTAGTCAGAACCCCTAAAAAATTATCAAATGCAGGATTGCTTAGGAAATAAATTGTAACTACCTATCTGATATTTTTAGTTATTTGTTATAAAATTAGCTATACATTTTATTTATCCTCCACAACAGAGATGAGCAATGAATCACTTTTTCGCTACTCATACTGACTCATGCAATTGTAAGTATAAGTGCGTAGAAATCATTTAAACTAAACTACTCTGACTCACTCATACTCACAAGAGAAATATTTATAAGTGCGACGTCGACATTATACGCATACTCAGCTTGATTTATAATTTCAAGAAAATACTTACAATGATTCAAATCATTTAGCTCAGGCATTTACCGTTTTAACACAACAGACAAAACACACAACTTAATAATCAGCGCTGCCAGATAAATTTGCCGAAAAATCGTCCACTTCATACATGTAACTTTAGTAAACTGTAATTGCCAAATCGTCACTTTGCTATTTCGGGGACAAATCTGGCAGCCTCGCATTTTTTCTTTGCCTTTACGCATTCCCAACAAACACGAAGTCAAACCTTTGATATGAAATGACTTTATCATTTGACATCAAACGCAATTCTCAAACGTTTTTCAATTGTTTGATTTAACATTTAAATTCAAATTGATAATGATTTGAAAATAAACATTTGATATCAAATGTTTTTTCAATTTGATGTCAAATGTTTGTCAAAGTTAAAATCAAATCAAAAATAAACTTGGCAGTACTAAAGCGAAAAATAAATGTAAGCATTAAAAATGGCGATTAAAGTTAAATTATTTTTCCTTGTGGTTACATGTGTTTTACTATTAAAAATAAATTTTAATATAAAGTGAACAGTTTATTTCTAGTGAAAAATAAAAATTATTTGTGAGAAATTACAATGTTTAAAAATACGAAAAAAAAAAGAAAAATAATAAAACAGGAAAGTGAAGAAAGATTGTTGAACGATCGCGGTGCTACAATCCTCAAAATAAAAGGGAGCCAAGTATTTAGTCTTTCCAAGAATTAGAAGACGGAAAGAACACTATTTCATCTTTTTGCTATAATAAATAATAAATTTAAATTAAAAAAATTAAATAGTTTTATTTATATTCCACATTCTATTATAATCCACATTTGAAAAACATTTGAGAATTACGTTTGAAAGCAAGTTGAAAATAAAGGCATTTTTCAATTTGAAAATAATTTCCCCTTTTTGTTGAGAACGCTATGATTTACAAATGATTTTCAAATCATTATCAAACGTTTGTCGTTTGAGAAAACGTTTGATTTCAAATCACTTTCAATTTGAAATCAAACCTCCGTGTTTGTTGGGTTGTGTTGAGTAGATTCTAAGTCAAACACTACAAATGTTGCTAAGTATGAGTACGATGAATCAAATTAAACTTTTGAGTGAATATGAGTTTGAATAACATTGCAATAAGTATGAGTGCGTATAAGTACAAGAATTTATGAGTCATGATTTAGCTCTACTCACTTTTTCACTACTCATTGCTGATCTCTGCTCCACAACTAGTGGTGAATAAGGGTATGCATGCTAAGCTTGTCATTCTGTCTGAAGCTTTTTAATGTTCATCTCAGACTAGAGCTGCAAAACTATCGATAGTCGGCCAAATCGATAGTTTCGATAGTTAGCCTTAAAACTATCGATACTATCGATAGTATCGAAAAGTTTCTATGTGCCACTTCTGTGGACACGGTAGTCAATGAAGGTGGTAAATATAGTCAAATCGGGTCAGTATAAGAGGATAAGAGATATGAATCCAAATCTGGAACAAACACCTAAAAAATTTATATGTAATTTCATTGCAAAAAGTATCATTTATAGTGGCGAAATGCACGGACTGATATTAGATTTTGCATAAATTTGTTACATATGACTCAGGGTTGATAAAGATGGTACAATTGTACTTTTTTTGGTACAATTCAAACCTAAAATGTACGCTGGAACCCCCGTGACTCATTTGGTACTATTTCCAAATTTTTCAAGCCTACATATTTATAATTGATATAAAATAGCAACTCGTTTTTACTGTCCAATAAATATAAGCAGAGTTTAGGGTTTGGTGCAAATAATCTTAAGAAAATGCAAAATGTCGCAGCTTTTTTATGAAATCTAAGGGAAACTCTATTTTTTGTATGTGCTTATGCCATATTCTAAATTTAGTATCAGCGGCAGCACATAGGCGTGCATTTTCTGATGATATTGACAAGTTCTTAAAAAATATAGGAAACCTCTGCTGCAAAAGTTCTACATTGTAGGAGAGACGAACTCCTCTCAATTCAAGATTATTTTGGAACGAACTCAAAATATTTTCAAATATTCGTCAACAAGATGGTTGCAACGTCAAAAAGTAATCAACAGGATTTTGGAACAGTGGGAAACCACTCCATTATTATTTTACTCCGAATAATATTAAAGGAGATTTTCGGAATTTCTACTCCTTTCCTGTTTCTGCAGCACATATTGAAAATTGTAAACACAATAAATTTGGAAATGCAATCTGCAGATGGTTGTATGCACATATTTTTAGAACGCTCAAACATTTTATTTTCGTTTAAAATTCGAGATAAAGTTTAGTGAATTTTAAGAATTAAAACAAAAGTAAACATGGTAGGAACCTAATCCATACTCTCACCTCTCTTCGGCCTCTTTCATCCAACGTTCTAAAACGGGCTTTATTTTTTTGAGCACTCTTTGGTGTGATATCTAATTAGAACGATTATAGTTAGCAGTAAGATGTAACGCCTCAATCTGTAAGAAAGAAATTGGTTCTAATTTTTTACGGTAATGTTAAGTTACTGTTACTCCCGGCTAACTGAGCCTAAAGTCAAAACTTAAGACTCTTAAGAAATCTTAAAACACTTTAACAAAATTGAAAAAGCTTTTAAAAAAAAAAGAAAATTAAATATCAAAGTTTTTGACCAAATTCATTATATTAATCTAAATGAAGGCTTAACTAAAATAATTCAGGCCTTTAAAATATAATGATATCATAATTTCGTAAACGTTTAACAAAAGCATAATGAGCGTTAATTAAAAATAGGGAGGTAACGATACGTCTTTTTACCGGTACGATACCGATACTCTGAAAGAAATATCGGCGATACCGATTTAAATTCTAGGAAATATTAACAAACTCAAGTACAGTAATTATTTTATTATACAAAGTTACAGTGTAAGAGATTATTGAAATTTAAAATTGATATTAATACAATTTTAAAAACAACGAATTCTATGCCATTGTGACAAAACATCTTAAGTCGAATTTAAAAATTTGAAAACGAATTTTCATTCAAAAAACATTTTTGTTTACGTTTTTAAAATTTTGCATTATAAACGAAATTTTTCTTTAATTTGGATTCAACTTATTATTTGATAAAAATGATTTTTAGGCAGAGTTTTTTTTTTAAACTTATCAGTTAGAGAACTACTATGGTGCAAAGTAAAACGGCTCAAGCTGCAGGTCCAGACCCAGCGTTCAATGCGTAAATGCATCTGTTCAAAAAGTAGTAGTGTAAAATTGTATTGACAAGCTACACAGCAACGCGTAGAATGCCTACACATCGAAAGCAAAAAGTAGGATTACTTTCTACCTTAGCATGCGTCTTAAGAAAAGGTAAAAAAGTAACAAAGAACGCATTGTGTGGACCTTCAGCCTAAGAATTAAAAGAAATTATTTACTATGCTCTGCTTTTGAATGTGATATTGCTCTTAGTTCTAGTGAAAAAATAAGCATTGAATATTAAATTATTTGTTCAAAAATCTATAAAAACAAGTATCGTTTTATCGCGAATAAAATATCGCCGATACCGATATATCGGCATCGATATTCGTTACTTCACTAATTAAAAGGCCTTTTTAAATCAAATATGCGCTGTTCACAATTTTTTTAATAAGCTTTAAAAGCAGTACATTAAAACAGCTGTCTAAGCTAGTGTATATTAAAGAACCTTTATTTTGCCAATCATTTCAAAGACAATCTGCCCCGTATATCTTTAAATAATTGTAATACGCTAGCAATTTTAAGATATTTTGTTGCTCTGCCAACCTAAAAGCCAAGTAAGAAACTGCTATAAAATCGAACTCACTGTCAGGTTTAGCTTCATTCAAATTTCTAAAAGGTTTTGTTAATCATAAAATAATTTTATTTTGCTGCCACAAAAATTAAAATAAAATAAATTAACTATCTATTTTACTAAATGCTAAAGAACACTTTCTAACGCACAACAATAGTTAAAACAAAACGTGAAATTTGCAGTCAAAATTAAAAAAAATCTATCGACAAATTTAAAAAGCACTAAAAACGTAGCAAAAAAACCGAGCTGACAACGCTGCTAGCCTACTCTCACTCTCTATCATTCTCAATTAAAGTTTTTGCTTTTTGTCTAATCTTCCTTTCCAGTTCCTTTCAGTTTCTAGAAATTTAAATAGTGCGTGAACGTTTAAGTGCAAACTCTCTAATAAATTAATAAAATTAATAGCAAAAAGTTTTAGAAAATGTATAATTTTTATAAAAAAATATAATTTAAATGTTATTTCATTATTAAATAAAGAAATAAATCAAAAAAGTTGCGTGTTTCGTGGAAAAAATGTGTTGAACATTTTTTCATATAAAGCAGAGTTATTATGCAGCGCAGTCTCTGTTGCAATGCTGCTTGAATTATTTAAGAGAGTCGCGTTGTTCGCGATGGGCAGAGAGCTTATGCAAAAAGTGGTGCGTGTTTTCGGTTAAAACTAGAGTGAATGTGAGATGAGTTTTGTTTACAAAGAAGGAAATGAAAGTTTTTGTGTTAAAGAAAAGTGAAAAATTAAAGTAAATATGTAGTGCTGATAAAGCGGAAATGGAAATGTTTTTGTTTTCATTTGTTTAATAAAAATCCATTATGTAAAAGAGGAAATAAAAAAATTGCGTTTAGTTTGTGTAAATAAAATAATGTAAATGTGTAAAAAAAAAAAAAATAAAATGTTAAAAGGTGTAAAATTATAAAAAAAAATTATTAATAAAGAAATAAAAATTAAATTAAAAATAATAATAATAAAAACAAAGTTAAATACAATTCAATTAAAGAGATACAAATTTTCGAATAAATGACTTTCTAAAGGTGAGTTCATTTGCATATTTTTATTAAAAAAGCTTTAAAATTTCTAGATATGTAAGGGATTCTCTTTTTTTTTTTGTTGCCAATTTAAAGGCTTTTCGGTTCTTTTGCCCATTCCTTGTGGCCACTTTTCATCCGTGTCAATTTAAAAAAAAAAAGCTAAAGAGATAATTCTAAACTTATACCTATACTAGGGATATACATATGTAACTGTTTTTGGACGTCATTCTTCAAAGTGTCTATTTTATCGACAAAATTGTATTGTTAATAAAAGAACATTATACACAATTAGGCCCTAAATTGGATAAATCTTTGTTTTATTTGTAAATATAAAAAACTTTAAACCTTAAGGTATTTCAAAAGCTTATTAAAAATGGATTGTACAAAAGCTTATGTTTAAAAGCTCTATTAATGCAAAACTAAACAAAAATGTAAAGTTATGCATTTCAGGGTTGATAAAGTTGGTAAAATTGTACTTTTTTTGATACAATTCAAAACTAAAATGTACGCTGGAACCCCCGTGAATCATTTGGTACTATTTCCAAATTTTTTAAGCCTACATATTTATAATTGATATAAAATAGCAACTCGTTTTTACTGTCCAATAAATATAAGCAGAGTTTAGTGTTTGGTGCAAATAATCTTGCGAAAATGCAAAATGTCGCAGCTTTTTTATCAAATCTAAGGGAAACTCTACTATTTGTATGTGCTTATGCCACATTCTAAATTTAGTATCAGTGGCAGCATATTGGCGTGCACTTTCTGATGATATTGGCAAGTTCTTAAAAGATATAGGAAAAAAAGTTCTACATTGTAGAAGAGACGAACTCCTTTCAATTCAAGATTATTTTGGAACGAACTCAAAATATTTTCAAATATTCGTCAACAAGATGGTAGCAACGTCAAAAAGTAATCAACAGTATTTTGGAACAGTAGGAGACCACTCCATTATTATTTTACTCCGAATAATATTAAAGGAGATTTTCGGACTTTCTACTCCTTTCCTGTTTCTGCAAAACATATTGAAAATTGTAAACACAATAAATTTGGAAATGCAATCTGAAGATGTTCGTATGCACATATTTTTAGAACGCTCAAACATTTTATTTTCGTTTAAAATTCGAGATTGCATTTTTAGAAGTATGTATTCATAAATTTTCCACAAAAAAAAAAGACGATCAATTCTAAAAAGTGTATAAAATTAATGGATTTATCGACCCTAAAAATCGCATGATACAGGTCTGGCTAGATCAATTACAATTTGTTTCCGTCTATTCTGGAATATTTTGAAAAATCTAACGATTTTGAAAAATCCAGGGAACGAAATAAATTTTTCACCTATGGTTTCTTTAGAAAAGTTTCTTGGAATAGAACAAGAATAGCGATGTGCTTTTGACTCCAAAAATTTTTACCCACCGTATTATTACGTATAATTACCTTTTTTTTGTTGTATTCAATTTTTGTTTTCAAAAATAAAATAAAACAAAATTTATAAAACCTGACTTAGTACTATTGGGGGCGAAAAGTACGATTTTAAAAGTCCTTTGGTACGATATTGGTTTTCTCATTTATCATCCCTGATATGACTAGAAACCACATTTCTAAACTTAGTGAACATCGGTCCATAATTTACCAAGGGTCAAATAGAAAGCTTTACCTCGGGAAAAAGCTTAGTGCGCTTATAACTGTAACGAATAATACTATTGTGATACAATTTAGTCTGTAACAGTTTTATAAGACTATAAATGACTCCGCTGAGTTTCGTGAAGATCGGGCCATAACTTACCATAGGCACAAAGCATACAGAGATGAAAAAAGTGACGTATGAAAAATGCCCAAATCATTTGCGAGGGCAGTTTTCGAAGAAAGAGAAAGAAAATGTTTTTTGGTAGTAAAGTGGCAATGTGTAAAAACAGGCCGCTACTGTCAACACGAATTGCGTAATCAAAACAAAATATTAAAAAGGGCAGCTTTCGAAGAAAAAGACAGAAAAAATTGCAATATTTTCTGTATCGTGGCGCCTATGTGTGCTCTGTGCCATAGGCCACAGATAAAATTTTGTCCAATTTAGCTATACATGGTCTTGAGCTTTTAAGAGATAAGGGAAAAGAGAATGCACTTAAATATCCAATATAGAGTCAATTCCGTTTAGAAAGTTGGCAACACTGCATGTTACTGGTGGCAAATCAAGTCTCTACTCGTATTAGTCTAGATTCATATGTTTCAACTTTTGCTGCTCAATTTTTTCCAATTTCCTTTTAAAAATGCCACGCAGACATATGTTTCAACTTTTTTCAATGACTTTCCCCAGGTCTACACCAAAGATAAATATCTCAGCAATTTGGCAATTACGTCGTGTTAACTCATAATTTGAAAAATAGCAAGGAAGAAGGGGCAGTGTAAAAAGTGACGCTATCTTGCAAAAATTATTTTTGTTAATATAAATATTTTCTATTCGACCTTTTTTTAAGCTTCATGACTTTTTTATATTAATTTTATTAAACTTATTTTTTTTGTTAAAATAAAATTATTATATTGTTTCGAAAGTAACTTTAGTTAAGAATTAGATTAGTTTATTAGTTATCTTGCATTGATTAGTTATTTAGTATTTGTTAGTTATTTTATTAGTTGAAATTGTTATTGTATTAGCTATGCACACTTCTAGTGTAAAAATCAATGTTCAGATGTTATTTTAAAATTATTGTGCATAATTTTATTTCAACCCCACTGTAAATACTAGATTGTTCGTTATTAAGTCCGTTATTAAGTTATTTTAATTGTAACACCTAAAATTATGCCTTAGTTTATGATGCATAATAAGTCAATTAATTCAGCGGTATAGATAAAGCGCAATGTTAATAACCATGGATGAATAAGTTTATTTAACAAAATAGCCGTTAGAGGGCGAACTTTCTAGAGCTATCTAGACGCTGCTAGTAGCATCTACACGTCTGGGCTAGAGTATAAATAGAATCGCAAGAGATGGCATTAGATAATTCTGAGTTCAGACTTTGTTAATAACGTATCACGCGGAGAAAATTATAAACATTGAAGTGACGGTTGTTAAAGTGACTAAGTTCTAAATAAAGCTGTGTTAATAAATTAAAGTTTTGTGTTTTATTTGAATTAAAATCAACTAACTTGAAACGGTTTATTGTAAAGGAAATAAACCAAAACGTTATTGAAATGCTTTAACGAAACAATATGTAAATATAAATTTCAGAACGATTAAGAAAGAATTTTTGTTAACAAAAATAATTTTTGCAATTTTAGTGCTTATTTTCAATAAAAATTATTTTAGTGTTTATTTTTAACAAGTGTTTGCCTAATGGTCGAAATTCGGCCATAATTTTTTCTTGAAAATGTCGAATTACCGACTTCCCTATTTTTTTTTATATTATTTGATAATTGGAAAAAACAAAATTTTGTTAGTATCCAATTTGAACGCTTATAACTCTGAAAATATTGAACAGATTTTAATAAAATATATATTTTGCATTTCTGGAAGTAAACATCTTTCAAATGGTGTATTTTTTTTATTCTAGTCGTTGGACAAACAGAGGAGAAAAGTGTTCTTAACTGTTTTGCCTTAGCCGATTTTTACATATATGTATTATTTAATTCTTGTACTTCAGTTATAATTTGCTACCATTTCACAAACTTAGTTAGCTTATTTTTCAATTGACAACCAACATTGACTGCCCGTCTATACCAGAGATTAATATTGCGTCATATATTGCAGAAAATGTCAAAATTATGTTATCTTTAATGAAGACAGCAATTTTTTGTACATATTTATTGCCGGCAATTTATGTTGCAATAATTGTTGGCCCATTTTCGTTGACAATTATTGCTAACATAAAACATCAAATTTGGTTGTCAATTGATAAAAGAAGCAAAAAAAAAAAATATATATATATATTAAAATTACAATTACATGTAATTGTAATTGATTTTTACTTCTTTTTCAATTACAAAAAAAATGTAATTGTAATGTTTGTAACTGTTTGAATTCTTAAGATCAAAATTCGATGCAATCGACAAAGTAACGTTTTTCTCAGACGGCGCGGCTTCTCAGTACAAGAATAAAAAAAAATTTTACAATCTTTGCATAATTGAAGAAGAACAAAACTGCAAGGTCGAGTGGCACTTTTTCGCGACGTCCCACGGTAAGGGCCCATGCGATGCGTTAGGGGGAACCCTAAAACGCATGGCGACTAAGGCAAGTTTGCAAAGGCCATATACTGACCAGATCTTAAATGTACAACATTTGTTTTCGTGGATTCAAAGCAAGGAAATTGCCATTAACACAGTTTTATGCACTCAAAAAGAACACGATGCCATGGAGCGACGAATTCAAAACAGATATAATAATGGGTGCGTTCGTAAATGCATCACTGCGCTGCATCAGTGATTTCAAATGGTTATATATTTATCAGTGATGAAAATGTGGACCAAAAAATTTGGGAATACTCCACAAAAATAATAGTCACACAATAAAAAAAATTATAATTATTTTTTTATCGGCTTTAAAAAAAGTTTGCTTTTCTGATGCAGCGCAGTGATGCATTTACGAACGCAGCCAAATTCAAAACTATAATTGGAACGCAAAAGTTTCATTGCTTCATACCAAATATTTCTGATATGTCAATTAATGTAAAGCGGTACTCTTCGTCTGCCGACGCGCTAAATTTAAAGTTACTTTAATTTTATAATGATGCCAAGACAATTGAAATTTTTAATAAATATTGTAATTAAGTATAAGCAGCAAAATAAGAAAGATTTTTTCTTCATAAATGTATTTTTAACTGTAAAATAATTTTTAAAATGTATTTTTAACAATGCTCTCTTAAATGCTCTTCTCCTGTCCAAACAAGGAGTCGGGGCCCATTTTTTTATTGCTGATTCTTAAAGCAAAAATTATGAGGAATCCAAAAAAAACAATTATCCAGAAAATTTAGGAGCTTCTGTGGAAAATCGGAAAATTTAATTTTCATGGGAAAATTTAAAGGTAAATTTCTAAGAAAAATTAGGAAAATTTTATTTTTCAATTAAAGCCTGATCTAATAACTTTCCAACGAGCTATCACTCGTTGCGATCGCTTTAGTAGTTTTTTTTTAAAACAACTTTTAATGAGGTCCCTTATGAAGAATTCTTCAATTTTGTCACATGACAGTGGTGTACACCACCACTAAACCAGTCACTATAAAAAAAAAAAATATGTAGGTACATTATTTTTTGCTGGGCAATCGATTGAGACTATTTATTTTAAAATCGGAGAGGTGATCGCTTTCATATGGAATTGCTCTATAAGTAAATTGTGTGGAAAAGATATTAAGTTTATGAAGTGGTAGCAAATTATAATTGAAATAAAAGGATTAAATTAACACTAAAATAAAATGGCAAACATTATTGTTAATAATATTATTTTTTTCTTATTCGATCTTTATTATTTAAATGTATATTAATTTGTTTAAGCTTGAGTTCTTTTTTAAATAAAAATATTAATTTCAGTTATGTATTTTAAAGAAATAGGACTTTTACAAAAAAGCTTTATAAAATACATAACTGAAATTTAGCTCATAGAATAAATTAATATTAATTTTTATTAAATTTGTTTATTTTTTAATATAAAAAAAGACCTCAGGCTAAAACAAATTAATATACATTTAGAGCGGGTTTTTTACTTAGAGTTTAAACCAGGATCAATAGTAAGATTTGTTAATCTTATAATAAAATTAATCTAGCCTTAATCTTCTGTGGCGTTTTTGAGTGAAAGATTAAAGCTTTTAGCATTGCCATATGAATTGACAATACTTTTATGTATAAGTATGGCAGTTTAAAACAAATACCAAAAATTGTCATCAAATGACTGTTCTTAACGTGAAAAAGAAGAAGAAAAGGCGAGAATTTTGTATTGTGTTATATAATATTATATATTTATTAATAGATATTTATTCTTATTTGACCTTTATTTTATAATTACTTTTAATTATTTAAGCTTGAGGGTGGAATATTTAATAAAATTTTAAATAAAAAAAATATAAAAAATATTTCCTTTCATAAGCTGTTCGTACTTTTGAAAGTTCTGTCGCAAGTTTAAACCGCCAACTTTGGGCGTTTAAACTTGGAAACAAAATGAAATAATCGACTACCCAAAAACGAATTTCAAAGATTAGTTCTAATTTAATCGCTGATCTTTATGTCAAAAACTGGCTCTTAATTAATAAAGTCGAATATGAAAGAATTTATATTAATAAAAATAATTTTTGCAAATTGGCGTCAGTTTTTACACTGCACCTTCTTCCTTGATTTTTTTAAATTATGAGTTAACATAAATACGTTTTCCCATGCCTTTAACATAAGCTGAGGTTTGCTGGAAAAGAAAATATTTCCCTTAAATATTGCAATTGAAAAACATGTTTGTCTTAATTTTATTTATTTTATTTTTTTTTCTGTGTTTTGTATAATTTGTCATTTATTTAAAATTATATGTAATTAGTAGTTACTGATTCATTTTTATTTTTTTTGTTATCATTTATATCATATCGTTAAGTTATTGAATTTTTATTTGTTTATTTAGATCTTTTTTTTCGTCAGATTTGTAAATGATTAAACATAAAGTACTATTACAAATTTTACTTCATGTCTCTCTTTTTAATTTTGAGTTTTACATTTAACAGCAAATTTAACACAAAGTTTAAGCAATATTTATTCATCTTTTATTATATTATAGTTATTTTAAATTATATTAAAATATTTGTTAATTTATTTAGTCATAATAATAAACAATTATTAAGAGGATTTCTTTTTGCTTTGTTTTAATAATTAATAGATACATTTACAAATATGTATACTTTTTTTTTTATTATTTATACGCCTAGTATTAAACAAAAAATACACTGAAAAAAAGAAGAAGAAATAAGGTAATTAAAAGTTTAGAGTATAAGTAAATTGTCCGTTTACACTTGTTGCACTAACGGAAAAAATTAGTGTGTTATATGCTTTCTTTTAAATAATTTAAATAATATGCTAATTACTAATATGTTTTTATAACTTTTTAATTAAAATGCTTGTTTTATTACTGTTAATTAATTTATTTATTGTTTATTAAGTAAATATTTTGGAGATAATTCCTGTTTTTTTTCGATTTTTACATTATGCCAAAAGTTAATTATTTTTATATCTCTAAAACTTTTTACTTTAGTGTTTTTTAGATTTTGAATGGTTGGTTTTTTCTAACATTTTTCTTTTTCTTGTTTTTAGCTACTTTTTTTTGCTTTAAGTGCCATTTTTAAACTTGTTGTTTGGTTTGTTTTTTCAATAATTTATTTGAGTTAATTCCAAATTTTGCTTAATTTCACTTTGTATTTTCTTCTAATATGACTATTGTAATTGTTTCATATTCGATATTATTTTAAAACTATTAATATGTATATATGTATATATATTTTTGGTTAAAATATTTATGTCGATTAATTGAATTTCTTTGTTAATGTCAAATTCTTTTTTGTTTTTATTAGTTTTATAGATAAATTGATTGTAGTTTTTGTTTTATAATTTCATAACGTTTGCGCCTTTTTATACCCTTTACCACGTGTAAAATGAAGTCACAGTTGGGGGATTCACAAGTTTTCATAAATTCATAAAATAAAAACATGAAAAAATACGACTGTTGTGAACAACCCCTCATAATTAAGTGTGCCATTTTGAATTTAAATCAGCTGATTTTAAACAAATATAAAAATAAATATTTACCTAACGTCAAAATATTTTTTAATTCTAATCCATGAATTAATAAATTAAATTGGATCGTACCTGACTATTTCCACTTTTAAGACGCAAATCACAAATAAATTTTATTTTGTTTATTTACCAAACATCAGAGTCCTAAGCCGATATAATTTGACGCCGCAAGTGTTTTGTTGCAAAAATTGCTAGCCGCAGGTTAAATTCGCATGTTAACCGGATAAGACTATACCATAAACCGCTGCGGCTACAAAAACTAATGCGGCTCTGCTCAGCCGCTCAGCGCAGGTCTCTTCTGATTAATTACGACAGCACAATAAACAATTAGCAAAGTTCTATTAATTTGAGACACTTTTTGTTTACAAAGCAACAACAAAATGTTTAAACCATTGTAAAATGTTAGAACATTATGACAATATAACATGATAGCACACCTTGTGAATACCCCAATTATATCCTATAAGTTTGTGATACCTTTTGCAATGCTGGCTATCTTTGAGCACAGAAGTTAGTTAAACCAGGTTTCACTCTCAGTTTATTTGCGGTTTTCAAAACTCTAGATCTGTTAGAGAAGTTGATTGTTATTTAATTTAATAAAATATAGGTAAGGGAAATTATTATTAAAAATTCAATCGGAATGGTCCAAAAAGGTTACGATATTCCTAAAACCTATGACTCTATTCATTTATTTTGAAAGTCCCAATTTAAGTTGTCAAGAATTTTGCTTGATAAAGCCGACGATATACTTTCCTATTAAGTCGTACGATTTGTCAAAAAAAAAAATCGTGTTTGCTCATAAAGTAGTATAGTGCGGCTTAAAAATGAATTGAGTGACTGATTTTTTTGGCAAGTCTGTTCGACTTGCAAATCTTTGTGAAAATTTTCATAAAATAATAGTTTCTATGCGATCAGCAGCAGCCGTATTCTGTAATTCGCTTAGCTAAAGCAAAATCTTAGAGAAATGCCTTAGAGAATACAAAATTGAAAAATGTTAGCGATAAAATTAAAAGCTAAAATTGCGGCGAATTAAATTTGTATGGCAATGCCAAATTTAGCAATGCACGTTACAGTATTGCATTCGTAGCCAAAAATCGCGATATCAACTTTTAGATTTTTAGCGATAGAGTTTTAGCTTTAGCGATTTACAAAATACGGCCACAGAGTTGTAAAGTAGCTGATTCATTTGAGTTGGCATCATTTTTGTGGGAAAGTGTGGCATCGACAGCAGATTTTGAAGACATTTTTTTGTCCCGGATAGAATTCCATTAGATTTTTTTGTAAATAAATCGTACGATTGTGTAGGATAGTGAGTGAATCCAGGTCCTTAGTAATGAAACTCGGTTTCATTTGGACCCCATTCAAATGTCCTTTTATAATGCGGATTATTAGTTAAAATTTACTTTTATATATGTATATGATTTGAACAAAAGAAACTTTTTTCTAGAAGAAATTAACAAAATCGTGTCCGTAAAGAGAAGAGTTATGAATAGAAAACTACGCGTACGAAAGCCCTTATTTAGAAAAGGCATTAGTATGGCAAGGAGTCTTAAGTTTCGGAATATTAAATGAGTTACACAAAAACATTACGAATCATACTTTGGTGAAGGGTATTTAAGATCCAGCACAATCGAATATTTAAATGTGGAATTTTTAACAACATATTTATTTTTGTCTTGATATTTTAATAAATTTTTTATATTTCAAAACGTAAATTTTTATTTAGATTTTTTTTTAAAATAATTTTATAAAAAAATACAAATTTTTTAAACAAATTTAGTATGTTAAATTTTTAAAATGTATAATTTGTTTAAGTTAATTATTTTTTTTTATTAATTCTACTAATTTCATCCCACAAATCTAAACTTTTGTCTAATTGTTTGTTTCATTTTATCATAGAAACTCTTAAAGAATATGCCAGAATTATTTCAGTTTATATTTAGCCCTTTGATCCTTTTAGGAACAACAGGACATAGTAATAATAAAATTTCAGTTTAATGTAAAAAATCTAACATTTTGCGTATGCATTTTACTTACAACACACATTGTCTACATTTACTAATTCTCATATTGATAGAAAAATTAATAATATTAATTTATGTTTTTGAAAACGATTAACATAAAGTTTTTTTACATATAAAATATATTAAATTATGGCAAGCCATATAAGTACGAGTATTATTTCTTTTTAATTTTAAGGGATTTAATCTTAAATACAAATAAAGTTAAAAACACTTAGCAATAAAAAAAGTTATCGAAAAAATGAGCAAATTTTTTTTTTAAAAATGCAGCCCTGGCTACACAGACAAAATTAAGTTAAACTAATTCCAAATTTTATATTTAACAAGAATCTTATTTTTTTTAAGTGTAAAACTAAATACATAAATATCGTCGTCACTTGATATACAAAATTGTGATGTGATATACCAAAGAACATCATACTTTTTGCCGCTTAGTGCTGGTTCACACAAGTCAAGTCAAGTCAAGTCTTGAACTTTTAAGAGAGAAGGTAAAAGAGAATGCCATTTCTTTTCCCCTCTCTCTTTCTTAAAAACTCAAGACTTGACGAGTCAAACTTGACGTGTGTGAACCGGCACTAACTGCCTTTAGGATTAAAGGTGACAATATACACATTTCGATACTGTAAGCCTGCTTAACAACATGTCTTGACGAGCAATAAATTTCCTAACATTAACACTTAAATCGTGTTAGTGTTATGATTAACATTTAGTGCCGGTTCACACACGTCAAGTTTGACTCGTCAATTCTTGAGCTTTTAGGAGAAAAGGGAAAAGAGAATGCCATTTCTTTTCCCTTCTTTTTTCCCTTGATTTAAGTGTTAAGTATAGACTCAATATGTCAGAGTTTTCTCATGTTTTAACACAGTTGTTAATGCATATGGGTTAACACATCACGTTATAACTGAAAATCATGTCTGTTGTTAGGTTTTTTCTGCTGATGTTAGTATTTTCACAGCATTGTTATGCATTCTCTTTTGAAAACACTCTTAATACAAAATTTCTTTATATATTTTTTTTTATATGGTCCGTCAACACGGGGTTTCGATTTACAAAAATCTGTTATTGTTTTAGTGTCTTTTAAGCAAACAATTGCTAAAAAAATTTTAAATTCAATATCTTTTACTGATAATTCAACCAAGTTCGTCCGTACGCCAACAAATACACCACGCAGCTATATACAGAACGGTTACAGTAAAATATTCTGAATTTGGAAACAATAATTGGGTTATAAACGGTCAAAAAGAGAGATGAATTGGAAAAACTGAGCGTGGAATCTAATATATAAGGACAAATGCCTTAATATCGGGAGAAATACAATAGAAGATATTTAAAAGTTGGCAAAACTTGCTTCTTTATCCATACACATGATCTGTTGAAAACATTTTTACTAATTTTATTTTAATGGAAGAAGAAGCGCTGCAAGCTGTTTAAAACAGCAGTTACAAAGTGGTGTCAACACATTGCGTAGTTGTTGTGGTCATTGCAGTTGAAGTTGAAGCGCAAATTTGAACTTTGTTGCGTATCAGAGCATTTATCAGCTTTAGTTACTGCTACAACCACTTTATTCTGTTCCAAGCCTTAAATCGTTTAAAATTTTTTCTGATTCTTTTATTTAAAGTCTCCCAGATCTAGGGCCTAATTCTGGCAGTCGTGATCGAGTACTTTCTCGATTCGAAGGCAATTTTTTTTCAGTCGACACTGAACGAAT
The DNA here is from genome assembly GCA_949318255.1 of Pollenia labialis. Classification (NCBI taxonomy): domain Eukaryota; kingdom Metazoa; phylum Arthropoda; class Insecta; order Diptera; family Polleniidae; genus Pollenia; species Pollenia labialis. The sequence continues at coordinate 27,757,415 of OX439140.1, read as the reverse complement.
CGAAATGATTTTTTCAGTATTGTGAAACTAAAACTAATGCTTTATAACACTGAAAAATAATTCCTATTCGTTCAGTATTGACTGAAATAATAAGATATTAAGTTGCTTTCGAATCGAGAAAGTACTTGATCACGACTACCAGAAAAAGGCCCCTGAGTTAATTTTAAATAAAAGTTTTAAAACTCAAATCATGTTCAAAATTGTTCCAGACTTTAAGAGGTTGCAGATCTATTTCCCTTTTTATGGTGGTGCAACCATTATGCACGATGTTAATTGTGAGTCACAATTTAACGTCAAGTTTTTTGCCCAACTTAGTTTGACAATTCTTTGTTTCAGTGTTTGCCAAATTCAACCATGGAGAGGTACCCAATTGAGTAGTACGTTAGGATTGTTGAAGTCTTTTACAAAATTGTGCATTCAAATCAAAATGCATTTCGTGCACTTCGAAGAGGCACACTTAAATGAATTTGGACCTTGACGATATGTGGTTACAACAGGATGGTACCACTTGCCATACAGCCAACGTGAAAAATTTAATGGCCGTTTTACCTCACGTTGGGGCGATGTGTATTTGCCGTCATGATTATATGATTTGACACCATTGCGGTTCTTTTTTTTTTGGGGGATATTTAAAAGAAAAAGTGAACGTCAATAAGCCAATAAGAATTCAAGAGCTAAAGAATGAGTTAATTTGGCACATTAACGACATTGAACCTGAATTATGTCTCAGAGCCATTGAAAATATGGATCATCAGATACAGGTATGGCCTATATTTTGTTTCACACACAGCTATTAGGATCCTTCTATAATAATAAAAAATATTAATATAATTCTCTAAAAACTTTTTGTTTTATTTTTATTTACAATTAACATCGTGCCTTTTTGTGTTGGACCACCCTTTACCAACTGTGTGTCAGTGAAAATGGAAATGAAAATTTACAATTAACTATAAACTTAATTTTCAAAAGTATTTAAGAATTTTAACAAATACAGTTCCACCATATTGAGTTTTAAGCTAAGTTTAAGGGAATCCAATTTTTTTGTTTCATTAATAATTTTTCTTTCCGTGTAAACATCACATTGTTTTATTTAGTTGGTTATTATTTTCTTACAATAATTGCTTATTTTTCCAGTTTCAAATATTGTTTTTTTTTATAAAATTTAATTGATTTTTATATATGTAGTTTAATTTTAAACGGCGGGTAGTACTAATTTTCACTGTTTAATTATTAAGAAAAATCGAGAGAGAGAGAAAAATGAACACAAATTTTATAAATTTTGTTTTTTATAGCTTTAATAATGATAAATTTCGTTATATTATCTTTTCTTATTTGCTTTATTTAATGTTTTAAGATCTATAAAATTTCACCTGTTTATTTTAATAAGTTTTGCCATTATATTATATCAATTTTCATATAAAAAGTATAAGCAATTATTAAACATTTTTTTGTTGTTGTTATTTGTTATTATTTTATAAAAAATGCATTTCTGTAAGTTTATTTTTTAAAAATTTCGTCATTGACTACTCGTAGATTTTTAATAAAGTTGGAAAAAAATCGAGAAAATTTTTTTTGTTGAGTTTTCTTTGTTTGGTTTTAATAAATTGTATTTTTGTATTGTCATTATGTTTTTCTTAATAATTGTTGTTGGTTTTGTTTTCTATATTTAATTATATCCCTTATATAAATGATTTTGTGGTTGTCCAGATTGTTGTAATACATACCGTTCTTAAGCCCCTTTTAGTTGTTCAACTGACTTGTATTGTTTTGATCGTCTCTGATTTTTCCATATTACAATTTAATTTCTTTCGGTGTATTTAATTTGCCATATATGCATAAATGGTGTGATGATATATCTGTGAATATGTATGGATGTGTATATCAAAATGTATTAACAAAGTGATCTCAGTACTACAACAATGAAACAATAGAAAAAACAACAGGCATTTTGTTGCTAGAATTGAGACGGCAAATGTCAAAATGCCTTTATAAAAAATGTAAATAAACAAAAAAAGTGACGACAAACGTCACACACGAAGAAAATCACTGCAAACAGCTGCGCTTGTGAGGTCACTTTATTAGTACATTCTGGTGTATATGTATAAAGCGGTATTTATATTTTTTAAACATTTTTCTTTTTTTAATTTTCCTTCAAAACTGCTGCCAAAACTTTTGAGACTTTTTTTTTTAAATTTTTGTTTTGAAAAATCGAAAATACGAAGGAAAATAAAACATAGCAGCAAAATTTTAAATGACAGTAAAATCAAATTAAAAAAAACTCGAAGAATAGATATCATGATTTTTCTACCCCTCTTTCTTACCTACCGAATTCGCCTTAAATAAAAAATCATCGTATAAATGAACTGTAACCCAGCGGGAAAAATAAGTTTTATTGAGGCCTTCAAAAGGCCTTTTTACAAACATAAGCCCCCAGCCGTACACAAAATTTCACTTCACAATGACAGTTTCTGTTTTATGCTGCAATTCTGCTAACTGAAACGAAAATTAAAGGATTTATCAAGAATTTTGAGACAAAAGCATGCTGTGAAACTATTACTGGACTCTAATACGTGAGGCCCTATGCTCCTTATAGGATCGAAACCGAACGAACAAAATACAAACGACGCTCAAATAACGCCATCAACTTTTGAAAATTCATTGATTTTTAAATAAGCGAGTGATTTTTTATGTAAGAAATGAATAAAAACATTTCTCTGTATCGCGAAAACCTGACGTTATAGAGAAAAACCAATAACAGATTCGTATTCAGCCCACCATATTAGTCTAAGAAAGATATTTAATTGATCCAGTCTAAAACATTGTTGGCTAGTGTTATATTCAAAAAGTTTAGCTTAAATTTTTTTTAAAGTGCTGCCAACTTTAAGTTTATATCTTGTTGAAAACACTGAGATATATTAGATTAAGGTAACCGTGTTTATAAGAAACTTTAATTGCAACAAATACTTCTAAACAGCAAAACAATTTTATGGAGTTTATGTTTAATACCTGAACCACTAGGTTTGAGGTCGTGTAGACTATAAAATTGGTCGATAATTTTTACTTTTCTCGTAAATTCTGTAAATATTACGGCATAAAATTAGGTTGCCAGATACCAAGAATCAAAATAAAATAGAACAAATTCACCTGGATTTTGAAAAACTGGACATTTTTAAAATGCACTTAACTATAAGAAAAAGTAAAGGCACACTTATAATATGCATAAGCTTGCTTAAGCTTCTGATATAAATTAACAAAAAGCCTCTCCAAAGCATTTAAAAAAACAAAAATAAAATCAAAAAATATTTAATTCCTTACGGAAAGTGAGATCTTTGTCGCATTTTGCTTAAGCAAATGCCAGTTTTATAAAATTAACCAAAAAGTTTTCTTAAGTTCGCACAATTACTTAAGCCAACTTAAGCATATTATAGTTAGGCCTTTAAATTTTACTTCATATTTTTGTACAATAAAAAAAAAAAAAAAATAAAAGCAATTTAAAATTCGGTCGTATGTCATATAACAAAAAAATGTATATATCAGAGCAAATAGTGAACAGGTGACAGTGGAAAGCCTGCTGACTTTGACAGTTCGAACCAATTTGTTTTGGTTTCATAATGTTTTATTTATAAATAGTGATTGTATTGTTGTAGTTTTACTGCCACCGTATACATAAATTCGACTTTGAATAAAATAAAAAAAGTCCAAAAACAGCCATGTTATGGAAATTGAAATGGAGATTTTCAGATAAATTTTTGTTTAAGTTTTATTTTAAGAAAATTTCTAATGAAGATAAGCTGTACTCATATTATGACAGTTATTTTATGAACTTTAAACACTGGATCGTTTTCAAAGTTTGTTCGATTTTGATTTCACTCGAATTAGATTTCCAGAACATGGATGAAAACTATTTGCTTAGTCACGTATATATATTTTTTTTGTATTGTTATTTGGAGAATTAAATAACCCTGTTACTTTAGTTGTAAGCAACAATGTTTGAAACATTTCGCAACTTTCATTAAAATTTAGTCTTATTAAAATTGTAGCCTTTATTCGGTCATAGGAATGGATTCTTGTGAGTAAAGATTATTAGAAATACCTTAAGGTCATGCACAAAAAGTACTATGAGTTGGCAAAAAAAACAAACGAGATTAATTTATATAAATTTTGTACGTTATTTTTATCGCATTTTTAAAAAACAGGACCGTATTTTATTAATTGGAATGTCTGCCGGCATATAAGAAATTTTTGCCTTAAAATTTTTTCTCAGTATGTATTGAATTTTGTTCTATATTAAATAATAATTTAATTAAATATAATTAGTAAACAAGTAATTTTTAAAATTAAATAAAGTTTTTAAGCTGGATTATTTGTATTTAAGCTGGTACCTGGACAACACCCAACTAAACTGGACAATCCAGGCCGTCTGGCAAACCTATATAAGATCCTAAATTGTAAAATATTAATGTTATGGTTGCCATATTTGCTTTAACTCTCGAAAACCACTTTCACTGTTTTAAAACATGAAGACAACTTCTGTTAACCTAAACACAATAAACCATAATTCTGTTATGTCCTTTAAAGTAGTAACTGTGTCGTTATACACAATTTTAATTATTTCTGGTTAAAAATCCAATTCTAGAAAATTCGCAAAAAAATTCTATTTAGTGCCGGTTCACACACGTCAAGTTTGAGTCGTCAAGTCTTGAGCTTTTAGGAGAGAAGGGAAACTCAAGACTTGACAAGTTAAACTTGACGTGTGTGAACCGGCAGTTACTAATCAAAAACATTAAACTTTGTAGCTTTTTCCGTCCTCTATGGTAAATCTGGCAACTCAATTTAAAATTCAGGCCGCTTCATGTCAAATACACTGGCAGAAATAACTTTAACGGAATAAAAGCAGTTTAGATAGAAAATACATTTCATTGTTTTAATTTTTGGGAACTTAGTTTCGAAATTCTATAAATTCATATAAATATCTGTGAAAATGAAAATGTAGATGAATTGTCTGAAATAAAATAACTTCAATGCCAAATGTTAAATGAATGCATTATGATTTTTTATGTTGATTTTACTTTAAAGCAATTTTTATGATGATTTTCAAAATTGTTGTATTGTCCACTATTTACATCCCTTGTTTTTTTTGTTATTTAATTTTCTCTTACAAAAAAAAAAAACTGTATTGGAATTAATTTTAAGAGAAAAATTAAAAAAAAATCTATAAATTTTATGTAGTTTTAGTTTAATTTACGGTTTTATTTAAATATTTTAATTAGTTCTATTAATGTTGAGTTTTTCGGTTTAATTTGTTTACAGGCCAAAATTATTAATTTTTTTTTTGTTAAAAAAAAGAAAAATTACAATTTTTGTTGTTTTTAAAGTTTAGCTTATTTTGAAAGTAGTTATTTTTAATATTTTATTTTTATATCGTTTTTGTTTTTGGAGGGGAGGAAGGTTTTTTGTTGTTTATTTAATGTCATTTTGAGATTTTGTTAAATATGGTAGTTTTTTAGTTTTCAATATGGAAGTGTTTAAGGTTTACATTTAGTTTTTATCGGGTTTTCATTTTAATTTTTTTTTTCAATAGTTGAGCTTCAATACTGTTATTTCTTTATTTTTTTTTGGAATTTATTTTATCGGAATTTTCCTATTTTACAGAAACTTAATATTATATTTGAACTTAGATTTTATTTTGTTTTCAATATTCGTTCTGAGTTGGGTTTTTAAATAAAAATGCAAATATTTTACTTTTATTTTTTTTGTTGTTTTAATTAATGATTTATAAGCTTTACTTTTTCTTTTTAAATAATTAAATTTTCATAAATGCGTTTCCTTTTCTAAATAATTTTGTTATTATTTTTGAAAACAAATTTGAAAATATATATATATGTACATATATTTTTTAAAAGTTAAAAATTTAGTTTATTGAAGTTTTTACTTAAATATAAATTAAATTTAATTTATTCAAAGAATTTTTTTGTTAAACAATGAAAAGTTAATTTTTTTAACTAACACAATACATTTTAGAAAATTTTTTTTCAGGTTTTCAAGAATAATTGGAAAATTTTTATATAAACAACTCCAAAGATTTTAAACAGAGAAAACCGTATTTCCGATTAAAAGACGAAAAATAAATTGTGGTAGCGATAAATAGTAATTTCTCTATATCGTGTTGTATCATTAACTGATTTTTCTTTAATTATTTCATTAAAAAAATTTTTTTCTAATAAAGACAAAGTCTTGACAGAAAGAATACGAAAAAACAGAAGAAAGGAACATGTGAATAAATTGAAAATGATAATTACAGCAAATTTCGAACCACCAGGATCACTGGTTAAAGATTGATGTTTGGCTGTTAGCTGGCAGGCACCGCAGTGGTGCAGAGGTTAGAACTCAAAGAATTCTGATGAAAGAATGTGGGGATTCTTGAAACATGTAAATTCAACCCAGGTTCTAGCCCCAGCTCAGCCAAGAAAATTATCAATAAATTTTAATGAAATTCCAAGTTGTAAAAAATTCATTCCTTAAGTAAAAATAATTTAATAAAAATTAAATTTGATGAAATCAAGCCTAACTAAAAAATATCAAAATTAAAATCAACAGTTCAACTAAAAATCACAATTGTTTTTAAAAATTATAACCTCTTTACATAACACCGAAATCTAGTAATAGCGAGCAAAATCTAGTTGTTTTTCATAATCTACTTCGTCACTAGATATTGTCAAAATCTACTTTAAATCTAGTAGTACTTAAGGTGAGGATTCCCTGTCCTACATAATCGTACGATTCACTCACACGAAAATCTGCTTGGAGACATTAGGAAATCAATAAACTTAAGAAATATTGCTCAGCAGTATGTTTTATCATTGTTCATCATTTGTTGTTTTCGTTGGTCGATTTGTCAAAAACAAAAGTAACGTTTGACATTCTTTTCTCTAATTTAAAGAAAAGTAGCACAGCTGTGCTTTTGGGTCTGTACTTTTAAATGAAATGCCACCAAACACCTACAAATTACTAGAGAGTTATTTATCAGATCGTTTGTTTAGGATACATAACAAAGAATATGTGTTAAGAGAATATAAGATAAAAGCCGGTGTTCCACAGGGAAGTGTTCTTGGACCTTCTCTTTATTGAATATACACAACCGTTTTCCTATATCCTACAATCTGACCATCTCCTCTCATCAAACACGTTATAATGTTTCAACATTTCAGTCTGATTTTGTTACATGCTTTAGTATACATTTGAACAGACGGCTAATTTGGCGTCGACATAAAGATACCAAGAGACTTTACTTGAAGTCTCTAAACTTAGCTTGGACTATAAAGTCTTCCTGAATAAAACGGTTTTGTAATCGATTTGAACATATCTATTGTATCCAATTATAGGGAACGGCTAGCAAATCCATTATCGAGCTTACACAGAGGTTGTTATCGAAAATGCTTAAAACCTTAAAACTTAAAGTTTCGCAAAGCCAATGCGAAATATATTATAAAATTTTAAAAGCTCTCAACTTCACGACCTCGAAGAGCCGATCTTCCACCACGCTAGGTCAAGGACCGTCTAAACAATAACTTTCTACTGGAGAGAGACTTATTTTTAGTTTTAAGTATACACAAAAACTAAGAAAAATCAGCCCAATCACGAATAAAAAAAAGTTTCTCTTTCCCCATTCCTCCTATTACAAAAAATTACTCTTTTTTCCCGAAAAAATTCCCCAGCAAAATAGAAGGGATTTTATAAAAAACTGTACGTAGGATTTCTGGGGAGTTGCTGAAAACGAGTTTACCTACATGGTGCCACCAAATAAATAGAGCACGTTGGATAATTAGAACTCATCATGTTATCGCCAACTTGAACATTTTTCAAACAAGATTTTTGACCTGTTGAGAAAATAGATTTTTGAAAGTTAAATTGTCTCATTAGTTAAGGTTAGTGTAGAATTAATGTTACCCAGTAAAAAAAATTTGGGTTTTTTGAAGCAGTTAAGAGAAAAAGCGAATAATCGAGCGCTTCAATAACAGAGCTTTTATATAGCAGTAAATGATAAAGAATAAAATATAGGAAAAATCTGCTATTTTAGTGCTGACAACGATGAGGTTTTAAAGCGAAAAAAATAAAAATATATAATGGTTTACGAAAATTATTGAAACAATGCATTTAAGCAATTAAAATCAAAACATCAATGAATATGGAAATATAGTTATCCCTTAAAAAAGCGCTTTAGGAGTGCTTTGTTTGCATGTTAAAAAAAGCGCTGATTGTCAGCTGTAAATAGTACTCCAAACCGGGAACACTCCATACAAAAATCAGGCATCTTATCAGCAGGTTTGAAGCGATTTGAGGTATGCATTCATACATAAATCCTGCTCCTTCTGGAGCACATTTTTTACTGGGTATCGATAATTTGTTTATATAGTAGGAAATCGAAAAATCGATAACTACTTAGTTAATCATATTTAAGAAATTGCTATTGGTAACTGAATTTTTTAGTTCAGCGAAAACATGTTTCCATACAATGATGTTATCGATAAGTATTTTATATAAAGCAGAATCACCGCATACAGGACAAATATTTATATATATAGTAGGAAATCGAATAATCGATAACTACTTTCTTAATCATATCGAAAAAATTGCTCTTGGTAACGGAAATTTTTAGTTCAGCGATCTTAATTTGTATACCAAATTTTTTGGCTTGTAAGTTATCGATAAAATATTTTAAACACGAGAAAAATTACTATCAATAATTAATTTTTTACTTATACAACATAAAATTATGCCTAGATGACAAATTGCAAAAAAAATAAATATTGTTATAAAAATTTTACGTATAAGAAAACATGTTATATTATCGATAACAAATTTCATTTCCTATAGAAGAAAAGCAATTATTATAATTTTGCTAAAAACACGTTGTGAATTTTAAAGTAAAGAGTAAAGAAGTTACCGAAAACTCTGATGTTTCTGTATAGTAAAAATCTTGTCTTCACTGTATCATGTTATCAGTCACTTGAAAGTAATGAAAGTTCTTATCGATATCTCTAATGCTACCCATATATAATTTTGTAATCGGAAATGATATGACAATATTGTTGACTGTTAATAACAATTAAGAGTTATCATTGACCCTTATGTTCCCTATAAAATAGATCTTGTTATCGTTATTTTTGTCTTTTATTTTTTTGGAGAAAAAAAAGTTTTCTCAAAACCTTTGAAATCAATTAGGCAATTCACAAAGTGTTATATTGTGTGATATTAGTTGTAAATGCTATAATTTTATGAATGAGACATTAATAAAAATGAAGCAAATACAACCAATAAGACACAATAGAACACTTTGGGAACTGCCTCAATTATTTGTTTCATTTTAGCAATCTTTTTTAAAGAATCGAGTTGACATTTCCTTTTAACTGTAACTGTAGTTGTGTTAATTAAAAATTTAATTAATTCAATGTAATATTTATAAATTATTTACATTATTTAAATTATTTATAATTATTTAAATAGAAAATAAATTTGTTTGTTTTTTTTTTTATAAATTTTTGTATTTGTTGTTTTTTTATTTCATAATTTTTTTTCTTTTAAGAGATTTGGGTACTTTAAATCTCTTATTAACACACCCTGCTGGATGATGTCCACCAAAACTTAATAGTTGTTATTAAAAAGTTATTTAACAGTCCTGTGAAAAAATAAAAAAAAATCAGTTTATATATAAAGAAAATAAATTTCTAAAATTCTACTCACTTCATTTAATGCTGTGCAAATTTTGTTGAACAAAAATAATTGTAATTTTGTTTCAATAGTTTTTTTTTATTTTCGTTTTTGTTGTCTAAATTAAAAATCTTAAAAGAAATTCAGTTCAATTTCGTAGGAGTTGTTGAGAAAAACGCTGTTCTCAAACAAACCATTCGTCTTTTTGGGCTGCACCCACGGCATTGGCCGCATTTTGGGCAGCAGCATTATTGACGGCGATATTGGATTGGGATAAACCCAGATTATTGACTGAATTTGTGTTAAGATCTTGACCTAATTGACGAAATTTGCTAAGCACGAGATGGGACGGACTTTGGTGGCCATCTTCAAGTAATTGCGTTGCATGCGGTGGTACCCGGTGTATGGTCCCGCAGGGTGATGCCAGTTTCCCGACGTGGGCGGTAATTGTGTATGTTCTCTCGTTAATGTACCGCCATGTGTGTAGTGCAGATGTTTCGACGAGCCATTTGTTTCAGCTAAATTGTGATGTACTTTTTAAAAAAAAATAAAAGAATTAAAAAATTAAATTTTTTTTATAAACATTTCAATTGTTGTGTTTTTGGTAGATGGGGGAAGGGCGGTAAAATTCTATACTTACATTGTATGGCTGTATTTTGTTGGTTATTGGTTTCTTCTTGTCGTCTACACACACAGATTGTTATACCCACTATGGCCGCACTTATTATCAGCAGGATACTAACCACAATCATGACGAACCATGTCATATCCATGCCAAATACTGTACTAGAGGTCTCACCTGCAAAATGTGTTAAAATAAAATCAGAAAATTTTTGTTAAATAATTAATTTAATTGTAGGATGGATTTCAAGTTTTATTAATCAACTGCCTTAGAAATTTAAAAGAATTTCATTAATTGTCTTTTTCAAAGAAAAAATTTTCTTCTTAAAAATGTTTATAACTTAATTCTTAACATCCTGCTGTGTTCATTGATTTGATTAAATTAAATTGAAATTGCTAAAGGCGATGAGAATGGTTTAGTAGAGAGTTAAGAAATACAGGTAAAATCAGGGTAACAAATCATTGATAATATAATTTTTTTTAATGAAAAATTGTAGCGTTACGGACTGATTGACCATCGCACAGCCTAAACGCCTGAAGCTACAAACTTGAAATTTGGACCAGAGATTGGTCACTCCCAAAATCGATCCATTAAGACGAGATTTTTGGAAATTCGAATGTTTAGGGGGGAAAAAGGGTAAAAGCGCGAAAATTCGATAACCTTATATCTCCAAAACTAAAAGAGATAAAAAAAATGAGATACTTTTTACTGTTCTTTAGAAAAATAAGCGGACAGGTGTCTGGTACTTTTTTGCAATTCAGCCCCATTAAAGGGGTAAAACCTGAATTTTGGTACTTTTTTGACACCCCATCTATCTTTTGAACCAATAAACATAGAAACAAAGTTTATACCACATTCAAAACTTATCAAAAAAATACGATTTGGTACTTTTTTTTCAATATTCGAACATTTAAGGGGTGATAATCGTAACTATTTTTGTTACTAAATGTGTACCAAAATGTAAATATGGGAAATTTGATATTTTTCTTTAGCTTTTTGGTTCAACAACTGGTATTTTTTAATAAAAAAGGTTTTATACAAAACATCTTGCTCAATTCGCAGTCTTATTTAGTTTTGTAATGCAAGTCCAAATCCACTTCCTTTTTTTTAACGTCACGCCAGCGCAGATTTTTGCTTATATCTGCAAGTCCTTAGCGTTGATAACTGCAATGTTTTTTCTGAATATAGTGCTACTTCATTACTTTGTTTATATAAAAACCCTTTTTACAAATTTGACTTCGTCATTTAATTATTTTACATTTAGTGGAACAAATATCACGACACGTCAAAATGGAAATGCCCATATACATATTATTAAAGCTTGATTTATACATAATAATTATACATGGTGAAAGTATTATAAAATACTTTGCAGTATTGCCTACTGTTTTTGTTTTTTCTTTGCCCACTTACAACTTCATTTAGAGTTGACAAAAATCAACCAATTGTAGTCGGGACTATAAGAAAAGATAAACTCACTGTTTGTTGTTGTTGTTTTTGTTTAAGCTTTGATATTGGGACAGGTAAAATTGGGGGTTATAATTCTTATTCGCTTAACAGTTTTATTTGTAAAATATCTTTAGTTTCTCTAAAATCTTTGGATTAAGTTTCCTGACGATCTGGCCTAAACAACCAGTGAAATGCGCATAGGAATAGCTTATCCCTTCAACAATAAATTTCAGTTTCTCAATAGTATGAAATGGGAATTTAGCACATTTAAAAGAAACCTTGTTTATTAATTTGTGAATCCCAAAAAAAATCTTGATAACTTATATTTTATATTTTTATATGCTTCAACCGCACGCACTTTCAAGTCAAACGATTGCTCTTCGCATATAGATGGCATATATGTATTTGTAATTGCCAAACATGTTTGTATTAAACAAATGTTTACTATTGGCAAATCGTTTATTATCGAAATAAAGGAAACATATTTTTATCATTATAAAGGAAACATATTTTTATCATTATGTGCTGGGGGGTATTTCCTACCCTTCCCTCTAGATCCGCCACCATTATAAATTTTACGCAAAGTTTTAATCTATTCAGTTTTGTAACGTTTTAAATCAAAAAGTGTTTCGTACTTAACCCAACGTTTCCGTATGCAAGTAATTTCTCTTAAGTAGCGTATACGTATTATCAACGAAACATCGAGGAAACAGCCGATTGGCTGAAAGTACAAAAATTGTGGGAATATAAGTGAAAAATGTGTGAGTGTTTTGAGTTTTTTGAACTTGAACTTGCATGTGTAAACGGGGGATAAGGTAGCGGTAAAAACTACAGGTCAAGGATTCCAGAAATTAATGGCTGTTCACTTGCTCAACCTCCAAATATAATCTAGTTGTCTTTTTTGATTTGATTCGCTTCAGCTCTAAGCCCTCGAAATATGATATTTGAAATAAACCACATGATTTACTAAGGAAAGTTTGATTTTCCATGGATATTAAGCATCAATAACTGCCTGCTTTTTGAAAATTAAAACAAAATTTCGTTTGAAAAATTTTTGAAAACGAAAATAATTTTTCAAATTTTATTGTTGTTTTCAATATAAATTCTCACACAAAATTAGTAACTATTTCTTTGTACTCCTTAGATATACTTTTGTCTTATTTGTAAACATCCCTAAATGTATGCAAAATATTTTGTTATTATTTCATCAAAAAATTTAATATAATTAATACTAATGAAAAATATATTGTTCATTAAAAAAGAGAGAGAACATAAATGCATTATTTTAAAAAACAACACATCATTTCCAGCCATAAAAGTTAATAATCAATTACATTAAATTTAATCACAAATGTGCTGATAAACAAAAACAAATACACAAACTCAATAATAATAACAATAATGACGATAATGAATTCATCAGTATCAGGTTTAATACAAGCGAGCGTGTATGAACTGTATAAATTTATAAATGATAATAAATTCATGTATACAACATTTAACACCAAACAAAAACAAAAATAATGTAATATATCGAGTAAAAGGCAAAAAACAAGCTAAAATCAGAAAAAGTAACAAACTAAATACAATTACAAATATTGTGTATGTGTGTATGAAGCAATAAAAACTTGCTGCCAACTCAATCCCTGCAAAACAAAAATACCAGTTCTATACAAATGGGTAAATAAATATTTATGCTTGTACAATACTCACACGTATTATCTCTGCACTTATGTTAATGTAGTAGTTGACTACTACAACAACAACAACGGTATCATTTGCATGAGTACTAGAGCACAGTGGCAAAAAATTCGAAAAAGTTGTAATAAGCTTTTAAAATGCTTAGACGATTTGCATGGTTGTAGCTAAAGCGCTTTACGATTATGGTTATTTGAGACACCACGTTTAGAACAAGCAAGTTTTATAAAGTGCCAAACAAACTGTAGTTTGTAACTAAAGGGCTAAATTAACTGCTCAAACTGCTACATAACATGTCAAGCGTTTTCGTTTGTAAAAACCTATTGCGTTGCTAGTTAAGGTGTTTGACAAACTTTTAAGGCTTGTATTTTGAAAATAAAACTAAAAATAGAATTTCGTACAAACATGTTAAATGCATTTGTCTTAACTGTACGTGCTGCTTAATGCTAGCTTAAGGTATTTTTGCCAACAACTTTGCAGAGTCAAAAAAAGCCTAAACAAACTCACAAGAATAAATTTTTTTATTAAAACTGATTGAAATATTATAATTATGTTGTAAATTGGTGTGTTTAACTGTTTGACAATTGTTTAAAGCAAGATTTTGAAAAAAATCATAACTTTTCTAAAAAAAAATGTTGAACAAATTTTGAAATGTTTGCGCTGCCATAAATTTAATCATTGTATAAGAAATATTTCAGAGTAAAGAAGGAGAAGAAGCATAAAAAAAATTCACGAGGATACATTTTTTTTATTAGAATTGATTGATAATTAAATAATTGTGTTGGCGTTGCTTATTTACAAATGGATAGACTGTGTTTGCCAGGACGTTTGTGTAGTTTATTAGGTCCACAATGATCTAGCTTTCAAAGCCTTTATTATGGCATAATATGGCACTTTAGGCTATCGAATTTGACACCCTCTTCTAAACGTCTTGTACTTGTATATTTTTCCTTGTGTAAAAAATGTTTTCGCACTGACTTATAACTTATGTAAACGTGAACTGATTTTTAATGATTTTTATTTTATATCTATAGTCAAAAACAAAAAGCTTCGTACATCTTTTGTTGCATGACGTGACATTTTTGTTGTTGTTATCGATAAAATAGGGTTTTGTTAAAAAACTTTCCTTACCGATTACAGAGGTTTCGCTAGAAAGTTTCTTTTATCTATTTAAAAGATTTTAAAAAGAGAAATTTTACTATTGATAACAGAGATTTTTTCAATTATCGATTACCGAGATGTTCGGAAACAAATTTATTTTATAGACTACAGAGATTTTCTTTTGAAAATTAAGAGCATTTCTATTATCGAGTAAAAATATTTTTGTTAAAAAATTTTTATTATCGATTGCAGAGACATACGTTAGAAGATTTCTGTTAAAATATTTTTATAATCGATTAAAGAGAAGTTTGTGAGGATATTTTTATTTAATGGTTTATAAAAGTTTTCGTTAGAAACATTTCTCTTATCGATTACATAGATTTTCGTATAGGATTTTTCTTATTGACTACAAGGATTTTCGTTAGAAATTTCTCTTATCAATAACAGAGACTTTCGTTGGAAACATTTTACGATCTTTTGCAAGGATTTTTGTTTATTAATTTTATTATTGATTACAGAAATTTTAATTTAGAAATGTATTTTTATCGATAACAGACATTTTCGTTGGAAAACAAGGCTCAATTCTTCATCGAGGAATTTGGCATACAGGTCCCTTTTAGGCTGCCGGATGAAGTCAGTGTATTGCATATGGAAATCTCCGTAATTAAGCGGGCGGAAAATCGGCTGAGGTATTATCTTATATCGAGAGATGTATGAATATTTACGGACTACATGGCTGCCATTGCAGCTCTGGAGTCTTTACGACATCAATGTAAACTGTGGAGTGCCAGATGAACCTAAATGAAATTGCGAAAGATTTAGGGGTAACGCTGGCGTGCGTACAAACTGTAGACGGCCTGGCCAATCAAGGCTGCCTTTTGGACGGCTATAGAACTCTTATCAAATGTGAGTCATACAGGACGGCTGAGGAGAGATGGCTGGTGCAAAAAACCTGCTTTATAGGCTGGACTCCAAAGGCTATTTGGGTTTGGTAGAAAGCCGTTTAGGGCGGTGATATCAGTCTTTTCAGGTCACTGCTTGATAAGGACCCATGCGATGAGGGTGAGCCTAGGTTATAAGGACTACCATAGAATCTGTCATCATGAAGAGGAGACGGTGTTTTACTTCACGGGTCAATGCCCCGGTCTCGGAGTCATTAGGATGAGGAATATTGGGACACCAGAATTACCGTGTTTCGATGCTATAGCTAATGTCAGACTCGATAGCTAATGTCAGACTCGATAGCTAATGTCAGGTTGATCTCGCTATTCTGCAGGGAATGGAAATGGTTCGAGGCTGCAGTGTTGTCTGGGGAGCAATCTGGTGAAAACTGGCTTGACTCTGGTCACTGGTCCAGGGTACCACAAAGGAACCGCTGTGAGCCGTCCTCACATCGGCTGCCTATTGAAACTAACCTTTCCTGAAGTACAATTCGTTTTAAATTAAAAGACCAAATAATTTAGAAGTTCCTTATTTTTTAACACTTTTTTTTAAATTTTACGGCACTGTACATCAAAACATGTTATTTCTATGGTAATATGCAGTTGAGATAATTTAACTCACTCACCAATTCACTACTTATCGCTTGTAGCAGTTATTTGCTATTTAAAAGTATATTTTTCTTTTTTTTATTGAGTTCAACTTGTACTTACTTTGGCATAAATTATGCACCGATTCATCGGAATTATCGCTACAATGATTAATGCCATCACACAGCAAATCGGGATGTATACAAAAACCGTTTGAGCCACAGGTGAAATCCTTACATGTATGTTCTGTAAATGTACAAAAAAAAAGAGTAAAACACATAATTTAGTTGCGGTTAGGAAGGTAAAAGCAAAAAAAATTTAATACTTTTTAACAATAATTTAGTAGTTAAAGTGTGAAAAGTTGCGGGCGAAAACGGCGTTGAAACCGGAAGGAAAATAAGGTTAAACTAAAACGAAAATGTATTAATATAAACCTCCTGTTCCTTTTTAAGAAAAAGGATTAAACATGTTTGAACTGAATTTGGTTTGGTGAAATAGTAATAAATTGTGATTTGAGGTTAGCTTTTATTTAAATGTAATAAATTTAAATTTAAATAACGTTTAATGATAAATTAAGATGTGTTTTATAAGTATGTGAAAATTAATATACGGGAACAACCGGGCTGAAAAAGGTAAGGAATAATCCGTACATGTATGGATTACTCCCTGCAGTTTTTATATCGAGGGGTTTTTTTTTTAGCTGCGTGAGAACTTTCGATATCGAAAACTATGTTTTGACAGCGGAGAATGTGAAACAGTGTTGACATTCTATTCCTTAAGCTAATAATGCGATGCAACATGGAAAGGAATATCTTTTGAAACTTCAATTATTTTTTTTGAACAATGCCTTGAGTTCATTATTCCATGATAGCCGTATTCACTACACAACGGTTGCGAAATTTGTCAGCCAAAATGTTTTTGCCAAAGTTTTATATTTATATTGAATTAATTGCAAGATCAAGACATAAAAAACTTTGGGAAAAAAAAATTTGCAAAACAAAAATTATAGTTTCCTAAAAATTTGTAATCGCGAATAATTATCTTTACCAGCGACTAGCACAGTGCAGCTTAGTAAAAAAAATATTCAACAAATCTTTGGAATAAAAACAATTTTATTCAATTAAAGATTTATTTTTATAAAGGGTGTCCCCCAAAATAAGCGCAAGATATAAATTAAATAGAAAACACAGTTTTTAGTCTTTTTTTTAGGGTTGTCAACACTTTTCTGCACAAATGGCGACAAATTCAAATCTTGCGTCAATTTTGAAACACCCTGTATACAATTTAAAGGGATTAATATAGTAGAGTTTGCAACAAACCGTAAAAATTTAAAACCGCGGTTTCAGTTCGGTTTTCGGTTTTGAAAATATCCCAGTAAAACTACATACAAATATATTTTTTTGTATGTAATAATTTTTTTTTATTTGTTTCAATTCAGGTACTTTTATTAAAAAAGAAACATTTGTTCTTCATAGTACTTATTTTAAATTTAAAGAATTTTGAAATACCTTGCCATTGTTTCAGGCTGTTATGTATAAAGATTTTTTTATATGAAGTAGGAGTATTATGAATAATTTGCAATTTCTTTAAGTATAAATATATTTACAGCAAAAGCTTAAACCGAGGTTTCTTGGTCGGTTATCGGTTTCAGTTTTTAGGCATTAAAACCGCGTATCGATTTCGGTTAAAACCAAACAGCACTATAATATAGTATGCAATTTTTTAATTTTAAAAAAATATCTGGCAGCACAGGATGAGAGTTTTATGCATATCACAGGTACAACTTATGAACTCAATAAAATTTAATCAACTGTGTGTGAAAGGTCTCCCCGGTGGTATCTGGGGATACATCCTAAGGATGTTTAACTTTTTAACAGGTGCAGCCAATGCCCGTTATTCGGCAGAAGCAAAATTGGCGTGTCTTTCTTCTTTCCAAGAAGTTGATCACGGTTGACAAGAGATGCTTATCTGGTACCACGGGAACTAGTAGCCAGGTTTATTCGCAAATAACATAATGGACATGGCTTAAAACCAAAAGTGAAGGAAGCGAGTTATTAAAAAGTCATCTCTAAGGGCGGAGTTAGGCATGCTGCTGGTACCCACAAAAATCCATAGCACATTAGAATATGAATATCGAAGTATTTAATGAATTAACGTCTTCAAAATTGCGACCATCAGTTATAAAAAAAGTGTGAATCTGCAGATATCAGGCGGATGGACCCCAAAACATTTTATTCTTCTCATACATAATCTTTACCAAAAAATTAAAGGCGTAAATAAACCCTTATGAATATGTTGTTGTTGTTTAAAATATTTTGTAAAATATATTAGAGTTCGGTGTACCTATAATATTTGATGATTGTTAGTAAAAGTTACTTTAACTCTATTAAAATGTATGTCAAAATTAGAAACAAAGACAAGTACAGTAAAAAATAATACTTATAAAGTGTGTGCTTTTCGGAGTGATACGACTTTGAGTTGACATCACTGCTTTATTTGACCACTTATTTAACAGCTGATGTTTGCTTTTGGTTTAGTTTGCTTTGACATTTTATTGTTGAAATTTTTAATCAAAATAATTCGGCAAATTAATATTATTTTCTGATGCAGCCCATTTCTGGTTGAATGGGTATGTAAATAAGCAGAATTGTCACATTTGGAGTGAGGAGAATCCACAAGCTTTTGTCGAAACACCATTACATTCACAGAAATGGTGCGCTTTATGGGCTGGCGGTGTCATAGGCCCATATATCTTCAAAAACGATGATGGTCAGAAGGCGAAAAGTTGTTGAAAATTGGTGTTCCAGATTGTGCTTTTTTGGCGCCAGCCGTGGTGGCCACATGGCCGAAATCATATTTAAAAAGTAATGTCATAAAATTTTCTATCCAATAAAGACCGTTTAATCGATATCAAAAGTATATTACTATGTTTTATTATGATTAAAACTTGTATCACTCTATAAAAACCACCCTTTACTAAAAAAAGTACTCTCAGTTTTTCTTTATATCGAGCCTTACCGCAAAAACGATTAAGCACATCCTTTTTAATTTTGTCCTAAGCGACATCCTTCCTACAAAATTTGTATGAATAAAATAAGAAAAAAAGCTTTTCCTGTAAGATTTTGTTTTTGACGCTTAAGCTTTTTTTGCGATAATGACTCGATATATTAAATACATACTATTTTTTTTATTAATTTTTAAGGCATATTTTGAATTCATTTAAACTTGTTTTATGCGCATAATTTCCAATAATAAATGCATAAAATTCCACACCCTACTTATGAATATTAAATTTGACAACATAATTTACATACAACCGTGTACAGTCAGTACTGCACTTGTTCGTGCAAGTGAATGAACACTTCATTTCTTACAAGTCTTAAAATTATACATTGTATTTCTAAAAAGTGTTTAACTTTGTGTAACATTTCACTGAATATTCTTATTGTATTTTATTTTTTCTTGAGAGTTTTTTATAAAAATTTTAAAACTTACTTGGATCTTTAACGGATGTTATAACCAATTTGAAACCATTCGCATCTGTACCCCAATTGTCTGTCACATATTTAAGTGTAACAAAATTGGTACGTGTCAATATTGAACTCACTGTTTGTTTTGTCTGACGACATGATATATCAATCTGCAAGAAAAAAAGCAAAAAGAATAGGAATTGTTAGACAAAAGTGAGAAAAGAAAATTTTAATATAAAATGTACGAGCTTCAATGTTTTTATTTTTTACCATATGTAAAAGTTTGTAGGTTTTTTCTTTTGTTAAAAAAACAAAATGTAATAAAAGTGTGCAAATATTGTAAAGTTTTATTGGAAAAAATTGTTTTATATTCTTTTATTTACCTGTAAGTGTATGTGAGAGTATTTATATACATATGTATGTATTTAAAAAAATGGTGTGATTTAATATATCGTATTGCCTGATATATTCGATAACTTATTTTACAACGTGACAGGTTTTGCTCAATAATAGAAAATTTGTTTTTCATTAATATTTTTTATACTCACACCACAATAGTCGGGAGGTTATTATGCATTTGTGCTGATGTTTGTAACACCTTTAAGTATACCGATCGGCTGAGTTGAATTAACGATGTCCGTCCGTCTGTCAATGTAAGCCTTGTGTGCAACGTACTGGTCTCAATTTATAAGATTATGTGATATAATTTGGAAGAAAGGATCTAATTGGCACAAGGAGCAAGCCAATGGGCGAAACAAGCCATGAACTGTTTAAACATTTGTTTTTGGAGCGCAAACGACATCCGCCAATATAAAAATGAATTAGAATACTTTCTTAAAAATAAACAAATTTATGTTATCATGCTTTCTGAAACTAATTTGACCTCAAGAAATACGTTTAAAATCAATGGTTACATAGTTTATTATACCAAGGGATTTCAAAATAGAGCATGTGGAGGTTTTGCCATTTTGATTAAAACCCTAGTCAAACACTGCCTAATGAGTGATCATCGTGAATATTATCTCCAAGCAACGAACATTTGCGTTGCGGAATTAAATAGATTTTCAATATCCGAAAGCCAATATAAATATATGAAATCATTAGGACCCTGCTTCCTGGCTGCTGGCGATTATAACGCTGAATACACTTTCTAAAGGTCACGTCTTTAAACACCAAAGGGTCGTGTTTTGTTTAATACAATTAGGTGGTCGCGAGCGGACAACCAACAAAACGTCCAGCAAAACGTTCCAGATGTCATATTTATTGGAGTAGTTAAAAACATCTTCACAGAAACGATTCATGTTAAAGCTTTCTTAGAATTATCTTCTGATCACACACCTACAGAATTCACTTTAATAAATCCCAATAGAATTGTATCTCCGTATGGTTACTTAGCGATGTCAGCCACACAAATAAATTGGCTGAAAAATAAAAAATATACACTCAAAAAATTATGTTGTTAAATTCAAACGAAAATTCATTTGAAACAACTTAAAATTCATTTAAGAAACGGATAATTTACATTTCATTTAAAACAAATGATTTTTACATTCATTTTTAATTTTTTTATTTATTAAACAGCATATTCCGTAAAATTGAATAGTTTTTACTTTTAAAAAATATATTTTAACCGAAAAAAATCAAACTACATAACAAAATAAATACGGAAAAATATTATTTTTTGGTAGTTTGTTTTTTCAATAACAAACACAAATGTTGAAAAATAAAATTATTCGTAAAATAACTTTATTTTTATTCAATTTTAACAGTACGGAAAACGAATTTAATAACCCACAATCAGTTACTGTAATAATTTTATAAGTGTATCAGTATTGCACAGAAAATATTCCGCTTAGTACACCGGAGAATGTAGGGCTCTCTATTGTTAGTTTTGACAGTTATTTGAAAGTTGCTATTCAACATTCCAGTATAGAAAAAAAAAATATCAAAATATTTTACTCGAAGAGAGTGGCAATTGCACAGATCCCGTCAACTTAAGAACTTACTAAAATAGTGTACAAAAAGGCTAAGAAAGTTACTGCAGACTCAGAAAACGGCTTCAATGGAAAAATATCTTAAGGAACTTGATGCAACTTCACAATCAGACTACTCATTATGGCGTGCAGCTAGAAATTTTAAAAGGCCAGTTGTCTCTAAGTTACCATTAGGAAACTTGTGTGGAAGTTCACAAATCACAAGGACAGTCATTAGGTGAATCGGTTACCTAATTATCTATCTTGCAATGGAAATTTAAAAAAATCTATTACTTTTATTAATTATATAAACAAATAAATAAATAAGAACATGTCCTCTATAAACACAGATCAAAGTTTATTGGCTTTTTTTAAGGGAAAACCAAAGAAAATATAAAAATTTTTAGTGCTTGTGTGAGTACAAGTATAAACAATTTTGTGGGTGAGAGAGTCTGTAAAAATGCAGCAGTTCTTTTGTGTTAAGGAATTTGTGATTTTTTCGGTGTTGCTCCTTTTAATTCAATACGGAAGATGTCAACAACACTTGCACATACATTTGTACAGACAATTTATCGTACAAACATACTTATCTACGAGTATATATTATAAGCCAATAAAGACTTTTACTCACATTCTCATCTTATTTTTGGCTGTCGGTGTGTACGTGTTTGTAAAGGAATGTAATTGTTAAGAGAATAAAGAAAAAACAGACCATTATATCAATATCATTTACCCTGATTCATACAAAATTAATTTGTATGTGTATTGTTATTATGTATATAAAGGTCTTGTATGAAGTATGTATTTGAATCTGTGTGATTTTATCACACAAAAACCATCTGAAGTCGTAAAATCTACGACAAATAATAACAACTATAACAACACAAAAAGGCCAAAGTGCAGATATAAAGAACAAATACAGTGCATTAAAATAATTATCTGAAATTAAGAATTTTGAGAATCACATCAGAAATTTTCATTTTTATGATAAGTCATTTACAGAAAACCGATGTAAAATCGATAAATTTTCCCAAAAAAATTATGTTATTAATAAATTTGCTACGAAAAAATGATAGCATCAAAATATTTTTCATAAAAAATTGATTTTATCGATACATTTTTTATAGAAAATTAATGTTGTCGATTAATGTTCTGCAGAGAAATAATGATTTTATCCATACGTCTGCAACAGGATATTGATATTACCGATTAATTTTTCTACAGAAAGTTGATGTAAACGATTAAATTTTACAGAATTATTTATAGATAAATGATGTCGTTGATAGATTTTTTTATGAAAAATTGTTGTTAGCGATAAAATTAAAAATTTATGCTTTGATTAATTTTCTATAGAAAATTTGTGTTATAATTTTTTTTTTAGTAAAATCGATAAATTACCAAAAGTATGTTACCGATAAATGTTTTATAGAAACATGATGTTATCTTAAAACTTTCTCTAGAAGATAATGTCGTTAATTTTTTATAGAAAATTTATGCTATCGATTAATTTTATATGAAAGTTAATGCTATTAATAGTCCGGCTGATCTACTGGGGTTTGTCAGGGAAATCTATTTTTCTAGATGTTGAAGGGATTCACAATGGACCGTACTGGTCTCCGAGTGGAAGTGTGCCCTTGGGCACATAACCCTTCTGAACCTAACCTAACCTAATGCTATTAAAAAATTTAAAAAAAAAATTAATGCTATCTATATATCGAGCCCTATTTGCGAAAATATCGTTAGCGACAAAGGGCAAGTTTTACAGGAGAAGGAGTTTTATTATTTTTTTTCTTCAGCAATGCAATACTTTATTTAATTTAGTTAAGCTTTTTCCCCGCAGCGGTACAAAATCAAAGTCTTTGAATTTATTCGTCATTGTAACGAGCACTTATAACTTTTTGCAAAAATTTCGATAAATTGTCGCTTACGATATAATCGCAAATACGGTCTGATATTTAGTTTAGAGCGTTAAATAAACATTCTATGAAAATATAAGTTTTTGATAAACTTTCTATAGAAAATAAATGTTATCGCTAAATTTTCTATAGAAAGTCAAAGTTATCGATACAATTTTTTTTAGGAAATGTTAGTATCGTTTAAATTTCTATAAAAACTAAATGTTTTCGATAAATTTTCTATAGAAAGTAAATTCTATTGATACATTTTCTACCAAAAGTTAATGTTATCGATACATTTTCTTTAGAGAGACTATGTAATCGATAAGTTTTCTATAGAAAGTAAGTGTTATTGATACATTTTCTATAAATAATTAATGTTGGCGTTAAATTTTCTATAGAAAATTAATGTTTTCTATAAATTTTCTACAGAAAATTAACTTAATCGATAAATTTTATTGTGGTTTAATGTTCTGTAAAAATAAATGATTTTTTGGTATCGATAAATTTTGTATAAAAATGTTATCGATACATTTTCTATAGAGAGCATATGTCATCAATAATTACTATTGTGCTTCTGGTTTTCAATCGAAATTTTTGATATTTTAATCAGGCTAAGGGTTATTGAATTTAATTTTCGTTAAATTAAATCATTGATAAATTTTCTATAGAGAGTAAAAGTTATTGATATATTTTTTTCGATCCATACTAATTTCTCTAAATTTTCTATAAAAAATAAATGTTATTGATGAATTTTTTATAGAAAATAAATGATATCGATACATTTTCTTTTTAAAGTAAATTTTATTGATAATTTTTTTATGGAATAGATCTTATCCAAAAATTTTCTATAGAAAATTAATGTTATCGAAAAACTTTTTCTAGAAAATTAATGTTATCGATACAATTATTTTTAAAAAAGGCAATATTCTAGATCAATTTTCGAAAGAAAGTAAATGTTACCGATAAAATTTCTTCAGAAAATTAATGTTATCGAAATATTGGGATTAGCAATACATTTTTTTAAAGAAAATTCATGTTATTGACAAATTTTTTTTTGTAGAAAATTTATGCTGCCAAAAACTTGTCGGTATTAACATTTATGTTATCGACAGCAAATATTAAATCTAATGAAAAATTCACTGTGTAAATAAGTAGATAGATATTCCTGGAAAAAATGCGGTTTACAGTAATTTGTTTTCTACTATTTAAGACTTCACGAACTAAAATGTCGTTTTCTTAATAAAAGTGTGTTTTTTGCAGTATGTCCTTGTATGTATGTACGTATTAATGATTCGGTGTATTTGTGTTTTTATTATTTAAAAAAAGAGAAAAGAGGTTGTCATCGTTATAACAATGAGATTTGAGGTTTTTCGGTTTTTGCTTTTATCTAAAATCCAACACACATATAAATTTGTATGGCTTTGTATATTATTTTATAAAATGGATGTCTGTATGTTTATAGATTTCCTTTTTTATAAACATTGAACAAAAATATTTAGGTTAAGAAGTCAATGCGCAACAAATACTATAGATACTTGTAAATGAACCATGCTTTTGCATTTTACCACTACGACAACTACTAATACTACTCTCTCCCATACACTAAATACAAAAATACACACAGTTTGCAGTACAAAAGCCACAACAATACATTCTTGTTAAATAATAAATGATTTTCTAAAGAGAGTGAAGGATTTTGTAAGCCATATAAATACACACTCCTACAATACTGCAATCCTGTTGTCTAAACGAATCTACAATTTGTGTATGTATTTTTGTAAATCTTATATATTTTTTTTAAATTCAGTTAAGAATTAATTGTTTTGAAAATAAAGTAAATTAAAATTTAATTTTGGTTTAACCAAAAGGAAGTCGAAATGAAAAATAATATTTATAAATCACTTTAATTGATTCAGTTAAAAAGAACGTCGATAAGGTTTTAAAATAAATTGGGTTATAAAAGAAAATGTGGCAATTAATTCTAAGACGAAATAATAACAAAGGTATTTCGTCAAAACTTGCACTCTTGCGAAAAAGCAAAAGTGCAAAACATAACAACAACCACATAGACAATTATTTCGCACAAACGATGCAAAATTGTCAGGGTCTAAGTAAGTGCAAGATTATCAGAGTTAAAGCATACAATTTTTGCAACTTTTTGTGGAATTGCCAAATTGAAGGAAGGCTTAAAAAGTACTCATGAAATCAACTCTACAATAAACAAAAACGCAGAAATACCATTTTGACGTACATTTTTTTTCTTTGAATTTAAAATATTATAAATTGTTGTGTTTGTAAAAAATAAAATAATTAAAAAAGAAAAAGCGTAAAAAATTGGAAGAAGTAGAAATAATAAAAATACTGGAATAATTATCCGAATTTTTTTTAGGTTGATAAGTTATTAATTCAAATTGTAAAAAAATTATTTAATTTTGTATCATTTTCAAGAAACTTACGATGGAATATTAATAAAAAAAAAATGTTTTAAAATAATCGCAAGAGCATGCATCTTTGAATATTGTCAAATTTAAGGTGCGTTGTTTGAAAAATTGTTTAAAAAAATGCTGAAATTGAAGGTTCAAGCAAAATGGGTTGCTCACGTCAAATAAGTGCAACTATGCTTTTTTGCGCAGTTGCAAGGGTAAAAATAAATTGACGTGAATACCTTTAATGTTTCTAAAAATAATGGAAAGGAGTTTAAGAACTGTAGGGAATTTATCTTGAACTGGAATTCCCAGCAGAAAAAATGTTTATATTTTTTAAAACTTTTTTCTAGATAACATGCATTTTTTATGAAAAAAATTATCGATAACAGAAATTGTTTAATAAGTATTCTCCATAGAAAATTTTTTAATAAGTAAAACTTTTTAAAAATTTAAATTTTTTTCTAATAAAAAATCGATAACTTAAGATTTCTAAAAAAATGATTAATTAATCCGATAACTTTAATTTAATGTAGTTATTTTATCGTTTATTTTAGTTTTTTATAGAAAATTTATCCACGTCTTCTAGAAAATATCATGGATTCATTTGTAATGGAAAATGTATCGCCAAAATCAATTTTCTTTTATTGATAAGATCAATTATTCTAAATTTTTATTGAAAATTTATCGTTCTCATTATCTTTTTACAGATAATTTATTGCTGACATTAATTAAATTTAGACTTTTTATCGCCAAAATAAATCTGGTTTTAAAAATTAATCGCTTACATTAATTTTCCTTAAACAAATTACCGCTAACGTAACTTTTCTGTATAAAATTTATCACTTACATCAATTTTTATGTAAACAATTTAGAGTTTATATAAATTTTCTGTAGAAAGTTTATCGCTTACGATTATTTTTTTTATAGAAAAAATATTACTTGAGTTATGTATCGCTTAAAATAATTTTCTTTAAAAATTGTATCGCTTTCATTAATTTTCTATAGAAAATTTATCGATTTCTTTAATTTTGTATTGAAACTTAATCGCTTACATCAAATTTAAATAGAAACATTATGGCTAACATAAATTTAAAAACAAAAAAAGGCATCGCTTTCATCAGGATCCTATAGAAAATTATCGCAAGCACCAAATTTCAATAGGAAATTTATTGCTTATATCTAACCTCAATTATTATTATCTTTTAAAGTTAGATATTTGCAATAAATTAGCATTAATTTTTTGCATTAAATTATCGCTAGTTATAATTTCATACACAAATGTATCCCAACTTTTTGCTAGAAAATTTGTTATTTAATGTTCTTTTATTTGCTAAATTAAAGGATTCCATACAAAAACTTTAGAGCATCATTTAAAAATGTTTTTCTTTTGTTAAAAATAGGAATTTTTTACTTGACTCACTGTGTGACACCTACGGTTATTGCATCAGCATAATATCAGTAGTTGGTTGGTTGTTGGTGATGGCAGCAATGGAAAAAAGAAACCCTAGTAAACTACATGGTTAAAACATCAGCAGCAAGAATCTAAACTAATCGTCATCTAAATACACATCAACGGCAGACTTCGGTTTAAATAGAAAAACAAACGAAAAATGTATGACAATCGTTGCAATATGCAAGCACATCATCACCAGCATCATTATCATCATCTAAATATCATCAGCGCCATCAGTGAAGCCATCACTAATATGGCTGCTTGTGGCATTGTTACCATCATCAACGTAATCGCAATCGCAATCATCGTCATTATCAATATTATTATTTGCAACTTCATTGCCAGCATCCTCTTTTGCCACTGTGAAGCAAATAGCGCTGAGGAGCATGGGTTTATTTAAGTAAGTGTAACAGGATGATGATGATGATGATGATTTTAATGACGATTTTGGCGCAAATAGAGCAGTAAACTAATGTGCACGATGTTGAGTACGAATTAGTATTGCAAGCATTTGTTTTTCATCTTATGTGTGTCATTGTATAAGGTTTTTGCAACAATGTATGTTTATTTGTTTGCTGCATGCAAATGATAAGATAGAAAATACCCCACAGGATATATTCTAACCAGTAATGCCATCCACATGCATACGAGTACAAACTTTGAATGTATGTTTTACAATACATTCATTGTACATGTGAGTGCAACTGTAGCGATGCTTAAGTATGTATGTTTTACTGCCGAGTGCAGTTGTTATTTTTGCTGCTATTTCGATGCTATTTGAATTTTTTTTTGCCACAAACTATGTGACGGTACATTGTAGCGGTGGCGGTGGGATAAAGAGGAATTACTTACATCATTAATACACACATACCACAATGTTTTATGTATGTGGTAGTAACTCTACTATAAAAAATATGAAAAAGAGAAAAATAATTTAAATATATTTTTTTTTCAAATACTACTAAAAGCACAGTGTAGTTGCATATTAGAGCTGCTTTATTAAGTTGATATATCATTAATAATTATAAAAAAAAATAAACAAGAGATTCCAAAGAAAATTATCGATAAATTAAATTTTCGGTAAAAGAAATTATCAATAGAAATATCGAAGCAAAATTTTACTTGTTTGTATATTATTTTGATAAAACTGTGCTATATTTTTGTACATTCATTTATCATTAAAGGAATGTGTACGACGTACGTAAATTGTAACTATGAAAATAGCATTTTTGCATATTGTTGCAAAAGCATCCATCTACACATATGCAGATCTACAATATTTATATATTTTATGGATGTATGTGTTATATATCTTTGTAAAGACTTTGATAAATATCAGTGGTCATATGGAAGACAAGCCTAAGTCGACATAAGATAAAATTGAGTTTTTACAATTAGAATAGGTGTAAAATATTTTATATATACAATTTGTCTTTTTAATTAAACCTTTACTTATAGCCTAAATTAAAATTGTTACTTACACGAGAATACATAGACTTAAAGCAAAAAAATACCTCAACAAAACTGAGGATACTTGCAAACTACAAAATTCGACATAAGCTACTTTTTCATATTGGCGTAGACATGTAAGAGAAAAATTTTAAGTGGGAATATACGTCGTTGAGTGTGTTGATATTGATATAAATTTACGTAGTTGTTTTATATACAAATACAAACACACATATCAACTCTTGGCAGGGATATACATACATATTTTTGTATCTACTTCGCCGAAGGCAAAGCGGGTATATTAAGTTTCTCATTCCGTTTGTAATTTCTGCAATATTAATCTTAGAACCAATAAAGTATATATATGCTGGGTCTAAATGAGTAGCACAATTGATTTAACAATGTCCGCCTGCAAGAGTGTATTTTGAAATGGGGTTTTTAAAGACTTCAGAAATGGTGGAGGTTGTTATAGACTTATGTCATACTCCGCTAAAGTTTGCTATAGAAATTCAGCCAGATCGGTCCATAAATCACTGAGATATGAGAAAAAACCACAACTGCCTATAATGTTTACCCAAAAATTCCTTGTTGTTGTTTTTTTTTTTCTTTTTTCTGTATATCTGAAGATCGACAAGAGCCAAAGTTTTCCAAATTAGGAACAAGAATCTTGATTATCAATACACAACATCGCACAAAATTTTGGCAGGATTGGAGAAGTAAGCGTGGCACAAAATTGTTTTTTTTATATAAAAAGAACGGTAAGATACAAATTGTTAACATAGCTGCGTTATTAATACACAAGCATTGGATAAGTGGGCGTGGCACCTCCTGTACGAAAGCGTAATTGATTTCTGTATATCTGGAGATCGGTACGAGCCAAAACTTTCCATATTAGGTACACGAATCTTGGGCTTAAATACTCAACGTCACACAAAATGTGGGCGGGATTGGAGAAGTAGGCATTGCACAAAATATTTTTTTTTTATATAAACAGAACGGTAAGACAAAATATTGCCAGAAGTTGGTAAACATAGCTGCGTTAGTACACAACCTCTCTAAAAATATGGGAGGCATTGGAAAAGTGGGCTTGAAACCTGCTGTAAGAAGGAATAATAGATTTCTGTATATCTGAAAAATGGCAACAGCCAAAGTTTCCAAACAAGTATCTTGGTTATCAACACACAACATTCGAATGAATTTGGGCAAGATTGGAGAAGTGGGCGTGGCACAAAATGGATTTGATTATTTCTAAAGAATGGTATTTATATAATTTTCTGTTCTTATCGCACGCACCATGGTGAAGAGTATTTAAGATTCGGCATAGTCGACTATAGCAATCTTACTTGTTTTTATATTTACTTTAATATTCACATATGTATATGTATGTATATTTGTTTGTCTATTTGTCAGTGTAACTGTATCCCTAAAAGTCTGTCGCTTAGGCTGCTATATCCCAGCGGGAAAACTCCGAAGACCTCCTTACTTCAGGCCATTTTAAAGGCTTGCTTAAAGATTTTTTTGATTCAATTAATATACTTATATACCTGTTTAAGAAGGCCTCATACAAGGCCTCGGCTCTTTTGTGTAAAAGATAAGATACACATTCCACATTCGCTTCAATGAGAAGGGAGTAGAGAAGAAGTAACATTTTTTGTATTGTTTTCTTGCACAATCAAAAGCAAAATAATTATTTTTTTTGATCCCGTTACCATTTTATGTACCTGCTAAAGAAGCGGGAGCGAGGCCTATCTCCGCAATTGCTACGTTTGAAAAATGATATGGGTATGGAATGGAGTGAGCAGGCCTTGTATGTCCAAAAGAAGGAGTACAGAGGCCTTCTGGAAGGCATCCTTACTCATTCTTTTTCCCGCTGGGATATTTTTGAGAGGCGTATGTCAGTATTTGTATATACATGTATGTATGTAAATAGGGATTTGTGGTTGTCATTTACGCGGAAAAATATTATAAGTTTCGTACTTCAGTTACTGCCAATGTTGTTACTGTTTGAAAACTAAGAAGAACTAGGACTACTAGTGAACTCATCTAACCAACTGCTCTTACTCGTAAACCATTTTGCATTACTATTCATGAATCATATATTTTTTTGTATAAATTATTCTTCGTCTTATAGAAATAAATATCGTTAAAAATAAAAAGCTTGTCAGAGTTGGGGGCTTTTTTAAACGTTAAGTGTAGAGTGAAAGAGTACTTCTGAAATATACTTGTAAACCAAAAAAATCCTTAAAAAATATTTGTTATAGTCATTAATGCACGAGAAATTAATATGATATAAAAGCTGATTTTTTTTCTTTCATAAGCAATTCATTCTTCTTTAAATACGTAGAAAATCTAAAAAAAAAAGTACCAACATTTTGGACAAAAACGTCGATTTGACAGAATCCCAAATGATATGCGCACTGGGCGCGTGGTAAAACCATTATTTCTGAATGAAAAAGAAAGTTTTTTTCTATCACAATGTCAGTTATGACCCGATTTTTTTAATTTTTCCACAGTTTATTTTAAGCGAAAAAAAAAAAAAAATTATTAATAACAAGTAAGAGTGCTATATTCGGCTGTGCCGAATCTTATATACCCTTCACCATTGTGCGAGCAGAATACATAGCAATTAGACAGGAACTAAATAAAACTGGTAAATATTTTTTTTTTTAAATAAGAGACAACCGGTTTTGAACTTCGCTTTTCGTAAGGGCCCAAAATATATATACTTTATAGGGTGTAGGATCAATATTGTAGAAATTACAGTTATACATATATAAATTTTTTACCTTCGGTGAAGGGTATAAAAAGAGTAATTTTCGTGAAGTTAGGGGTCTAATCACCCCTGCATACGATAGACACTGGCGTATCGAATGAAAACTCGATAAATGTAATGTCGAGTTACTCGATGTCGAATGGTATTATTTCAAATTCAATACATTTCATTCGATATCGAGTTTCAAGATACCAAATAAATAATTTCGATGAATCTTGCTCGATATCGTATGCGGTGATTAGACCCCAGTATTTCGGTTATAACTCATACAAATTTCCGACATTTTGGTATATAAGTCATATACATAGGGCATATGGCAGCCCTAAAATTTAGGTTTTTATAAAAATTTTGATGTTTTTAGCCCATTTTTGGAGTATTTTGCTCATAAATTACCCATTGTCTAACCGATTTGATATTTTTAAATAGGAAGCATTTTACCATTTACTTAAGTTATATTTATATATAAACATTTATATATACTTGTATACATATATTTTAACAAAGTTAATTATAAAAAAGAGTAATTTTTGGGGATTCAGTATTTCGGTTGTAACTCAGCCATTTTATAACCGATTTGGCAGATTTATATACCGACGTATTGAAGAAGAAATTTACCATTTACTTTAGTTATAAAACTTGGACTCGGGGAGATCTATGGTTCCCGAAAGTGGGTATTTAAAAAAAAAAAATTTTATTTTGGTCATTACTATTTTGTATCTGAACCGATTTTCCCGAGTTTTTTATAAAATATGTTCTACTTAAAATTTCCGATATCTTGATATATAAGTCATATCCATAGGACGTATAGCAGCCCTAAAATTTAGGTTTTTATACAATTTTTAATTTTTTTTGTATGGGAGGTACCACGCCCACTTCTCCAATCCCGCCCACATTTTGTAGAATGGTGTGTATTGGCAACCTTAATGTGTGTACCTAATTTGGAAACTTTGGCTTTTGCCGTTCCCCAGATATACAGCAAAAAGTAATAAAAATACAACAAACACAAGGGATTTTTGGAAAAAATTAGAGGTAGTCGTGGTTTTTTGGTCATATCTCAGCCATTTGTGGACCGATCTGGCTGAATTTCAATAGCAAAATTATAATAAGAATACCTGACATAAAGATACCCCAACCAAGTCCCCATCATATCTGGGGGCTTCGGAAAACCCATTTCAACAGACAGACGGACAGACGGACAGACGGACAACCGGATTTGAACTTCGCTTTTCATAAGGACCCAGAATATATATACTTTATAGGGTGTAGGATCCATATTGTAGAAATTACAAACGGAATGACAAAGTTATATATACCCTTTCTACCTTCGGTGAAGGGTATAAAAAGAAGACTCCAGAAAAAGAAGTATAGTTGGTAAAAATTAGAGACAGTCTTAGGTTTTGCTCATATCTCCGTTATTTGTGGACCGATCTAGTTGAATTTGAATAACAAACTAATCAGGACCATAAGTAATATAAATAAATAACAACCTAGTTCCCAGCATATCTGCAGTCTTCGAAAAACCCATTTCAACATACAAACAGAAAGACATAGCGATGGGTGTTGTTGAAGCAGTTCCGTTATTTACAAGGATCTATAATATAAACACTTTATATGGACTAAGATCAATGTTGTTTAAATCACAACCAAAATTACAAACTTCTTTTAGAGTTGCGCTTTAACTAGTGTGCAAAAGAAACCTCTTATTAAATTTTTTTTTATTGTTTTTGACGTTTTTCGACATATCGTGCAAGAATGCCATTGTAGCTTTACGACTTTTACCGATTTTTCAATAGTTCGCTTATTGTCAGCTTTAAATCCACTTAAGCTTAAATTTTCGCTTTCGCTTTTACAGAAAGAAAAAAAAATTGGGTTCGATAAGCTTTCTAACCTTTAAGAAAAACTTAAAAGATATTGCAGGCGCTAACCTGATGACGCAAAAACCATGATAGCTTTAAATCGAAAATTAAACAACATAGAAAAAACAATTAGGGGGTTCACAACTGTTTAAAAACAAATTATGTGACCTTATCCGAGAAAACGGAACTAGTGTGTGAAAATTAAGTTTTGAGAAAACTCATTTCATCTTTTTCTACACCATTTTAGGTACCAGAATCCACTCTTAAGTCCAAACGCGTTTTTTGACACACTAGGTCCCTTTTCTCGGAGAAGGTCAAATTTTGTTGTGCTTCAAACAAAATACAAATGTAAATGCTATGTTCATTGATTCGTCATAACTATGCAGTCATATATATTTCTTCTAATTATTTGAAGACACATGACTTTACAACTTTATGATAACCTTGTTAATCTCCCAAATGTAACGGTAAATTTCCGACACATGCTTTCTTTACCAGATTTAGTGCATACAGTGGCGAGTAGAGTGGAATACCAAAAAGTATTAATATATTAATAACAACAACAACCTGAGTAAATGTAATAAGTTCATTGGCGAATCCTTAACCTGATGACGCGCAAAGCACACCGGGGGTTTTTTGTAACTTCATGAGAACTTTCGAAAACGATAGCTATGGTTTGACAGCTTAGAATGTCAAACTGTGTTGACAAATCGGTTCAGTAAGGTCTGGCAATTCAGCATGAATCGTTTAACGCTAAAACAATCCTATACAATTGTAAAAATTTACTTAAAAAAAAATTTATTCGCGAAGTTCTTAGACCGCTTCGTCCATTGTATTAAGCTTAGTTCTGGTTTAATGGCTACGGCAATAAGCAAAATTTACGTATTCGGAGCGAAGACAATCCTTCAGCCGTTAACGAACCACCATTGCATCTATTAAAATTTACTGTTTGGTACGGCTTACACGGTCTTTCGAAATGTGCAAGCAGCTGCCGTTACGATGAATGGCGAGCGCTATCGAGCCAGGCTAATTGAATTTTTGACGGCGCAACTTGCCGTATAGCACGATTTATTGCAAAATCAATTTGGTAACAGCTTTATTTACAGAAGAGGTCCTTTTCGCTGGGCCCCCCGTCCGTGCGATTTATTGCCTCTGGATTGTTTTTTATGGGGTTATGTTAAGTCATTAGGTTGTGCCGACAAACCAGCAACACCGAAAGCATTGAAAGCCAATATTCTAGCAACTTTTGACACGACACGGCCAGATTAATTGGAAAAGAAGACAAAAATGGGACTGATTGAATGGACCATGTGACTTGTAGCCACGGTGCTGGAAGTTATATTTATTTTGTAAAATAATATTTTTTTATAACCTGACCTGAATTCCTGAAAATTTATAACGAATGCATGTAGAACACAACAATAGTGCTGGCAAATTCTATTAGTTTTTAATGCTCAATAGATTTCATTTGGGTACACAATACTACCCAATACGAGGCGGGGTTTTTTTTTGTTCCATGCGACACTTTTTTTTGAATTTTAAAGTTGGATTTGAAGATGCGTCCATACAAAAATCAAATTGTATAAACACTCATACCGCAAGACCACCAGCAACTTCATTGACAGTACATTATTGAACGCCCAATTTTTGATGCAAAAGCAATTCGTCACTTGCTTATGGAAAATTAACAGGTAACTTTCGGTTATGAATTTTCAAAAGGCTGGAAAATTGTTTCCAACTTGAACATTTATTGATTGAATTTCGCCATTATTGTAAAGTTGTCTTCATACATTAATCAAATTCCTAAGTCTTCCCTCTGAACACTTTTTTCTATCACTGTACTCTCACATACATCAATCATTAGACACGCAAATATATGTACATACATAAAGGTATTATGGGGTATACCATGATATGTTGATATCTATCTCGTTTGAATTCTTTAGCAAATATTTACACACATCTTTGAATGTTTTATATGCGTTAGTCATTGTTTTGGCATGCGAATAAATTTGTATGTGAGATTGGTGTCTTTTTGTCACAGTTAATGCCAGCAAAGTAATTAATTACACACTCAAATCTTCTTGTCATACTTTCTATTTCAAGTTGTTGTTTTCCAGGCTGCTGTTTTTGTTACTGTTTCTGTTTCTAAAGTTTTTTTTTCTTTCTACAAAAGCATCTTGTTGTTGCTATTGTTGCAGTTGCTACTGCTTCAGATGAATTTGTTATTGTTGATAGTTGTAACAATATACATGCATACCTACATACATTTTCTATTCATCATATAATTAAGTATGTTGTTTATAACAACCGTCTTGTATTGTTTTTGTTTAGCTTCCAGTTTTCATGAAAATTTCTAATACATCCACAAAAATCTAAATCTGTTGCATAAATTTAGGATTTACAAATGCATTTAAGATTGCAATCTTAGTTTAAAAGTGGATTAGTTTAGTTTTTTTTGTTAAATTTTACATAATTTAAGCAGTGATGGATTGTTAAATACTTAAATGGTGTTGCTAAAATTTAAAAGTATGTTTTAATTTTGATTATAACTAATGCAGATAAACAGAAGATAAACTAAAATGATCTTTTAATCGTAGGGTTAAAAGAGATTTTTTCGTTAGTTCCTACTAAGCAAAAGAAGGTTAAAATTAGTCTATTAGAGTCCTAATTCTAACTGTTTTGGGAGTCACCTTCGATAACCCGCTTATCCCCATATCGAACACTACTCACTCGTTATCCAAATTTCAACACCACACTGCTGTTAGCTTCTTTAATTGGGTGTCAGAAAAAACTTTTGTATATACGAGGAGAGCAATATAAGGTTTCCGAGTATCCTCAAGATCGCATATCCTATATGATGAATTTGAACGATAGTCATAGAAACGCCACTAGTCGCCTGTGTCTAATTGCAGACATTAAGAAAAACGGAAGTTTTGGCATAATTTATGTCGGGATGGAGCAATTTATTGACTGAATGGCTACTGCTATTGCATGGACCGTGTCATACATAGTTAATGCCAAGCATGGTACAAGAGTTTCCTGTTTACCTGTTGCAATAACACATACAATTGTGAAGCGGCTCGCACATAAACAGAAGCAGGGAGATGTAGATTGGGTAGCGAAAACGCTGACTTAATTTTACTTTAGTGTAACGGGGTCAAACTGCACGAAATCGCTGCCCAGTTCACATCACTTTCATCTGATATGACCATGACCTAAAATTGCACATGTCGTTGCTGTCAATATCATCGAGTTCAGCATAAAATTACTTGGTTGTCATCTTATAGCACTAGTGTTTTCATACGAGATTTCCCGGGAAAAAATTCCCGAGAAATATGTGCTGGAATTCCCAAGATTTTTTTTAATTTAATTATGGCAACTTTACTGCTGATATAAAGTTGTGTCATGAAATATGTATATCTAAGCCGTTCGGCAAAAAGGTCTTAAGTTAAAAAAAAACGCAATTTGAGTTTTTTATTGGATTTAATTAAATTGTTTTCTCTTTTGTATGGTTAAAATCTCTTTGGTCTAGCACAACTGCTTCTAGCCGTTACCATTTGCTCTTGGTAAAAAAGTCTATGAAATACACGAAATAAATATTTTTCAATTTAACACAACGAAAAACTACTGTTTCTGTCTTAAGACAGTTTTGCCAAACGCCAAATAGAGGTCAATTCATATCCGATAAGTAAGACAATGTTAAATTTTTAATGCTCTGAAAGAAAGAAGAAGAGTAAAAATGTACAGAATTTTTTATTTGCTTAAAACCCCAAATTTATTTTATAAATCAATTTAATTACACTATGGAACATTTTTGGGATTATTGTCTGGGGGGCGAGAAATTCCAAGTCAGTTTGATGGTACTAGGTCAGTATAGTAAAACCCTCAAAGGGTTTGGCGTTCGTATGTGTCAGTTTTTTTTATGACATTTTAAATTTTTTCCTTATCTAGATGTTTTTTTGTTTAACATAACTCGAGAACCACTTGTCCGATTTTGCTAAAACAAACTCAAAAAAATTTAGAATTACAATTTCTTTAATCCGTTCATATAACGTTTTTCTTTATAATCAGCAGTTTTGCCGGTAAAAATAAATTTGTGGAGAAAAAAAATATTATAATTATTTCGCCCTCGAAAGTATGCTAATAATTAGTTTAATTTATTTTCTTAAAAGTACATGAGAGCGTATACATATGTGATTGTTTTTCTAATATATATGAGAGATGAGACCTTTTTAAAAATGTTGAGTTCCGTTGAAAAACGTGCGTGGAACAGTTTTGTTGCGCTTTGTGATAATTTTCTTGGGAGTCACAGAAGCGACGACTATGTCATGGTCGTTAATGAATTTTTAAAAGCTTATGGTGAAATGGGCTGCAACATGTCTATAAAACTTCATTTTCTGCACTCGCATTTGGATTTTTTTCCAGACAACCTAGGCCAGTTTAGCGATGAAAGAGGCGAACATTTTCACCAGGAAATAATTGCAATGGAAAAACGTTTTGAAGGAAAAAATAAAATAAAAATACTTTCAGAGTATTGCTGGTCCCTTAAACGAGATACTGAAGACTTTAATTTAAAAAGAAAAAGGTCAAGCAAACATTTTTGATCGGAATCGTAAGAAATAATTTTTTTGTAAAAAATGTGTTTTTTTTTAAAGTTGAATAAATCAGTAAATTTTCAACGGATTTTTAAACACAATCCCTCGTTTTATTTTTAATCAATTATATTTTTTAAATAAAACCATAAATAGTACGGTTCCTATACAAAAATTTTGTGTAAAAACGTCACGAAAATAGAAAAATGAGAAAAAAATCGTAAAAAAACAAATTTGGTGTAAAAATACATATTGGTTTCTGAAATTTACTTAATGAAAATGCATACCGTTCTAAGGTCTAAGGTTCTTCTTTCTAGATCTGTCAAAAAATTTGAAATCGGTTGGTATTCAACTAAGTTACAGGATAATAAGTGCATACGGGTATGAAAAACCGGGTTTTTACCCGTAACTCAAGATTTTGGGGGTGTTTTGAAAATTCCAAAAACAGACTGTTGTTATACTCGACAGTACCCACCAGAAAAATGATATAAGATCCCAGGTATTTTCACTTCATTTTTTTTGTCTCACTGTGTAATATTTAGAAATAGACTTACAAATTATCATTCATAACTAAAATACTATTTTAAAAGAAATATTTTGTAATAATTTGTTGAAATAATTTAACTTTTTGGTTTTATATAAATGATGTTGGCTTTGAATTAATTCTGTGGCTATTTCTTTATTTGTTTAGTTTTATAGGAGAACAATTTAAAACGTTAAAGGTGGCCTTTAGAAATTTACTCCGAATTTAATACAACCACCAGTTCTCTGCGGTTATAGTTTTTTAAGTTTTTTTGTCCAAACCCTCCTAATGTCACAGATCGGATGTTTTTATTATTGCAAATTGAAAAAAAGATAACCAAAAAGTAATTTTGCTATAACTTTTTTAAAAATCGTAAACAATAATTGAAAATTTTCCCTTTTGTCACAGCAATAAAAATGTTGAATGCATTTATAAACGTATTTAATTGATTTAAAAAAAACAAATCATATTTGCTCGAATAAATTAAATTAAAAGTTATTTTGCTTCGATTTATATTGAGCGGAAATTCCCTGTATCCAGGAAAATATATCCCGCTTTCCCGGGAAAAGAAAAATTTTAAATAGCACCTAAAAAAAAAGTTCGGCAACCCTATTAGAAGAATATTTAATAGGCAAACTAGGGATTAATAGTAAAAAAACTAAGCTTGGTCTCGGAATATATGTTTGTATTTTGGACATATCAGCATCGTGACCGTTCTTGGCGAAGCGCATTCTGGACGTCCAGTTTTGAGCCATTATTTCGAGCATTGCTGGCCCTTTGATACGAATAGCACAAACCATTTTGACTTCTAAGGCGTTTATTGTTGTTAGTTTATCAGGTTGCACGACTTTGAAGGCCATATTACATTCTCGAAATAACTTTACCACGTACGTGGCACGTTAATTTGGCACGTATATCCATTTTGTTGAATCCATGCCCGGATCAATGGTAGATGACGAAACGCGTGCTCCGGCTTTATTTTTAAGCATATAAGATCCGATACAAACGTTATATTTTTCTCGTTGCAGTAAACCCAAAATCCTAGAGCTGTTTCGGACTGAGTTAACACCATTACTGGCAATTTTGTATATAAAAAAACCCTTAACCCAAAAATGAGTCTCAGAATGAGTGTCAGATGCCAACTGCTCTAGAGCTGATTTCAGAGTAAATTTAGATAGCTTGGTAGTATTGTTCCCGCCTGCATCTATGCATGATTTGTCAGAGTAAACAAACCATAAATGACAAAAAGTAAGATAACAGATAACTAAGTCCAGTCGTGCTTAAAAGGACACCGTTTATTTGCATATATTTTTTGTAAAAGTAGTTATAAACTTGGCTTAAATATAATTAAATGTTAATTTCATATCCTAAACAAATTTATCCATAATGTATCAAATTTTTCAGTAAACTTTAATACTTTAACTTTAATAAAAAAAAAAAAAAACTGGAGCACATTCCAACAATAACAAAGCTAACAACAACAAGTTGTCACTTGTATTAAAACCAACAAGGACAACAGAACTAACATTTTGTATACAATTTTTGTCTGGTTTATTTTAATCTGTTGGATCTTAACTTTAAGGTAAGAATTAGAAAAAAAAATCTACAACAAAATTATGCCACAATATAACAAAAAAAAAAAAAAAATAATGGAAAAAAAACAGAAATATTCTACAAAAATCTTTTATTCTCTGCGAATTGTTTTCTGTAAATTTTGCTGCTGTTTTTTATATTTTTCTATACACATTTTAATACAAACAGCAAAATAAAGTACCAAAAGAATTTCTGAAAAAAAACGAATACAATTTTACAAACACTAAAGTTTTTGCATTGCTGTTGTAAGATGCTGGGTTGTTGTTTGTTTGTTTGTTTTTGACAACAAAGCATGTTAAATTTTAAAGTTTTTCCCCCACACAACTGAAACACAAACTAATACAACAGCAACAGCAGCAAAGTATGAAAGTATAGTCGGACAAACCACAGTATTTCAAAATAAATTTTCGAGAGTGAAGCCTATTTGGGATCCATGGACAATCATCGATATGCCAGAACAAAATTATGTTATGAGGTTAAGATTCTTGTAAAAGTTCATTGTGCGGAATATTTTTTAGATATCTTCATCTCATACAGTTTTGTTTTTTTGTTTCTCTTTAAGTGATTTTAGGATGTGCACATCATTTTGTCATGACGTAGTAGCTACCATAAAAGTTTGGCCAATTTTTATGCCATTAAATAACAACATTTATAAGAAAGTTAGGGCATAAAAAGCTATCTTCGGCAGTGGTATTTGGTAAAATATGGACCGATTGCAATTAAATTTGGTAAGATAATTGCTAATGCCACAATCCCACCTCTGATTGTCGAAACTAAAAGTTTCTGTACAAAGTTTTTTCCCCTTGGTAATTAACGTATATAAGGGCTGAATTCTACAAATATTCATTCTTTCTCACTTGTGCATAATGCTTAATCGTCCGTCAACTTGGTTTTTTTTTTAGCTGCTGTAGCGAAAGGTTAACCCCACAGAAATCTAATTTATAAATTTAATTTATCTATCCAAAATCCTTATACCTACTTGTTTTATATCCTATTTCTATTTTCATTCTTGCAAATATTTCCTATTGGGCTTTTGGCAAATTCTGAGTAAACAAAATAAATACATTATTTTGTTTATTCGATCGGCTCAGAGACTAATGAACAAATTCCCATCCAGAGCTCCTTCTACACTTCTACACACAAACAATAATTAAGATAGCAATGAAATAAGTGTGGACCAAATTTACTGTGAATAACAACATAAAAATATGGTTTTTGGGCACAAAGACTCTATTACGGAAATAAGCTTGCTTGTGGGCTTTAGCCAATTAGAAACTACATATAAATATGTATACCAAATGTCATCAACTTTTTCTAAAATTTCGACCTGTACTTTTCGCACAACGCTTACGTGGACAGACAGCCAGCTGGGCGGTAAGACGGATTACTGCCGGACAGAAAGTGATTCTAAGACGACCGCAATACTTAAAGGTGGGCCTTGTACCAATATCTTAAGGTGTTTCAAACGTAAGCACAAACGCTTATTACGCTCTCCAATATTGTGGTGGGGGTATAACTATACTTTATTCGGCTTTGGTGAATTTTTGGAACACTCCGAATAAGAAGCAAAGTTGGTCAAGCACGACCAAATTTGATCAAATTATTTCCAAAACTTGTTCCTGTATTTTGCACACAAATTGGGTAGACAACCAGCCAGGCGGATGTCAGATGTTCATGCACGTGATGTGGTGTGCCATTTCACTATTTACGGACGGACGGACGGACGGACAGCGTTAATTGGATTTAGGAAATGATTCTGAATCGATTAGTATAACGTTTAATGAAAATCAAGAAGCAATATCTTACACACATCAGGACAAACGCATAAAACCCTGTAAAATTTGTCAACACACTGGGATATTAAATATTTATTTTGCTAACAGAAAGTTATATATAAACTGCTGAATTATTGCCTTTTTTTAATTTCCTTATTTGTGATTTAAATTTTAGTAATTTATTTAACCCGTTTTTGGAGCCACTTATGGCCCATAGTGCATTACCATCTTAAGGAAAAAGGAATACCCCAAACATTTGAGTGCTATAAAGTACAGTGGGTATTATTTCAAAAAAGTAAAGCAAAACTGCTGTTTTTTTCAATTGATTTAAGACTTTTTGTGAAAATAAAACAAAATAAAAAAATATTTTATTTTTAAATAGTTTTTAGCACAAATTTTTTAAAAAAATATACAAAAATTAACAAAACCACAACACAAGTAACTGATTTTGTTATCAGTTATGTTATCGTTTGCTTGCATTGTCGATTAACTTGTTGTGCTGAAAGTTGTTGGTGGGGCGCAAGTCAGCTGTTTGTCGTTGAAAATGCAAACGAACGATAGGAGTCGACATCGTATGCCAGCCTGCAACTCTTTTTCTTACAATAACAAATATTTTGATATTTTTTGTTAGGCTTTAGAGTGCATCAAATTAAATTTTCATTAAATTATTTTTACTGAAGGAAGGAATTTTTATTAAAATTTATTGATAACTATCAAAAAGTAATTTCAATTTTTGGGAATAAAAAATTTAAATTTTCAAAAGATTTTGCTATTCGTGCTTAATTCCCAGTTTTTATTATTGATAAAAACACTTGAAATTTATTATTGATGGGATAAGCTATTCCTATGCGCATCAAGAAACTTCATCCAAATAAAACTGTTAAACGTATAAGAATTATAGCAACAGTTCTACTTGTAATAATATCAAAGTTTAAACAAAACAACATCAACAATAAACAGTGGGTTCATCTCATCTTACATTCCCCACTACAATTAGTTGAAATTCTCTCAACATTAATTGTAGTTGTAAGTAGGTTAAGAAAAACAAAATAAAAACAACAACAACTTACAAAAGATGTTGTCAATTAAGTGTTTTTTGTTGATGTTGATGTTGTTCCTTAGGCCAGATCATCAGGAAACTTCATCCATAAAGATTTTAGAAATACTAAAGATATTAAACCAAATAAAACTGTTAAGCGTATAAGAATTACAGAAACAGTTCTATTTGTAACAATATCAAAGTTTAAACAAAATCATCAACAATAAACAGTGAGTTTATCTCTCCTTACATTCCCCACTTCAATTGATTGGAATTCTTCCAACATTAATTGTAGTTGTAAGTAGGTTAAGAAAAAACAAAATAAAAACAAAAACAACTCGCTTTATTGTTGCCAGTCAGTTTTTTTTAGGCCGTGCACTTGCCAGTTTATTATCAAATTATAATTTTCTGTATTGAGTTTTCTTTAAAAATTAATTAAATTATTTTTTTTGCATGTTTTTTAAAAAAGATTTTTGATTTAAATCCCATTTTAAGAAGAATTTTTTAAAATGTTTTCTAAATTCTTATTTTTAAGTAGAGAAGTACATAATTTTATTTTAACATACTGCG
The DNA here is from genome assembly GCA_949318255.1 of Pollenia labialis. Classification (NCBI taxonomy): domain Eukaryota; kingdom Metazoa; phylum Arthropoda; class Insecta; order Diptera; family Polleniidae; genus Pollenia; species Pollenia labialis. The sequence continues at coordinate 27,713,915 of OX439140.1, read as the reverse complement.
GGACCTTGCCTTTTTATTTATATCTACTCCAACTTCAAATTTTAAAGAAAACTTGGATTTAAATACTCCACTGTGCAACTTAAAAGCCAAATGTTTTCCATGTTAACTTCTATGAAAAACCTCAAACCTACCAAAAAAGAAAAGTTAAGTATTAAAAAAAGAGCTTTGCTAAAGTGTGGTTTATATGTAGAACAAGCAAAGCTATAAACAAATTCAATTCAATTCAAAATAATACACAAAAACAACAACAATTGCAAATTCAATTCAATTCAAAATAATACACAAAAACAACAACAATTGCAAGAACAATGTCAACCCTAAATCTCTAGCAAAAACATTACATACATTCACACACACATACACTTACACCTTTTAAGGAACCCAGAGGAAGAAAAGTCAGTGTTAAACAATTTAAATTTGATATAAGGCCACTTAAGGGGCCTTTCTTCTACTGCTTTTCTCACGTTGGCAGGTAAGTGTACGCATTTTTACGTAAGAGAAGTAATGAAGTTGGCCATGCAATGTGTCCTCCCTCACTTTACAAACATTTAACTTTCCGTTTTAAACTAAATATTTTTATTACCTAAGAAAATATAATTTATCATCATATTTCAAACGCTATTCTATCTTCTTTATCTATTCTTATCATATTGAAGGGATTCACAATGGACCGTACTGGTCTCCGAGTGGAAGTGTGCCCTTGGGCACATAACCCTTCTGAACCTAACCTAACCTTTCAAACGCTTGGCTTTGCGTTTGCTAGGTAAACTCGCTCTCTTTATTAAAACTAATATGCAGCAATACAATCATAGTTAACATTTTGGACATCACTGTTCTAAACCAAAGATAGGCAAAATGCAGCATATGGGCGCTTTGTTGTTCTCTTATTTACACGTACTTAAACACACATACGGAATAAAACAATTCAGTCTAGCATAAGCGTTCATACGGGCAGCAGTGTTGCCAATGAAGAATTCGGAAATTAAATACGACTGAAGAAATTACACATTGGAAGCAAAATTACACACACAAAAAAAAACTGCTTTGATAGAATGAATTCGCTCTGCATCACCTTTTTGTTATACCTTGCCTGCAATTAAATGGTTATGTTTCCAAAACAATGCAAAGCACACCGATTTCTTAAGATAAAATTAAATGGATGCATACGTTTTTAATGGCACGTCTCGAACCTAATCAATGAAGTAGGCAGAAGAGCAGTACACAAATTTTTATGTTCAAGTTTAAGCAACTCAAATTCTTTAAATTCGCTGTACATTTGTCTAATAAACTGAAACAAATTTATTGCCTCTTTAATTCTAATATACACAGTGTACACACTTTTTTGAACTCGTGCAATAAACAAATGTCAAAGAAAAGACAATCATATTTAAAAATGTTCGAAGAAAAAACTTGGCTGCCAAAATGAATGAAAAAATAGAGCTCTAAGTAAAATAACACTCAGATTTCACATGAAACAAATTACACGTAGGCTACACCTAATTACACACGGATTGGCAATACTGACGGGCAGCGTTTGTTACGCTTGTTGCTAAGAAAAATGTTGAAATTTATTTTTTCTTAATTAATCGATTAATTTTATTTAAAATCTGGATTAATAAGAAATTTGAAGTTTTTTTTTTGTGAAAGAATTTGCAATTTATACACTTGCAAGTGTTAAAGAAAATTACACACAAAAATTTCTGAGAGTACATTGAGAGTATGAGAGTCATAAAGCACTAGCATAACTATATAATACACAATGTATATGTTTGCCTATCCCTGCCGTAGATCCACCTTTTAGTATATCGATTGACTAAGAATCGCTAAGTTATTTAATGTTGACACATGATATGATTTGCATTAAAAAGTCGCTGAATCTTATATGCATCAATTACATAATCGGAGGGTAACTTTTTTCATAGTATGGTTACCTGTGACAATAATATGGTTGAAGTAACCATATTTTGTTTAACCAATTTGTTTGTTGAGAATAGTTTTGTTATCGGCGAGCATATTGCTAAATACATTTTCTTTGCCTGAACCATTTAATATTTGTCGTTCATCTTGTGAAGCCATAAAAAACAAATTTAAAAGTTTCCTTTAAAAATCCTTAACAATGTTGCCTCTGATGATTTGGCTAATTGGGACATTCACTTATTGTTTATCAAAGACACACCAACATAAGTACTGACCTCAATGTTAAGAGCAAAAAAAGATACAAACAAGAGAAAAGCGTAACGAAAAAAAGGGTAACCGTTAACACCCAAATGTTTGTCCTTTAAGCTGTAAGGTTTTGCCTTGCTTTTGGTCATCAGCAGTGTTTTTGTATTTAAAGTTATTTTCTTTTAGAAATTAAATTTAAAATTTCTTCTAAAAATTAAATCTAAAGAACATTTTTTATAAAATTATCTATAAAAACAGAAAAAAGTGCAAACGAGACACACAGAAAAAATAGAAAATCGACTTTAATTAAACAATTCGTTCAGGCAATTAAATATTTAACTAATTTTGCCCCTGCAAAGGAATTGATCATATCAATTAACGGATTTGTATTTTCGAGTCATGGGATACAAATTTAGTCAATTAAAAAATTAATTGCATAAACTAAAAAATACTCCACATATACACAAACATTTAATTTTATGGGTTTTGATTAAAAAAATTAATTGCAGCAAACAAAAAATTAAGTGAATAATTAATATACACCAATTAATTATTTAATTGAATAATTTTTTGCAAAAATTTTTTCTGTGCAGTTGAATAAAACTGCAAAGGAAAATTTAATTCTTTTGAACCTGTGACGAATTATGGACCTACTAAAAACAATATTATTCTCATTAAAGCATAAAAATACACACATTATCCATAAGGCAACTTCAGTCTTAAAAGTGATGTTTGAAATATGAAATTTTATGCGGGTTACGGTCAATTACACTGGTATACAAATTTGGAAAAACAATTGACTGCAGAAACGATGCATGTTTTTCAACTAACCTGAGTGCGCTGAAATCGAATCTGGCATACAAATTGGGCTTTCACGTCTTGTTTATATTTTATCGCATGCTACAATTTCACAATTATTAATTTGACAGAAGTCCACATTCATTCCAATTCTTCATAATAGTAACGTTAAAGCATGTCAGGAAGATCTTGTGTTACTGATTCAAGCTATTTTTGATTTGTGTAAGTGAAATATATGGTTGAAAAAAGTATTAAGATATGCATATTAACATTATTTTGGTTTTGCAGCCAGAGACTTGACTGCATTTTCTTCATCCGCATTAAGATTTTTTTTTCATATTTGGTTGCTATAGACCAAAACCTTGTTCGCTAGTGTTATGGGCACACAGAAGAAAAAAGAAACTGCTTCTGTAAAAATTTCACTTTTTTTTTAAAATACTTGGGGTCCCAGACAACTGACTCCTTTCTCCAACGACTTATTAACCCAAGAACACCTTATTGACAATCTGCAATCTATGCGGATTAAAACACAATTCATGAGCAAGTAATACAAGTATTTTGTTTTTGTTTTTACTGCGTATCACATTCAATGCGACACAATAAAATACTTTGAGAATTGTCTAATTAATGTTTCCGAATAATCAATATACGATGGTAAATCATTAATGAGTAGCAGGAAAAATACTGGAGCCAACTCACTGCCTGGAATGACTCCGGATAGAACAGGGTTAGTTTAATAATTACAATCTGCCCTTTAGTTATATGGTAATCCATTTAGGAATTATAAGGGGGAAGCCCGATTTTATCCATCATGTCCATAAGAAGGGGGTGATTTACTTTATCAAATGCTTTACCAAATTCTTTGTAATACCTAAATTTTATCTTAATCGTAATTATATAAACAAATTATAGCTTTAATAAAATTGATTTGACCTTGAAAGCCTTCATGTAGGAAATTCTATAAGCTTTTTCAATTTACTCTTAAAAAAATAAAAGAGTTAATTTTAATTTGGAATTTTGCCCCAAAATAACATTTTTGACATTTAGATTATTTCCTAGTATTTGTAAATTTGCTTTAAACTTTCTTTAAAAGTTTCATTTATAGTTTTAGTCATAAGTTGTCTTGTAAATTATAGTTTATGTCGTACAAGTTTAAATTGCTAATTACTCCACTGTGATTGCAGACTTTAGATTTAATTGTATAATTAAAATAGTTCGAAAATAATTTTCTAGAATCGACTAGAAGTTTTTGGAATATACCACTATTTCTGGTTGTGAACTATAAATACAGGGCCCAGATCGTCGCAGTCGTGATCGAGTGACTTTGATCGAAATTTTACTTTTTGGAATCGTCCCATTCGTTATCGAAAATCTTCTATCGAAATTTGAGATTATGTAATTCAATAACGAGTAGTCTATCGAATGCTTTTACTCGAAATGTCATTCGATAGGTTAAGAGCTTTCGTAAAAACATTTAATAGTTTTTTTTACAAACAATTTACACACTTTTTGAGAATAATTATTAGATTTCTTCAACAAATAGCTAAAAATTCAAGTATTTAACTTTTTTCAGCAATAAGAAAAAAAATAATAACATTTAGTTTTAAATTTTTTGCAAATTTTAGTCATGTTTGCGTTAGAAGCGATTTTTGTATTGTAAGTTTTTTGATTCCTTACAGCTTTAACAATTTTTAATATACAGTAGACTTTCCTATTATGCCGCTTTTAGCAATTTTTTGCGAATTTCCCCTAATTTAGCAATTTTTATAGAATTTTTTCCATTCCGTATACTTTTATGGACTTTTTATCAATTTTATGGCTTATTCGAATTATTGAAAATTTTCGCAAATTTTCGCAAATTTTCGCTTTTTTGTAAATTATTTTTTTTGTTAATTGTTGAAATTTTGATTTAGCGATTTCAAATAAATTTTAGGATTTGTTACCAAGTTTGCAATTATTCGCGAAATTCTTTGCGGCTTTAACAATTTTTAATAAATACTAGATTTTGCTTTCATGCAGCTGTTTGCAAATTTTTGCGAATTTCAACTTATTTCAAATTTGTTATCGAATTTTTGCCATTCCTTGTACTTTTAGGGATTTTTAACCAATTTAATGGCTTGTTTGTTATATTAAAAATTTCGAGAATTTTCGCTATTTTTGCAAATTTTCTGAATTTGTAAAATTTTTCCGAATATTTTAAAATTTTGCGTTGCTCTTTTTGACAAGCACCGAAAACCGATAAGCCGAAGTCACTATTAACACTGTTGATTTATATACAAGCATACAATCTATTACATTTTTTAAACAAATTTCGATTCGAAAGCTTTCGTATGCCGCAATCCCGATACGAAAGTTCATTCGATCACGTGTGCGACGATTTGGGCCCAGGCTAACTTATAAATGTTCTGTTTAGTTCTGATTGGAAATTTGTTAAGTTGAAAAAGTGTGACTATTTATTTTAACTTGCAATTAAAAGAACTCAAAGGTTCATAAAGGGAATAAGCCGAAAAAATTAATGTAAATTTGAAGTGTTCGTTAAACAAAAACATTTTATGAAATATTGGTTTTAACGAACACTTCATTTTCAAAATACTGAATGGTTTAAACAAAATAATTAAAACATATTTTGGCAGAAAGAGTTTAAATATGAGTCAATATAAATAAAGAAGCCACGGAATGGTTAAAATTCCAACATAAAATTTATTAAATGGCAGTTGTTTTTTATATTTATATTTATACAATATTTTGTAATTTTACTGCAAAACTAGAAAATTTAAATTTAAAAACACTTTGTCAAACACTACAGACGTATGAACGATATTATTATGCTTCCCTTTGTTGGCATATAATATCACTCATACGTCTATATGGATTAATTTAGTTTAATTTGAATTGAGAACATTTACACACACACACATACAATCACTCTTACGCACTTTAGGTTGGAATGAAAATAGATAAAATTTCCATAAAAAATATCATTTAAATTTTTTTATTTTTTTTTTCTACTTTATACACATATTTTTCTTGTATCACTGCCAATATTAATGATGGTCTTAATAACTTTTTTTATACACATACAAATAAAATGAATGAGAGAAAAAGATAAAATAAAAAATATATTAAAGCTTAAACACTTAAGAAGGTTGTTTGCATGTTTATTAAGGCTGAGATGGATGGCTGTGTTCGGGGAAATATTTATGTTTAATATTTGTCATATTTTTTAGCTTCTTAAGGTCATATCTATAGAATACAGTGGAGTATTTAGCTTCAACGACTTCTAATAGATTCAATACTTTAGAGGTAAAAGCAACTTGTTGCGAAATTTGGCCAAGATATTTCGTAAGCAGGCACGGTGGCCCAAAACTAATTTTCCTGTTTTTTTGAACCATTCTTTTATACACGCCTATATTTGTTCTAATTTCCTGTGCGGCACATTTGTGTGAAAGCTTGCTTTCATATAAAGGGTTCAAAGGAATTAGAAAGAGTGTAGTACCAATGCTCTCTTGTACTTAAAGACTTTAGCAAAGGACTACGTTGATAATAAAACGCACCACTTCTGTACTGCTGCCCGAAAAGCGATTCACCAGTGATGTCAGTTTTCACTGGACATGGATACTAAAATAATTCCAAAGTATCGTATGTTTGTACTTGTTGTTTTAACATTGATCAGTTTTTGTATTTCTTCTAATTAATTGAACCACTGTGACTTTTTTTTGCAGCTGTTATTTATCCTTGATACTAAATAATTTGCAAATATGTTTTTTGTATTATTTAGTTCATAGAAGATAAATAACATCAAGAAGCAGAAAATACTTTTTATTTTTATGAATAAATAGAAATATTTACCTGTTGCTACTTAGATTATTTAAGTTTTTTATATGTATACTTATCTACTTTGTTTTTGCATTTTTTGTTGTTGCCTTTGCCATTGTTGAGGCATTTACTAAGGCATGTTGCCATAGTTGTAAATTCTTAAATGGCATATTTTTCTGTGGATTTGAGTACAAGTTTTTTTTTTGCTGTTTTTACAAGTTTCTTTCATGTACTTGGGCTTTGTTTGTTAAATTTTTTTGTAAAAGAAAAAATATTTGAGGCAATACCTTCTTAACATTTTTTCCAAAATGTGTACGCTAATTTGAATTTGACTAGCATGTTGGGTTTGTTGAGTGGTATACAATATATTTAAAATGACTTCACGAATATAGAAAAGATCTGTAATAACAAGAGTATTCCTTGAATTTATATCAATTTTGTGTAACGATCAAGTTTGACAACCGATACCGCTATTAATACCGATACCGCTTAAATAACATGTTTAAATAAATAGTTTAAATCCGATAAAGAAAAGAGAAATACTTTAATACCGATACTAGGGTGTTCAAACGATTAACCGTTGTTCGATTAATCGATTAATTTTGGGCGATTAAGTGTTTTAATAATTTAAAATTGCTTATTTTCGATTAACGAATAATTCGAATAATTTATGACGATTAATCGATTAATCGAAAATTTGTTTTTTAAAGTAATAGTTTTTTTTTATGTAAAAACCAATCCGGTACGTTCTAAATGCCCTTTTAGTGTGTCTTATCTGAACTTTTTAAAAGATACATAGACTGAAACCAAAGAGTTTGGGAACATTTTATTTTTAAGAGTGTTTAGTACAGACATTTACCACAGTTAGTCAGATGAAGAAGATGATTTTTTGAGACGAATGAAAACAAACTTCTTCCAGACCTTAACAAGGCTGTTAAAAGTATGAGAATTGTCAAAAAATCTAAAAGAGATTCAAATGGTATAATGGAAGAGTACCAATTTCTAGAAAATACCAGAGAAATTGGATATGCTTTATAGCGTTTTACTTTCAATCTCTCAAACGTCAACAATAAGTGATAGAAACTTTTCTAAATCAAGTTTTTTCAAAACAAACGAAAGAAATCGTTTGAAACATAATTATTTTTACTGTATTCTAGATAAGATAAAATATAAATAAGCTTAAATTTTGATGCTATTTTTCATTTATAGAGTTTTCCTCTTTTATTACATAAAGTACCTTGGAAGGAAAACATAAGCTTTCTTTTGAGGTAAAAAAGCATTCCCGCTAAGAAAAGTTTTAAATTGATTAAAAAAATAAAAATAAATGTATCACTTGACATGAAATCCCCCATATGTATATACGGTGCATGTGTATATGTAATATAATGAAACATAGATATAAATTTATTTACACATGAATTTTGAGCATATTAAAAGTAGGTGACACTGGACGTTATGACATGCCACCTTAAAAGAAGGCCCATTCGCAAAAATTTTATTTGATTATTTGCATTTGCTTAGCCTTCGCCCCACCCCTTATATACACGCAATTTCCCAGCGGAAAAACTTGAAACACCTACTTACTTCAGGCATTTCTTATCTAACTGCAAAAGAAGGCCTCATATAAGGCCTCGGATCTTTCGTAAAAATGATAAGATATACATTCAATTCTATGAGCAGGGAGAAGAGTAAGAGTACAATTTTGTATTTTGTTTTGTTTTTTGCCTAAGCAAACGCAAAAGAACTTTTTTTTTTTTATCCAGTTACCATTCATATAAAACTGCGAAAAAAGCGAAAGCGAAAGGCCTACCTCACAATGACAATGTGTGTAAGATATGAATATGGAATGGAGCGAGCAGACCTTGTACATTCAAAAGAAGGAGTACAGAGGCCTTCTAGAAAGCATCCATACTTCTTCTTTTTCCCGCTGGATTATTGCATAAGGGTTACCGTAGCTTGTATCTGTTTATGAGGCTTTATTGAATAACAAATTATGTAAGTTTTTGTCGATACTGCGTTATGATGTTATATTAAATAATACTAGAAAACTAATTAACCTCTCTTTGATCTAAAAAAAATGAGCATCTGATAAGTTGTGTATTATATTTGAATTAAAAATATGAATATGTATATAGTATATAGTATATTAAATTATTTTATTTATAAGATTTTACAACTACATCTAGAGAAAAAATAAAGTTCGATATTATCACAGGCAACAAATTTAAAAATATTATGATCGCTTTAATCATTCTCTTTCTTTTATTTTTACATTTATAAGTGTGAAACAAATATTTTGTTTTTATACCCTCCACAACTAGTTGTGAAGAGGGTATTCTAAATTTGTCATTCCGTGTGAAACTTTTTGAATATTTATCTAAGACCCCATAAAATATGTATATTAATATTCTGAGTCCTTGAGGAATTTGAAGTCGATTAAGCTAGGTCCATCTGTGTGCATGTCTGTCTGTCCGTCCGTCTGTTGAAATCACGCTCGCTATGGAAACCTCAAAAGAAAAGAACAATATTAGTGCAAAATTGGTTTAAGTTATCCAAAGAAGCTTAGGATTGAAATCTAGAAAAATCAGTTCAGTAGAATAAGAGTTATGAATTAATATGTGGAACTACTATATTCTCTACCTATATTCCTTTATATATTTTAAAATATAATTAAACTTTGACAAGGTTTCTTTCAAATTATTAATTTTTGAATTCCAAGAAAAACTTTGATAACACTGGTTTACATTGAAAATGTACATTTGATGAGATGTGATTTTTCTTATGTATTTTCTTCCGCTGAATTCAAAAATCAAGGTTAAATTTTTTTTTATGGAACAGTTTTTGAGATATGGTCATTTTCTCATTTTTTCGACCTTTTTTCACTTGACAAATTATATCTCGAGCTAGATATGGCCTATTGGGTCGTTCTTAGTACCAAATGGAAGGTATTGAGATGACGAACAAATGTGTATAACTGCACCTTTGATTGGTAAAGCGGTTTAAAATATATTGATGAAAATATGCCACATTTTCAAAAAAATCATATTTTACAGTGCTTCTGTGCCGATGGAAAAGTACAAATCGTCGAAAAAACATCTGGTTTCTCTTCATGTACGTCAAGATGATACTTCTACGCAAGAACTAATACTAACCAGAAGAAAATCGACCGAAAAATGACAAAGGTATAAGCTATTGAGTGAAACAATCCAAATCCCTATTTTTCGAATATTTTATTTTTTTCTACAATTTATTGGGTGTAAACGATTTTAATACATTGTTGACTTTTTTGTGTGTTAAAAATAGTTGAGGCTCTTGCTTTGACTTCGGTTTATTTTGGGATCCGTTTCTCTAGTGAAAAACCATACATAGTTCATTACTTACGTCACCAAGATTGTCCGGAAAGAAATCTAAATGCGAATGTAAGAAGTGGATTTTGAGAGACATATTTACACCTGTAAGAAATAAATAAAATCGTTAAAACAATACAATAGAAAACAAGCAGTAATGAAATTAAATAATGGCACTCCCATCTTCTTGTAGTTCTTCAGTAAATCCGTAATAATTCCCTCGTAGTTAGAGCTTTTATTGTTCCCAAGAAAATTGGCAACAACCCGCTGAAATGACTTCCAGGCCTCGTTTTCAGCGGGTGTTAAATATTTTGGAAAATCTGTGCTTTTTAGCAATTTCTTTATGTGTGGACCATCGAAGACGCCTTCCTTGATTTTTATTAAAGAAAGCTGCGGGAAAAGGGTTTTCAAAGCAAGAGCCTCAACTATTTTTAACACACAAAAAGTCAACAATGTATTAAAATCGTTTAAACCCAATAAATTGTAGAAAAAAATAAAATATTCGAAAAATAGGGATTTGGATTGTTTCACTCAATAGCTTATACCTTTGTCATTTTTCGGTCGATTTTCTTCTGGTTGGTGTTAGTTCTTGCGTAGAAGTATCATCTTGACGTACATGAAGAGAAACCAGATGTTTTTTCGACAATTTGTACTTTTCCATCGGCACAGAAGCACTGTAAAATATGATTTTTTTGAAAATGTGGCATATTTTCATCAATATATTTTAAACCGCTTTACCAATCAAAGGTCTAGTTATACACGTTTGTTCGTCATCTCAATACCTTCCATTTGGTACCAAGAACGACCCAATAGGCCATATCTAGCTCGAGATATAATTTGTCAAGTGAAAAAAGGTCGAAAAAATGAGAAAATGACCATATCTCAAAAACTGTTCCATAAAAAAAAATTTAACCTTGATTTTTGAATTCAGCGGAAGAAAATACATAAGAAAAATCACATCTCATCAAATGTACATGAAAAAAATTTCATTTTGTAAACTAGTGTAATTAAACTTTGCTCTTCAACTTTTTCGAACGTTAACGTTCGCATAGAATTTTATATGAAACAAATATTAAGGCTGAGTGTTTTTCATAAAAATTTTCTATGCGATCGTTAACATACGAAATTGTTGAACAGACTGTCAATTTTAGGAATTTCATATATTTTTCTTAAAAAATTTCAAATAAAACTACAACAAAAATTTTGTTAAGGTATATAATACAAATTCCTTTTTTAATAAACAAACCAAATAGAACTTCTAAACAAATAAACAAAGCTACCACAACAGCTGTTGTCAAGTAAGAACAATCGTGTGACTGTGTTGCGGCAATTATTGTACCCATTTCTCTTTGTACCAACTAGCGGCAATTAAATTTGTATAACACAGAGCAATTGTGTGATTTTAGAATATTTGATTGGTACAATTTTATTATTGTGCGTCAATAAAGCACAATCAAAATTATGTCATATTGGTGCATTTGCGGCAATCGTGTGATCCCAGCTTAAGGCGGTCTTAGTCTACGATAGACCATAGTGCATCGCCAAAAACGTTTATAATTGTTTTTTCCTTATTTTTTGCTGATATATAAACAATTTTAAAGTTTAAAATAACATTTTTCTAAAGTTGTATTTTTATTCGACCTTTAAAATTCTATATGTCTGTCTGTCAGACCTCGAGCTTAAGCATTTAAACTTAATATTTAAAATATCATTTATATTTAATTACAAATTGATTTGTCTTACAATTTTAGAGTAAGAGAAAAATGTAGATGGCGAAATTCAAGCAACAAGTTGGGTTTACATCAGTGAAGGGCACAGACATACTATCACATTTATGTTTGTGTGGGAAGCAGCAGAAAACGAATGACGCTCATCAACAAGAAATTACAACAAAGAAACAGCCGAACGTACATTGTTACAGACCACACGAAGAAGTTTATAGTGTACTTGTTTCGACGTCACACAAGCAGAATTTTTATTTCTATGCACGCGCACATATGATTTGCAAAAGTGCCCTTCACTGGTATACAGATATTTAAAACAGAAAAGCCAGTATTTTGCAAAATGTATCAAAAAAAATTTCACATACATATAAAAATATGCTTAAAAAAGCCAAACAAATGCGCTACAAAATTAAAAAATACTGCAAAAAGGCTCTTTTAACTAAAGTATGCAAAAAAAAAAATGCTGCAAACGATAAAATATGCAAAAATATGCACTAACAAATCGATGCCAAAATTTATTAAATGTGGCTTTATACATTCCGTGTACTATAGGCTTTACGAATTTTAATTCCTCAGCTTTTTCTTAATAAAGGGTTAAGTGACAACGAAAACCGATTAAGTCTATTTACAAAATCAAACAGCCTTTAATATAACTAAATAAACAAGCAGTCGTTCGGTCGGGTAGTGCTGTCAGATTGTCCTAAATTTCTTTTTTAAAGGATTACATTTTTTAAGGTTTATTTCACGGATTGTAATTCTAGGGGATCGCTTATAATCGTCTGCCGGAATTTTTAAATTTTATATCGTAAATTGCAGAGAATTTCGTTAATACCGGTATTCTTTTACATATCACAGTGCTTCAACTCAGCAGGATTTAAGCTCGTTTGTATATCTCTTCAGAGTATTCTGTAAAATATTTAAAATGCTACTTAAACTTTTGCATTTTGTTTTCATGTATATTTTTTTAAAACATTTTCTTTTGATTTAGTTTGTTTGCAAGATTTTTTTCAGAAAACTAAAACAAAATTATATATTTATGCATATATATTTTCTTGTTTGAATTTTAACATAAATATTGTTTAGCTTATTTTAATATGTTAAGAAAACAATTTGTTTTAACTAGTTATAGAAAAAGTAGTTTATTATGTAATATTTTTTTTTTGCTATTCTTTACACGAATGCATTTTTTTTCTATACAATGCAGCATAAAAGAGATGAAGTGTATAAGGGACAAAAAATAGTATAAACAAAAAAATAAATATTTGTTTGTGGAATTATAAATAAGAGGGCCGTCCGCAAACAGAACGAAAAAAAATCAGTTATGGAAAAAAATTTTCAAATGGAAATTATAAAAAACGTTTTGGTATACGGAAAACAGAAATTTCGAAATCATGCAACACTTTCTTTCTCAATTTTATTTTTGATTAAATCATATTATGCAACAAAAATTTAATATTAATAAAGATTATTTGTTTCAGTTTTGTACTTATTTCGCTAAAAAGTAACAAAGAAATGGTAATTAAATCGAAGCAGTTTTCGTTCACTTGCTGGGCTTGCTTTAAAATTCCTGAAGTCTTTTATTTTATTATTTATAAAATTTACAAAGTAGAACTAAAATACAGATAACATGGGTTAAGGTCATCGCAAGCTTAAATATAAAATACATACAATTGACTTTATTGATATCATCAAAGGATAGTTTATAATAGAATTGTAGCATGCAACGGAAGGATACAAAAAATTCTGGTTGTACACAAATATTCCAATACAGATTCACATCTTAAGCTTTCTTGCTAAGGAGCACATATAATAAACAAAATCTCAAATACAACTCCAAATTAATTGACCATAGTATGGTTGTGTGAAAACATATTATGATCAAGAGCAACCATTATATGGTTAATGTATTATTGTTCTATGAAATTATTATGAAGGACAACACACCAAAGTTTTTTTTCTAGCAGCTTAAGTTTCAAAGATATTTTTTTGAAGAATTTTTGTATTATTCGCTTAAATTAAAAGAAAGACCATGAAAGCCTTAAAAATTTTCTGGACTTTTAATGTACAAAAAAAAAATATAGGCATATTGGAGAGTTTATCAGGAAATCTTATTTGTATTACATGGATGTGCATCGTAAAAATTTTTTAGGTTAGTCTTTAAAACTTTGAAAATTTTTATTTATTTATTTTTAGTAAAAACATTTTTAATCCATTGAAAATGTTCTTAAATCTTTAGATAACAACAATAAGTATTGCTAATTTATTAATCTGTTTTTTCACAATCAAAGCAACAATTTCGTTGTTTCTTCTATCATAATTCTTCCCAAAGTATTTCATATATTTTGCATTAATTTTTCAAACAATAATTCTGAAAAAGTTGAGTCAACTTCTATTTCAGCAACAATTTGTGTGAAATTGTTTATGAACAGTTGTGATTTTTAGTAGAACTGTTAATTTTTAATTTTTGATATTTTAATGTAAATTCAACCCGGTTTTCAAGACAAAGTATTGACAGAAAGAATCCGAAAAAATAGAAGAAAAGGAGGCAACATGTAAATAAATTGAATAATGATAATTACAGCGAATTTCGAACCACCAGTACCACTGTTAAAAGATTGATGTTTGACTGCTGGATTGCAGGCACCGCGGTGGTGCAGAGGTTAGAACTCAAAGAATTCTGATGAAAGAATGTGGTGATTTTTGAAACATGTAAATTCAAGCCAGGTTCGAGCCCCAGCTCAGCCAAGAAAATTATCAATATATTTTAATAAAATTTCATGTTGTAAAAATTCCTTCCTTCAGTAAAAAATAAATTAATGGAAATTAAATTTGACGAACTCAAGCCTTACTAAAAATATCAAAAATTGCTTATGACGTTTATAATAATTTTATTTAGTTTTGAATGAAAACAAACGGATTCTTAATTAAAAATGTGTGTGGTCGCGAAAAAGATTGTTGCTCTATTATGAACACCAGTGAAAATATTGCTGCCTATTGTGAACGAAGCTTTATGGGTTTAAATTCAAATTTTGATATTCTAAGCAGGCTAAAGTTCCTTGAATTTAATTTTAATTAAATTATTTTTACGAAAAAAGGAACTTATCAACAATAACGGCCATTTTGACCAAGTTCGGTTAAAACTAACTTTCAATTAAAGTTCCGGTTACCAATATGTTTTGACAGCTATAACCGATAGTTAATTATAACCGAACTTGGTGAAAATGGCCGTAAATGAATTAAAATGTATTGATAATTTTTCTTTCTTGACTGAACTGGGAATCGAACCCAGGTTTTTACTGATATGAAAACAGAATAATGTTCTTTGGACTTTAAAATGTACTGAATAAATCTTCTGAATACACTATATAGCAAAAGCCTAAGGATCAACTTTAAATGAGCCATAAAATGAGTTTCAGATGTACACTTTTAAAACGCCAATACACGTATATATTTTTTTAGTCCCATCGACAATAATCAGTTTCTGTGTTGTATGGTGTAGTTACCATTTTGTTAAAAAAAAAAAAAAAAAAAAAATGGCTTGGATACAATAGCGCAGACGAAGACGACTATATTTATTTTCGGTACCACGAAAAAAGTCGACAGTTAATATTTTGTAAAAGATTGAATTTAAGAAAAGTTTTGTTAAACTTGTTTTATATTAAAGCAGTTTGTTTGTTTACCAACTAACCAAAAAGTCTATTGATCCAAGGCGAACTCATACAGGTGACAGGAGAGAGAGAGAGAGAGAGAGATAGAGAGAGAGAAAGAGAGATAGAGCTATGCTGTCTGTCCTTTTTATACCTTCACCAAATGTAAAAGGGTATATTAAGTTTGTGATTCCATTAAATTTCTATAATATTGATCTAAGATCCTACACTCAAAAAAAAAATCAATCCATCCGTACTCAAATCAATCCGAAGGGGTATTAATAGTACGGTGAGTAAGGATTTTCTTGAATCAAGTACAGAAAGATTGATTCAAGTACGGATTTTTAATCCCAAAATACTTAAATTATCCATATTCAATCCCGTTTTCGTACTTGAAATAATCCGAAAATGACATTGATTTAAGTAAAACTAAGATTGAATCAATCTCAAAATGAGCTTGATTCAAGCAATATAAAGTTAATTTTATCCCGAATTCATGATTAAAAAAAAACCACAAAAAAAAAGAAATTACAAAGAAAAAATGATAATGATTGATTTACTTACCCGTATTACACATTACAGAATGATATAACCCCAACATCATGCCCGACATGATTTTTATTTTAGAAATCTTATGTACATATTTAACCAAAAATATAAACTAAATGAGTAGCATGAGTTCAAATTTAAAAAAAAAACTTTGAAAAGAAATTAATTTTCAAAAGTAATCCCATTTAGGAATGTTTTGAGTACGTTTAAGTGTTATTCGTACTTGAATTTTTGAGTACGACTCGTACTTAAAGTAATCCCAAAAAACTTGATTTATCCCGAGTGTTTTTCTTTCTGTGTATAAAGGAGGGTAGTATGAGTAGCAAACTTAATTTAACAATGTCGGCTTTCCGAATACCCAAAAAATTATGAGGATGTCATATATACCCTGTTAAAGTTTGCTGTTGAAATTCAGCCAGATCGGTCCATAAATGAATGAATCCCAGGAGAACGGCATTAGTCAAAGTTGCCAAATAAGGAACAGGCATCTTGGTTATGGCTAAACAAACTCTCTAAAAAATGCGCGGGATAAGAGAATTGGGCATGGCATAAAATAGTTTTTTTTATATCTATAAAACGGTAAGATGAAAACTGTCCAAAGTTGATACACATAGCTGGGTTATCAATACTCAAATCTCTTTAAAAAAATAAGCCGAACCGGCGATATATATATAACTTTCTGTTCTTATTGCACCGTTGGAAAGGGTATATAAGATAAGATAACCGAATAAAAAGTGCTTGGTTTTTTAGATCTTAGTTAGTTAGTTAGGTTCAGTTAATCTGAAAACAGATTTCTTACGTCATTACCAAGTTTGTATACAAAGTATTGACGGGGCAGTTTGTTTTGCTTAAAATATTTGGGTTTAATAAAATGATAAAAAAACACATTTCGCCGGAAAAATCCGAGTTTCAGACTACGTTAAACTTAATAAGCATCTCAAAAACTTGCTTGCTTATTTTAATGTGTTGAATTTTTTACACTGCAAATTCATTTTTTCGACTTAGCATGTTTATGAATTGAGCTGTCGATATTACTTATGGTCTGGAAGGAGCTATAAGCTACATGTTTTTTTCAGTGGTCGTGGCAACTACCATACAAAGCCAATATAGATTTATGCATGTATGGAGAACGCAAAGAGCTAAGGTTTTCAAATTAAGAACAAATATCGTGGTTATCAATACACAACATCCGGAAAAATATGGGCGGCATTAGAGAAATGGACGTGGCGTATATAAAATTTTCCATGAGCGAATATAGCATTCTTACTTCTTTTAATTGTAATAGCTTTTTTAACGACATATTGTCGCTTTGTAAAAAACTATGCTTTAATTTTAATCGACACAGTACTGTTTGTATATTCGCACATAAATATGGGGGACTTCATGTCAAGTGACCCAATTTTTAAATCGTTGTCTTCCAATTTGGATGAGATTTGCACCAAGGTGAGTCCTATTAGATAGTAGTTTGGTCGGTTTTTAGGATGCGAGTGGATTATGTATAAAAAAAATAATTTCTAACTCAAGACGATGGTTTTTAAACCAGAACTAGCTTTCTTTTGAGAAAAAAAAAAACATTCCCGCTAAAAAAAAATAAAAAAAAAGTTTTAAATTTAAAAAAAAAATTTTAAAAATTTTTAAAAAAAAATAAAAAAAAATTTCAAAAGATTGATCCAGTAGCTATCGAAGCTACTAGGGATATATTTTGCTTACACCAATAAGTAAAAGGTAACATGGATGAGAAAAAACACTACATATGCTAAAAATTGAATATAATTTTTTTTATACATAACCCACTCGCAGCTCAAAAAGCGACCAAAACTCCCTTAAAGGAAAATACATAAAAAACATTCCCGATAAAAAAAATAAAAAAAAGTTTTTATTAAAAAAAATTTTTTTTAGAAAACAAAAATATGTTTTTTTTAAAATATTGATCAAATTTTTATCTAAGCTACTTGGGACAAATGTGTCTAACACCAATAGGTAATAAGTTACATGGATGAGAAAGAACATCTGCATGACCAAAATGTCAAACTTGACCCCCTCTATATAAGAAACTTTTTGACCGATCTTGTTGAAAATTTGTGTCTAAACTACTATCAAATAGGAGGAATAACCTTGTTGCTAAATTATTCCAAATTGGAAGACATCGATTTAAAAATTGGGTCACTTGACATGAAATCCCCCATATGCATTATATTTCATTATTTTCGTACATGATTTTATTTGTAATATACATGTTCTACACATATGTTTTATATATGAGTGTGTGTGTGCACTTCAAAATATAAAACAGGTGCATATTTTTAAAATGTATGTTGGTAAATGAATTTGTGTGTGTGCATTTGGGTGTACACAAGCACATTTAGAAAACCATTGAAGCTACTTTACATACTTCTATTGTCATTTCTGTGGTTTTAGTTTGCCGCTCAAATACAAACACATAAATAAATAAGTTTTTTTTTAATTTATAATATTTTTACATCCTCTCCTTTCTGCTTAACTTTACAGAGTTTCTTGTACTGCTGCTGCTGATATTTTGTTGGGAATGATGTTGTTGGCTTTGTAATATTCTTTTGATTGTTTAGTTTTGAGATTTTGAAATAGTTTTTCTTGTTTTTTTGGGTTAATAGCTATTTTAACATTTTCCATAAAATATGACTTTTTGCCTTGATTAATTATTAGTCAAATGCAAGAAAAATGTTGATTGTTTCTTTTTTTATGTACTTTAAAAATGTACCGAGATATCAATGTCAAAAACGGAGAATTATTTTAAAGCACATCTATAAAAAAATTTTTAATTAAAAAAAAATGACTAATTAAAATTAAATACAAGTGTTTAAAAATTACTAATGACGTGGCTTGTTATCGTGTTAGTACATACAAAATAGATTTACATGAGCAGATGAAATTTGGCTTAATCTCATGGCGACCAAGCGCCGTATTTCGAGAGCGCAATCAAGACACACAATCATACATTTTAGTGTGCCCGATTAAAAATTATATACTCGCCACTTGTCTAAGAGATGGAGCTAACGAACCTCCGCTTCATATAGAAAAATTCAAGCAGCATCTGTTGAGTAGCAATAGCATCCAGAGGGAACCACCAAAGGCCAAACTTTCCCACAAAGGTGAAAAATCAACCCTCTATAAGGGACTCTCCCTTCCCAAGACTTTGGGTTTAAGCCACAGCCTCAAACGCACAGTCCCAAAGAGAAAGCACTCATTCCATCCTTTACCAATAAACCAATTCACCCTTTTTTCAACTGTGGTACCATACTCTCTTATCCGATTTCAATTGCAAGTCTTCAATGTCTATAATACTCCTACAAGCCTTCACTTTACTAACAAAGCTACCAGATCTTCACCGCAGTCTGCATTATCATCGATTTTGACCATTTTACAAAACATGCCTCCCACAGAAATTATCTCCAGCATGAAGATACCGCTGCCTAAGAGAGCATGGTGCTGGGGAACTCAGCCAACAGTTACACAGAAAGCAAAACACTCTGGATAAATTAAGCCTTTTGTACATACTTTAAGTACGAGTCGTACTCAAAAATTCAAATACGAATAACATTAAAACGTATTCAAAAGAATCCTAAATGGGATTACTTTCGAAAACCAATCCCGGAATTTCTTAATATAAGTACAAAATTCTAAAATCAAGTAATAATAGATTGAACACAAGGCGAATTCATATTTCAGGTGGCGTTGAAAGCACAGCTATGCTACTTTTTTTCTAAATTAGAGAGAGGAATGTCAAAAGTTACTTGAGTTTTTGACATATCGGCCACCGAAAGCAACAAATAAAACACAATGTTGGGTTTTTGGTGTTGTTACTTGTTGTAGTATCACCACCACCGTTTACGTGAATTCGCCTTGATTGAACTTTGCTTTGGAGCGTAAAATTACAAAGTGAGAGTATAAATCTCATATAACTTATTGGTCTCATCTCTCAGCATTGCAATCGTTTATGCGTACATACGTATGTGTTTTTCAAAGATTGTTGTACAATTACAACAACACCACACAAGTTGGAATAAAACGATTAGCACTCAAATATTAAATTTCAAGTGCTTTTAATGTAATTGGAAATAAACTTGAGTTCAAACGTATTTTTAAATGCTTTTCAAGATTTAAAATATTTTACTATTATTCTCTTCATTTCAAATTCCTATTTTACTGGTGAATGCTATTGAAATAAAGTGTAGCAAAAGTTAATCTCAACCCTTTAAATTTGAAATTCGAACTTGAATACCAAGAGTTTTGCACTTGATTTTCAGCAAAAAAAAAGTAAAAATGCAAGCAACAGTTTATATTTTTAGGTTAATATGTACATACGATTTTAAAGTTAAAGCCATATCGGGCATGATGCTGGTTTTTATCATTCTGTTAACACCTTAAGTGGGGTAAGTAAATCAATCATAATAATATCCTCTTTCTAATTTCAAGCACGAATACGGTATAAAATCAACTTTATAACACTCAAATTAAGCGCATTTTGAGATTGATTCAATATTAGTTGTACTTAAATTAATCTCATTTTCGAATAATTTCAAGTACGAATTCGAGATTGAATATGGCTAAGTTAAGTATTTCGCGATTGATTCATTTGATCCAAGAAAATTCGTACAGTGAGTTTTATTAATAACCCTTCGGATTGAGTTGAGTACGGATGGATTGATTTTTCTTTTGAGTGCTTTCCGGTACTTGCTCACCGGGGCTGCGGACTCCATGCTAAAACGCCTATTAATTTTGAATCTCTATCGGATTCCAGGTGAAACTTTCTCAAGGGGATCCCTACACCCCTGTTGGGGATAGTGGTAGTAAAGTCAAAAATATTGCGTTTTGGCAAGACCATACCACTCGTCAGATGTATTGTCATTTACAGCATAATGTATTCGAATGTGTTTAAGCCCAACTCCTTCCTTATCCTTTTAATTCATCTTAAAAGTAATTTGAAATTGTAATAAATTTTAATTAGCTTTATTTAAATTTGTATTTTAGTACGCAGACACATACACCTTCATTCATTACTTTCCCTACCTACGTATGATTAATATTTTTTATTTACATTTCAAAAGTGAATATTACTCATCCGTTTCAAAAAATAAAGAGTGACAAAATTAAATTTAAAACAATTTTTCTTACGTGTAATTTTAATTTATTTTCATATTATTTGTTTTTTTTTTCTAAAGAAATTCTCGACTGTGAGTTCTTGTGTAATTAAAAGCATTTAAGATTTAAACGTGTTTGCATTTCACATTAAAAATATGTTATTTATTTAACTGTTAACAAACTGATAAACTAGCACTCAAGGAATTTTATGTGTACAATTGTAATTAGGAAGAAAAAATAAAAATTTTTGTACATACAAATCCAGGAGGCATAAAAATGTTAAATATTAAGAGCAACGTTTGCTAGCAAAAATGTTATGCCGCGAATTATGCTACAAAGAATGTGTATTAAAGGTCTCGATTTATATTAAGACTTTTCGTGATAAAGGGTTATAATAACCACAAAACAAATTGCTAAAATCTACGCATTTTTTAAAAAAAAATTTAAGTACAAAAAGCTTTGGGGGACGTTTTGAAAATAGCCCTACTTGCTACTAATAATCTTCAAAAAGGTTTATGTCCCATCTTCAACAAACTATTTTTATTAGTTTTACACAGGAAAAAATTATTAGTTGTTTTTTAACAATTTCACAAATTATTTAAAAAGTATTTAAATTTAATTAATTTGATAATTGAATCAATAATTTTTTTCGTTGAAAGAAAATAAAAAATATTATTTTGATTTAATTAACATTTTATTTAGTTGTTTTGAAATAAATTTTTAATTAAATAACAAAAAAATTTTTCTTTTAATTGAAAATAATTTATAGTTTTTTGATATTTTTTTTTAATTAAAATTAAAAATATCATTTATTAAAAAAATATTCAATATATTATTTTTTTTACAATTTTTAGTAATCAATATAATCATTTTGGTAATATGTGCAAAATAAACAAATGGGTAGCTTGATTTTTTGAATTTAGTATAAATTTGGTGATTAGAGACAATTTTTAATTTTTTCTGTCTAACGAATTGCTACCAATAGGTTTGAAGGAAAAAAAAATTATTGCTACTAATTTTGCGTAAAAAGAGAGAAAAGATGCTGATGGTAAGTTTCTATTTAAAGAGACACATTAGCAAAAAAAAAAAACTCTTTACACAAAAAATTCAAAAAAAAAAACACAACGATTGCTACCAAAAAGTTTTTATATAAAGATTTGCCATTTCTAATAAACACAAAACAGTGTGTGGTTTATGGCAACAAGAAAATGTATATTGAAAGCTAGGAAGTACGAAAAGCAACGAATGCTAGCAATAAGCTTGTCAATGAAAAATTAGTACTAATAACTTAAAATTGTTGCTACCACAAATCTTTTCCGAAAATATAAAGATTTCTAACAGTTAGTTTGCGTAAGAACGGCGATGCCAAGAGAAGAGAAAGACTAAATGGTGGCTAAAAAATGGCTTAACCAGATTTTATTACAAAAACACATCAATATTAATAAAAAACTTACAAAATTTATTTAATACGCTGAAATAGCATAGAAGAGATTATTTTGTTTGTATTAAAAGCAGAGTTCGAAAATAAACAGAACATTATTAAGCGTTCGACTCACATGCCCGGGAACGATATCTATTTTTATAGTGTTTGTGTAGACGAACACAACCCTTAATACCGCACATTATATAGTATTCTGCTCTTTGTTAAAAAAACAGAACAATTGTAGTGATACTGTAGACAGACATTATATTTAAATGTTCTACAATGTTTCTTTTTTTTACATTGATAAAAAATTAATAATTAAAAAATTTAAGCAATGATCGCAGCAAGAACAGCTTGTGTGTGTGTATTGTGTACATGTTTTGTTTGTTTACAAATATTTTGCTGGCTTTTTGTTTTTTTTTCGTATGTGTATTTTGTTTTTGTAAAAAATGTTTGGTTTTTTTTGTTGTATCAGCTCTAAGCACAACAGAAACGAATGAACACTAATGATCTCAGCCGAACACAATGCAATTTGTGGTAAAAAAAAATCGAACGGAATTAAATGTTCTCATCTTTTGTTGAGTTGGATAACAACAGTATTATTTTTGTGTTCGAAAGATGACAAACAGGGAAACGTTAGTTTTTTTTTAATGATTTACTAAACAAACACTGTAAGCGTTTGTGCTTTCCACAAATCTATCGAACCGAACACTATGGAGCGATATTAAGTCTTTATTTTCAAACACTGATTAATACATTCTTAGTAATAAGATTAATATAAAAGCAAAGTGTTCTATTGTGTCATATTGGTTATATTTGCTATAATTTGATGAATATCACTTTCATAAAGTTACATCTAATATGATACAATAATAAAATTCTTTGAATTACGAAAACTGAATTTATCAAAAAACTGATTTTTATAATGTAAAAGAGTTTTGCTTTTACTAATTAAGACAAATTTAACATTACAACCCTACCAATGCAACTAGTTATAACATTTTTTGGCCTTACAATTTTTATAACTTGAATAAAATTTGGCTAAATAAAAACGCCTAAAATATGGCTTAATTGATGATAACATGGCTAGAAGGGATGAAAAATAGCCAAATCTAGCCACTAAATGGCTAAATTGGCAACACTGATAAAGAGCACGAATTGCCGCAATTGTAGTATTGTGAATAAACAATCACGATTGCCACAATTACTAGCTACAAGTTTGTGTACAAGGAGCAACTACAGCTAATGCAAATTTATAATAAGACTCAAAATTGGTATCACGATAGCTAAAAAAGCAATGATTTCTTTAAGAAAGCTAACATGCGCAAAATCGTGAAGGTGGCTACTCGAAGTTTATTGTTTACAAAACCTCGATTACTGCCTCAAATAAATTTATTGCTTCTTATTTTTTTCTTGTTAAGGGTTATTTCCCATAATCTTCTATCTATCTATCTTCTATATATATAAAATAGGATGTGTGTATGTGTGTATGTAACGTATGGACTCCAAAACGGCTGGGCCGATTTTGATGAAATTTTCAGGGAATCTTCAGAATATTCAGGCGGGTGACACTGTGAAGTCTGATTTTTTAAAATGATCGCCATGGTCTAACTTAGGTTTTTACGGAAAGAAAATTTTGCCCCGCCCACTTTTACGCTCACTTTTTTCGATTTACCTAAAATCAGAAAACGGCTCCATCGAGTTGACTAATTTTTCTTTCAAATGTTCGTATTAATCAACTTTAAGTTTTCATCAAAAGAAAAATGTACCACGCCTACTTTACGCCCACTTTTTCTATTAAGCGCATTACTGGAGAACGGCTTGACCGATTTGGACGATTGTTTCTTTCAAATGATCGCCATGGTCTAACTTAGGTTTTGCGGAGAGAACATTTTGCCCCGCCCACTTTTTTCGATTTACCTAAAATCAAAAAACTGCTCCATTGATTTGACTAATTTTTCTTTTAACTGTTTGTATTAATCCATTTTACGTTTTCATCGAAAGAAAAAATTACCACGCCTACTTCCACGCCCACTTTTTCTATTAGGCGCATAATTTGAGAACGGCTTGACCGATTTGGACTATTTTTTCTTTAAAATTATCGCCATGGTCCAACTTAGGTTTTTACGGAAAGAAAATTTTGACCCGCCCGCTTATTTCGATTTACCTAAAATCAGAAAACGGCTCTTTACACCAAATAAAAAAAAAAGATAACATTGTCTATGCGCTGGCCTTAAGATAAAGTAATAAATAAATATAATTTCCAATTTGCCTTAAATACATGCGTTTCTTTTTTTATTTTGTAAAAAAACTTTATGATAGGTATTTCATGGATTTTTATTTAAAGGCCGTAAATTTCGTTTAAAGATCAATTTAAATCGTCTGGTAATACAACACTAATGTTTGCTTAGGGCCAGCAACGCGGACCGGGTCAGCTAGTTTGTGTATAAAATGCAACAAGTGCTATTTTTCCAATAAATAAATATTTCATAGATAGAGCAACGAATGCTACTTTTTTTATAAAATAAATCACTATTGACACATAAAATATTGTACAGAAAGAGCAACGATCCATATCAAAAGTATTCAGTAAATAGATCGAGGACTAGTGCCGGAATTAATTAAGAAGAACCCGCGATTTTTACTAAATATATTGCATAAAGGGAACAGAGACTAACACATTTTACATTGAAATAATGCATAGAAAGAGCAACGACTGCTACCAACATTTATGTAATGGATCAGCTACATACAAAATATCAAATATTATTTTTTTCTATCACTTTAAATATAATTTTAAAAGAGCTGCAAATGATACCAAAATTATTGTATATAAGAAGTCACTATGGCTACCAAAAAAGCATTTTTATGTCTAAATAAAAAAAGCCTCGAATGTTTCCTAAAAATAATGTATCAAAGAGAGCAGATTTATAATTTATAGTTCTACTTTAACTATTGTATAGCATATATAAGAACACAGCAATTATGTGCAAAAGTAGCCACGCCTGCTACAATAGAATATTCTATAGTTGAAGCCGCTTTTGATACTAAAAAATATCTGTAGTATAGCAGAAATAAGAATGTAGAGGAATATTGAAAAAAGGAGCAACAACTACTAATTGAAAATATTGTATAAAAACAAAACTATTGTATAACTATATCCACTATTGGTAGCAAAGATATTTTACAGATGAAATGAGAATAGAAATGAATAAGAATGAATAAGAATAAAGACAAAAATTGTACATATAAAAAGAGTAAATAAATATCAAAGAATATTGAAAGAAAATGCAATGATTGCCACTTAAAAATATTGTATAGCAGCAGCCCACATTGCTACCAAAAATATTGTTAAGTACTTTATACAATAACAAAAAAGACTTTATTGGTTCAAAAATATATTGTATAGGAAAAGCCGGGATTATATAAAAAGAGCTAAATTTTTACTTAAAAACATTGTAACAAATTAAAGAAACTGCAATGATTGCCACCTTAAAATATTGAATAGCTGGAGCCACTTTTGCTACCAAAAATATTGTTACGAATCTGCATTAAAGTGCTATATTGCTACTAAAAATATCATTAAGTCTATAGTAAAATGTATTGTATAGGAATAGTTACGATTAAAAAGTTATAAAAAGAGACACAACTCTACCTACAAATATTGTATAAGAGGTAGGCTACGAAACTATTGCAAGTTGTGTTCAATCGTAGAAATGGCTTATACCTCTAATATAGTGCAGAAACAGTCACAATTTTAACTAAAAATATAATTAAAAACAACAAAAGCAACTTAATGGATGCAATAAAATTTAAATGAAAAAGTTATAAAAATATTGCATACAATACAAAAAGACTATTGCTGCTAAACAGAAATGGACTAAAACAAGCATTGAGCTTTATTTTAAATATTATACTCAAGGAGCCAGGATTGCTACAAAAAAAGCCAATGTTAGTAGCAGATCAGTTGGCATTTTGATTATCTTGAAACATCAAAGGAAATACCAACAAAACTCTATGATTGTCTTATGTTTTGAGTGAAATGGCAATATATAAATTTTAAGCAATCTTAAGAATAAAATTCTTCACACTTTAAAAATTTACTTAAAAAAAATGAAAATACTTTAAAAAAATATTTTCTAAAATGCAAATGGCTTGCAACAAATTCTTGCAAATCAAACGAGCATATTTGTATAAATAAACATAAAAATCTACCAGATTTAATTTACAATTATTAAGAGTTTTTATTTTTAATTGAACATGTCAATTAAGCTGATAGTTTACATGAAAAAATACTGAAAACAAAACACAATTGATGCATTAAACCAATTTAACAAAAGAAAATGAATGATAAAAATAATAATAAATTCACATGAAATATTAAGAAAAGAAAATATAAATAAACTGGTGAATACAAAAAATGCACATTTTCCTTTTCCAGCAGCAAGGAAACCAAACATAATGAATGAAAGTTGTTGCCTGAGCAACAGAACGCAGTAAGTGGAACAAAAGCGAGAAAAAACCACACAAAGTAATAACCTTGTGTTTTATGTGGATAAAATACTGTTTACTGTAGACAAATTCATTTGAATACATATACTACTGAGTATAAATAAAAGGCAAACAAGGACAACCTTAAAAAAAATTGAAAAATAAAAAATAAATCTAATGTATTTCAAAACTAAAAAAACTTGTGCATAGAAAAAACATTTTTTAATGTGGTCTCACCTCCAGCAAAACTATTTTGAACAAAAATTTGAAAACATATTTTGAGGCGTTTAATTATTTTATTCTCACCGGCAAAAAGATTATGGTTGAGGTGTTCTTCCATCAAGAACCCACAATCAAATTATGGTTAGCTCTAATCAAGTTATGTTTAACTAGTACAATAATTTGTTTACCACTTCCACTTTTCCAAGAGCAACATGCTATACCTAAAAACAACCATGCATATTTTTATTATTATTTACCAAACCACATTCGGTGGCATCTACCCTTCATGAAGAGTGACCGTAATTTTACCGGTCATTTGACTGTGACAGAATAAATAGTTATCGCGAAGAACAAAGTTTCTATAAATTTCTTAAGGCCAACGTAAAAAAATTACCTAAACTTTTTTGCACGTTGCCACTAGTAAACATTTCTTTCTAAAATGTTTTTTACAACAGCAATTCCCAAAATTATTTTTTTTTTTTTTAATTTAATTAATATAAATTTAGCTAAATTCTTATAATAATTGCAATTTATGAAACGTATTAACAGATGTATTTAACATATTATTAAGTAGATAAATAAATAAGAAGAATAGATTAAGAAAACTTGGACTTTGGAAAATATTCCTAATTTGGTACTGGAGGTGACCATATTGAAAATTTTTTTCTCTGCGTGTACAAATTTTTTAGTTTTGAAATTCATTATATTTTGTTGGAGATGACCGTATTGAACCATTTTTTTCTCTGAATTTAATTTTTTGTTCAATGGGCAGCCGACACATGGATGGCTTAATTCAATCCTAAGAGCTTAAAAAATGTGTTTAAAATGGTTAAAATTCGCAAATATTTTCTTTCCCTTATTTTTTTCAAGATGACTGTTGCTCCAGCACCATCCAGTCTACAATGTTATTGAGACTTTTTGTGGCCATATCACAAGCACAATTGTGTGCTTGAGAGTTGCATTGAAGTTCATACACGTCTTTCCATTTATGGATCGTGTGCATAGAAAGAAGTAGCATGTGTTACTTTTATTAAGTTAAAAAAATACCGGCAAGAAAAAATATAATAATAAAAAAAGAAAAGCAGCAACAAAGAAAAAAACCTCATTTACTTTGGTTCTGCTTCATCCATCTTTTATAAGAGACTTCGGCAACGTTTACGGCATTGAAAACTTCAGTTTTTCTTTCCTTTTCTTATGCCGGGTGAAGTTTATTTTAAACATTGTTTGTATTTCCATTTACTAGTGTATTCTTCCACTTTAGAGGAGTTTTAAAAAGACTTGGAAGTAACTGGAGGTGGTAAAATATAGGGAGTTGTTAAAAAAAAAGCCAGAAGGATTATTTTCTTACAAAATCTTTAATAACCAGTATGAGTTTTTTGATACAAAGTTTGAAATTGCCAGCTTGACTTTTTCTATACAGAAAAACCAGCGTGGCTCTCTCTGTACAAAATTTGTAGTCGTAAACGTATATTTTTCTGAGCAAAATTTTAAGGCTTAAAGGCTTAACTCTCCATATACGACTTTTATTTTAACAAAACTTTAACTTTCTTAAGCAATATGGAAACAAAAACAATAAAATAACAATTTTAAAAGTAAGAGTGCTTTAAATAAATACCCTTCACAACGATGCAGTGCATTATACAACTGATCCACTAACGCACATTATCAAACAACATTAAAATAAAATTTGTTTTGTAAATTTTTTCGTTTCAAACACATTTCGCTATTGAAGCGGAAATAGTGTATGTATTCATCTATTATGTGTTAAAAAAATGCAAAGAAAAAAAAATACTACACATTGAAATAAAAAAAAAGAAAAACAACACAACAGCAACAAGGGATTTTATGCGTAAAAATTGGAGGTAGTCCTGGTTTTTTGCTCATATCTCAACCATGTTTAGATCGATCTGGCTGAATTTCTAGCTTTTTATGATTCCTTTAAGTACGAGTCGTACTCAAAAATTGAAGTACGAATAACAAACAGTAAAACGTACTAAAAACATTCCTAAATGGGATTACTTTCGAAACACTCCGGCTTACGCATGTTTTGATTTTCTCTACACATTGAAAAAAGGTCTTGCCAGACTCATGTGTACCACGAAGGGTAAAAAAGTAAATTTGAACTTTTGCTTCTCATTTAGTTTAAATTTTTGGTTAAAAATGTACATAAGATTAACGGAATTATTGTTGAGTTGAATAAGAACAGTATTATTTTTGTGTTTGAAAAGTGACAAACAGGGAAACTTTTTTTTAATGATTTTCTATACTATTAGCGTTTGTGTTTTCTACAAATCTTCCGAACCGAGATATTTCGTATTTATTTTCGAACACGGCTTAAGAAAAATTTTTTCGAAATAACTTTTATCAAACTCATTCTATTTACTATTTTATACATTTATGCTCTCAAACCTGACTAAAATTAATGTTGTTGAATACTATTTTTACTAACCCAACTTAGCTATAAAATAAATTATTGCTATAACTGTTGATACTTTTAAAAGAAGAGAAGAGCCTTTAACTTAAACTATTGTTTCTATATGTGGCCCTTTGTAATTTTAACTTACGCTATTAGATATTTCTACTGAAGATATTTAAGATAAATAACTAGAATGTTAAATAAAAATTTTTGCTACCACACTTTGTTTAGTCTAACAATTTTTGGTATTTATTGTGGGTCTTTATTATAAAAAATTTTTTATGATATTTTAGTCTTTTTAATTATTATGTTAAATTTTAAATGTGCGTTTTTTTTATATAAATTTTTCTCCAAGCTCTGATTATTTTAATGCTACCAAGCATGAAGCTCTTTCGCTACTTTTTTTTGATATCGATTTTTTTAAACTAAAATATTTTCTTCTAAAACTGATTTTTAAAATGTTTTCTACCAATTTTGGTGTATTCATACTAATATTTTTGCTAATAAACTTGGCCATTTTAAAAAACAATTTGAGTGTTTGCTACCAAACGTCTTATTAAATTTCTTCTACAAAACGTGACTTTCTCTAACTAGAATATATTCTTCTTAATAAGGCTATTAAATATGTCTCTCTAGTTAATTTGCTTGCTTTAAAACGTTGCTAGTTTTAATTACAATGACTGCTACGCAATGTGATTCAGTTTTTTATAATTGCTACCAAAATAGTATGCAGTATGTGCTACCAATTATGTCTGTCTTTTATTTACAACTTTTTCTACCAAACTTGATTACAATTTAAACAAATTTCTTAGCCATTTCCCGAAATACTAGCACTTGAAGACTTCAGTGCATAAACTTCAGTCACGTTTGTTTGTTTTTCAACAATTTGATAAAGTATTTTTGTTCCAAACTTATTTTGCTATTTCAACAAGCACTCGAATAACAATGTATTTATATAGTTGGTGTTTGTCACGTGTGGAAATATGTGAAAATCATTTACTTGTACGACCCCTCCAAAAAAAAGAGTTATAAAAATAATAATACGAATAAAGCAACAAAATCGAAGTAGAAACTCTTACGACTGCTACTTAAACTCCACTCTACACCATTTATGAATATGTAATTTTGCTACTTCTCTTATAGCTTTAGCTAAATTGGTATAAAACTTTTTTTTCGAGTAAACGAATTTTTCAAACAACCACAAAAACGAAAGAAATAAAAAACTTTCACTGGAAGATGTGCAAATGTGCATACATTTGCATGCAAAATTCAAAAATGCAGATACTTCTGTAAACATGTGTGTGTGTGTGTGTGTTTGTTTCAAGCATAAATATTTCAATGGAGATGTGCTAAATTTTGTGTACTTTATATTGAAAAAAGCCCTATTGTGTGTTAGTTGGTATTTGTTTTTTCTGTTACACTTACCTTGGGTGTTGCCACAGCATGGGCACCATCATACACATACAAATGATCATTGCAATCCAATTGTAACATATCGAAGCGTAACATGAATCTCTGTAATATTGAATGCGTTTGAAAGGTGATGATGCAGTCCAGATTACGTTCGTTCTGCGACCAAAGCACGGCACCATCAATTTTACGATACAATTGTTGAAGAAAATGATTTTTACATAACGATTGCATGTAATCTGAAATTGTAAAACATAACAAAAATTATCATAAGTTAATAAAGAATTAATTAAGTATAAATATTTAAAGGTATGGTTGAAATTAAAATCTTGTCCTTGCCAAATAATCGATTGCCAAGAATTTAAACATGAAAGTGACAGGGGTGTGCTCTAGTTGTACTGGAAAAAACATCAAATATCTCTTTAAACTCCTGCTAAAGAGTCTCTTCGTCTTACCAATATTTTCTGAATTAAACGATTAATCAATAATAAAATCAATTTTTATTAAAAATTTAATCAAGTGAATTAATCGTTTACTGATATCAATAACATATTTAATTGATACTATTAATTTGCTTACTGTTGCAAATTTAATTAATTTTTTAATCAATATCACAAATTTTATAATTTTAATCAATTTAAATTTTTTCTGTGTAGGAGATCCCATATGTGTAAAATTTTTTAAAAGCTTCCCGTTTCACGTCCAAGAAAGTAAAACCGATTTGCTGTTTTTTTTTGCTGTTTTAGATCCACATTCACAGAAAAAATTATTGCCGAATTATTTTCAAACAAACGCTCGTTTAAACATTTTTTTAATATCTACAAATTTTTTTACTGATTCAATTAATATTTTTGTTTGATTTTTATTTAACCAACAAAAATGTTGACAACTATTCAAAAATAATATACGCGTTATTTTTTGCATTTTTTTATTTGATCGTAAGCTACACTTCTTAGTGTAAAATATAAAACACAAAATACATACAGTTCATTTTTGGACTCTTTAAAAAAGTTAATAGAACAATAACAGGTAAAAAAACATTTCACTATTTTTAAGCAACAGAAACAACAACAACATCATAAGAATCAAAATTAATTTTTGGTTGCTTTCAAAGTTTGTAAAAAAGAATGAAAAACAAAATCCCGTATTAAATTTTTTAAAACTGTTTAGTTAAATACATCAAATACAAATACAGAATGATGACGAAAAACATATCGAGTCGGTCTGCTGCCGATTTTGATTACATTTCTTCTTCTTTAGCCAAGGAAAGGATACAGCAACAGTGAGTGATGAAGGAAAACATTGTGTGTATAAACAAGACTTCGTACAAACATTATCCCTGTCTCAAAACCAGACGCCGCTCTGCTCTGCCTTCATCTTCAGTGATTGCTTGGGCGCGCGTCATTGCTTGTGCAAAAACTTTTTGTTTGAAATTTATATGAATTTCAGTAAACTTTTTGTTTTATTCAGTTAAATTAATTGT
This sequence comes from Pollenia labialis, assembly GCA_949318255.1. NCBI lineage: Eukaryota > Metazoa > Arthropoda > Insecta > Diptera > Polleniidae > Pollenia > Pollenia labialis. Next base: position 27,681,308 of record OX439140.1, on the reverse strand, counting down.
TTGAAAAAATCAGTGTTTTTTTCAATAAACAAAATGCAAATAAATTGTTTGAATTTGCAAATTTGTTTATAGGACCGATTTCAGACAAAACATGTTTTGATTCTACAAATTTCTTGTTTGAATTGGAAATATAATTTTTCTGTGTAAATTAAATTTATTTTTATTCGCCCATAATTAAGGGGTTTCTGTGATAACAGCTTCAGATTTTAGTATTTTGCCCGAAAAAAGACACACGCGTTTTCTCAAGATCTATCGCGATAAAATATTTCGGAAGGTTAATACGATACCTGTTTCTATATAGGGTGGCGTATAAGTTACTTTTTGACATACATTGCTACACACAGAAAACAAATTGGTTGGGAAACGGTTGCAGTAATAAAATATTGATCAAGTAACATAATTTATGATTGCAACTATTAAAAATGTATTGTTCTAACTGATTTTTAATTCTCTTGATTATTAAAACGTTATTCTAACTGAAATATGATTCCTTCAATTCTTTTATTAGTTATGATAACTAATTTAATTTAGTTCTAAAAATTAGTACAAATGGTGAGAATCACAACCGAATTTAATACAGGGCAATACTGAATATTGGTCATTGCAATTAAATATTTGCTTTCGTCAATAAATTTTGTAATGTAAATGTTAATTCATTTATTGCAGCTAATTATTGATTGTTGGAATATAATTATTCGGAATTCACAACCAACAAAAAGTTAAAAGCCCCAATTGCTTACTAAATTTTCTGTCAAAATATTTGATAAATTAAAATAATTTTTAATTTTATATTTAAAAATAACTTTGCGGTCAAAACCGGAAAATGTACAAAAACTTAATAAATAGGGGTAAGTAATTTAAGTATTCTTATAAGTACTTTTTTTAATGGACGTAGTGATAGCGCGCTATCATCTAGTGGCCACACGATATCTTCTCCCATCCACCCCGGTACCACTGTAGCATTCCATCAGGGTGGTTGGTTATGTGTTGTTACACGTCTTCATCACATAGTTGTCCTGATCCTTGACCCCCGTCCACCAAAGATATTAGGGGTTTGGAACTCTGTGGCATTTTGCTCTCATTATGCGGCAGACAAAGGTTTCACACAATTTCCACGACCACGATGTCAGGAGAAAAAACCACATGGTGTATGTTGTTTAGTTCAAGTCTCTCATGATCCCATCTTGGATAATGGAAGAGATTGTGTTCAGCATTATCTACTTTACCACCGCATTCGTCACAGTGTTTGTAAGTTTTAAATCTATAATAGGTAGCTGTTGAAACTACCATGATCGGTCATCATCTGTGTAATAAAATTACTCATGCTTCCATGTTTTCTTTCTATCCAGCGGCGAATATTAGGGATTAACCGAAAGGCCCACCTACCTTCTCCACGAGTATCCCATTACACTTGCCATGGATTTAGTAGTGCTAACCGGGCGTCTGTTCTTATCTGGCTTGCAGTTAGCTCAGTGTTTCCGGTCTTCCATACGTTACATAATTTTTCTCTTTCTTTCACCAAGAGATCTACTGTGCGGTATGCCGATATTTCTTATAAGTATATACATAAACAAGTACATATGTATTATTTTTGTATGCCCTGCAAATTATATTGAACTACTTGATTCATTTTGATCCTGGGCTGGTCCAATTTAATGCAAGTATGTACCATGTCATTGTTTAAAAGAGTTTGCAGTGAAACGACATGTCTTCGTTTTTTATGTTTGAATAAAATTAAATAATGTAAAAACTATAAATAAAAATACTAAAAAATAAATTTACTTTAAAAAAATGGAGTTTATTGAAATTATTTTGATTTTCTTTCGAATATACCCGAATATACCGGTTAAAAAAATATATTGATAACGACAATCAAATCTCTTGTTATGAACACCAATTGTGTGTAAATTCAGTTGTAACTATCGAATATTCGGCTATAAGCACAATTTTGTTTCTAATAATCATACTAACAACTAACAAAATCTGTTGTAATGACTGAAAGTGTACTAAAATTCAAATGTTGCTATCAAAAATATTATGCTAAGCAACGAAGTTTTCAGTAATTGTAACCGAATTGTGTGATAGTACGTGCAACCGACGAAATTCGATTGGCGCCAAATTCGGTTGTGATCACGAATCTGTTTTCTCTGTGTAGTAAAAAATTTATTTCGTATGATGGAGAACTCAGCTTAAAACAAAGAACCCATGTTGTTCAGTTTTTTTTTAATTTCAGCATTCAAATCTTCAGACACAAATTCAAATCGAAATTTCTTTCAAGTTCAAACATAGTGAGTGCTCCAAAATTGTATCATATGGTTAAGCATTTTCGTCAACAAGGGACTGGCTGTGATCTTGCACCTGCTGAAAAATATTTTGACATTCGAAACAAAGTGAGCATTTCACAACAATATAATTGGTTGTTGTAAATGTTTGGAATTAACCATAAAACAAATTCTATCGTAAAGCTAAGATGCCAAACAATAATCGTTTGCCGAAATGATAGTTATTATGTTTACAGAAGTATTCGAAAATGGCGCCACTACTTTTGACTTTAAAGATTTGGGGAGATAAAATTATACCGTATTCATGGGCGCATTTTTAATATGTATAATTATAAAAGTAATTTTGTGGAAATACAAAAATTTTTCATTTTAAAGATTTTGTTTGTCGTGTAAGTTAAGTAAAGCAGATGCTTATAATTCTAATTCGCTAAAGAGTTTTTCCATTCAATAATAACTTTCAGTCTTTTTATCAAGACTAAAAATTGGGAATTAAGCACGACAAACAAAATATTTTAAAGTAAACATTTTTTGTATTCCCACAAAATTACATTGATAATAAACTGGCAAGTGCACTGCTAAAAAACTAAACTGGCAACATGCTTTATTTTTTGGAAAACAATAAAGCAAGTTGTTTTGGTTTTCATTTTGTTTTTTCTTAACCTACTTACAACTACAATCAATGTTGGAAGAATTCCAACTAATTGTAGTGGGAAATGTAAGAAAAGATAAACTGACTGTTTATTGTTGTTGTTTTTGTTTAAGCTTTGATGTTGTTACAAGTAGAGCTGCTGCTTATAATTCTTATTTGCTTAACAGTTTTATTTGTTTAATATCTTAAGTTTTTCTTAAATCTTTGGATGAAGTTTCTTCATAAAATTAAAGTTTAACTTATAATCTAAAAGATATATCGAAACTGACTGCCTTTTTGTGCAATTAAACAAATTGCATGCAAAAATCTTGAGCAAGTCAGGAATTAAAAAAACTAAACTTTAGATTTAATTAGCTTTTTTTCTTGGAAGTTTTGCGTTTCTTATTAAACAAGAAAATAATTTACGTCATTTGTCCAGCAAAATCTCTTTTAAATCCACTTAATCTGTTTGGTTATTCACAAAAAACAACGGATGTAAAAATTAATAATTTTAAAAAAGCTGTGCGACGAAATGCAATGCAGACGAAACTTATTGATGCTGTGGAAACTCAAGAAATTTTATTTAATCAAAGCTTATTTCTCTATAGAAGCAACGAATTCTTTTAAATTATATTTTCGCTTTCCATTTTTGTTAAAATTGTCGTTATTTGGTAAAAATATTTACAATTAAAAAACATATTAAATGAACAGACAATATCAAATGCATAGAATGCGTGCTCTGAACGTTTTGTTTAACCCTTTAATGCCATATATTTTTTCGCTTCAAAAAATCATATCAATATTAAGTTAATGTCGAGAGTGTACTCTGTTTGGGATCCATGGGTAATCATAGACCCGCCAGAACAAATTAATATTATAAAGTAAAGTTTCTTTGTGTCGAATACTGTCTAGACATCTATATAAAGTTTTTTTCGTGTTAAATTGTTTTTAGGGACGTAGAATTTATGGGACCTGTTCTGGACCTACCATTACAAAATTTAGACAATTTTTATGGGAAATTTTTGCGATCTTTAACACATTACTTTTGCGATTTTGAAATGTCTAAGATATGAGCAAAAAGCGGCTGCCAGAAAAATCATCCAAAGCAATATGTGGAAAAAATCATATCAAAATAATTATAGTGTAGAAAATATGACTCTGAAGTAATTTTTTTTTTATGGTAGTACTCGTTTACCCGTTAAAGGTTGAAGTGTACAGACTGCCTCACGACAGTTTCGGGAATTTAAATGGTAATTTGAACATCTTATATACTTTTTTACAATATCGTTATTGTGGTTGAAATTTATTTTGGCTGAATTCCAAAACATCATAATACTTTGCAGTTAAAGTGAAAAAATTATTATCACTACTTTAAGACGCTTTTTGTCGTGCACGTTTTTAGCTGAAGACAATTACTGCGAATATTTCGCATAAGGAATGTAGTAATCTAAGACATATTTCCGCTAAAATTAATTTCACTTTTTTCGCAACAAGTTTTGTATATCGATGGAAATGTAATGCGGTCACCTGCATAAATTCGCCTTAAAATTGTCACCATTTGCTCTTTTGAAAACAAGTCAATAAGGGCTATAATTGTGTAAAACGCAAAGCAACACCAAAAATTACATTGAAAGCAAGAACAAAGTCAAACATATTTTAGGATTTTGTTGTTGCTTTCTAAAGAAGTTATTGAGATACGCTATAGAAACTTCTTAACCTTGTTAGCAATATCATTTTAGTACTGAAAACACATTTTTTGGTAAAAAAAAAATATTTTTTAGCAACGAAATATTTCAGAACTTACGTTAGTTTCACTCGTGTGTGGTTTTCTACACATATGAAGTTTCTATGTAATTTTCACTAGAGACAAAATTTTCTGTCGGCAATTGTGAATATTTTTGATGTTCAGCCTTATAACGGTTGTGTCGTTTTTTGAAATAGATTAAAGTAAACCATAACCTGTGTAAAGTAACACATAACCTGTGGTCTTTTATCTACAGTTTTCGACTGATTGTTGCGAACTGCATGCAATGCATGTTTTATAAAGTGAGTGCTTTTACAAGGTACACACAAGCTTTATATGGTTTGTTATTGATCACCAACCGGCATTTATAATGTATTTATGTTAGTTAAATAATGACTTTGGTTACAAACGAACTATTGCGCCATAGCAAAGTTGATATACATTGCATATGTGTGAAAAACCACACACGAACTAACATAAGTGTTTTTGAGGGTTAAGAACTTTTTTCCTAACTTTAACGCAGTTTAAACGATATAAAAGACATTGAGAAATGTGAAATGAAATGCAGAAAAAAACTTGACGTTTAGGTGTGCTTCACATTCAACATCGGCCCTTAAAATTTAACCACCCTATTTGTTTGTCATTCCATTTCTACAAAACTGATCTAAGACCACAATAAAGTAAATATATTCGACATTCTTATGAGACAAGAAGATGATAATTTATTGATGTCTGTCTGTCCGTCCTCCAATCGGCTAAAATAAAGTTTGCGGAAATAAAAGAATCGCCACAGCCGTATACAGAACTTTTAATTGTTTTTTAAGATTTTGTGCTAAAACCTTATTGTAAGGTATTAATTAAAATCAATCAATTGATTTGGCTTAGTTTCTAATTTGGTAAGAGAAAGTTGCGACTATTCTTCTTAGTAGTGGAACTAGGGCAGTTCCCAAAACTCTAATTTAAAAAAAGTGTTAATAGAACTCTTTCTTTTCTTGTGGAACTTTCCAGCCTCTTTAAATTAAAACTTTTAAATTTCCCCAGACATCATTTTAATCATTTCATCCTTAATTTGTTCACATAAGTGATAGGTTGGATAAAATTGACACACATTAGTCTTTATTATTATGCCTTGATTCCTAGAGAAAAAACAAATAGAAAAAAGAAAAAAAAAAATACAGGACTTAATCCTTAACAAAACTGATAGCTATTTGATATAAGGATTGTAATAGCACAAAGAAAGGATGAAAACAGGAGGACAACAAAAATAGATAAGGAAAAACAAAAGCTTTTCTAATCACCCTTATGTCAAAATTATTTTATGTATATCGATTACTTTGTAAAAAATATTTTAGGTAAAACTCACTAAAACAAAGTTTGTTTTTGGAAAATATGAAAGTTTTGTCTCAAGACCAGGATTAAAGTAAAATTTCGTTTAAAGTTTTTTCTCTTGTTTTGTTTCTTCTTAAGTTTTTATGGGGAATAAAAACTTTTCTGTGGGTACGAAAATGCAACATGTAGATTTGGATTTTTTTTTTTTTGTAAGGAAACAAGGAATAGGTCAGTTGTTTTTTTTAAGAAATATGTGCTAAAAAAAGAAGTTTAACAAAACTTTTAACATAAAAAACTAATGCAAAATTTTTCTCATTGAGGTAATAAAAGTCCTACATGTATTAAACAACAGCAGCAGCAGCCAATGGGAATGCTAAGAAGGTGTTTAGTGATTTTTGCTATCTATTTTGTTTTTTTTGAAAACTGCTATTTTTTGGTATTCCTTTTTTATAGCTCTTTTTAGAACTACTATCCTTTTTTTATCAACTAATAAAATTTTTTTTTTGCTTTTATATGTACCTGTATAAAGTACAGCTAACTAACAAAACTATCATTACCAAAGAGAAAAAAATACTTTAAAGACATTTTCTAAAAATAAAAAAAAATAGCAACAATTTATACAACATTGTTCATAGATGAATAATTTTGCATTGAATTTCTTTCTTGACTATTTTTCACATTGTATTCTGTTATCATCATTATCATCAGCTTTGCTTTTTACTTATTTTATGACTTCGTTAAAGTTCTCTTTAATATCCTGATACAAAGCATTTATTAACTATTAAAATTACGTGAAGGAGTTAAGAATTAGGGGAAGAAGAGAAAAGTTTTTTTTTTTTTTTGGAAAAAATTTATATGTTTGTATATAAAATTTAATAAGGAAAGAAAGTAACAACAAAAGTCCCGTAACTTTAAAATAATTGTGTAAATTTTGAGCATACTTTAAGGTGCTGTTGAAAAGAAAATACTAAATAAATGAAAAAAAAACAAATAAGAATTAAGAATGTAAAGATAAAGAAAGAAAAATGTGAAAATTCAAGCTAAAGGCATAAATTGTTTCTTTTTCTCGAAAAAGGCAAAACATTTTCAAGGAAAAATTTATAACTTAACGTTATAAACAAGTAAGAAAGTATAGTAGGTCAAGTCCGACAATATGATACCCTACATTACAGAGGTAAAAGACTTAATTTGGAGTCAATGGGTACTCAATAGGGAGATCGGTTTTCGAATATGTATTCCAAATAGCTGTTATTTAAAAAAACCCGGTTTTCGGCTAAGCATTTTTAAAATAACCGGTTACCAATTTTTATTCGAATACAAAAAAATACGAAAATTAAATTAGTTTTTATAATAAAAAGTTAATATTAATAAAAACAACCAACAAAATACATAGATATGACTTATGGTATGTTCAGAGCTAAAAAATAACTGACGATAAAATAAAAAAAAAAGCGTTCATCAAACTTAAGCTTTATATTAAATAATTTCTATTTATTTACTATGTAATATGAATAATGTAATTTAGAAACTGTTAAATAATGCTTGCTCTAGCCAAACGTTTTGCAAAAGCAAAAAATCCTTTAAGAAACTTCGGTTACGTGTACAACGTTAAATATTAAATAGGTGTGAACATAGCTTAAGCATTTTTGAAAATCTTTGGTTTTTAAAAATTATAGGAATTTAATAAATTTGTTATATGAGATATTCTCACAAATTTTTTTTTAAATTTGTTGGTAGCTAAGCATGTCTATATGAATCAGTAGAATTCAACCATATTTTTGAAAAGTTGCATACAAAACCTCTTATCCAGGATTGTATATTTCAATCACAATTTAAAACCTTTCACGACATTATTTGATTCCTTCAAATGACCAATTTGCCCATTTTGTTGATTCCGCCGGTATGTTGTAGTTTTCAGCATGAAGATATGCTTGAACTACTTAAGAGTTTTTCATTAATTTTAGGCAGCATATTTAAGCTAAGAATTGGAGCAGAGTCAAGTTTTACTTTGCGTGTATGGACTAATTAAAGGTGATAAATAGTCGTGAAATTGCAACTTAACATTTTAGAGCCCTTTAAGCACCATTGTCTTTTTAATATCACCAGAGATGACATTTCCTTCCGAAGGTTACATTATATTACATTCAATATTTTTAACAAGAAAATACAATATAATAGTCTGGTAGTGTATAAAGTCATTTCTGAAAAATTGAAGGAATAGGACTATTACAAAAAAGCTTTATAAAATACATAACTGAAATTTATCTCATAGAATAAATTCGAAAAATAAAAAATGTTGAATATAATATATATAATATTTAGAACACTGTCAAATTGCTAATTACTTTGTAAGCTGACCATTTGTTTTAAGTATTTTGAATTGTTTTTGGTTTTTGTTACAAAATTACACGCTTACACAAGCGATTTGTATTTATATTGCTCATAATGTTTTTTGACATTCTTCATAAAAAGTTTAAGTTTGCCCAATATTTAATTATACACATACTTAAATTACGGGTAATTTTATAACAAACGTAAGGAAAACGTATATAAATTATACATAACTAAAATAAAAAATAACCGGTTTATTCGATATTCGAAAAATGGACATTTTTAAATATTCGACTTGGGCAAAACTAAAATAACCGGTTAAAACCGGTCGAATACTAACCGTTCGATCTCCCTAGTACTCACGGAACAAATTATGTTATGAAGTCAGAACAAATTTATGTTATGAAGTCAAGATTCTTTGTGTCGAATATTGTCTTAACTCTCAAATATAAAATGATTTTAGGAAGTAAAAAATCGCTAAATTTTATCTCAAAACGAACGTCTACAGCAGACATAATTTGCTGTTATAACATGATGTCATAAAGGCGTTGTTAAAACATATTCATTAACAACAATGCTATAACATGAGAAAACCTCCAACGTGATTAGTCTATATCTAATACTAATATCATATTAGTGCCAAGGTTGAACATTTAATGTCTTTTGTAGACTGGGTGTAAGGAAGTTATGCCCATAAAAGTTATTTTTGGGAGTAGTTTTTTGAGGGGTACTTTAATCAAATATGGACTGATTTCAAAAAATTTGTTAAATTGATTTAGATTGTAATTAAATAAGTTTGGACCAAATTTTTATAAATAAACCAACATAATCAGATGGTTTACGAGCTTGTTCGGGGGGGGTATATTGGGCGTGGTCCTTGTAACAATTAGTGCAAGGGCCTCAAAAATGGGCGAATTTGCCACTTTAGGAGCACAACGGCAAGGCTGTGCATATAAAAGCTGCTTGTGACAAAAACTATTACAAAAGTGTTAAAAAAAATGGTAATTTAAAAAATTGGTCACATAACGTATTAAGTTCTTCGCAAAAGGGTCGAATCGATACGGTAGTGCTCTTTAGCATTGCATTCCATATTTGTCCATACGATTGTGTTTGTAAAAGTTTGTTGTAGAAACTACAAATAGGCAGTGTTGCCACTCGCTGAGAAATTATACGAATTGGGTGTAACTTTCACTTTTGTTGATTGATCGTGGGTAATTTATTTTAGGTGTAATTTTATTTTAATTCTTTCGTTTTAATTTAAATATATATTGGTATATCATCTCAACACAGAGGACGTTGTTTAGAGGATCAGATGTCGTATTGTAGCAGCGTCTTCTGCTGTAATTCACGTATCATGCCAAGCTCAACCTTATCTCCTTCTCCCAGTTCGAGAAATTCGTTGATATGCCGCTTCCCAAGAACAGATTATTTAATTTTTTTTTTTATTCATAACTTTATTAGTTACTTTATAAGTTAATCCAAATAGTATGATTCACACCTATCATTAACTATCATTAACGTCCTACACCTATTATTATTTGGTTTTTCGAAACGCTTGGCTAAATCAAACAGCATTTAACAGTTTTAAAATAAAATTATACAATAACATCTTACAAATAAAGTTTAGTAAATCAATAGAAATTTTTAAAATTAAGCTGAAATTAAATTAAATCATATTATATTAAATCTTATTATTTCTTCGACCTTTCTTTAATTAAAATAAAAAGTTTTTTCGAGCTCGAGGCCAATTTTATTTTAGCTGAAATTTTATCAATTTATTGGTTTATTGGCTTTTTTGGATAATTTCATCAAATATTTTTTAAGTCTGAACATAACTTAATATTAATATCCTTTAAATTAATTTTTTTGTTTTTCTTTTTTGGTAAAGTTTTTAAAAATAAATCGTTAATTTGATATTCAGGTGTAGCTTTATTTAAATCGGGTAAAGATGGTTGGTCCAAAGTAAAATTGTGAATTTTGCTGGTGGTAACACTGCAAGTAGGTAAAACCGATTGGCTTGTTTTGTGTAGAAACAACAACAATATTACAAAAAGAAAAATATATATTATTTTCACGTGTAAAAAATAAAATAAAAAGCAAAAGTTCCCATATTCTACTTGTTAAATACATCAATAATGCTGGTGTTTTATAATAATAAAAGAAGGTAATACAAACAAAGTGAAACAATCAGGTGTAAAATGGGTAAGTTAATAATAATATTCTCTCTCTTTGTGTCTGGTTCTTTGTTTAGTTAGGTAAGAATCAATCTTATCTCACTTTTGGATTATTTCAAGTACGAATTCGGGATAGAACTAATTTTAGAAAATCTTGAACACATTGTAAGAACAATTTTTATCTCACTTTGACTTAAGACATCTCCGTTTTCGGCTTATTTTAACTAAGGAGCACTTGAATAATCAATACTTGAGTCAAGCATTCTGTACTTGTTTTAATTAAATCCGTACTATTGACACCGCTTGGGCTTGATTTAAATACGGATGGAATGGTTTTTCTTTCCAGTATGCCTTTAGAAATACTGTGGAATGTTATTGAAAAAAGCAGTATTTAAGGCTTCGAATAATTTTCTCCCTGTCTTTCTAGCTGCTTAATTAGGAATTACAACGCATATTTTGCTGTAACTTTTTTATGGCACCATCAACCGTTTTTTTTCCTGCTGATAATTTTACTTAAACTTAATTATGTTTTTTATAATTGCTCAAAATATCAAAACCTATAATAATAAAATGCTCCTTCGAAAAACAGCTATAAACTTATTTCTTTTTTCTCTTTCTTTATTCAAATAAAATAAATTTTTTAAAGTTTATAACTCATTAATTATAATAACCTGTTCTACGAAGATTGCCTGTCATAAAATGTAATTAAATTTTATAAAACAAATTTTTTTTCTTCTAGCAGTTTTTTTTTTAAGAGAAACAGAAAAATTCATTATGTTTCTTTTTTCACCTAAAGTTTTTTATTTAAGTAAAAAAAAAACAGCAATGAATTGGGTGGGAATAAAAAGTTGTTCCTCTTCTTTTATGTTTTATATTTCTTATGACATTTGCCTACTTAAACTGTCAATCACTTGTTAAAATAAAGTGGAAAACTTTTTCATATAAAAATTTTATTTCTAACATTCAGTTTTTCTTCTTTTTCGTTTCCTTTAATTAAGTGCGAATATACATAATTCAACGTTAATGTTATAAAGTGTTACCCACCTCCGTCCCCTGGCATTGCAAAATTTAATTTTTTAGTTTTGTCTTCTTGTTATACCCTACATCACCATAGATAAGGAGGGTATTATATGTTTACAGCTAAAGTTTCTTTTACGTCCAAATGTAATGGATCTAGCTAGATGCTACCTTTACTACCAATCGAATCACTTTAAAGTGCGATCTATTGGGGCCCGTCTGTCTGTCAGTACAGTTTACAATTATAAACATAATTTGATGAAATTTAATATATTTACTTTATTTGAAGGCTTAGGCCGGGTTTTCAGATGTGGAATAAGTTTAAACTTAGTTTAACACAGTCACAAACTTGGATTTTTCCGGCGAAATTGATTTTTTATTATTTCATTAAAGGGCAATATTTAAAGACAATCTAAGGTGTTCCGCCAAAATTTTGAAAACAAAATTGGTATGGGCGGCACAAATCTGTTTTCAGATTAACTAAACCTAGTTTAACTGAATCTCAAAAAAAGTTAATTTTTTTATTTTTAATCAAAATCATTTTTTCCGTGTTGTAAAGCATTAATTTAAGTTCTCACAATACTGAAAAAGAATTTTGTGGTCACAAGCGACAAACGCCTAAGTCGACTTAAGAAACAATTGAGTTCATTTTTGTTTTTATTAAATATTTCTGAAATAAATGCAACTTTCGTCATTATTTTTTTTATCTAAGCATTGTGGGGCTACAAATCTTTGATTCTGAAGTACTGTTTTTCTAACGCAATTAATTTTTTCAGTAACGCAAGCATTAATATAAAGTCCCTTTTCTCAAAAACTATTTCGACTTAGGTGGTTATTGCTTGTGACCACAGAATTTCGATTCGACTGAAAGAATTTGAATTAAAATTGCTTTCGATTCGAAAAAGTATTGCAACACGACTGCCAGAATTAGACCCCAGGTCTCACCGTGTTCGATCGGTTCGACCCTTTATTTAACCATAACTACAGTCTTCACCACCAACGTAATTTACTCCTCACAGCCTGTTTTGACCATCTAATAAAATGAATAACGCACACAAAATATCTCAAGCACAACGACTCCAGATTCCAAGAGAGCATACCTTCGAGGCCCTCAACCAATATTCAGTCCGATATCGAAGCTTGGGGGGACACTGACTCCAATAGCACCAGAATATTAAGGACTTTGGTAAATCCTTCGGTCTCAAGAAATCCGAAGACTTTATGATTTCAAGCATTTGAAACTTAGCCGAGTCCAGGCTGTTTGTTCCTGTTTTTCCCAGTGGATATAACACCAAGTGATCTGACTCCTCAAGTTGCTTTAACTATGCCCCCCTGAAGGCACATCATATATCCCAGGGGAGCACTTTGAGACGGATAACTTTGTAAAATTCTACACAGTTGCATTATTGAAAGCATTTCAAAAAGCGAGTTGCTTTGCAACCGACTTTTTAGAACTCAGGCTTCCTTATTAAGGACTTATTTAAACATAGTTGCTCGTAAAAAAGAAATGGTTAAGGTAACCATAATACGTTTAAAATATTTTTTTTAAAGGTCACCATATAGAAAAATGTGTTTTATTTACGTGTAAAAGATCGTAAACGAATTGTGATAAAAAAATGTTAATTTTTGTTTTACACTGCAAAATGTTGTGATGACCGGTCCATACTTTAGCAAAGGTCGCACATTAAGCCCACTGTTAAAAATACACATTTTTATGCCTTCATTTTTAACAAATATTGCCAGTGTGGTAAATTATGATCAACTCTTAATGCAACTCTATATATGATTAAAAACGATACCGCAAAGTTGTGAAATAATCGATAAATGATTTAGGTGCGATTTAAGCCCAATTTCGGAATCCACTTTAATACGTTTGGTAAAATTGAGCAGAAATTATTTTTTTAAACTTGAATTTTTGATGTCAAGTTTTTTAAAGTCTCGTGCATAATTTAACGGAGATCCCGTATAAAGACTACTTCTGAAAAATTATAATTCTTGGCAGAGGATGTCAAAATTCGGCACAGCCGAATAAATTTAAGATATGAATTTTATTTGTTTCATTATTGTAACAGAACCTACTAGATGGTAATTTTAAAATTACTACTTTTGCTGTAGTTTGTCTGTTCATTAGAATTTGTTTGTAACTGGCATTTTTGTTAAATGGCATTGCATTTGAAAATTTGTTGAATGAACAAGTTCAAATGCAATGAGCATTAACTGCCCAAATGATAGTCGTTATAAGTGTCAAGGGTTTTGAGGTGATTTTTATTTTAACTTCCTTTCGCTTAACTGGTTGTCTGAATATCTGTTTAAATAATTTTCACTTATATTTAATTCGCATGATTTTTTTTCTGTAGATAGGAAAAAAAACTCCCGGGGAATTTGTTTTCATAATTGGGCTGATAGTTTTACTATCAAAGTAATTTTTGGGAATACAAAATTTTCGATTAACAAGATTTGGTTTGTCGTGCTTAATTCTCAATTTTCCATCCAGCATTATGGTTTACGAAAATTATTAAAAAATGCATTTAAACAAGAAAAAGCACACATTAATGAATATGTTTATATAGTTAGCTCTAAAAACAGCGCATTAGGAGTTCTTTGTTTGCATGTTAAAAAAAAGCACTTATTGTCAGCAGAGAATAGTCCGCCAAGCCGGGAACGCCCCATACAAAAATCAGGCATCCCATCAGCAGGTTTGAAGCGATCTGAGGTTTGAATTCATACATAAAACCTGCACCTTTTGGAGCACATTTTTTACTGGGTATGGTCTATCGTAGACCGCCACATAATTAGTTTTATTATATTAGCGAAGATCGCAATACCCACACCACAATAGTGGAGAGGGTATTATGCATTTGTGGTGATGTGTGTAACCCTTTAAAATATGGGTCCATGGCTGTCTATGTAACCTTGTGCGCAAAGTACAGGTAGAAATTTTGGAGATAATTTAATAAAATTTGGCTTAAAGGCTCATATTGGCACAAGGACCACGCCTATTGAAAACGGGCCGATCGTAGGACCACGAAATTTAAAACATAGATAGATCCATATTTATACTAGAGCTGCAAAACAATCGATAGTACTATCGAAAGTATCGATAGTTTTATTTTTGGCGGACTATCGATAGTTTTTATCACTATCGATACTATCGGAAAATTTTAAAAGTAACTGCAAAGCTGATTAAATGTTGTCAACGAAACATTTTTAACAACTCATTCGATGCAAGTTTTAAGCAGTGCATAAACTTTTCTTGTTCTTTGGAAAAAAGGAAAATGTAACCTAAATTTGAGTTTTTTTTTTATCTTCATGTTCAAAAGTGCATGCAACAACAACTAGAAATGATTGCACCCTTGAGATCTTCACAATCAAAATTGCACACAGGTGTACATATCTTTTTTCAATGTGTAATAATATTTGGATTAAAAACTTAGGTTTACTTCCGATCTGTGACATAAGGAATGTTTAGAAACAAAAACTATAAAAAACATTTAACCGCAGATAAGTGAAGATTATTTTGGAATAGGAGTAAATTTTCAAAAATCACCTTTAAAACTTAAAAAATAGACTTAAGCACATTTTCCTTACTGCCACAGAATTGTGTACTAATTTGCATATTAAAATAATGTTAAACCTGCAACCAGGGATCTTAGAAGCTTTGTTTTCTCGATAAATGTGGCAATTATTTTACCTGTTTGTCTTTTTTTCTTTACGAAAAGTCTTAAAAAAATTAATGGGGTTATTTTGTAAAAGAAATTAATCTACTTCCTTGAAAATTTTTATAAAAATTTTTAAAATTCCAAAAATTTTACATAAATAAATTATCAACGCAAGGGTTACGAAATAACCTTTTTATTTCCTAGACTAAGTTGAATATTTTGACGTCGAAGATGAAACAAACGGACACCCCTGATGACAATTAACCGTATCTACATCTATATAAAGTTAATATTAATTAAAAACTATAGATGACACTGAAATTTAAAATGAATATGCTGGTCTTTATACCTGAAAAACGTTTTCAGTAAATGAAGTTTTAAACCTTTTTAATTTTTTACTACCTTCATTGACTATAGTGTCCACAGAAGTGGCACATAGAAACTTTTCGATACTATCGATAGTATCGATAGTTTTAAAGCTAACTATCAAAACTATCGATTGGGCCGACTATCGATAGTTTTGCAGCTCTAATTTATACGGATAAGTGAGCTAGATTCTCCATGGGCCCCGAATAGGGCGCACTCTCGTAAATGTGTTTTAAAATACTGTGGCGTAGGGTTTCACATAGCCGGGCTTGACAAACTATACTTTCTTACTTGTTAAAAAATCGAAATGAAAATCGATTTTTAAGTATTAAAGCCATGTTTCCACGGTACGTGCTTCGCTCTCTATTCATGCTTCACTTTCCAATCATGAACGAAGCAACTGCTTCGCCATACAAAATTTTGAGAGCGAAGCAAGTAGATTCAATATGATTCTACTTGCGAAGCACGAAAAATTTCTCTCTTCTCCTATTTTTATCGCAAGTTTATCTGATCTAGCTGTAAAAATCGATTGTTTCAGAGTTGTCAACTCGGTTCGTTTCGCACCAGTTTTGGTGCTTTTTTAAATTTGTTCTACGATTACAATAATGATGAAAATATTAACTTAATTAATTTGGAATAATTTTTATAAATTTTTGATCTCTTTTTAAAAAGTTTTAAACAAGATTTATAAATTAATTTTCGAAAATGTATCATCTTGTACAAATGAATGCAAACATAAATATTATGTGTTTATATACAAAGTTGTTTATTTTTTTATAAAGTTTTGTGTTTTTCTTGTTTAACTATCTATAAGTAAAAGGCTGTTTAATTGCTACACAGAAAGAAAAACACTCGGGATAAATCAAGTTTTTTGGGATTACTTTAAGTACGAGTCGTACTCAAAAATTCAAGTACGAATAACACTTAAACGTACTTAAAACAATCCTAAGTGGGATTACTTTCGAAAATCAATCAATTTTTAAATTTTTTTTAAATTTGAACTCTTGCTACTCATTTAGTTTATATTTTTGGTTAAATATGTACATAAGATTTCTAAAATAAAAACCATATCAGGCATGATGTTGGTGTTTTATCATTCTGTAATTTGTAATACGGGTAAGTAAATCAATCATAATAATTTTTTCTTTGTAATTTCTTTTTTTTTTGTTTTTTTCAATCATGAATTCGGGATAAAATCAAATTTATATTACTTGAATCGAGCTCATTTTGAGATTGATTCAATCTTAGTTTTACTTAAATCAATGTAATTTTCGGATTATTTCAAGTACGAAAACGGGATTGAATATGGATAATTTAAGTATTTTGGGAATAAAAATCCGAACTTGAATCAATCTTTCTGTACTTGATTCAAGAAAATCCGTACTCACCGTACTATTAATACCGCTTCGGATTGATTTGAGTACGGATGGATTGATTTTTCTTTTGAGTGTAGTACATATGAATACCGGGTCGAATTCAACAAGGTAAACTCGTCGGTTCAACAATTACAACTCTAACAAAAATAACAGCAATTTTGTTAGTTTAACAAATCCAATTTGTCAAAATAGTTGTTTACGAAAAGTGTGATGAAACGTAATAAATAAAAAATGAAATAAATATTATTGATTGTTATCATATTTTAATTTTTGTTTCTCAAGATTTTGAAAATGTTGGAAAAATTTAAAGGGAATAACTAATATATAAGCTATTGAAAAACAAGTAAGTATAGATACTTCGTAATCAATTTTAATAAAAGTTTCACAACAAAAAAGTTTTTTCTAAAAAATTTTAACTTCGACAATTTAATGTATGTAATTAAAACAACACAATTAAAATAGAACATTTTTGACAAATGGGATGTAACAGCTGACGAGCAGTTGCTCTAAAGAGTTTACCTTGTTGAATTTGCCTTGTATGAATACAAACTAATTTGTGTCATTTTTTTATGTTTGTTTTATTTATTCTTTCTAAAAACTCTGAACTGTAAAGACTGTTTTATTGTTATACAGTAGAATCGCGAAAAAACCGAAATATTCCAAGAGTTGTCGAACTATTAAATTTTCTAAGCGGGATTTAATTGTAAAAAATGCACAAAAAAGCAGATTTTTCCAAAATAACACACTTTATTTATTTAAATTACTTATTTTTAATAAATTAACTAAGATTTAATTTTCACCGGCTGGTTTAAAGCGCACAATTCTTCTTGAACTACAATTTGCGATTCTACTGTATTTTTCATATAAAAATATTAAGCAAAATTAATTCAATAAATATTTTAAATTAAAAAAAGTCAAAAATTGCTGCGTTTTTTCACCATTTTGGTGCGTTTTGAAAATGCTAAGTTGACAACGCTGATTTGTTTATTAAAGACAACTGTCTAAACGAAGCAAGTAGATAAGTCGTATAAACACCGTGATTCATTAACATGATTCAGAGAGCGAAGCAGGTGATTCAAATCGTCTTGGAAACATGGCATAAGACATGATATGAATTGTCCTATGAATTTCTTGCTACACAAATAAATAAATAATTTTTGTTTAGTACTGGATTTAACAAATTTTTTGATTTAACTAACAGGGCTGACAAACAATTGTTCGTTTAATCGGGAATCTTATATTGTCGACTTGTCGTCTGGTTTGGACATGCACCCAATAAAATTGAGAAACTACGAACTAGAAACGGCAAAATTGTATGTAGAAAACTACAATTGGTATTGTATGAAAAAAAACTTTGCAGTATTGCATATTGGTCAGCTGTCAGGGGATGCCCAAGAATCACGTAATAAAAATTACAAAAAGTACCGCTTGCATCGCTCACGAAAATGTTCACGATTAGCCACAAATGATTTTTATATACTTTTGATCCATATGTGACAAGCTTTCGAAAACCATATGCCAAACTTGCAAAAGGCCTAGATGAAGATGCTCAAAGTGTTATGAAGTTATCACAACATATTCATACTGAAAAGTGAAAATATCATTTAATTTCTTCATATAAAAAATAAATTTAAAAAAATATTTTTAAGTTTCTTATTGAAATATTTTTCATTAGCTTTTTTTTTTTTGTAACGCTTTTTTATATCGCATGCACAAAGAATATGTAAATTTTACTCATAATAAAATCTATGCAATAAAAAACTGTTTTAGTTTAAAAGATTCAATGTCGATAATAAAGCCGACTAATCTCATCTTTTGCACTTGCATTGTTCTACGCTTATTGATGTACACTTTTTCTTTTAAACATCCCCAAAGAAAGAAGGATAACGGTGTAAAATAACATGATCGTGACGGTCAATTAATATCGGCATGAGATAACATGACCATTGCATTTCTAGCGCAAAAGAGCCATTGTTTCATTTCTGTCGGAATCATATATCATCCAGGTCTATATCCTCAATTCCTGACATTTATAGTTTGTGAAAGAAGTCATTTAAAGAAAAATTAATTCGATTCAGAGATTTTTTCTGTACAATTGTAAAAAATCTCCTAATTTTCTTTGAAACTGAATTAAATTTTTAAAATGAAGTCAAATTATTGTTTTACATTCTTTTAACTTTCTTCAATTTTTTTTTGTACTGTCGTTTATACCAAAATTCAATTTGATGTAATTGAATTTTAATGTAATTGTAATTGCAAGTTAACATTTAAACATAGTAGTATTTTCAAATTGAAAAATCGTTTACGACTGAATAGATTTCTTTCATTCCTTTCTTTTTACCTAATACTCCTAAAACCAATAACAAAGATAATAGAAACACAGACTCATTGATTCTAAATACACATACACATGCACACTTAAAATGTATAAATGGATGTATGTGAAAATGTGTTTTTGTGTGCGTCTTTTTTAAAACAATAAGGC
Source organism: Pollenia labialis (assembly GCA_949318255.1). NCBI lineage: Eukaryota > Metazoa > Arthropoda > Insecta > Diptera > Polleniidae > Pollenia > Pollenia labialis. The sequence continues at coordinate 27,661,917 of OX439140.1, read as the reverse complement.
TCATTTTGCAACGATTTCCTTTATTTTACTTGTTTGATACTTTTTTTTGTTTGTTTTAAGTTGTGAAGGTACTTCCGTTTCCGTTGTTGCCCCGTTTCATTTAAAATTTCTTTTGTCTTTTCCTTTAGAGACGTATTGAAAAAAAAAAACTAGAAACTGAACACAATTGCTGACCACAACCAAACACTTTTTGGAAACGGTTTTGGAGGACAACATAAATGTTGTTGTTTAACAAAGAAAATGTCTATAAGTATTATAAGGACTTAGAGAGCTTAACCGAATCTTTGATAACCTACTGCTAATTTTTGTTAAATTAACGAAGCCTAGAGATATACAAATGTGTCCGACAGGAGAAACTCCCCTCTTGGCAACCGTAATCCTAAGACTCAAGTGAAACTGGTTTGGACATACGTTGTGCAAACAACAAGATGAGCTGGCAAGAACTGCGCTTCACTTCAGAATCCACAGGGAATCTGAAGAAGAGAAAGAGAAAGTTATCGAATTTCAGAATGTTCCTAGGGGCAATGTTGATAAGAACGCAAAATAATAATAATACATCAATTAAATATTTAATTGTTAATATTATTATTTAATTAATATTAATTTTAATTAATTTATGTATTCATTTTAATTAATTTATGTAAATATATTTCATTGATACTATTGATTTGTTTACAGGGGCTAATATATAATTAATTTTTTAATTAATATGACAAATTTTTTAATTGAAATCAAATTTTAATTTTTTCTCTGTAAATCCAGTATATAATCTTATATAGAGACAAACAACAGTCCTATACACAGAATACGAGTAGCATTTCATAAATATGCTCTTAAGTTTCGTTCAAAATAGCCAGCAACATGTTCACTAGTGTTCACAATGGAGCAACAATATTTTTTTCGCAACCGCACATATTTTCAATTAAGAAAAGCTTTGCAAATCTTTCCCACAACAATATTTTATATTTATTTATATTTTTTTAAATATTTTTTTAAAATGTTCAGTCATTTTTATTTTCATACAAATTGTAGCTAAAGTAGAATTAGCCACAAGAAGAAATAAGAAAAAACGAAATATTTGCTGCCATTGTGAACCAAGCTTTAGTTCGTATACTAACGTTTTCTACCCATAATAATTTCTTATACTGAACAAGTGTCTCTCAATTGTCTTTCACTCAGAATACTTTTTTCTTCCATAATTTAATTTACTCTATTTTCCGACATATGGCGATTATGGCTAGAATCGCAAAAAAAGCTTAAGTGACATAATTTTTTTTTTAATAAATGAATTTATTGGCAGCACTTGCATCAACTCCTAAAATGTCATGGTCGCATAAGGTACCGTTAAGAGTTTATAGTAAAAATAATTTTAGCTTAAGCGCCAACCTTCATACAAAATTTTTATGAAATATAAAAAAACCTTCTCATGCTTGTCGCTTAAGCTTTTCTTTTAGCGGTAAGGGCTCGATATGCTATCGGTATTTAAAGTATATTAAGTATTATTATGATCTGGAATAAAAAGTTGTATAATTTAAAATCGGTCTTTTACAAAGTCCAATCCAAATTACCTTTGGACAATGTTTGATATGCGATACAACCGAATACAGGAAAGCAAGAAAATTAGAAGAATTTAAACTATAGTTAAAGTGTATACACTAACTTCTATACGTTATATGGTATCCTGTTTACGACATTAAAATGATTTTTCAATTTCACCTCTCTAAGGTAACATCACGCAATACCTTAAATGCCCTTTTGCACGTTCTTGCTGGTTTGTATATATGTATTTTTTTTTTTTCAATTTCAAAAGCCACTATGGTAAACTGCTTTTCTCTTACTCTAGATATTGCCTGCTTTTCACTTACATTCTAAAATTTTTATTTGTTAGTTTCAATCCACATTGTTGACAATATTTGCTTTGATCTGTCATTGTTTTTTGTGGCCTTTTTACATTTTGCCACAAAACTGCAGCAAATAACAATGACAAACGAAAACTTAAAAAAAAAATCCACTGCGTTGTAGATGTCATCATCACCATGATTATCAGCAACATTTGCAACAAATGCCATCACCACTAGCAACACTCGGCCACTATTCTGTTGTTACAATTGGCAATTGATGTTGCAACAAAGGACTTCAAATTAAGCATGAAGCCTGATTAGATAGGCGACAGAAGGAATAAAAAAAAAAAATTAAAAAAACCAGAAGTATATTTTTTCGAGAACATTTGCAGCTTCTGTTTTTCGTATACAAATTGGGAGGAAAATTAAAAGCGTTGAACACTTAAAAGCAAATTTCTTAGGAATTTTGTGGTATTTTAAAATCTAAAAATGTATGAGTTTTTAATGTGTTTTTAAAGTGGTTAGTCATGGCTTTTTCATCGATTATTGGCCTTAATAATGTTTTTAAAATTAACTTAATATTTTTGAAAATAACTTAATTAATTTTGCCTTGAAATGCACATCACAAATCAAAGGAAACCTAAGCCATTTCATATTTTTACTTAAGGGTTAAGTTTCGTTCACAGGGAAAGAAACATTTTCACTTGGCGTTCAAAATTACGCAATTTTTTTTTTCGCAACCGCACATATTTTCAATTAGGAAACCATTTTGAATTTTTCTTAGAACCAAATTACGTTTCAATTATTTTTTTTTGTAAACATTTTGTTAAAATTTTCATATTATTCGAATGTGTATTCCAAGTCATACAAATTGTTGCTGATTTTTTTTTTAAAATAAACTTCAGTTGAATTTTTATTCGAAAAATTAAAGATATATATAGCGGATTTCATTTCAATTGAACCAATTTTGAAATCGATGTCTTCCGATTTGGCATCAAGGTTAGTCCTTAGAATAGTAGCTTAGACACACATTTTCAACAAGATCAAAGTTTGTCATTTTGATCAAATAGGTGTTCTTTCTCATCCATGTAACTTATTACGTATTGGCGTTAGGCAAACAATTTGTCCCAAGTAGCTTAGATAGCTATTTGACCAATCTTTTTAAGACCACCACCAAATTATTTTTTATCACACAGCGCCCGCTGTGTGCCATGTGGCTCCGTCCTGTCGGAACCACATATCAGCAAGATTAATGCCACGAAATTGAGGTACGAAAAAATTTCGAATCATGTTCCTATACCGTTCACCATTATCAGTAACATTCTGACCATCGTTGAAATAAATATATAAACACCTGGTCCCAATCATATTGAGGGTTTTCGGAAAAGCCATTTCAACGGACAGACGGACATCGTGATTTGAACTTCTTCTCTCATAAGGATTCAGAATTAATATATTTTATTGGGTCAAGGATCAATATTGTAGAAATTACAATAGGAATAACAATTTTATTCCTTCGGGGAAGTTCGGCTTGCCAGATTCAAATTTGAAAATTCTTCACATTTGCTAAAAAATATCTTGATTTAAAAAAGAATTCTTGACAATTTAAAACTTTCTAAAATAATCTTTTATAAAAATAACAGAATTGTTAAAGCAAGTTAAAAGAAAAGAAAATACAAGGAATTGATTGAACTCATTAGTTGCACCAACAATTTCTAAAGACTTTTGTTTTGAAACAGCCAAATTAGTGCTGAGTTGAATTTAGGTATTTTTAAAAATACACTTAAAGAAAACGATGAAATATTTATTTATTAAAAAAATAAAAAAGTGTTTTTTGGTCGGGCTTTAGAAAAGTTTGCCTCTAAAAATACGTTTTAAGAGGAGACGCTTTGAAAAGGAATCAGGAACAAGCCATTTATTTTAATTTTCTTATACGCTGGCATTAAAATAAATATTGTAGATTATTTTGAAAATCTCTCTTATATTTATGTTTTCAAAAATTCCCTACCGTTCGATGTTTTCTAGTTGAATATAAACTTTTACTAAAAAAGATCTAATAACTTGCTAATATCTTAAACATTTTACTTAATATTAAACTTATTTATGAAACTTAGAAGATGCTTAAAGTGCTAATGACGTGTGAGAATATTGTCAGCTTGGCCAACTGACAGCTTTATTACTATACTTTTCTCATTCCTTCTTCTAATGTTTTAAGATTTTCTTCAAAAACTTTAAAAGTTTTTTCGTTTTAAACTTTTATAAAATTATTTTGTTTAAAGCTGTTTTAAGTGGCTTAAGGTGTTTGTTAGCTGCCATTTCCATTGAAAGACTTTCTGCTGTTTTTCTTGCCTTTCATTAGAAATTCCCTCGCCATTCAGCCAAGCAATCATCTAGAATTTTTATAAAAGTTTTCGTTTTTTTTTTTTGTAAATTAATTTATGAATATATATCTGTAATTAGCTTAAAAGGATAATAGGAAAATGTTTTATCTTTATTGTTATCTACAGTTTATTGAATACAACATACATTTAGGCGTTCAAAGCAACAATTTTCATTAGGGGGAAAATTTTTATAGAACAACTTTTAAAAAAGGCTGCAGGAGTATAAATAAATAAGTTTACGTTATAAATTCAAAAGCAAAAGGATTTATAAAGTTAAGTCTTTTTGTTTTCTTAAAGTAGAGAATTCCAATTTCGAGAATATGATGGTTAATTACTTGAATTTTATTTATAGAGATTATTTTTATTTATTTAAAGAATGCTCCACTCATAGACAAAAATCAAGAACAAAATTTTTGTCTCAAATTTTGTTTTTTTTAAAGATAATAAAGTTTCTTAAATAAATGAAAACCAAAATATTTTTCTTATTGCTTTTGCCACCACGAGAAGGCAAAAAGAACTTTTAGTTGTTTTACAAAAATAATTCTCAGAAATTAAGTTTTTTTTAAACTGGTTAGAAATTTGGTGTTCAAGTACCTCGATATATTTTTAGTATAAATAAAATAAAGAATTTAGTATCTTTTTACAAAATATATTTTCTTTATTGCTCCGAAAAAAACATTTTTTCTGTTAAAACTCCAAAAATTACATAAGTTTGATGAAGTATAAAAAAAATTAAATTATAAAAAAGAGCTAACACAGGCTCTTCTCAAACGTGATATTGGAACGTTTGACACTTTTAACATCTTTCAGTAAATACTTCCGTTTTTACCCTCTTGTGTCTATGGTTCAACTTTATATGTGTGCACTTTTTTTGCTTCGGTGATTCCCGAGTCAAATCCTGTGCTTAAAAAATGGATTAAACCAACAAATGACCCGTCAAAAGCTTTATGCAAATATTACAATTTAATAATAAAAGCTAAACATATTCATTTAGTACGCCATTTGGAGACTCGAAAACATAAAAAAGTATGGCGCCATTTAACGATGTTGTACAATCCAACCAGATATATAATTTTCGCCAGATGTTCCGACAGAAACGTAAATTGCACACGCAAATCTTGCTTTAAATACATACTATTTTTAGCAATGAATAAATAACCTTTGCGAAGCAAGCATGTTTGTAAAAATAAATTCAATTGAAACATATAAAAAGTCCAAATTTTATATAAAAACATACATATGGCCAGAACAAGAACTTAACACTTTTTGAAAATGACTGATCATATTTTTAATTCTATTTATTGAAATGTTATGAATTGTAATGTAAATATTTGTATTCAATTTTTAAGAAGTAATTTTATTTAACATTAATATGTATATTACATTTTTTTTAATAGAAATAAGTTTAAAGTACAAGTATGAATAATAAATGGAGAACAATCTTTGATTTATAAATTTAGCACTTTTTAGCTCTTTTTGACTGCTCGGTACGTTTTGCAATTGAATAGTAGGTATCTCTGAAGTAAGATTTCTTTTTTTTTGTTTTTTATAAGTTTATACTCTTATTTAACAGCGTATTCAAAAATTAGTACCTATTTTTTACCACAAGTGGGAGTGATATCATTGTGTAACACGATTTTATATCTTGAATGGTAAAATAAAAAAAAAATAAAAAATTAAAGTATACCACTACTTAGTAGACCAAAACACCGGAACGATTTTGAAAATTTAGCTCGAGTTCTTTTTTTATGGCCCACCAAAATTTTAAAATTTTTTTCAATGGCGTTTAAAGCAGTGTTCGAAAATAAACGGTACATTACCCTGCAAATAATAGGACCAGTCCAAACACGCGTGTAAAGAGTAGTCCACATTGGACTAGGACTAGTCCAAAAGTATCCCAAACGTATGGAAAAAACATGGTCTATTTAACATTACGATGTCCTAGGGCAGGACCATATAACCCATCTTTGGACTACAAAGGAGTAGTTTTAAAACTACTCCATTGTGTACACAAGAGGATTAGTTTTAACTTCGTTTAAAAACGATAACATGTCGTAAAAAAACGACAATGACATGGTCCATGCTTGCATTACATCGGACCAGTTCATGGAGTAGTCCATTTCATGAAATTGGATCAGGTGGTCCAATAATATTTGCAGGGTATTTAGCGGTCGGCTCACACACCCATGAACGATATCTATTTTTTAAGTGATTGTGTAGACGAATACAACCCTTAATACCGTTATATTTTCAAGAAAGAGCCGAATATTATATATTTTTAAATTTAAAGATTTTATACCTTTTCTTATTAAGGTTTTTTTGGTTTTCTGGCTAGAATATTTTTTATTATATATTAACAGTTTTACTTACTTTTGTAGTTTTAGTGAACTGAAGATTGTTTGTGACATTTTTATCGATTTTCAGTTAGGGCTGTTTGTGAAAATTTACAGCTTTAAGCTTGCTAAAAATTTTAAAACAAAAGGTAGGGCATTGATCTATATTGTCTCGATAGATCCCAGGCAATTTAATTATAAATTATGGTTAAGGTATACTTAGTTTGCCATTTCGGATAAAACTGTTTTAATATTTACCTAAGACCCCATAAAGTCTACTTATTCTGGGTCCTTCAGTAATTCTAAGTCGATTAATCTATGCTCGTCTGTCCATCCGTAAGTTGAAATCACGCTCACTTTCGAACGACTCAAAAGAAAAGATGAATACCGATATCAAATTGCTTCTAGTTCTCCTAATCAGTTTAGGATTGAAATCCATCAAAATCTGTTCAAAAGGATAATCGTTATTAATCAAAATGTGAAACAACCACCTTAAAAAATTTATCATTTTGTTACAAAAACATGTTTTAATAGTGGCGGAATGCCCATATTGATATGAGATTTGCACAAGGTCGTTCTTTATGACTAGAAATTACACTACAAAATTTCGTGCCCCAAATAAAGCTCTCTGTCGAAAAATACTTTAGTACGCCTTAAACCGTAACAAATATTGCTATTGTAATAAATTTTAGTCTGTCACAGCCTTTTATGACTTCTGTTAATTTTTAGCGAAGTTCGGACCAAAATCTTAGATATAAATGCGGGAACATTTTTTTTCAAGTGGATTTTTTAGTATCTTTTCGTCTACCGATTTTAATGAAACATTTTTCGTTTTTAAGGTATTTGTGTGTAGATATGCAAACTATAATTTTTTTATTCTAAATTTTTAGGATTAAAGTGTTTAAAAAGCGTTTTAATTTAGCTTGCAACCACATGTACACACACATTGGTTGGTTTTTTTTTTATAGTAAATGTCAAGTGGTCGAATTTCGTTCACGGGTCCAACTTAGTATAAATAAAAATGCTTCCTTCATAATAAGATATGCTTTTTCATGATTTTTTTATGACGTTAACTTTGCTCATTTTTCTCATTTATGTTATCTACCAAATATCCTTATATTTTTATTTTTGTAGGTGTTATAGCGTTTTTAAGAAAAAGGATATATGGCAGGACCTTGAGTCGTTGGTCCGATTTAAATGAAAATTTACACACACATTGCTAGTAGTATGTTTATCAGCATGACCCCTTCTTCAAATTTTGTCGGTATTATTGAAGATAAAATTACATTTTTCAATTTCAGGACACATGGGAGGTAGGCGTGTCCTTGGACTTATTTTTCCAAAAACTCATAGTTTTATTAACTTAGCTATTTTATGCTTGTGCACCAAATTGTTAACAGATCTGACAACTCTTTCTATTTTCGTCCCTTTGTTATATGGGAACGAAGCAGAGCGGGATGTCTTTGTTTCTCCATTAATCGATTAGTTTTGGTTCGAATGGCAACAACTGCTTTATAAAAGCAAGCATATTTAGTTTATTTGCTTACCAAAACGATCTAATTTCATAAAGTTGTTTGGAATCATGTTATTTCTTTAAACAACAGCACCGAAAAGAATGCCAATACTTTTTACTTAATTTTTCAAGCCAGTTTTGGGATGATCCTGGATATATTCTTGGATATAGTTGTAAAATACGATATATAGCTCACTAATGCGACACCGAAATTCCATTGGATTTTTTTGGATCGCTCTAAAAAAGACGTGGTGTGGTGCCCATATGCTCGAAAAAAATTATCAAATGTTAATGCCATGTTTGATCTTTTGATAAAAAATTTTTTTGTTATAAATATTAAATATTTTGTATTATTTTCTTCACGTACTTACAATCTATAGGGCTTGAAATTACCTTTTAATTCTTTTTCAGGGTAAAATCTGTCGCTTCAAGTCTAATAACGAGTACAAATTGCATGCAATCAACCGATTTTAATCTTTAAAAAAATTTATGAAAGGTAGATACATATTTTGTTAGGACTTCCATTTTTGTGTTAATTTTCTAACTTCATTCTTTCACAAATAAATTAATTTTCTTAACTTATGAACAAGTTTTTAATTTAATTTGCTAGTATGATGATAGTAAATTTCAAAATCTTAACCTCAATTTATAGTCACCCACCAAATTATGAAACCTCAACTTATGTTTTCAACAGAAAATTATTCATATGGAAATTGTATGTGTAAATAAGATTTTCCTTTTAAATTTCAATCTAAATAAATAGATTTGATTTGTATACAAAAGACTAATAAATAAATTTTGATTTATTTTAATATTTCATATCCTTGGAAAATATGTACAGTATGTTAGAATTTTGTGGGCACAACATTAAATCCAATTTATGTACTTTTGTGTGTTAAAGGAAGACAAGAAGGAAAAGGAGAATGTTAACAAGAAAATGATAGAAAGGAAGAAAAAAAATACTTCAATAAAATAATAATAACCATATGACATTTGTAATCATAGAAATTACAACACTTCACTTGTCTATAATAAACCAATGAATTTCCTATTTTGCCATGATAATCCTTTAATTTCCTGCCTGAATTTCATTTTCATTTTTCTGCTTTTTGCAAAGATATACAACGACACGTATGCTTAGAGTTTGGAATGACACAAGAAGGACATTAATGTAAACTTATACTAACACACACTTATGTACATACTTTTAGTTACACACATACAGTAAGAATACACACACACACACACATATGCATTTTAGAATATAGAAAACAAATATTTATACAACCTTAAACTAACACATTATGCTCCGACATACTGAAACTTGGATATAAAAATATGTTTTGGTATGACTGTAGTGTATTTGTGTGGGAGTATTATGGAGAGTTCTATTATTCAAAAAGTGGTAAATATACTTTGTTATTTTTATGAACAATTACGCATTTAAGAAAAAATTAAAAAAAAAAAAATTGTGAAAAAAGTTTTTTTTGTTCTCTTGAAATTTGTTAACCATTTTGACAGAATTTACTTGAAAACCTATGAAATAGCCCATATAATCAGGGTTTAAAAACTGCAGTCGAAACCAAAAACTTTCGAACACTTTTTCACTTTTTGAGTTGGTTTGACAGCGACAGTTTACACCCTAAGAAAAAACATGTTTAAATATGGTCACCTCAACAAAACTTAACCATATTACCTTCGATAATAACAATATTTAGGTTAAATATGGCAATAATTTGTTTTTAAATTAACAATAGTATTTTACTCTTTTTCAAGAGCAACATGCTATGGTTGAAAACCAATTATGTATTATAAGTGTTAAACATATTTTAGCTATTATGTTTTCTCTGCGTGTATATGAAATGAATTAGAAGTAAAAGCAACAGTTTTATTTTGCCAATGACAAATGAAGAAGTGGAAGAAATTACAGTATTTCTGCTTTGACTGCAGTTTTTTAAACGCTGCATATAATAGATTGATTGCACGTAACTTGGGTGTGTACACGCAGAGAAAAAACATGGTTGTGGTAAACATATTCTAAAAGCAACATATTATGATAAGATTAATGATTGTAGTCACCATATTATGATTATTATTGAAACCTATTATGACTAAATATACTCGTAATATTACATCATAATATGTTTCCCTTAATCATATTATTATTCTGTGAATCATACTAAGTCAAGAAGTAATTAAATTATTGTCATGTTAATCATAATAAGTTAAGAAGCAATCATTTTATTGTCATGTTAATCATAATAAGTTAAGAAGCAATCATATTATTATCATGTTAATCATAATAAATTTAGAAGCAATCATATTATGATGCAGCACCTTCCATAACTGTCATAAAAATATAAAATAAATTAAAATTTTCTTGCATCGATTCTTATTTTGTGGCTTTTCACAATTTTTCTTAATGTAAATCAAATAGCGGAGTTCAATAAAAGGCTTGCAAAAGAGAAAATCCAAAATCTTTGGTTTTCATGGGCAACCGCGTTTGTCCATTTTTTCTTATTTTTCTTTTCCGATTTTGAGATATTGATGCCATATTGCCTAATTTTAATTGCTCTTGACATGTTTCTAAAAACTTTTGAAAAAGATGTATTAATTCCGATTTTTTAACGTGGTGCACAATACCTATCCCATAGTTAAATCTAGAATGGGGTTGCGGCTCTCCTGAAAATTTTGTTTTAAGACATACGCAGTTGCCCAAGAAAACAACAGAAATATCAAAACACTTTTATAAAATATAACAAAATCTCTATGTGTTTTGTTGTTGGATTTTACAAAAAAACTACGATAATTTCCATTTGCACTATTAAATCACTAAACTGAATGAACTCCGCTAATATTTTAATTTTTTTAAATTCTTTAAGCTTATTTTTTTTATGGGAATTTTTCTTTAAATAGTTTAACCAACCGCTCACATATAAAATTAACGACACAACTGATACAAAATTATTTTACAAATGGCGCTAACATAATATTATTAGAGTAAAAATGGTTTGATTGCATCTTAAACATAATATGATAAATGTATAGAAAGTTATCATGCAATGGCTATTAAATATCATTATATGGTTGGGAGTAATATAATATGTTTTGAAAGTTATCATAATTTAGTTGTTAGAAAAATAATTATTTTTCGTTCAACAATACTCAAATTTATAATTGCGATAAACGTTGATATGTTTACAGTAACTATAGTATTGTTGATATAAAAGAAAATTAACAATTATTTGTGTACGACAACAATATATTGTTATATTAAACATAGTGTTGTTTCCCTTACCATGCCCAACCATATTTTTTCAAATATATTTTTAATAAATTTAGATTCTAAATGTGTTAAAAATTTTAGAAAATATAAAAATCTTATTTCAAAAATATAGACTAAGAATCGATTAAATACCAAAAAATAATTAAAAACAAGACAAATTTTATGAAAATAAAAAATGTGCATAAAAACTTGAAAAATTTTCCTAAAAAATCGTTTTTTAATTTTATTAAAAACAACAATATAAAAAATTCGTACTCTTGGGTTTCAAATATCTTTAAAAACTAAAATAGCTTGACAAAAAAAAACAGAAGTAAGGAAGAACATGTTTATCAATGAAAGTAGATAATCATTCAAAGCATATGTATTTTGCTTTTTCGCAACACGATTTGCATCGAACACTAAACTTTGCTTTTATGTTGGTTTCATGGGTTAATAAGCTATTGTTATACCCCTTTAATCATCTTATAAGCATCCCAGTTAGCCATATTGTCGTTAACGGCACTGTCGTCGATGATGTATGCACGAGTTGTGCTATATTGTTTAGGGTTTCTAAAAGACAATTTACAGGAGATAATCTTGCACGACAATATAAGCGACAACGTCTGGTTTGGTGTCCCAAATTAGATATTATGAACAACAGCATGAGCGGCATTGCCTTCTAAGCTGGCTCCTCAAAATCTATGCCGGACAGTATAAACGACATTTCTTTTCTTTTTTTTCGGATCCAGATCCACCCCTTAATACAGTCCATATCCGCTGAGGAACGTACTCGACGTTTTTATAGGGGTTGTTTTCATTCTCTTGTGAGTTGTCAAAATTGTAAAAAGCTACTGACGATAATATAAAAGTCAAATTTTTTTTCTGCCGTAGTTAAATGCTTTTCAATCATTTGTTTGGCTTGCTTAAAATTCTCACATTCTTTTTTTTTTAAGTGCCTACATACATATATTTAACGAATTAAAAAAAACATTTAAACCGTAAAAAAACTGTTCAAGGTAGTCGCGGACTTGATAATGGATTACATGCAGTTTGCACTTCACTGTTAATTTAAGAATTGCTTTTAAAAGTCGAATATATAACATCCCTAGAGGGAAGCGAACTGACACCAAAGTAGTCCCGTGATAGGTCGATGGTGGCAGAGACCGGTTCTAATTCTAATACTTAATATGAATAAGACCTCTCACTTTTACATGGGGTTGTCATTGGAGGGGGTCAATTGACACCATTTGACTAGTCACAGATCTATGCTCAATGGACGTGCTTTGTGTCAGTTACTAACACGTAGTATTATTTTAATAAAGTCCTAGAAAGAAATTCAAGAACCAAATTTTAGAAAGTACCAAAAAAAGTGTCACAGAACCGGTGAAGACTGTAAGGTAATTCATTACTTTTTCTACCTTTTTGGTTTTCATAAACCAGATAAGGGATTGGTTCTTCTTTTACTGGTCATGAGTCCTTTTTTTTGTACGTATTCTATTTTCACAAATCCCAGGACCAGTCTGTTGGACACAAATTTCCCGCATGGATGCAACAGAAATAATATAAGCAAAATAAACTTGCACCTGTACTAAAACAGCCCATGAAAGAGTTGTCTAAAGTAAAAAACCATAAAATAAATTTTGTCGTGACGCGAATAAGAATATATATTGTCTTGTATATAGTTAGGGATTCGGCCAATTATCTTCCCGAGTCATTAAATTTGCGTTAAAATGGCATCGATTTGTTTTTGCATATTGTTGCATATTTTGGTGAAAATGCATATTTTAGCATATTTTAGTTTTAAATGGATATTTTTGCATATTTTAACATTTTTGAGTGATATATTTTTTTAACTTTCCATATTATAAAAAAAAGTTCTTAAAAAATGCCCAAATTGCATACAAAAAAAATCTTCAAAACAAATTTTTTTTAAAATCAATTAATAATTTTTTTTATCAGCTCTGCTTAAAATACAAGATTTCGAAAAAAGATCCTTCAATTTTTAACCGATACAGCACCTTATATTGTTAAGGATGCCAACTATCCTAAAACAATTTATCCAAAACTGTAACATGTTACTTGCATGGCACATGAGTTACACCGAGTTGCAGAGGAAATTAGAAGCCAATTCGATAATATCGATTTTTTGGTTTCATACGGGAAAAAAATATTTTTTTAAAGGCTCCTTCACGAGTTGCAATTTTTAATGAAATATATCTCTTGGTACCGACACAGGGTAACCTGTATAGATGCTTCAGAATTTCTGTTCTTGTAATAAAAAAAGTAAAAGAAATATTAAATTTAAATAGCATCAAAAGCCGATTAGCATTTGTATTTTCCCACTTCGGATATAATATATTGATGAAGCAATAACTAAATTGAAGGGATTTAATAGTCCACTCAAATTAATTGATATGACAGAAAGTAAAATTAACATGTGGAAGGAATAGGAATAGCACGACAAATGAAAAAAGTCCAAAACGTGTTGCAAAAAAATACAGGATTTCAAAAAAATAAAACAAATTTCAACTATTTTTGATCTGGAATCAAATGTAGGATCTGAATTAGAAAATTAATGTTCTCCAAACGAATTGGCATCCTTCAAGTATGCCTCAACTTCGGTTGACGTTGAGAGATCATTTTCCATGTACAATAGCTTGTTAACAGACAAAGACTTACTTTTAATCACATAAAAAGTATTTATTTGATTATACTATTAAATTATGTAGTTATTTAAATTAAGTTGAATAATAATAGAATTTTTATTTTGCTTTCTTTTAAATAAAAAAAACAAACGCTTTTTTAATAGAATTTATTGTCAAGTTTTTAGTGCATATTTTTTATTTTTTTAATGCATATTTTATGCGCATATTATAGATTTTTTAGTGCATGAAAATCCCATCCCTATATATAATCGTCGACGAAATTATTTAAGAAAATGTCTTGCAAAGAGGTCAAATTCTTGTGTGAACTCCCCGACATTTTTATGAAAATTTTGGCGACGATTTGTATTTTGTTCTCCTCAGCATTTCATCTACGACTTACTGTTGTCTTGCACCCACCGATAAACATACATATCTTAAAGAAGTGGCCAACTGGGATATTCAGAATAATATGTGTGAATGTGAATTTAATCACGTACCAAACACAACAAATAAAATTACAAGGACTTACACATTTGCATGAATATTGTCACATTTTTTTTAACACATTTTCGGTTGGCAAGCAAATTTATTTTTAATATTATACGAGTCTGTCTCTTCGGATGTCTGCCATTCTGTCTGTCTCTTTATTTGTTTGCTTGTGTAGTCATATTATTTGCTTTAATAGGTATTATTGCTTTTTTAATAATGGCCAGCCCACACTTTGGATCTTTTGTTTATGGTCCTTCCCTACTTCTTAGTTTGTCTCAGGGGTGGTTTTTTAATTTTATACAAATGTTTGATTTTTGTCTTTGTGTGCAAAAAGAAAAAAAAATGTATGTAATAATGCATAAGAATACCACAACAAATTGCTACATTTTAATGCTTTGTCACAAGTGTTCCAGTTGTATGTTAAGAGTCCACTTTGTCGCCTCGCCCACCCATTTTAATTTTTCTCAATAAATGGTCATTTTGTGTGGATTATTTTGTTATTTCAACAAAAGTTTATTTTCTTTTTACAACAATTTCATTTCAGTTTCATTGAAATTGTGTTTCTTATTAGAAATATAGAATTTAAATCAAATTTTCTTTTCATATCATATTAAAATAGTATATTTTATGTAGTAAAAGACTTTACTTTTCTAATATCATGAATGTGAGAGCCTGTATATTTGTTATTTTATGGCGAAAAACTCTTAATGGATTTTGATGAAATTTGGTATACAATTTGCATATGGCCCTCATTCAAATGTATGGTACTTTTTCAGATGTAAAAACGTTTTCCCTCGTTTTTTGGTACTTTGGTACTTTTTCCCTTTTTGATAAATTTGGTATACAGATTGCTTATGGTCCAGATAAAAATATAGGGCACTTTTAAAGGGATAAAATTTATACTATTTAAGAGGTAACACGGGATGAAATTAGCACTTTTCTTCATTTCGATAAAATTTTTATACATACCGATTATGGCTCACATTAACATACAGTGAACTTTTTGTGGGCCTTAAATGAGGAAAAGCTGGTACTGTTGGGACTCTTTTACCTTTGCTACATTTTCTCTTTGGTAAAGAGATATCATATGGCCCAGATTATTATATAAGGTATTTTTATGATGTAAAAACGGAAAAATTAGTACTTTTCTCTTTTTTTAATATATTTGGCATACAGATTTCGAAGGGATCAAATTAGTACAATTTATTGGATAAAAAAAGGGTGAAATAAACACTTTTCTTCTTTTCGATAAACTTGATATACATACAGATTATAGTCTACATGAACATACAGTGAACTTTCTGGGGGCCTAAAATAAGGAAAAGCTGGTACTATTGGTACTTTTTTATCCTTGGTACTTTTTAATTTTTGAAAAATTTTGTAAAGAGATAGCATAAGATCCAGATTTAAATAAAGGAAACTTTTTATGGTGTAAAAACGGAAAATTGGTACTTTTGGTCCTTTTTTCTTTTTGATACATTTGCTTTACAGATTTTACATAGGCCAGTAGCCGAAATATACATATTAAGACACCAGTTGCTTTTCATATGGATAGTTGAATATCGGTTGTTCAAGAGTATGGAGTCCTCAAAAGTTATATGTTCTTATGTGTTGGCGAAAAATAATTATTCCTAAAATGTTTTTCTTAAAAAAGATTTTAAACACAAACAATATATAAATTATATAAAATTCCTGTACATTTTTAATTGGATAAACACCTTCTCTTGAAACACAGCTCTAGTTTTCACGTGAACGGGTATGAAAGAAAAGTTTAATTAATCTAGCCAAATTCAAAAGAAGTATGTATTTAATACATCACCGATTCTTGACTGAAATCGAAACTCACTAACAACATAATAAAAAAATCTCATTACTTATTAAAAACATAGTGAGCAAATTTCATAAGGTGAACATACCTTACCTAACAAATATTTTACTAAAAATCCAATAAAAAGCGCGACCAGTAAATGGATCAGACTTTAGCTTTGTTTTAAATTTTTTTTTATTTGATTTACATAACTTTATTTGTAAGAAGATAATTGAATAATGCCATTTCGAAATTGTTAAATGATGTTTGATCAAGCAAACGTTTCGCAAAAGCAAACAATTTTTTAATAAAACTAGTGGTTACGTGTAGGACATAAAATAATTGATAGATGTAAATATAGCTAAAGTAACTCAAACATACTGTTAAAATTTTTGACAGTTATGTTAGCATTTTTTCTTGATCTTTCGATTCAAGTCTATCTTCTTTGCTGTCTACGGCCCCCATCATGAGTATCATGAATATCGCCTACCGTCTCTAAAACTTGTATTATGAGTTGGCAGTACTGTCCATTGTGAATTAATACAGGTGTCAGCACTAGGGCATCAAATACAACATTACAATTTAAATAAAAATTTGAAATTTGTCTCCGAATCCAATCTTAACGATATTTGGTTGTGTGTTTTTTTTAGCATTATGGAAATATGACAGATAATAGTTTACTACAATATCATTATTTGTTTTAGGCGTACTAACGTGTTTTCTGAAAGTGGGTTTTATAAATGAATAACGGTTTATTATGAAACGATCTTCAAAAAATGTAATGGTATGATTTCTGGTCATATTAAATAGGTGTGTGAAACATTTAACAACAATCGGTACATTCCGTCACTAATTTATGGTAATTTTTGTAACAGAAATATCAAGTTTTTAGGGTGGTTGGTCGAAGAACCCTTAGAGAAAATATTTGTCTCTCTGATACTGATTTGACCGGCCGGCTGAATAAAAATATCGGCAGCCAGGATTAATAGTACTCCTGGGAGACAGTAAAACATGGAAACACAACGGAAACTAAATGTTGCACCCATGTGAGCTTGATTAGGGCTGCCAATGGAACCAAACCTAACCTGGGATGGTTTTACTTCGTCTGGGCTACTAACGCTTTTTATTCTGAACTGATTTTGCTGGATTTCAATTCCAAACTGCTTAGGAGAACTAAAAACTATTTGACATCAAAATTGCATTTTTCTATTAATCGAAGTGAGCGTGATTTTAACAGACGGATAGACATACGGACATGGCTAAATCGACCCAAGGACCACAAGGTTGCCCTAGTAGGCGGGTTCAATTCCTACCAGATGCTCTGGTCTCCTGTAGACAAGCACTGGATAAGAATAAGAAAAAAATTATTATTTATACTTTGATGAATATTAACGAAGTTTTACAAGTGGTGGATGGTTTATTTTAAAATCATCCAATTTTTAATGGCATTTTTTATACTTATTTTAAAAGTAATTAACTTTTATCTAAATATATTTATTTTTAAATAATTTAAAACCAATAATATTTAGGGAAAGTATGGATCTTTACATTGTACTTACTGTGGAAACTAAACTAAGCATACAACCATTCAATATTGCATTGTATTTAAATTTGTCAACAAATACAGTTTCTAAACTAATACAAGCATGACAAATCATCTTTTTTATCTCTTCTACTTCAGAACACTGACACTTCTTGCACCAACCAACACCAGCAGCAACACTATCTTTAAATGACACAATTTATGTGTCCAAAAAAATGTTTCGAATAATAACAACAACTTGAACTCTAAAATGCACTACTTGTACCGTTAAACAGTGGGGAGTTTAAGAAAAAGGCGATGAAAATCAGAAGTTTCTAAATTTGCTTACAAGATGTCATTTTCTTTGATAATAATAATGAACATAGAGGAGGACATTTTTATTCCCAAGAGTAGCGGCATGAACTGAACAATTTCAGCAAGGGCTGTCAGCATGTGGTGATATAATTTTTGTGAGTTTAACCTGGTTTGCTTCGTGCAAAGGGCTTATGTATTAACCCAAAATTAGTAGTGCGATTCCTTGGTTAAAAGTTAAAATAGCCTTTTTGCAGCATTTATTGAGTTCATATCTGGATGCATAGATTTTTTTTTAAATTCTAGATGGCTTTTCTATTTTAAATATCTATCTGTACACGCGTTGTAACGTGTTGCTTAAATTTCGCTATCTGCATTTAATTTTTACCGAAAAATTGTAAGACAAAGCAGGTTGTCATTAAAGATTAATGTTATTTTAACGTTAAACTTTTATATATGAATAAGCAAAAATTAAGGAAAAATAAATTTTATACGTTTTTGGCGATGTTACACACATACATATAAATCTGGACCAGAATCAGAATCACTATCTGAAGTGATCTTACTATGTCCATCCGTCTGTCTGGCTAGTTCTCTGTCCATGTTTACCATGTGCAGTGTAACCAGTTTAGCATTTTTCATGCTCGATCTAGCATTTTATAAAGTAATTTGGCATGAAAAAAACTGATTTAGCATGTAACATTTTTTCTTGTATTATTTAAAAATTCCTAGCATTTTTTAGTTCTTGTGATATTTTTAATATTTTCCATTTTAATAAGGTTTAATATAAATAAAAGAAAATAAAAGAAGTTGTAAAATTCCTTACTTCAGTAAAAATAATTTAATGAAAATTAAATTTGATGAACTCAAGCCTTACTAAAAATATCAAAAAGAAAAAAACGAAATATAAAACGGAAGATTCCAACATTGAATGCGACAGTGTAAATGCTCTTTAATATTTCACTGAAATAAAAATCAAAAGAGGAGAACATTTTAAAAAATTAGTAAAGACCTATTCACAAAAGTTTCGCAAATATTGGGGCAAGCAGCTAAAGTTTAATGAACGGGTGAAAGAAACAGATGAACTTTTGTTATTGCTAAAAAAAAAAATTTGTGGCCTGGAACAACACGCAGAAAAAAGAAAGCACAAATGTGTTACGGGCATAACTAAGAACAATACTGTCCCTTTCTTAAGAATTTGCTACAAAGTTCAGCAGAAGCGACATTAAGTTTTGTGCTGTGCATAGTTCGAGTATCTGGCAAACAATTATTAAAGACAATTTGCCATATCGTCGTTAAACCTGAAGGACAATATGCAGCATATTATAAAAAATGGTTCTTACTTTAATGAAGATCTGTCTATATTTTTTATATACATTTTTTTTGGCATTTTTTTTTTTTAGCATTTTTTAGTATTTTCTTTAGCAAAATCTAGCATTTTTCTCCTTAATAAGTTTTGGCAACACTGGCCATTTGCGCAAAGTACAAGTTTGTAGATAATTTGAACAAATTTGATAAATACATTTAAACTGTACTAAAAACGAAGTCTATGTTAATGGTGAGATTCAGTCTATAATTTTAAATATTCCCCATAAAAACTTCTTTCCAAATCATGTCATGTCCGTAAACCATCTAACTATGTTGGTATTTTGATTAAATTCGCCAAAAATATTTAACTGCAAATTAAATTCTTTTCGAATCAGTTGACATTTGCCCGAAGCTTTCATCTATAAATAGCTTTAACTTCTTTATAAATGTTAACATTAATAAACAATTTAGCGATGGTCTTTAAGACAAAAAAATATCATGTGGATGTTAATATCTAGATAATATTCGGCACAAAAAACTCTTATATGAATTTAAACCTCTTTACATAACTTTGTTTTTGTGAGCCGATAACTGCCAGTCGTTCCCAAATAGGGTAACATCTCAAAAATTCGTCTGTAAATACCATGGTGTTTTGGGCTTTACCGATTATAATTTAAGGATTGTTTGTACTAAGTGGAACTGTTATTAAATTGTTGTTTTCAAATAAGCAATTTTATATTTGTTTGCGGCATTTTTTTTAACAATTTTCAGAGCACATTTTCAAGTTTTTACTGCATATTTAATGTGCATGAAATCTGTTTTTAAGAGCATATTTCTGGTTTCCCTACTTATAAGTATTAAGTTTACAACGCATTTTAATATACATATAAACAAAAAGGGAGACTTCTATAATAGAAATATATAAGGACCAATTTTTCAATATGTTGTCAGATATAAATTATAAGTTTCTTGTAGATCCTGACTAGAAGGTTTCATATACAGTAAAACTTTCAAATATGATCCAAAAGAACTAAAAACTAACATTGTTTTTGAATTTGCGGTGAATTTTTCTTGAGACATTTAATTAAAAAAAAGAAAATTATACTCTTTTTTTTATTTCTTCCTTTTTTTTCTAAAAACAAAACCCACTGTGCGTTACCATTGTAGTTAAACATGTAAGCAGGCATTCCTGTATTTGTGTTTACTAAAAAAAAGAACAGGAAAACTTTAACACTAATGCAAACATGAGAAAGAAAATATAATGTAGCATACTACAAGGAGTTAAACTGTCACAATGTATTCCATATAAACAAGTTTCACAAAAAAAAAAAAAAAATGTATTTTATATACAATTTTGAACAAACAATTCCGTTTCGTGTGTAGCAAAAATTTTCGAAACATTGTTGTCATTTAAATGTATAAAATGTGTACGAAACATGTTTTCTTCGAAAAACTTTTTGAAGTTATTGTATTTCGATATGTTTGCAAATACCAAAATGCATGTGTGAATAAGTTAGTGAGTGAATGTCTGCCAGTAGACAAATTATCGTTTAAATGTTTGATATTAGTTTAAAAGTCAATGAGACAATTTTTACTGAAGTCAACATAAACAAGAAAGAAATTATAGGAAATTTGTCTTGTTACTTAAAACAAGTCAAACTTGTGACATTAACAACTTGAAATAGAGAAATAGAAAACATTAAAGAATTCAAAATTCATGTTTATAGTTATAACAAATTAAAAAACATTTAACATTTATTTAACTCCTCTGCATTCCCTCCTAAATTTCCCCATGTATGATCCTTGCTCACATTTTTATTTTACTATTCTTCTTTATTAATAATTGAGCTTAAGGTCACTTTTATTTCAAATAGTTCGTTTATTTGTTCTATCGATATTTCGATTTCCTTTGGAAATCTTCTTCTGCTTAAACTTTTATATTGTTACAAATAGAACTGTTTCTGTAATTTTTATACGCTTAACAGTTTTACTTTGTTTAATATCTTTAGTTTTTCTAAAATCTTTATCGTTGAAGTTTCCTGGTGATCTGGCCTAAGCAACCAGTGAAATGCGCCTAGGAATAGCTTATCCCATCAACAATAAATTTCAGTGTTTTAATCAAATAATAAAAATTGGGAATTAAGCACGAATAACAAAATCATTTAAATTAAATTTTGTATTCCCACGAAAATTATTTTGATTTAATTAAAAATTAACAAAAAATTGTGTTTGACAATTAATAAAAATTAAATTTAAAAATTTTTTCAACAATAACGTTTCATAAAATCAATAATTAA
This sequence comes from Pollenia labialis, assembly GCA_949318255.1. Lineage (NCBI taxonomy): Eukaryota > Metazoa > Arthropoda > Insecta > Diptera > Polleniidae > Pollenia > Pollenia labialis. Next base: position 27,640,204 of record OX439140.1, on the reverse strand, counting down.
AAAGAGGAAACAAAAAACAATTTTAAAATATTTCCCTTTTCCGTCAAGGAATTCATTTCTATAAATCTAACTAAGTCCCAATTTCCACAATGCAAGTCTCATTGATCAGCTTGCTACTTTGTAGGCGGGAGTGACGAGGGGAAAAGAAACGAGTCTCAGCTTGCTGTACTCGTTATATGCGTTTTGTTTTCTCCAAGGCCCATTGAAAAGGTCTGTGCAAGAAGCCTGATGATCTTTGTTTATGTTCTTTTTAGTTGTCAAAAGTTGTTTACATTTTGCTTACATGTGCTTACATTTGCTTACACGTACACGTTTTTTCTTTTGCTTTATATATGTGGTAGTAAATTTTTGACAACTAAAAATAATCGTATTTTGTTTTTGTACAAGTAAGCAGACCTGATAGCTGGGCCTTGGTTTTCTCATTCGTAATTTTCAGCAGGTCGATTTTGACAATTATCTTTCATATTTAATTTCGTAGCGTGTGTGATTTTTTGTGTGTGAATTTTTTTAAATATTTGTTATTTAGCAAGTCAGAACCTACATAAAACCTTCCACGCAGAGAAAAAAGGTGCCTTAATATGGTCACTTCCAACAAAATTATTTTTAATGAAAATTTTTAGCATATTATGTTTTATTTGACCATAAAATGGTTGTTGGTGACAATAATATAAAAATAAGTCCTCCATCAAGAAGTAAATACCATATTATTATGCCCTCTAAACATGTTATGTTTATGGACAATGGATGATGTTTATGAAACTTCGCATGCATATTTTGTTTATCCTAAAAAGTATGTGTACAAAATTTGAACACTTGGTCTTGGATCGTGAAAATTGTATGCAAACAATTTTCTTGGATTATATTGGAGTGGGCCGATTCTGATAAAATTGTTTTTTTTTCCTAATTAAGTCAGTATAATACTCTTTGTCAAGCTTCAATGATTTTTTTTAGCTGCTCCATAAATCAGGTATTTTCAATACCACACCAAAACGTCAAGGGTTTTTTTGCATTTGATTTGACATTTCTCAATTTCAGACATACTAAATTTGAACCATGGAAAGATGCACAATCGAGCAACGCGTTAAAGTTATTCAGGTTTATAATGAAAATGGGCGTTCAAATCAATATGATTATTGTGCACTTTGTGATTTTTTCGGTCAATTTAATCGTCCTAATGTGCATACAATCGGAAAAATCATGCAAAAATTTGACCAAACCGGGTCTGTCACGCTCGTCGTAGATGAACATTATGCATAAAGACTTGCATTTACACGCTTACAAGGTGCATTTGACTCAACAACTAAAGCCTCTTGAGCATTCCAAACGTCGTCAATGGTCAGAATGGTGGCAAGAAATGGGCGCAGTGGATGATAAATTTTCAAAGAAAATCATCTTCACATCAGTGGATTCGTGAATAAGCAAAATTGCCGCATTTGGACGAATGATAATCCAAGACTGACTGTCGAAAAACTAATGCACCCACAAAGAGTGACTGTTTGGTGCGGTTTATGGGCTGGCGACATCATCGGGACGTGTTTTTTCCAAAATGAGGCCGGCCAAGCAGTTATTGTGAAGGATGTTCGCTATCGTGTGATGATAATGGCCCGAATTGGAAGATATGGATGTGGAGAATATGTGGTTTGAACAGGACGGTGCCACTTGCCACACAGCTAACGAAACAATGGCTCTTTTACGTGACAAATCCTATGGCCGTGTTATCTCACGTGGTGGCGATGTCAAATGGCCGCGAAAATCATGTGATTTGACACCGTTTAACTCCTTTCTTTGGGATTATTTCAAAGAAAAAGTGAAAGCTATCGGATGAGATAATTTGCCACATTAACGGCAAAGAAACTCAATTATGCCTCAGCGTCATCGAAAATCTGGACCATCGGATGGTGGTGTGCCATTTGGCCGATATTTTGTTCCATACATAATTGAACCATACCAATATTTTTATTATAAGAAAAAGAAATTACAATAATTTCCTAAATAATTTGTGTATTTTGAGGCGTGGCAAACAAAAAAATTTTACAGTTCGAAAAACTTCATTAATGTGCTGTTTCCACAAGACAAGTGACAGTACGTCTAGAAAATTTTATATGGAAAACACTCAAATAACTGAGTGCGTTTCATATAAATTTTACTACACGTTCAGTCACTTGTGTTGTGAAAACAGAACCTAATACACCATTCGGGTTTGATGACTGGTGCAAATTTTTTTGTTTTGTATTGGATTCGATCTGAAAAAGGGGCCAAATTTGAGGCGTGCCATAGAAGTGAGTATTGTTAAAGATAGACGTACAAAGTTTTCGTAGCGCTTTCTTGCTACGTGCAAAAAATTGGGCATTTGGGAGGAAAGGTCCGTGATGGCGCCCAGAAGTTTATGTCGGATGGCGAAAATTACGCCATTAATAACGATATGCAATATGTTAAGATCGGATTAAAAATGGCGACGCATAGTGTTGTCTTTAACTTATCTTTAGCACTAAGAGGATTCTGAATTCTTAGAACCACACTAATACAAATTTTTAAATATATGCATATGCATGTATAATTTTTCTCTTCTTTTTATACCCTCCACCACAATTAATTGTGAAGAGGGTATACTAAGTTTGTCATTCCGTGTGAATTTTTTTTATTACTCTTCTCAGACCCCATAAAGTTATCCTAAGTCGATATAGCCATGTACGTCTGTTGAAAACAGTTCGGTCCATAATTTATCCTAGGCCCCATATAAACCCTACTCCCGGAAAACAGTTTATTACGGCTAAGGGCCGTAATTTCTACAAAAAGAAAGCAGGTCGTGTTCGTTCATAACAGTAATCTTAACCTATTTCAACGTTTATTTTGCCTACGTGTTTTACATTCAGTTCTCCTCTTAAATATGGCAGCTTTTACAGCATTGATTTCTATGTAGAGCTAGACTTCGTTTTTTATTTATTTCTTTAATATAATTAGGTCTATGCATGGTATAATAAGTACCAGGTATGCTCATTAGGGAGAGTTTTTATTATTTACCCATGTAATGTCAAATGGCCATATGAATAGTTTGCCTATGTTTGAACTCACTGTGTGGCATAACAAATTTGAAGGTCCCATAATTATGTTCAAACATTACGATGAATGAAACCTGGCAGAAGAAGAAGATAATCATTTCAAATACGGATGCAGCCAACTTTGAATTTGTGTAAGAAACCATTGATATTTTTCTACAGGTATAATTTTATCATATTGAGCTCCATTAATTAAAAGGATGATAACAAACAATAGTATGGTTTTTGTATTTTACACGATTTTCTATGTAAAACAAACCATATTGAAAAATAATTTTTAGAATTCTTTTTTAATTTGATATTTGTTGCTATTTATATTAAATCAATGATTTCTAAATTTGTTCAATTATAAAATGCTATAAAACATCTTTTTCCTTTCAATTAATTTCAACTCTAAATATTTTTTAAATGAAACCAAACAAACTTTCCTAATTTCAATCAAAATTCCATGTTTGTCGTATAAAATTTCTGCTTTATTTTTAAAAACCTTCTCAATGTTATTTAACGAATAGACAAGAAATTAATAAAATAAAATCACTCAAAATAAACAAACAAAAGCAAACAAATATGCCTGGAATGAAGAAAACTTTAACAAAAGTACTTATTCTATGACACACATCTACGAAATACAAATGCCCAGCAAACAAAAATTTCCACATTTAGAAAAGAGCATTTCGTTGATAAACAAAAAATGTTTAGAAAAATTCGAATAACAAGTTATAATTTGGAATAATTCTAAAGTTATTGTGGAAAAGTTAATGTTAAGTTTTTTTCCTTTTAAATTTTGACAACAAATTTTAATGTTTGCTAGGCAACCGTCGGCATTTGATTGCTAAAGTTGCAACAAATTTTCTAAACTCTTAATGGCAACAAAATAAACATAATAAGGAGACATGTAGTCATACATTTGGGAAGTATTAAAAAATATTTAAACGAAATCTTCTTAAGCAGATTTACTGTTTGTTTTAATTTATTTAATTTAAGTTTGCACAGTGTGTCACAATTAAGTTATTTGGAAAGTAGAACTGCCATTTATATGCCGCCGGGGAGATTGACCTCATATATGTTTTTATGTTTTTACGATGGATCAAACTAGAAATTCGCTTTGACCCATGCTATTGGATCTCGATGTAAAACACTGTAGGCATTTAAAATTGTTAAACTCTTGATGTGTTTTTAACTAACACCAAAGAGAGTGCTTTGTATTAATATTGTCATTATATTTAAAACATGTCGACATAACCCTCAAAAGCCCCATTGCGAATTAAAAATCAAATTTTATGTAGGAGGAAAAATGTATGGTAACACTTATATTTAACGTTATTGATAATTCCAATAATTCTTAATATGTTTGTTCTCGTACTCAAATATTGTGAATAGGAGAGCGGTTTTTATAGCATAAATTTATTTTTCTTCTTCTGACACAAAACAGACAGCTCACAGTGTTTCTTCGGGTAATTTTAGTAAATGTTCAACCGAATAGCAATCAAAGAAATAAATAATAATAAATGAAGGACATTGCTTTTATTCTACACACAAATTAAACAAATTTCTGACGTTTTTCTATGAAATAAAAAATTTGCCTTTTGTCGTTCCCGGACTTTTGTACTTTTTAGCCAGTGTGTAAAAATTAAGTTTAATTTTACCGAAAAGTAAAGAAAAAATCTTATATCAGTAGGTATCAGAGCTGCCAGAATTTTCTACTACACGCTACTATTTTAGACAGGAACATATTTACCTGTAGATTAAATTACTTTTTGATAATAAACAAGCAGGTGCACGGCCTAAAAAACACTTAATTGACAACATCTTTTGTAAGTTGTTGTTGTTTTTATTTTGTTTTTCTTAACCTACTTACAACTACAATTAATGTTGAGAGAATTTCAACTAATTGTAGTGGGGAATGTAAGATGAGATGGAGCCACTGTTTATTGTTGATGTTGTTTTGTTTAAGCTTTGATATTATTACAAGTTGAACTGTTGCTATAATTCTTATACGTTTAACAGTTTTATTTGGTTTAATATCTTTAGTTTTTCTAAAATCTTTATGGATGAAGTTTCCTGATGATTTGGCCTAAGCAACCAGTGAAATGCGCATAGCAATAGCTTATTCATCAACAATAAATTTCAAGTGTTTTTATCAATAATAAAAACTGGGAATTGAGCACGAATAACAAAATCTTTTGAAAAATTTTTTTTATTTAAGTTATGAAATTTTATAAGCATTTTGTGGAAAAATTTGTTTAAGATTTTTTCTTACCATATATTTTACTTCTTTGACGCAAAAAAAATCCGAAAAAGAGACCACTAATTTGATACAATTTTTACCAATTTTTGTTGATTTACTAAATTTTATTTCTGATAAAATGGTTGAAATATGAAATTAATAAACAATTAAACGCGGTTTGGTCTAGAAAACGTGATGCGAAATTAAACAAATCTTTAATTAAAATAGTGGTGACGTGTAGGGCGCCCCGATAGGCTAGCTAGTGAGCTAGTCTATCGGTACGGGTGTTGCGGGTTTGAATCCCTCCAGAGACTCTGGTCTCCTGCATACAAGCGTAGAGCTTCGCGGGATTAGCTTATGTGAAAAAATGTTTATTTAGTGTGACCATACCTTTAGTCGGCTACAGTGATTAATTAGTCGAATAAATTAGAACTATTTTCTGAGAATGTCTAAAAAGAGATATACTTAGTAAAATTTGGGTTCAAGAGATTTGTCGTTAAGGAAAAATCTAATCGAACTTAATATTCGTATAGTGTTGTTTCTATACTCAGCTGTGCTAAGAATTCATGGCGTAACAAGCTGAAAGAGGGTTCAATGGCTAAATTTACAATACTGCCGCTAAGTGACTAGTGTTATTATTTGTCTATTCCAAAAATAAGCCTTACAAATTTAAGCACATTATCTATATTTGTCAAGGGTTAAGCACTTAAATGATTTCCCAGATTTACCATAGGCCCCCGTTAAAGGCATATGGTAAATTAAGGACCTATCTTCTCAAAATTCGACTATGTGATTTCTAGCCCTATGAAACTATGAAAAAATTTAAGATTTTTTTGTTACATTTTTAGGCGTACTTAAGAGTTTTCCGAGAGCCGGCTTTATATGGGGCCTATGGTAAACTAAGGACCGATCTTCAAATAATTTAATTGTATGATTTCATATTTAATGAAACTATGACAGGCCAAACTTTACTAAAATAGATTTCTTTGTTACTGTTGCGTTTTTTAAAAACTCTATTGCAAATACAGCAATAAAACAAACCGACCTAGCGATATGTCAAATAAGGATTGTTTCGTATAAACGCTTGACGTTCTTATTTAGCTGGCTTAGTTAGGCGTACTTAATGCTTTTCCGAGAGGGGGCCCCATGCAAAGGCCTATGGTAAATTATGGAACAATCCTTACGAATTTTATTTGTAAGATTTCTTGTCATATACAATGAGTTTGTGCGAAACCTTATATAAATTGGTGCATTGTGCCACCAATTAATGTTGGTTTTTCTAACAGAAATATCAATTTGTTAGGGTAGTTGGTCCATATTTTAGGTCACAACTCTTTACATACTTAGCCAATTGTGCTGGTATTCAATCCCAAACTGCTTAGGTGAATAGGAAGCAATTTGAAACCAAATTTTTTCTTTTCTTTTGAGTCGTTTGAAAGTAAGCGTGATTTCAACAGACAAACATACAGACGGACATGGCTTAATCGACTTATAACGAGGGCTATGGGACGGAGTCAAAGTAGCCACAAAAACTCGCGACTCCGACTCTAAAATTTCCAGCATAAAACATTTTCTAATATTTTCCAATATAAAAAAAAATAAAAAATTTGAGGAGGGTCTGTTAAAAAATTTCAGAAAAAAGTACCAGTCTACTTTACATATACTGAATCAAAAATTTTCCTAAAAACTGCAATAATTTAAGAAATAAAGGTAATTCTACAGCTTACAAATTTTTTATTAAATTCTACAGAGGTTTTTCGTAAATACAGAAAAATTTCGTAAATAGTTATAAAGAAGAAATATTTTCGATTTAACTTTAACCGTTTTAGTTAAATTGATTACAGGATTAGTCAAATTTACTAATTATGGTAGTTAAAAATTATTAGGTTTGAAGAATTTTTATTCTTTTTAACTAATAAATGTAGTAATTTTGAATATCTTTTTTATTTAATTTGACGAATCATTATTCAAATTAACAAATAAATTTAGTATGAAGGGCCGAACCCACCTAAACGTCGTTTTTTTTCTGTATTTTATTTGACATTTCTCAATGTCGAGATTTTTTCTGTATTTCATTTGACATTTCTGAATTTCAGGCTAACTCAATTTGAACCATGGAAAGATACACAATCGAGCAATGCGTTAAAGTTATTCAGGCTTATTATGAAAATGGACGTTCAGATCAAAATGCATATCAAAATGCATATCTGCTGTGGAGAAATTAAGAATGGGCCCTTTAAAGCAGTGAACTAAAACTAGCTAAAACTAAAAATGTCTAACACTTTCTAATTTTAAAGTGACAACCTCACAATTAAACATTGTCATCAGAATTTTCTCTACTTTTGACATTTGCTTTTAAGAGAATTAACAAAACGGAGTAAAACTAAACTATAACCCCAAACAAAGCAAAAGGGGATGCTGGTTAGGGAAATATCTCCAAAAATTTATGAAAGAAGTAACAAGAAAAGGAAAGATGAAAATAAACACTGCAATTGGCATTGGCCATCAAGCTTCCCATACCAATTTGAGTAGACACTAAACACGGGTGTTTAGCATTTGCCCAGATGAAGATGACAGATAATACGGTTGTTGATGGTGATGGAGTTGGAGATGGTAAAAACGTTGATAATGATTGTTAAAATACTGATGATGTCTATATTATGTATTTAGTCAGCTTTGCGAAAAATCTTTTAAAACTACAAAAAAGTGTGCATTTGGATGTATGAGTTTTGAGTAGTAATTTTGCTGCCAGCATAAGGCAAGGTACGAAGAATTTCTCTACTTTTTTTTTCTTCCTGTATGCGTATGAAAGCTGATTTCATTTTGCACATCAACTTTTCAAGATTTTAACACTTAGTCGAATATTTCAGCTGTATCTTTAGGGATGTGATGGTTTATGCTTTTTGTCCTTTTAATTTTTTTTCTTAAATTTTTCTCGGGGGGAAACGGTATCAGCTTAAATGTACAGTACACAAGATTTGATTTTTTTCATTCATCGTCAACTCTAAGTAAACTTAAAGCGTTTTTTTGTTGCCTTTTTTTTGGCATTTAATATCTTTGGAATTGTGATGGAAGGGAAGGCAAACTGTAGTTGGTTGTCCAATACGTTGTATGTTACCTTTAACGTTTGACTTTGTCACAGATTATGTTTACTTAGGTGATTTCTCGTTTCATTTTGTTTCGTCTTTTCCTTAATGTCTAATATAGTTAAACATTTATTTCTAGCATTAATGCCAGCTAGGAAACATTTTGGGTTTTCGTTTCTTGTGTATTCTGGGTGATTAAAGCGATTTTTGCTTTTGGTTTTTACTTACTTTTATTCCGGTTTTTTTCCTAAAAATCTTAGAATCCTCTATGGTCCCTTATAATTTTCCAATTATCGAAATGCTGTTTATGATTTGAAAAGAAAACTACAGAATACTTGTTTGTCCTTATAAACTCTAGACATTAAACAAATCAAAATTCTACATTCGGATGTGCCGAATCATCAATATCCTCTACCATAATATTTGACCTTCTCCGAGAAAAGGCACGTAGTGTGTCAAAAAACGCGTTTGGACTTAAGAGTGGATTTTAGTACCTAAAAGGGTGTAGAATTAATTAAATTCTCAGAAATTATTTTTCACACACTAGGTCCCTTTTCTCGGAGAAGGTCACATATAGATTTTTATCGAAAACGGACTTTATATGGGATCTATGATAAATCTTAAAAATTCCTTTATTAAGTCTAGGGAACTAGGACTTTCTACAGAGGTTCACGAAAAACGGGAAGGTTCTGACTACCACTAACTTGGAAGCGACTAGAAATGATTCGTCTGCTATACTGTCGAAGCACTGCCCGGTCATAGATCAAGCAAGTAGTTCCCGGGCAATGTTTTTCCAGCTTCCGCTGAAAGCTAGCATGAGTGAATAGACAAGCAGTCATGTAGCTTGAATGGCCAAAGTTTATTATAACGTCTCAGGTATGGCTGTGGAGTACTCCGACTCCTACTATAATCTTGATGCTAAATGTATATGAGACTCAGTGATGTTAACTTTTATTTTTTCATTACCGTACGGCCTTCTAAATATTAGAGTTTTTGAGAAGCAATTACCGTACGCAAACATTAATGTGCTGTTTCCAAATGACAAGCGATTGATTATACAGCAAAATTTATCAGGGGTGTGCTGGAAATCGCAAACGCAAAACGCAAGAATTTGGAAGTTGTTTTTAATAAACTTTAAACCTAACTCTTATAATTTTTGGTTTAAAATCCTGTTTAATAGGAAAATATTTGTTAAATATTCCATTTATTTAAATTTTAAATGTGTTTTAAGAAGATAATTTTTATTTTGGAAATTTTTTTTAAATTTTTTATGTCGAAAAACTTTGGAGTCGGAGTCGCTAGTTTTTGTGGGTACTACGACTCCGACTCCGGCACAAAAACATCAACTCCGACTCCACAGCCCTGGTCTCAGGCAAATAGTCGAACGATTTTTAAATGTGAAAAAATAAAAGATTTACAAGCTCTAACGTACTACTTGGTTGGATAATAAGAGTTTTATGGGAATATTATTCAATTGCCTACTACTGATACAGTACTGTACTGTCTAACAAGGGAATGATGACGAATAGTCATTCCAGAACGGAACATGCATATACATAAAAGGCGACTTCAGTTTTCAGGTGGCGTTGAAAGTTAGTTGTGCTACTTTTCTTTCGTATTTAGAGAGAGGGATGTCAAAAGTTGCTTGTGTTTTTGACATATCGACCAACAAAAGCAACAAATAAATAATATATAATGTTGTGTTTTTGGTGTTGTACTTCTTGTAGTATCGCCACCACCGTCAATATAAATTCGCCTTGTATACATACATACATACATAGCTTTATGACAATAATATAAAGCTCTTTAGAAATTAAATTTTTTTTTACTTTTGAAGTCTCTAATATTAAAATATTTCGCACGAAATTTAGAATAGTGATGGATGTTTGTTTTTTAGAAACCAGTCAAGTGCGAACTTTATATTTGTCCAACTCACAAGTTCGCAGTATCGTCGTATTCTTTGCATAATCGTCTAATTGCACATTATTGTATATTTTTTGTTGGAAATTTTCATACAAAAATTATTTTTTTATGTTTAAGACAGGGTTGTATTTATATCAGGTCTGGAAATGTTTGATTTGTTTGATGGATTTTATAAAAATCTTTGAAGAATGTGATCAGTGCCACCACTAATTTAAATCTTCTAAGCAATTTATATATGTTTAATTCTTTTCAAAACTATTTTAATTAAAATTACTTATCAATTAATAAATACATATTACCATATCATCTTAAATGAAAATTCCCATACCTGGCTAAATTTCATGGTATCAACCAGTGTGATTAGCAAATTTTATTAGAAAAGAAGAAAAGTTAAATAAAAACGAAGAGCGAAGTAAAAAATTAAAATAAAACTAAAGTAAAATAATTTGCTCTTTATTGTTTTTAATTTTCATAGTTTTTTATTATTTGTTAAAAAGAAATTTGATTAAATTTGTTGAGTAAATGTTTATGAACATTTTCGTAAATTAATAGAATCTATGCGACCAGTGTTGCATTTTCTTGCTAAGTAGCTGAAGGCCCAACAGAAATGCATATGCTTAAGTTGGCTTTAGCAATTGTGCGAATACATGTTATTTATATGCGTCGAACCATATTGAACTTTAGAATTTTTTTGTTAGATTTTATGAAACTGTGATATGCTAAAGCAAATTGAGAAACCGATCGTCCCTGCGGGAAATTTGTGCCAATTGGTTCAACAGACTGGTCCTGGGATTTGTGAAAATAGAACAAGAACAAAAAGAAACAACTCATGACCAGTGAAAGAGAACCAATCATTTAACTGGTTTATGAAAAACAAAAAGGTAGAAAAAGTAATGATTTACAATACAGTATTAACCGGTGGTGTGACACATTTTTTGAGACTTTCTAAAATTTGTTTTTTGAATTTAATTCTAGGACTTGTTTTATTGAGATAATACGACATTGTATTGAAATAATACTTAATTGTAGTAAACAACACTAAACACGTTCATTGAGAATAGATGTGTGACTAGTCAAATGGTGTCAAGTGACCCCCTCCAATGACAACCCCATGTAAAAGTGATAGGTCTTATTAATATAAAGTGTTAGAACTGGAACCGGTCTTTAACACCAAAGACCTATCACCGGACTACTTTGGTATCAGGTCGCTTCCTTCTGGGGGTACTTTCCGTACGGAATCAAATAGTTTTTGATTTTGTTTTTTAAAGCCTCTCAAATGCTATTTTGTTAATTTTGGACAGTTGCTTAAGCATGCTTATGAATATAATAGTTGGACCTTGAGTAATATAAATTTGCATACTTTGCAATACTGTACGAATCGGAATTTTTTGCAGCGTTATAAAGCATTAATTTGAGTTTCACTATATGAACTGAAAAAATAATTTCGATTCGTTCAGTATCGACTGAAATAAAATTGCTTTCGAATCGAGAAAGTAATCGTTAACGACTGCCAGAATTAGGAACCAGGGTTTCGTGTAAACGAATCGTACGATTGTTTAGGTTAATCTGCGGCCACACGATCAAGTTGTTCTTGACAGTCTTTTACATATACTGCTTGTCAAAATTTACAAAAATTGAAAGCTGTGACGTAGGTTGCACTCCATTTGTAAGCAATTGACTTTCACGATGTCATAAAAAAAACAATTTATAAAGGCAAACATGTAATCAGCTGTTAAATTGAAAGCAACATTTCCAAACAAATGGAAAAGTGACAGTGAAAGCAATCTCGTGGTCAATTAAAAAAGTGTGAGTGTGTATGGTGTTTTCTTTTCTGCAAAAAATGTCACATTTTATTTAAAAAAATGCTATTTGGTGTTCGTTTCTTAAAAATGCTTTGCTCTCTAAAAGGGCAGCGTGTTTTATTCTAAAAAAATTACCCTTAAATGTCATAAGGCATTGCACTTTACGCCCCGTACAAAAAGAGAGTGTTGATAATGCCCTGTAAAGAGGTGGCTTTTGTTTATTTATGGGGTTACCAGACGAAGTTGGGAAAAAATCGCCTCTTATCAGGACAGTAAAAATTTTAAATTTTAATAGTTATTGTTTCTATTATTTTATAGAAGAAAGCATTACATTGTTAATGGTAGCTTGTCAGTGGTATAAAATTTAAATGAATTCGGTGTTATAAAATTATTTTTGAAAAAAAACGTCAAATCAATCGGCAATCTGGCAAAGGTGTTTTCTTGTTTACATATTTTATGAGAAACAAACTGAAGAAATTGGAAATTCGTCATTCATTTTGTTCATTTATTTAATATCAATCTACTAACAAATTATGGTTTATGCATATATATTTTATATTTTGACGAACACACTTTTTGATTTATGTACATAGTTTTTTTATATATTGAAGAACAAACTTTTTGTCAGCTGTTAAAAACAGGGCTATCCAATTTTGTGTTTTGTTCTCGTCAAATAAATAATTGCAATAATTACATGTTCGGCAAGACATTTTATACATGCACCTTTTAAAATGTGGTATTATTTTTGTAGAAAAGAAAACACCATTAGTAAAAAATTGAGAGTGCAATGCAAATTGAAAGGAATTAAGGAATTGAAAGGCAAAACTTGATAGTGCGGCCACCATGTTAGTGAATCTTGGCTTTGAAGAAGATTTTATCTTGTTTTTATGATTTAAAAACTAAAATGTATCCATAGATTACAAACTGCGTCTAAGAAAATTTTTAGTTTAATCTCACGTATATTTTAAACCAGTTCGTTATGATGTTTATCTTCTGCGAATTGTATTCCCCATTTTTTTAAGAATTTTTTTTGTGATCGGCCTAATTTCTTGGTATTTGGTATACAGTAGTGCTCTCGAAGACGATTTTTTTAGTTCTGTAAAGCATCAAAACTTTTCCAAATGGTCATTTGTATTTCCTAACATTTTAATTTGTACGTGTTATTTTTTTTTTATATAAATGAAAAAAAAGTTAAGGAAAAATTACGTTCTTCTATGTAGTATTACGTCTTATTTTTCCATTCCTTCGATATGGACAAACTAAAGAAGCATCTCAAGTGTAAGTTGATGGAATAGAGCGGAATGGCATGATTAAAACACGATAAGAATGGAGAAGTAACTACAAAAAAAGTTGGGAAATTTTTAGTATCTTTTTAATATAATACTAAAGTAAACACAGTTCGACTGTCAGCTAAAAGTATCTTTGTATGCTGAAGTATGTGCGAGTGTGTTAATGTATCAACATAGTTACATACATTTAAGTTTATATATTTTATATTTTTTTTCGTTTCACCCTGCAATCAGTCTTTTAAAATATTGGCGTAGCTTAGTTGGTTGTGCGCTGATGATGGTAGTGGTTGTTTGTTGCTGGTGATGGCAGGAGTTTGCTGCCAGTGGTAGTTGTGGAGAAACGAGTATAGTTCTGTCATCTTAAATATTTTGCTTTATATTTTTTCTCATTTAGTTGTTGGCATATTTGAAACCTTAGAAAGAAGGAAAAAGCTTACTAAAGGGACACATTTTTTTTATGCGAGGGTAAGCTGAGAATTAATCAAAACATAGTAGTGTTACATTGAAAAAAAGTAAGTAACTATGTCTACATAACATCATGAAAAGATTTACTCTTGAACAACGCTGCCAAATTATTCAAATTTACTTTGAAAATCAGTCATCGATTTGCACAACTTGCAAAGTTCGTGATTTTTATGGCAGACATAGCGATTCAACATTGTCCTCAACACCTTAATGGCTGGTAAAGGTATAAGGTGGGGTTTGCATGGAAGCTTAAGTATTCTAGATTATGCATATGATACAATTTTGACGATATGGCAGATAAGCAACAAAAACTTGCTGTTACTACAGAAGTAACTTGTCTGAAAATAAATAGCGGATCAATGAAGCAAGGCAGGAAAATTTCACATCAACTACCACGAGATGGAAGGCGTGCCCCTTTTCTGCTACTTAAGAAGCATTATTATCAAGTCGGGTGGTTCTTATGACGATGTTGAAAACCGAATTATAAAAGCTGGACAAACCGTTGGTCCCCCGAAATCTAAAATGGGCTCTCGCACAGTTCGCGTCAAGCAAAACTCAAAATGTTTGATACGAACGTAAAATCCGTATTATTCCGCGTTTGTAAACCAGTGCCTCCGCAGAATAATACACTCAAAAAAATTATGTAGTAAAATTCAAACGAAAATTCATTTGAAACAAAACGGATTAAAAACGGATCATTTACATTTCATTTAAAACAAATGATTTGTACATTCATTTTTAATTTTTTTATTTATTAAACAGCATATTCCGTAAAATTGAATAGTTTTTACTTTTAAAAAATATATTTTAACTGAAAAAAATCAAACTACATAACAAAATAAATACGGAAAAACATTATTTTTTGGTAGTTTGTTTTATTTGAATAACAAACACAAATGTTGAAAAATAAAATTATTCGTAAAATAACTATATTTTTATTCAATTTTAACAGTACGGAAAACGAATTTAATAACCCACAATCAGTTACTGTAATAATTTTATAAGTGTACGCATCTTCTGGCCAAATGTTATTTCTAAAAGCAGATGATGGTCGTAAACAAGCAACTACCAGTCTCAACTGAAATAAAAAAACGCAAGCAGAAATGGATTGGGCACATTCTCAGAAGACCCCCAAACGACAATTGCGAAAATGCAACGTTGGGTACGTTTTACAAGACATTATTTCTTCAATAATGGAGTATGAGCTCGCGTTACGGCTAATGGACCGCACAAATGCATGTCCAAAATAATTTTTGCTTAAAATTTATTTTGTTTGTTTAATTTTTAGAATTTTAATTTCTATTACGCATAAAATGCCCTTTACATTTTGTGCTAGGCTTTCGACATTTTTTTAAACAATTTTAAAAAGCAAAAATTTTTTCTCTAGTCGATTTTAGGCCAACCACAGCAGAATTTTTGACGAGCATGAATCGATTTTAAGACAATTTTAAAAGTTTTCTCGGTTAAAAAAAGGCTTTTATATCGCGACTTGAAGTTTAAAAGCAAGGTTTGCTTTTGCACAGAGAAATCAGGTGGATTGACTAAAATAATCTTCTGATAACTTTATAAAAGTATTTTTATTAGTTTTAAATATTTTAAGAAATATAAATTTGTTTGTTGTGTTTTTTTATTAAAGACGGATTTCATTAACTAAATCAACATTTTGCTTAAACGCGTTTAAGAACTCAAGTGTGAAAATAATATTAAAGTGATTCCGATTTTTTCGCAAGACTAATATCCCCACACACAAACGTATAATGACAAAAATGTTGTACTGTGTCAAATGTTACTTTAATATATTTAAAATATTTTAATCTAGTTTTATTTTGAATATATATTTTTTAATTTTTATAAATAAAATATTTTTCAAAATTTTTTTATTTTTTCGAATTTATTCTATGAGCTAAATTTCAGTTATGTATTTTATAAAGCTTTTTTTTTGTAATAGTTCTTTTCCTCTAAATTTTAGGAATGACTTTATACACTACCAGACTATTATATTGTATCTTCTAAAAAAATATTGAATATAATAAATTTACCTATGAAAGGAAATAATTCCCAGTTTCTATTTGTTAAAATATTTTTCTTTACTTTGTATTGAGATACCAAATATAGACATTGCCTTTCAATTTTTCAATAAAAAATGAAGTTGTAGGGGACAAACATTTTGAAAGTAATTGTATGTCAGAGGTCCTGGGCGCTAAAAACCCCTATTTGAAATAGTAATAGTCGGCCTATTAAGACCCTTTATATATACATATGTGAAATATATGTACATATGTATGTGTCAAATTTGTATTTTTCCTTAAAAATTTAAAAAATTGTGATCCTTGCTTGATAACTAGGTTCATATGACCGCACGCCCATGATCTGATCATTATGAAGGAATTGCAATTAAATAATTAATAATTTTTTATTCTTGACGTTGCAGACATCAGCACAAATCAAGGTATCCGTGGAACAGCAGGGTTAAAAAAATATTGTAAAGTTTTAATTTTTATCTGGCGCATTTTGTGTTGGGACAATTATTAAGGTAACATTTTAAATTCAGGAAAAACTATTTGAATTTTGGAAAAAGGTTGTAACTTTTTCACACGTTACCAGGTAAGAAGTTGTCATTTTTCTGAAAACCTCAATTAGTACTTACTGGTAATGAACTCAGAAGCTACTTTTTACTTCTTTTATTTTCACTATTTAATATTTGCTTAGTAATAATCAGCTCAATAATATTTAATAACATGTAACGAGCTCAATAATTAATTATTAGGTCTTTTAACTAGCGCCCTATTTTTATTTTTTTACAATTAACTTTAATTTAAAAGATTCGAAGAATTTATTTTTAAATAATAAATAATTATTAAAGATAAAAACACTGAAATTCATTGTTGAAGGGAAACATCATCCAAAGATTTTAGAAAAGCTTAAGATATTATACAAATAAAACTGTTAAGCAAATAAGAATTATACGCAGCAGCTTTACTTGTAACAATATCAAAGCTTAAGAAAAACAACAACAATAAACAGTTAGTTTATCTCTTCTTAAATTCCCCACTACAATTGGTTGGAATTCTTCCAATATTAATTGTAGCTGTAAGTAGGTTAAGAAAAAACAAAATGAAAACAAAAACAACTTGCTTTATTGCTCTCGTAAAAATAAAGCATGCTGCCAGAGTTTATTTTTTTTAAGCCGTGCACTTGCCAGTTTATTACCAGTACATTTTGGGAAGTTTCCTGACGATCTGGCCTAAGCCACCAGTGAAATGCGCATAGGAATAGCTTATCCCTTCAATCATAAATTTAAGTGTTTTTATCAATAATAAAAATTGGAAATGAAGCACGACTAACAAAATCTTGTTAATTTTGTATTCCCAAAAATTAGTTTGATAATAAGTAATTTTTTTTTAAATAATCACTAGATATTTTAACACTTCCAGTTGAATTCTTGCACAACTCGAACACTAAATTTTTTTTATCATTTTGTGAAAATATAAGCACACAATTATGCGCTACGCAATAAGACATACAGATATGCAGTAAAGCAATTCAAGGAGCTCTTAAAAAAATACATATATTTTTAAGTGCCACGGCATTCCCTTACTACAAATCAGGTTTGTAAGGGAGCAAATCAAAAATAACTGTAAAAAATGCATTTAGTGTAGCTACGCTCGCCAGTTTTTATATGCGTTGAATTAAGCGCTTTTTGTGTCAAAAATGTATTGCTTTAAAGTGGGAACTCGCCATATAAAATTCATGTCTTCGGTAAGCGGTATGGTAAGCGAAACTCTTACATTTCTCATTTGCAACACAATTTTTAATTGGGTAGTTATTCAGCCGAAAAATAAGTAGTGTTCATATGTTACCATCATTACATGCTAAGTTACCAGGTAAGTAAAAATTTTGCTGGGACATTTAAAATTTCTTTGTCATTCGGCTATCCGTTTAAAAACTTCAAATATTTTCCCCCTCCCCTTTTGAAGAAAAACTCGGTCTGTTTATAAAATATTACAGTTTGAAGCCGGCAGGAGACTGATTCCTTTTTTAATGAAAATGAAAAAAATGCATTACTTTTTTGTTACCTCTAGTTTAAATTAAATATGTTTTTTGTTCACGTAAAAGAATTTCTCTTCACCCTCGTGTAAAAAATCTCTTAATTTTTCTATTGCTTTCTTTGTCATCATTCGTGTTCACGTATTTTATGAATTTTCTTTTCAATGACATGTAGTCGACTTGTGTCAACAATTGGTAATAGACAAAATTAAGTTGTATGATTGTGTTTACACAAAAGGCGGGATTAAATGCCAGAATATCACTTTTAGGGCCATTAAAAGGGGCCTTTAGTATTTTAGGATTTTTATTTTTTGTTTATAGATACAAGTAAAATTTCTTACAGAAATTGAGAAACATAAATGCTAAACAGCTCTAAGAAGTTTGAAATTTCTACAAAAGAAGGACTTCTTTGAGGCTCCTGGTCGTCCTTCACATACAATCTCATATACACACCAAGTATGTCTTTCTTGGTTCTTTGTTTTTTTTTTTTTTTTAACTAACTATACATATGTTTATTGTTGTTTGTATTCCAGGGAATTATAAAGTCTAGATAAATGTGAATGATGCCATAATAAACATTTATAGAATGGGATACTTGTGTGGAGTATTCCTTTTGATTACAATTATTTAAAGATTGGTCATGAATTTATTTTCGTATTAAATTATTTTACATCAAACATAAGGTTTCATAATTTGTAAAAATAGAAATACGAGTTAAGGGAAAAATTGTAAATAATAAGAAAGTTTACAAGAAAATAAAGGATATACGTTTTTTTTTTTTAAATTATGTAAAAATTTAATGGTGGTAATAAAGTGTTTAAATCGATTTAATTAAAGACTTTGTTTAATATTTTTTAAAAAATTTTAAAATTTCAAATAGCAGCACCACTTTAAGAAAAATAAGACTGACAAGCAATTAATTGATGCCCCGCACCCACAGTATTCACAGAAACTTTTCGAGAGTTTACCCTATTTGGGACCCGGCAAAACAAAATTGTGTTATGGGATAATGATTCATAAAAGATAATAAAACAGCCTTCTTTGTGCCGAATATTATCAAAACATCTACATTTTTGCGATATTTTTTCGAATAAAGCAATTTTAGAGAGGGTGTTTATATACTGCGATACCGAAGGCAAAACTTTGACTTTCACAGTTTTAATGCCAAAAGCCAGAAAGGACCATTATTTGCAGTAGTTTTAAGTAAATTTAAAATAAGCTTTACTAAGTTTTATTACAGTTATTTTTGTATTTATTTGCGTTTCAGGTGTATTAAAATTATTTTCGAAAGAAAACTTTTTTGGGATCTTTTGTAAATGATGGACCGTCATCATGAAAGTTTGTAATATAAATTTATGATCTATAAATAAATGTATGCCAAATTCAATGGCGATATACGCATTACGTTTCCAATTTTATTATATTTCTACTTAGGCTGCGATTAAGGATATATAAAGAGAAAAATTATTTAAAAAAATTTGCATGGCAAGTAAGCCCTACGTTGACACTCATAAGATAATTCAAACCCGAAAACTTCATTTAAAACAAGTTAAGAAGTGTAAGAACTCAATGTGCTGATTGTTATCTAAATTTGTTTGCCTTAAAAGATTTAAGAAATAAGATTTATATGAAGCATATATTTGGACCTACCGGCACAAAAAGGATTACAAGTTGTCATTGCTTAATTTATATTAATAAGTATATGTAACCTTCTCCGAGAAAAAGGACCTTGTGTGTGAAACACACAATTTTAATATTAATGACTGTCTGATTTATCATCGTACAGCCTAAACGCCTGGATCTAAAGACGGGAAAATTCGAATGCTTTTGGGGTAAAAAGCATTAAAATCAGTTTTCGATACATTATTGAGCGTTCGGCTCACACACCCAAGAACGATATCTATTTTTTTAGTGATTTTGTAGACGAACACAACCCTGAATACCGTTCGTAACTATTTTCAAGAAAGGGCCGAACATTATATAGTGTTCTGTTGTTCGGAACAATGTTGTGATACTGTTGACAAACATTATATTTTAATGTTCTATAATGTTTTTTTTTTTTACATTGATAAAGAAATGAACAAACAAAAAATTGTTTGCAACGACCGCAGCACGAACAGCTTGTGTATATGTTTTGTTTGTGCAAAATTATTTTGCTGGCTTCTTGTTTTTTTCGTACATATGTGTATTTTTGTTTTTGTTAAAAATGTTCGGTTTTTTACCAGTCAAAAGTGATGAACTCTAATGAACCGATCCGAAAACAATGAAGTTTGTGGATTAAAAAAAAAAACGAACGAAATTAAATGTTCTCATCTTTTGTTGAGTTTGATGAAAACATTATTATTTTTGTGTTCTAAAGATGACAAACAGGGAAACTTTATTTTTTTAATGGTTTTCTACACAAACATATTAAGTGTTTGTTTTTTCCACAAATCTACCGAACCGAAAATACGGGAAATGCCTTTCTTTTACTTTTCCGTTCTACATAAAGTACTTTTTGAATTGTTTAAAATATTGAACTAAGAAACATTAAATTATAGGTGCAGGATTCTGAGTGAACGAGAACCTATACGATGAAAAGTGTTGGTACTTTTTTGTTAAAGCCTTGTTTAACTTTGTCATATCAATATTTCCACGAAAAGAGGCAGTTAGTTAGTTTTATATAAAAACAAACATTTATAAGGAAGTGATGGTACTAAAAGCTATTTTTGGAAATGGTAGTAATATATATCGAAGCTATGGTCAAATATGGACCGATTCTGATAAAATTTTGAAAGATGTTAAATTAAATCTTATTATTTTGTATTTTTTTTATTTTTTTGACCTTTCTTTAATTAAAATAAAAAGTTTTTTCGAGCTCGAGGCCAATTGTTTTAAAAAATAAATATATTATTTATTAAATTATTTGTTCCAATATTTCGATATCCTACGGATATCATTATCAAGGAATGAGTTACAGGTATATTTGCAAGAGACTTATTACTGTTTCTACATTTAATATCGAACTTTTTTTTAGGGAGCACTACTATATTTTTAAGCCAAAGCTAAATACCAATTTCAAAAGATGGCTTGTTGGCACGGACTCTTTTTTTTAGAAAAAAAAGGTTTTTAATGGGGGGTATATAAAGTGATGGATCAATTCTCATTATTTGCAGTAGACTTTGCCCTTGCCTTTAGTGGTGAGGATAAAAAACATTATTAAGTGAGTATAAATAGGTATAACAACGTACATATGTCCTTGCCAGTTTTATTAAAGAAAATGTAGCTTAAGGGAGCAGTAAAAAAAATCGTAAATAAAACTATGCAAAGCATAAAATTTAAACTCCTTTACGTGTGGAATTTTTTTGAAGTACTTATGTGACCAAAAAGTGGTGAAAAAAGATATCAAAAATTATATTTTTTTCGACATCTTAGTTTTTTTTTAGGTTGTTCTCCTTTTGTTTTTCCTAGTCTTTAGCTATAATTGTTTGCACACGAAGACCTCAAAAATTTGAGCAGTTCAATAAATAAACTGCAATACTAATTATTATTAACAGCTAAGGCACAAGCTCTATGTTGACATATGTCAATGATATCCCTTATAATATTGCCTATACTTATTAAATTGGACTTGGGGTTCTTAACCTACCACGATGGTATTGATCCTGTAAAAACTCTTGAGACAAACAGCACCAAGTCCATTAACAAAAGGTTTGATATTTCCCAAAAAAAAATACAAGGCTTTCAACAATTCATCTTACTTTTCTCTTCGAAATGTGTAATAAAAATTATACAAGTAACAACTGAAGGCGTATCTGCATGTTTAAATAAAAATATTTAATTTTCCTGAGAATGATTAGCAAAGTTGGTCGAAATATTTTACTAAATCAATAGAAGTTAACCAAAATGGCAGTGTTTTATATAAGACGGGTCTCTTTGAGATGCACACTTC
Source organism: Pollenia labialis (assembly GCA_949318255.1). NCBI lineage: Eukaryota > Metazoa > Arthropoda > Insecta > Diptera > Polleniidae > Pollenia > Pollenia labialis. Next base: position 27,618,378 of record OX439140.1, on the reverse strand, counting down.
GTTAGAACAAAAATTCGGATCCCAACAGTATAAAAAACGTACTTAGTGCAGAAAAAGGTCAACAAAAATATGAAAAAACAGAAAAAATGTACTTTGGACTTCAAGAAGAATTCTTGACAAAAAGAACGAAAAACGGAAGTAATGGATAATGAAAAAAATGGATAATCATTCCAAACAAATTTCGATCTAGCACAGGTTAAAATACCATTTGGATTAAAGATTGATGTTTCACTATTGACTGCCAGTTGTCAACAATGGCGGTGAGTGTTAAACGGCAAACCCCTCTGAAGAGATGGAGTGGTTTCAATCGAAACGTAAGGACAGCGTGAACGTAAAAACCTGGTTTCGGCTCCCAGCGCATTCAAGAATAAAAAATTTCAATTCATTTCATGTTGTAAAATTCCTTTCTTTATAAAAAAATTGAATGGAAATTAAATTCTATGAACTTAATAAGCCTGATTAAAATATCAAAAATTTGGATTAAAAATCATAAACAAGGCGAATTCATACAAGGTGGTCTTATTTTGAAAACGTTTACAACACTGTAAAATATTTTAACGTTGTGTCAAAAATAATACAACACAGTAGTAAACAATTTAAACAAATATTTCATTTTCTTTTTAATTTTAAATTGTTTATTTTGAAATTTAATGATATAAAAAAATTTTAAATTTCATTATTTTAAGCGAAACTAATAAAATTTAGTAAATATTCTCCAGAACCACATGAACGGTATAACATTTTGACACAAGGTTAGTAATCAGCTGTTGCTTACGTAGCAAGATAAGGTCACCTGGTGTAAATTCGCCTTGATCATAAACAATTCAAAAAATCAACTACAATATTAATTACACTAGCCAACAAGATTTTGGACTGGAGCAACCAAATATCTTTCCTAGGGTAATTTGGTGGGCTGAATTCGAATCAGTCAGGTTTTCGGGTTACAAAAAAATGTTTCCATTCGTTTCTTACATACAAAATCACTAGTTTATTTAAAAATCAATGAATTTTCAAAAGGGAATGTCGTTTGTATTTTGTTGGTTCGGTTTCACGTATTAGAGTCCAGCAATAGACTCCCAGCATGCTTTTGTCTCAAAATCCTTGATAAATTCTTTCAATTTTCATTAAATCTTGGTGAGCACGTTCGCCTTGTTCGCGCTCACTGCAGCTAGGTTTTGCGGAAAAAAATCTAAATGCGAAGGAAGAAAATGCAAAACTTTGTCGGTGTCCACAAATTGTCCAAGTTTCTGACTGCGAAACACAAATAATGTAAATATGCATATTTTAATGATTCTGATATTGCATATCCTTTTTTCCAACCAAATACTCACCACACACAAAGCAAAAATAGCTTGAATCAGTAGCACACGAGCTCCCAGACATGCTTAAACGCTACTATTTTATAGATTTAGAATGAATGTGGACTTATGTCAAATAAATAATTGTGATATGGTAGTGTTAGTATTGACTGTTTTACAGTATTGCCAGCATGCGATACAAAATTAACAAGACGCGGTAGTCCAGTTTTGAATTCAGAGCACCCAGATTAGTTAAAAAACATTCTTCGTTTCTGCAGTCAATTTTTTTTTTTAAATTTGTAGCCCAGTGTTATTTTTTGTTGACATTTTAGAAAAAATTTATTTTTTTTCGGTTTATTTTTTCTTACACTTTCTTTCTTCCATTTTATAGCTACTTTTGTAGCGAATACAAAACACAAAATTTCAAGTGGCTTCCGAGATATAGACATATTCTGCGGATTAATCAAGTTTGAGCCAAACTGTTCATGAGGCCATAAAATCCAAACGACAGCTAAGCTAACAAAACGCAAATAGGATTTTGTTGGCTTCGATAAGTTATTCAAGAAATTTCACACGAGAAAGAGTTTGCACTCGACGATTTCAAAAATTTTGCACAGTGTAATCCACCTTATTTCAAACATTAATCATCCAAGTCAAAAGGATTTGGGAGAAAACTAATTTGTGGTCTTTTACCAAACAAAAATGAACAAAAGTCATACATGCATATCTTTTAAATAATTATTCAAAGTGACACAAAAATTATAGGTAATATGTTCTAATTAATAAAAATCCCTTTCCCTACCACAAAATTTAAACAAACAAAATTCGGTTCATACACATTCGGCTAAGTCAAAACGTTCGCTTAATTTGGCTGTCATTTCCTTTTAATTTAACTAAATAACTACATTGTCATTTATTAATGATTGCTTTAATTCATTACTAAGAAAAATAATATCCATATAATTTTGTTCCTTTTGTATTTACTGCTAGTAAAATTTTTATTTTAACAAAATTACCCTTGAGACATTTTACGAATTAATGTTATGCTCCTACTTTCTTTCAAAATAAAAAAAAAACAAAAAAAGTAAGTAAATATTATTTTCAGTATTTGCAGAATCAAATTCAAATAATAACTATAATTTTACTTTAGAAAAAGTAAGAGAAACAACTTATAAAAAAGCAATAATAACAATATAAAACTACCTTAATCCCTATAGATTTAACCCCAATATTAAAATGTATATTTTTATAGTATAAATCGATATACAAACATATTTTATTTTTATAAATAAATATGAAAAAAAACAAACCGAAAAACCATTAAAACCATTTGAATAATTTTCATAACATGAATTATAACTATTTATACGATGATCGTACTATTTCTCGTATAATTCCCGTAATAATCAATAGTACAGGATGGCTCATAATAAGCGTTAAGATTTTTAAGTGCAACATTTTTTAATTGCGCTTTTTGGTTTTTTTGTCAGAATTAAATTAAAAACACTTTGGAAATTTATAATGGAAAGACTCTAAAGGTATGTTCAGACCTAACAAATATTTGAAGAAAAAATCCAAGAATAAGTGTGACCGGTTAATTAAAGCTTTATTTTTTTTTTTAACAATTTCTATGGATTTACTAAACTTTATTCCTAAGAAGATAATTCTATAATGTAATGAGAAACAGTTTAATAATGTTTGAAATAGCCAAACGTTTTGTAAAAGCAAATAATTTTTTTTTAATAAAACTGGGGTAACGTGTAGGACGTCAGGTATTTAATAGGTGCGAACATAGCTTTTGTTCTTATATTTGAATATGAAAGCCTGCATTTGATTATTGAGACATAAAGATTATATTGGTCAAGGTTGACCTTAACGGTCACCTCAATTAAAATATGGGGCACACAAAATCCAAGAATAATTATTGAACATCAAGTGCAACTACTTAAATGCACAATACGGTGTGGAATAACTACAGAAAATATCATTTGACTATATTTTCGAAAACAATATACAGGTTGCGGTTAATGTAAATGACATTCAATACCGGCCAATGATTGAAATTTGTCTAAGGCCCGAGGTATACCGAAAAATATCTCGCTAATTTTTTTCTTATTAAACTATTAATTAAAATTAACTGAGAACTAATATGCATAAGGCAGTGTAAATATACTGAACTGGCAAAATAAAATAAATTAATTTGTTTTTATTTTTGTTTTTTCTTTACCAACTTACAACTACATTTAAGCCTTATGACACTACAATTTTTAATGCATTTTTCAAGTTTTGGTGAACAGTGCAAATATACAGTAATAGAAAAATTCACCGTTAAAATTGACATTTCAAGCTAGAAATATTGAAAGTGTTTGCTGAAGCAGCGGCTTATGGGCGAATTCAGCGATTTACCGCTTTTTGTGTTTAGGTTTCTCATAAACAAAAAGTTGGCAACATTTAATAAAATTAACAGAACAGGGATGGCAAAGTTGTTTCAATTGTACTTTTTTGATGATACTTTTTAAACTAAAATTTATAGTACGTTTTTGTGGTGTTTTTTAAAAATATAAATAAAATGAATTTCATCTAAAAAAATCTTCTAGAACAATTAGGGTAAAAAAGTACAATTTTTAAAGGTTGTTGGTACAATTTTCTTAACGCCAGCCCTGAAACAAAACCATAACAAGAGAAAAAAAACTAAAAAACTTTGTTTACATTTGTTTATAGTTTGCTCTTTCTAGCATTTACTGTTTCTTTCTATCAATTTAATATCAATTAATGAATAAAAAATGTAGTGTTATAAGTTGACAAAAAATCAACCAATTGTAGTCGGGACTGTAAGAAAAGATAAGCTCACTGTTTATTGCTGTTGTTTTTGTTAATGTTTTGATATTGTTACAAGTTAAACTGAGGTTTATAATTCTTATTCGCTTAACAGTTTTATTTGTAGAATATCTTTAGTGTTTCCTTAATTTTGGATGAAGTTTTCTGACGCTCTGGCCTAAGCAGCCAGTGATATGCGCATAGGAATAGCTTATCCCATCAACAATAAATTTTAGTTTATCAATAGTATAAAATGGGAATTAAGCACATTTAAAAGAAACCTTGTTAATTAATTTTTTGAATCCCAAGAAAAACTTTGATAATCAATTTTGATTAAAAATTTTACGTTTTCTTATATCAACAGCAAACAATTTTGTTAAGATCAAAAAATATTTAATTGATACTATTAATTTGTTTCTGGTGCAAATTGAATTAATTTTTTAAGTAATATTACAAAAGAGAACAATCTAGAAAACAATATAGCTACAGCTCATACAGCTAATCCAAATATGGCTCGTTTTTTGGCGATCATAACATAACTCATACGCCACCCTATATCGGCTTGCTTCATGTTTAGTGCAAAGGTTAAAGAGCAAATGCAAAATATCGTAGCTCTTTTATGAAATCTAACGGAAACCTTGTGTATTTTATTGTTGGATTTAACAAAATCGTTATACTCGATATTTTGCATTTGTTCTTTTGCAACACCGTTTGCACCAAACACTGAACTCCCCTATTGCACAGTAAATATCTAGTGAAATTGTCTTGAGCTATGTATGTATCTCCATTTATTAAACATTTCCGTGTCGGTGCAACGTTTAAATAATAAAACACAATAATAATAAAAACCTAATTTTCTAAATAGTGTAAAAATTTAAATAATTCATTCGACAAATATCTACATCTTTATAAAAATAAAATTTGTAATTTATATAAATATGAAAGTTAAATAAGCAACAAATTTAATGTCGTGCCGTGCAAAAATAATTTTGATTCGTTTGAATGTACAATAAAAACAAAATTAATTTGTTACTCAACACCATTTAAGTTTTAAATAAGACTAGCGTCAAAGTGTTTAACAATGAAGCATTATTTACCAATTTTCCCTTCATAAACGACAAATTTAAAGCCAAACAAATTTGTTAATATCCAGTATTTAAGAAAACGACTAGCTTTCAATGCTTTAATCAAGGCGAATTCATACAACGTTTACAACACTGTTAAGAATTTTAACGTTGTGTCAAAAATAAAATAAAACTATAGTAAACAATTTAAACAAATATTTAATTTTTTTTTAATTTTAAATTGTTTGTTTTGAAATTAAACAATTTAAAAAAATTTTTAATATCATAATTTTAAGCGAAACTTATAACATTTAGTAAATATTCCCCAGAACCACATACACGGTCTATCATTTTGACACAAGGTTAGTACTCAGCTGTTGCTTACGTAGCAAGATAAGGTCACCTGGTGTGAATTCGCCTTGGCTTTAATTAAATACATCAAACTTCTAGTCTTCTATTTATGCAATACGCTGTCAGTATACGGTAGTGTTACAAAATTAGTCTGTTTCAGCATAATGCGATGCACTTTAAAAAGCGAGGATTTAATTAAAACTAATCCCGGACTTAACTAAAACTTAAGTAGAACTGATCTAAATCTGAATTAGAACTAGATCTAAACTAGAACCGAGCTAGAACATAAAATTGAATCTAAGATAGAAACTGAGCCTGAGCTACGACCTAAGCGTAAATCTAAACTAGGACCTGACATTAATCCTGAACGAGTATATAAATTTTGTTGTTTGACTTTAATACCGATCTGAGTGTAAATATCCAATTAGTTAGGATCCACCATAAGATTAGGCCATATGACAGGTGTTCATGGAAATAATAATCGCAATAAGTCATCACTATATTAAAACAAAAAAAATTTCATGTGCACGTATGAAATTGTAAAGCAAAGACTGCTGCTGTTGACGTTTTGTTCTTGTTTAAACAGCGTTGTATAAGCATTTGTTTGCTCAACGATGTCTAACATTACTGCAGTGTTGCCATATTATTTAAAAATCATCCTAATTGTTATTGTTGCTTTTTATATGCATTTTCGTGCCATACCTTTTCCCCCACATCAAAGAACATAAGAAGTTGTGTTCTTCTACACACGAAACAATGGTTAGTCTGGACGGTGTGTTAGTTAATTTTTTAATGATTCCTAAAATATTTTTGGTCTAGTTTTGTCCGCTCGTAAGCTGGATCGCTTTTAAAAAGATCCGTTATTAGCCAATATGATACAATTGTTATTTTCTATAATTTGAAAAGTTTTGTATTGCTGTGTTCCTGTGCACACATAACAATGGTTAGTCTGGACGGTGTGTTAGTAAATTTTTTAATGATTCCTAAAATATTGTTGGTCTAGTTTTGTCCGCTCGTAAGCTGGATCGCCAAGATGACATAATTGTTATTTTCTATCATTTGAAAAGTTTTGTATTGCGAATATAACGGAGCTTTTTAAAAGCGTCTTTTGCAATAGACTTGACGATTTGTTTCGGTTTTTTTTTTCAAAAATGTATTTTGTTTTCAAAGAAAATCTACTTTTTTAAAAAAATGTACCTTTTTGAAAAACCGTCCAGCCACGAACTGTCAGCTCTGGATCAGTATTTTTTGTGATTTTATTGTCAGGACCATTTGGTGCGGTTCCACGGTTAAACCTCTGTTTGAATAAGGTATTGTAGTTCCATAACGGATACACTCAAAAGAAAAATCAATCCATCCGTACTCAAATCAATCCGGAGCGGTATGAATAATACGGCGAGTGCGGATTTTCTTGAATCAAGTACAGAAATATTGATTCAAGCACGGATTTTCAATCGCAAAATACTTAAATAATCCATATTCAATCCCGGTTTCGTACTTGAAATAATCCAAAAATGAGATTGATTTAAGTAAAACTAGGATTGAATCAATCTCAAGATGCGCTTGATTCAAGAATTATAAAGTTGATTTACCGAATTCGTAATTGAAATAATCCGAAAATGAGATTGATTTAAGAAAACTCAGATTGAATCAATCTCAAAATGCGCTTGATTCAAGGTTATTAAGTCGATTTTATCCCGAATTAGAAAGACAAGTTTATTATGATTGATTAACATATCCGTTTTACACCTTACAGAATGATAAAACACCAACATTATGCCCGATAGGGTTTTTACTTTAAAAATCTTATGTACATATTTAACCAAAAATATAAACAAAATGGGAAGCAAGAGTTAAAATTTACATTTTAATTCTTTGTGGTCCACATGAGTCTGGCCAGACATTTTTCAATGTATATAGAAAATCAAAACAGGCGTATGCCGGAGGGTTAAACACAATGAAAAGTTTAATCTTTTTTTTTTATTTGATTTAAGAATTTTATACTTATTTCAAGAAATTCCGGGTTTGATTTTCGTTTTAGTGTTAATCGTACTTAAATTTTTGTAATCATAAAAAACTTGATTTATCCCGAGTGTTTTTCTTTCTGTGTAACCACACAGAAAAAATGTTTGCAAAAAATTAATCAATTAAATAATTAATTGGTGTACATTAATTATTCAATTAATTTTTTGTTTGCTGCAATTAATTTTTTTAATCAAAATCCATAAAATTAAATTTTTGTGTATATGTGGTGTATTTTTTAGTTTATGCAATTAATTTTTTAATTGACTAAATTTGTGTCCCATGACTCGAAAATACAAATCCGTTAATTGATATGATCAATTCCTTTGCAGGGGCAAAATGAGTTAAATATTTAATTGTAGATTTTCTATTTTTTCTGTGCATCGATCCAGTTTGTTAGATAGAACAGACCCTTATCTAACTAATCAAGTTTCCGAACCCGAAGCGGCTAAATTTTTCATTGAAGAATTAAAGTTTCTTTAAGTTTGTAACTTTTTATGTCTTTTTTCATATAAAGATGACATTAACCGGCAAATGGGTTAACTGTATTTCTATTTGTTCATATTTTATTTCAATCTGCTCATACTCATAATCTACACTTATTAAGTTTAGCAAAAATAAAAATCCTGCAGATATAAAATTTTATTTTATTTTTATTTTTTTTTTCAAAAGGATGTTTGTAAAATTGTAATCATGAATTATATTCCCTCCGAAAAGAATTTTGTGTGAGTTTCTGTCTTCCAAACTTTGTGCATACACACACACACACGCACACACACCCTCTCTCAAATACGGAAGTTATTTTTAGTAATTTCCCTTTAACGTTTTAAGCCAAAAATATGAAGAGCTAAAAGAAAAAAGTTTTATGAGATACACTTTTTTTTTTTTTGGCTTGCAACAATTTCTGGTAAACATTGCAGAGTTGTTAAAAAAAAAGACGAAAATATCTTGAAAATCTTTGAAATAAGTTAAACAGTGTTACAAAATTGTTGTATTTATTCGTAAGTAACAAGTACTACTCACACACTCTCTTGAGGAGGTAGGGGTAGATGGGATGATGAACAGAGTAAATGGAAGGGGAAATTATACTTTAAATACTTGACAGAGATGCCATTAAAAAAAATTCGGAATCAGAGAAATTCTAAGTTAAGATGTATTAAAAGGTTCTACATTTTTTTCTTGTTATTTTTTTAAGGCATTTTGGAAACATATGGATAAATTTTCCTTGAAAGTTGGGCAGCAAGGACTTTGTTAAATATTTTTTCTTACGACCCTGCAAATAATCTTTACTTGTTACTTCCATCCAATAAACAAACACATTACGGTAACCTTTATCAATTATTAAAATTCCATTAAATCGGTTGAAAGCAATTCTCAAAACACAATTAAGTCGACCTCATAAATATGAATAATAAATCGCATGACCTTACAATTTCTAAACAAAGTCACAAAAACTCATTTAGTTATTCATATGATCTGTAGTTGGTTAATAATCAATGAATTCTTTTCTCCCTTTAAAAGCATTTTTTCTAATGCTCCTTTTGCGTGTTGCATAGTTTTTGCTCATTTATTTCATTAAATAACTTTACAAAGTAAATGAAAAAAACTACTTATTTAATCATTAATCCCTTTTAAGGTTAAGCTATAACATATGGAATTAAGGAAAACCAGGTTTCGGGGCATACAGTGGGTAAAATAGTTTTAGGAAGAGAGAAATGATTAAATAAAAAAATTTGTGATATTTCGGCCTGTCAAAGAAATCAATTCCGATCGAAAGTGATTTCGTTTTATGTGAAGCAAGATACGCAATCGCTTTCACTTTCGATCGAAATTGATTTCTGTGACAGGCCTGATTAATTAAAAAGTTAATTACATTTTCACTAGTAAACAAATTAATAGTATCAATTAAAATATACAAGGTGCGCAAAAGTAATTTAATATTTCGAACAGCTGCCAGTTTGTTATAAATGGAAAGAAAGATCTCGGTTTTCATAAAAAGCGTTAAATGCATGACATTATTTGGGTAAAAATTGCATTGCTTAAATCATAAACCTGCCAAGTTCATGTATAAGTGCGCTTGTTTAAATCATTGCAGTAAGTTTACCTTGACCGTCGTGACGGCCAGTTCGTGAACGTGTTAGCGCATTTTAGGAGTACTTGGCAGGGAAACGAAAGCTGCTGATAAGTTGTTGTGTCGTCTCGTTGTAGTTTGTACCCTTCACCACAGGTGGAAGGAGTATAATTAAGTTTCTCATTCCGTTTGTAATTTCGACAATATTGATCTAAACCCCTATCAAGTATATACTAGAGTATCCAATAATTTGACTTTTGGTTTTGTTCGAGTAAGAAATTAATCGATTTTTTAATTTTAAATTTGCACGAGTTAATTTGCCTGCTGGGCAAGCGTTTGAAATGTGTATTTTACACTTAACAGACTATAAAATGATCTGAAAGCCAAAGTTTAGTACAGTTTAGTTAGCAGGCGGGAACCAGTAATGTTTTTCGGTTTATAATTTGCAATTGTGTCCCACCTGCCTAACTTAATGCGTGTATTAAATATGGGCTTGAACTCATATTATTTAAGACAATTTTTTATTTACTTTTTATATTTTTGTCTTTTTAGTTCCGGCATATTTTGTGAGAGGTGCCAGTTAGTTATAAAAAACTTTTTAAACCAACTTATTATTCCTAGAAATCGAGTGAAATTGAAATCCACGGACCCAATTTTCAGGATAGTATTTAAATCTATACTTAAGTTAATTTTCATATAAACTTAAATCGAATTAAATTCAGATGGATTTTTTGAGTTTTATTTGAAAAGTCTAATTTAATTACGATACAAGTATGGTAACACTACTGGTCTCAAAAAACAGCTGAATTTTAGTGCTTTGCCTGTTTTTGTTGTATTGCTGAAATATTGAGGCCACCTTGCTAAGTTATTCCAATAGAAACTTAAGTTAAATTCAAATGTACCACATCGGTGAATTAAGTTATATATAAATGTTTAGTGAATAAGAGAATTTTGTACTTAAAACGATTTTTAACACAAAAGCGTTTAATATCAATCCGGAAAATTGGCCATTAGTTAATAATTTTTTAAAAATCACTTAATTTTTTATAATTTTTTTTATACTCTTAAGTTTTTAAAATTAATTTGGCTTCAATTTCACTGATAACTTATTAAATTTTTGAAATCTCCTTTAATTTACACACTTTTTTAAGATACATGTTAATCTATTGGGGTATTCACAAGGTGTGGTATCATGTTATATTGTCATAATTTTGTAATATTTTACAATGGTTTAAAAAAATTGTTGTTGCTTTGCAAACAAAAAGGGTCTTAAATAAATACAACTTTGCTTGCTATGTTTATTGTTCTGTCGTAATTAATCAGAAGATACCTTCGTTAAACGACTGATTAGTTTTTGTAAGCCGTCGCCGTTGATGGTAAAATGTATCCGGCTAACATCGGAATTTAACCAGCGGCTGGCAATTTTTGCAATAAATCACTTGCGAGTTCAAATTAGATCGGCTTAGGATTCTGCAAAAATAAAATTTATTTCTGATTTGCGTCTGAAAAATATAAAATAGTCAGGTAAGATCTAATTTCACTTATTAATTCATGGATAAGAATTAAAAAATATTTTGATGTTAGGAAAATATTTATTTTTTATATTTGTTTTAAATCAGCTGAGTTTAAATCAAAATAGCACACTGAATTATGAGGGGTTGTTCACAACATTCGTATTTTTTCATGTTATTATTTTAAGACATATGACTTTATGACACCTTGTGAATCCCCCATATGTATGAAAAATGTGCTATTAAAGTGCCAAATTTCTATCGTATGGAATTTGACGTTTATAATGTTATACATAATTTGTCTCTCACACAACAACATCTAAAAAGGGTCTGAAATATGCTCAAAGGTTTGCGTGATAAGAATAATTGTGGATGTTAAAAACATGTAATTAAGTTTTAAATAATATTAAAAAGTTAGAAATCTAAAAACCTATATTTTTATTTATAAAAAGTAGATTTTTTAAAGATATTCATCTTAAACGATTAATTGACATAAATTGTTCGAGTTATTCGTTATTCGAAATTTGCTATTTTGATTATTCGATCAAATAATGGCTGAAAAATTCCTCAATTAATCGAGTGGATACTCATGTATATACTGCGGATACTTATGAGCAACGAAGTTGATTTAACGTTGTCCGTGTGTATAGTGGTACAGTGTTTCCACACCTGTTTGATGAGAATATGCCAGTAAAATGCGCAAAGGAACTGGTTATCCCATCAATTATAAATTTTAGTGTTTTTATCAAGAATAAAAATTGGGAATTAAGCACAAAATCTTTTAAATATGCCAAAACTTAAAAAAAAAATCTGCTAAAATCTGCTTAGTCGTAAAATGAAGAAAATATGCTTAAACTCTGCTTAGATTGAAACATAAAATTTTTAACATTTTTTAATTTTTTAAAAATATGTTTTGTATGTATTTGTACAAAAATTATGCTAAAAATCTACTAAATAAAAGCAATTTTAAAATATATTTCATTGAAGAATTTATTTAAAAAAAAGTATTGTATTAACAATGCGAACAACGAAGAAGTAGTAATAATTTAAATATGAAATGAAAATATGTGTAGCAAGTCTGTCTGAAACAAAATTTGCTAAAAAATTCTTCTATTCTTAACAGTTAAATCTGCTTTTGGACAAGTAAACATACTTAAAAGCAGTTAGCATATTTCTTCAAGGAAAAATATACAATTTCCCAACTCAATCTGCGAAATCTAGCAGAAAATATGCTAACATGGGAACACTGGGGCCGGATAACAATGGATAAAATTATATCATATTTCTAAAAATGTTAAAACTTAATATTTAAGAAATTCCTAGATTACGGATTCGAATCTTGCTGGATACATGTGTACAGTGTTCAAAAATAAACACTTAATATTGTTCCTTAGTGTTCGGTTCGGTAGATTTGTGGAAAACACAAATGCAAAAATAATACTGTTTTTATCAAACTCAACAAAAGATAAGAAGATTTTTATTCCTTTCGGTTTTTTTTTTAAATCCACAAACTTCATTGTGTTCGGTTCGGCTAATTAATGCTCGTCCCTTTTGACTGGTAAAAAACCCAAAAATTTTTTACAAAAACAAAATGCACATGCGAAAAAAACAAAAATCCAGCAAAATAATTTTACACAAGCTGTATATATCGCTACATTTGTTCAGTTTTTTTAACGAAGAACAGAACATTAAATAAGGTTCGGCTCTTTCTTGAAAATAGTTACGAACGGCATTCAGGGTTGTGTTCGTCTACACAATCACTAAAAAAATAGATAAAGTTCTTGGGTGTACTTCTTTACAAGATTCCACAAATATTAAAATTTAATTTTCTGTTTTTTTATATTTTTTTGTTTGTTTATTTCTTAGCACCAACTTTCTTAAGGTTTTAAGTCCATCATTAATGTCATATCTGCTCCATTACAATGTTTTTGTTATAAATAATTCAATAAAAATCAAATTAATTACAAAATTGTATAAACAAACAAAAATTCCATAAATAACTATCATAGTTATTAAATTTTAATGAAATATTAAGAAGCAAAAGAAAAAAAAAACTAGTGTACATAAAAATCGTAAAGTGTATTAAAATTGTTCTGTAAAATACAATAACTATTAAACCACATCAAGTATCTTTAAAATCTGGTAAGTTGGTCGTAAAACATATAATAAATTTTGTGGTAACATGCTCACGCATACAGACTCATGGCCGATGTTAAAATCGAATGAAATGCTGGCGTAACCCAACAAAGAATTTTCTACAAAATTGGATTTTTGATCTTAAGTTACAAAGGGTTTCCAAACAAAATCTTTTTCAAATGCTAAACATTTGTATTTGATTTAAAAAAAAAGTTAAAAAAAAAAGGATTTTTTTTGCGAATAAACACAATTTTAAACTTTTTCTCAAAGGTTATTATCAATTGAGGGGCTTAAAGCACAAGGGGTTCAAGTGATTTATTTTAAATAATGAGACTGAAGCGGTTGTTTCGCTTGTGCTCCAAAGGAAGCAGGTATTTTAATGTCAAATGCTTGAATTGTTCACTATATCTAGCGTCCGGATGAGAATCCTACATTCACTTCTTGTGCTCTGAACAACTTCTCCGAAATATACCTATAATTCCATATGTAAACTCAATTTTAGAAAAAGGCACTTAGCCCCCTTGTGCTCTAAGCCCCTCAATTGTAATTCGCATGATACCGAAATATCAATTGAACTCTTCTTAGATATTTGCTTTTTGTTGAAAAATTTGTTTTTAAATCATTCTTCAATTCGATTAAAATCGATTCAATCCTTTAGAAGTAAAATTAAAGCAATTTGCATTTGGAGAACATTCAAAAATACATTAAGATTTAGAAGAGTTTCATATTTTTCACTTTGAAGGACTTTTTAAGTTTTTTGTTGAAGAATTTTTTTTTAGAATGCCGCCATTCAGTTTGCTTTTTCAACAAATAAAACACACATACGAATAAACGATCGTACAGAGCACAAATTGCTCGAGCAATCATGTCAATCTGCGGTCCTCACGTCGAAAATTGTATAGGGGCAATAAATATTACTACCTAAAGAACGCACGTTTAAATCATTATCTATTTGAAATCAAACTAAATTTACTACTTTACAAAATATTTGTATTATACCCCTTAAGTGTCACTTGACAATTTTTCAACAAAGTTTTACGGGCTAAATATTTCAATTAAATATGTAAATCAATGAAAATGCTGGATGGAAAGTCAAACAATTTAGATTTGAACGTCAGGCGCACGTACACCAGCTTAATGTCAAGCATTGGACAAATTTATAGAGTGCCCTTTAAATATTTGTTTCGAATCTATCTTAAGAACTCGACATTAATTGTTGTAGCAGCGAGCTCTGAAGTATCGAGACAATCCGTGGTAGTTGTTTGCTAAACTCCAAACCGTATCGATGCGCAAGACCAATTGGCGTGGAAACGATTGAACATTTGTGAAAGGGCTTGCTTTCAAGTAATTCTACATTGTAAATTAAATCAAATTGTTTACTGGGTAAACGCAATAATTTATATTTTTGTGTATTTTTTACAATTTTAACCATAAAAGTTTTGTAATTAATTTCAAATAAAATAATGTATGTAGATGACACATTTATACAATTTACATGAACGAACGGAAAACGTGTCCCGTTTCGTGTCCCTTTTGCTCTTTTCTTCCATTCTCATTTCCCTTTAGTTTATCGTCGTCGTTGAGTTCGTCTTCTTCGAAGCATTACAAAAGTTTATTTCAGTTTTATTTTTTGTTTTTTTTTTTTTTTTTTGTAAAAGTGGTGTTTTTTTTAAAGTTAGAGTACTTTATGTATGTGTACGAACCAAAGCTGGCAACCGAAACGAATTTCGGTATGGTTATTTAAATATTTTTTATTTCGCTATCAGTATTAAACTAATTGTTTTTTCGGCAACGGTATTTTAATTATATTGGTATACCGATACAGAAATTGTTTTTACCGGTAAAGAAATATCGACTTTACAATTTTTTTAACATAACTAAAGAAGAATTTTAAAGTACATAGAAGGGGTATAAACACCTTAGATGGCATATTTTTTACATGGTGAACATAATGAGGGGGGATTTTTCTCTAAAGTATTGTAAAAATTCTGTTATCCTTGCAAAATTTAATTTTGATATATATCGCAGGGACACAACAAAATTAGTAAGAATGATCAAAATGGTGTACGAAAACGTCACGATATAAGTCCGATAAAGTGGAGTGAACAGCAAACCGAAGGCGAATTCATACAACGTGGTCTTATTTTTGGAAAACGGAAACAACACTGTAAAATACTTTAAGGCTGTGTCAAAATAATACAACACTAAAGTAAACAAATTACCTGTCCACTAACACACAAATATTTAATTATAAATGTAAAAAAAATACCAGCATATCATTTTGCCATCTATTTAGTTAACAGCTGTTGCTTACGTGTCACTATTTCTGAAAAAAAATTGTTAAAAAAAAAAAATTCTACAGAAGTCCCAAAATTTTAAAAGAAAACACAAAACTGTATATGAAATTAAATTTTTTCAAAAATACATAAACAAAAAACGAAAGAAAAAATGGAAGACTTGGCAAATGGTTTTGTTAGTGTTGCCAGAATAAAAATAAAATTAATTGTCGCTTTTCTAGTGATGACACGTAATTATTAAATATTCAAAAGATATACTGGAACAGGGATGATGAATCACATTTAATCATATTATCACATTAAGTAAAAAATTGTACTTTTTTGACCCTAATTGTACTAAAAATATGTATTACGGCCATTTTCACCAAGTTCAGTTAAAACTAACCTTTAATTAAAGTTCTGGTTACCAATATATTTTGACAGCTATAACCGATAGTTAATTATAACCGAACTTGGTGAAATTGGCCGTTATTAGTTTTATTATTGAAATGACAGAAAATGTACGAACATACATATGTTCATTAAAATTCACTTGTACTATACAGTGTACACTTATACATACATACATACGTATTTGCAATACACCTTTGGCAATTAACAAAAAAATCTGGCATTTTTAAAGTTGATAGTGGAATAGGGTATTTTAATATTCCTCTTACTCCCACTGGAGACTAGGGCGCCAAAGTGGAACAGGGTATAAATACTTTTTAACCAAGTCATAATCCCAAAAAATATATTAAGAACGAAAGAAAAATCGCCATCACACGTACCAATTTGAAAGCCCAAATCAATTTGAATTTTTATTCAGCCGATGACCAACCACACCTCTAACGTAACAAATGGTTATACAACTTGATCGAATTGTGCAACATGTCGCAACATGTGGGGCCGCACTATACCCGGTTTCCATACTTTACTTTAAGAAATCAAGCTTAAAAGTTTTCGTTTATTAATAGCAACAAGATTCATTAGCCTGTAGTGAACCTTTTGTCTGAATTAAATTTTTTTTTTTTTTTTTTATAATTTCCTTAGCTTATCCCGCGAAGCTTTATGCTTGTCTGCAGGAAAGAAACCAGAGTCTCAGGCGGGAATCGAACCCGCAACCCCGGCGCAGATAGACTAGCTCGCTACCAGCTAGTCTACCGCGGCACTCCAATTTAGCATCAGCAAACTCATTGGTCTGCAATTAGCTCCTTTTTGAATGACACAATTTAAGGGTTGTGAACAACCTTTTCACCTGAGATGCAATATTCTCAAAAAGGCACTTTCTACGCTTTGTTTTAATCATATATTGCTACGAAAAAATCCTTTCCATATTCGCCGACGAATGTTAGGTAGACAATATGCAATTCTTCTAATATTTGGAAATGTTTAAATTGTACTTAATATGTCATTGGAGTACTTCAGTACTTTTGCAATGCAAATAGTACTGAAAAAAGTACAATTGTACTTACTTTATCATCCCTGTACTGGAATAAAGTAAGATAAGAACATATTAATTTTAAAGATTATAACATTTATGGCGTTTACCACAAATATCTCTCCAAACCAAGATACGCATTTTCCATGACTGTGTTAAAGTCCCTCTGTTATATGGTAGTGATTGCTTACAACGAGCCCAATCGTTAAAAACGATTCAGTCACAAATAAATAAGTTCCTGCGCCTTATATGTCGTATTTTTTGGCCGAATTTAATTTTAAGCATTGAGCTGTGTAAGAGAACCAATGAGATACCAATGAAAGGCGAACTAAATAAGTCACGGGACGAAATCAAGAATTATTGCTTTAATAGAAAAAGATGGAATAACCTTGTAGAAGCCATATTTTTCCTTGATGGATGAATAAATAAAAAAATATATTGCACAGTAGAATAATTTCAATTGTTCAGCATATGTGCTGATGGAAAATGTGTTTTTTTGGCAACCGAAACTAATTTCGGTATCGTCACCGATGTTTAAGTATTTGTTATTTCGACATCGTTAACAATACCGGTATTTAAGGAGTAAAGTTATTAATAACGGTTTAGGTTGCCAACCTTATTTTAAGTATCGAATACTAAGTTTAAATGTGGCTGTTTAATTTTTGTTTTTTTTTTTTTGTGCGAGTGTTTTTGAGGAGTTTTTTTTTGGAGCAATAGACACACCGTAAAGAAAACTTTTTTTTGAACTTTAATTGCCAATTATGTGGGATTTAAAATTTTGCGCTGCTACTGCTTTAAGAGCTGTAGCGATTGTCTTTTGCTTTTTGGTATTTCAAGTTGAAATGACCAAAAAGAAAAGGAATCTCTATAATACTTTAAATAAATTTTAATTATGGAATAAGTGGATGTGCCAGCTACCATGATTATTAAATGATTTATTTTCAAATAAAAAAAGTACGAGGATGGGCAAAGTAGTTTCAAGATTTATTGTGCGTTGAAGCAAATTTTAAAAGTAATTAAGTATTCTATGTTTGCCCTTGAATGGACCACAATAGATAGGGGTATACATAGAAATTGTATGGCTGACTCGTGGCAGGCACTACCTTCAATCAGAATGGGTTATAATATTATAGGTGTTTCGCTCCCGGAGAAAGTAAGCAACTTATCGCACATAAATTTCATCTTATTGCTAGAACAGAGAGGGTTCGAAGAAACTAGCTGTAGGGAAACCTAAAAATTCTGGCCCGTTTTAGATGAACAAAAGACTCACCGGGCTTAAATGCTATCCAGACTTCACTTTAGGAACCTAGTTATGGTTATAACTGAGCATTGGCCTATTGGAGAATACGCCCAAAGGCTAGGGCTCCTTTAAAATGACTTGTGTAGAAATTGCGGTGACTAGGATGAAGAGGAGTTATCAGAACACCTTCTCTGTCTCTGTCATTATCTTAGAAAGAATATTGCTCAGCACTGTTCATAGACATTTCCCAAGCATTCGACAAAGTTTGGCATGATGGGCTGATCATTAAAATAACACGAATGCTTCCACAAAACACTCACAAACTCCTTGAGAGCTATTTAACTGGCAGAACTTTCATGGTTAGATCAAAAAACCAATACTCCCCCACCAAGAAAATATCTGCTGGTGTCCCTCAAGGCAGCATATTAGGGCCGTTACTGTATATAATATATACAGCTGATATGCCAACTAGCCCGAGCACACACACTTCTACGTTTGCAGACGACACAGCATTTATTAGTGTTAATCAGGACCCAAAAGTTGCATCGCAGCATTTACAGTCCCACATCAATGAACTAGAAGCCTGGCTAGAAAAATGGAAAATAAAGGTTAACCCGGCTAAATGTGCCCACTTAACTTTCACGCTCAGAAGACAAACGTGCCCTGCTGTAAAAATAAACAACATCACTGTTCCGGTAGAAAGCCATGTTAAATACTTGGGAATTCATATAGATAGACGCCTGACCTGGTCTCGTCATATTGAAGCGAAAATAACGGCTATGAAACTTAAAGCAGCTCAACTACATTGGCTAATCGGTCGAAACTCAAACTTGTCCTTAGACAACAAAGTTCTCTTATACAAGTCTATCATAAAGCCAATATGGACATATGGCATCCAATTATGGGGTACTGCATGCGCATCAAACATCCAGAAGCTACAAAGAAGACAGTCTAGGATATTACGGCAAATTGTCTGCGCCCCATGGTATATACGTAATGACATGATCCACAGAGATCTTAACATCGCTACCATCCAGGAAGAAATTAAAAAGTATTCAGACAAATACATTGATAAACTAATGGTCCATCCCAACTACCTCGCTCGGGATCTAATAAAGTTCGAAGGTCACCGGAGGCTGAAAAGATCCGACACTTTGAGCCTTGCAGGCTTTTTTGGCACTTGAATGCTATTAATTAGCGGTTACATTGGTAACGGCTAACAAATACAAATAAGAATTAGGATTAAGCTTTGAATACATATTGTAATTTTCGACAAGAAAGATTCAATAAAACAAAAAAAAAAAAAAAAAAAAAAAAAAATATCTTAGACTAAAACCGTTTGGCCGAAGAGCTCTTATTGACAAAACTTGTCTCACAAACGTTGATTTGGATAGAATACAATCCCTTATTGAGTCAACTGACTGGCGGAGTGAAAATGTCGGAGGACAGGTAACATAAGGCCAGGGTTTAAAAAACTGCAATCGAACCAAAAACTGTCGAAGAAAAAACAAAAATTTGTGAACAACTTTTAACTTTATGAGTTGGGTTGACAACAACTGTTTACATTTCATGAATCAAAAGTAAAAGCAATAGTTTTTCTACCTTGACTGCAGTTTTTAAACGCTGCATAGGAGCCCTTGAAGATAGTCAAACATGATTATGATGTGAGATGTGTGTTGGATCAAATCCAAAATTTGATTACCTGACTAATTTTATACCCTCCATTTTTAAAGTAGATTCACAAATTGTCAGCAGAAAAACTTGAAAAAAAAAACTGATAACCCTAGAATGTTAATATTTATTTGAATACATTTTATAATCATCATTATTTCTAAGTACATTGTTTATTACTATTCATTATTATTGATAATATTTTTTTACGGTTTTCTAACTGCTTATATAGCCATTCATTGCTGTCCATAAATAACGGGCATTATAGACATTTTGTTTGGTCAAACGACAGCAAACAAAGCAGAGAACATAAACAACATTTTCAATTGGATATTTTACCATTGAAAATTTGTGTGATTTATGACTTTTAAAGCCATATTATTTTGTAAATCTACTGTACAAGTAATAAATTTTACAATAAATATTTAAAAAAGAAAATGGAAAATATTCTAAAATTTCTTGATAATAATCGTTTGGCCTCGCAGTAAAGAGGTGGCATTATATAACAGGCATAACACACATGTATTAGAGATGTTTATTAATGCAAAAGCCTGAGCGTTAAATGCTCTTCTTAGCACTCTTTTACTGTATCAATTCCATTGGTGTATAAATAAAAAATGTAATCTTAATGCTGGCGTTATTTAAATGCCCTACACCATCATTGGTCGGAAGGGTATAATTCGATTGTGCTGTTGTGTGTAACACTTAAGCTACGGTCACACTTGTCAAATATTCGATGAAAAAAACGGAACCAACAAGCAAACTAAATAATTATTTCCTTTATTTCCAATATTTATTATGGTTATAATTCCTCATCTTACAGAAAACAGTTTTTTGCTATGTCTAGCAGTATAATAAGCTTTATTTTGTGATATTAAGAGTTTGTTAAATCTCACTAACTATTAACAAAAGTAGTGGTTACGCTTATTTGGTCAAATATTTAATAAGTGTGACCGTAGCTTTAGAAATATTAATTCTGAAACCAACTTTTGATATTCTGAGCGACTCAGAATCACCTTTTCAATGGATCGTATGTTATCTGTTTGACCGTCCGCCTGGCTGTTTGGTTGCTTGGCCTTGTAACAGCCGTAACTAAACAAGAGCAGAGGGCGGAACGTTTTTTTCTGCTTAGCTTTTACACTGATTTGGGATACCTAAACCAGAGCGTCAACGTTGTGTCACAACAGTAGTGTTATCTTTCTTGTTTAATAAATTTTGCATAATATAAATAAAAAATGAAGATAAAACCGCTAGATTGACCAAAAAATCGCTGAATTACCATTATGTATTTACCAAAGCGGTCAACTTTAATAAACGCGCAGTCCACATCTGAATTTCCAATTGCAAAGCGTTGACGCCGCACTACTTCGGAAAACTTCATACAAATTTAACGGGCATGACAATTTTTGACAACCAGAAAACGCTTGCCGCTTTTGCTAAGGTACGGCTGTAAGCTTTGTTCAATAAAACGCCCGAAATTTTGGAGATAATTTCATAAAAACATTATAAGTGGAATTGGGACGAAGCCTATTGAAAATGGTGCGTACCGGTTTGTAATTTCACAAAGCCCCCATACAAACTTCTTTCCGGAATAGGGACTTTGCGCTCATTGACCATCTAATAATGTTCTTGTTTGGATTTAATTCGACCGAAATATATTTTATTGCAACCATAATTACTTTAGCAAATTTTTTTTTGGAATCGGTTCATCTTTGACCATGGCTGCCATAACAATATCACTTCTGAAAAATAGCTTTTAATATCATTGGCTTGTCATTATCTTTTAAGGGCATTCAAGTTGTTTTGTTTTTCTGCTTTTCGTGCGTTCTCCTTTTCGTTGGCTTATGGCTTGGCGTTATACAGTAGCCACACGCAGAGAAAAAACTTATTTAAATACAGTCACCTCCAACAAAACAATTTTTAAAGAAAATTTTAAGCATTTTATGTTTAATTTTACCATATTATGGTCATCAACAACTATATTATGGCTTAATTAGTCCTTCGGCAAGAAGCCACAACCATATTACGGTTGCCTTTAATCATGATATGGTTCAATATGACAATAATTTGTTTTTGAATTAATAATAGTATTTTCCCCTTTTCCAAGAGCAACATGCTATGGTTGAAAACCAATCATGCTGTTATAAGTGTTAAGCTAATTTTATTTATTATTTACCATAACATGTTCATAAACAACCATAATATGGTTGTAGCTTCTTGATGGAGGACTTTTTTAACCATAAAATTGTTGTCGACAACAATAATTTGGTTTAATTTAACATAATATTTTTAAAATTTTCTTTAAAAATTGTTTTGTTGGGGGTGACCATATTTGTACATGTTTGTCTGGATTCAGATGCAGTTTTTCGATTGTTTTTTAACCTGTTTGCATGGACCATTTTAAATTCAGAAGCTGTTCAATTGAATGCTTAAATTGATTAATTATGAAGAGCCTAACAGTCAGAAGCGGATGCTTGAAGATTTCGCCGTCCTTTACAAAGTTTTGGGCCGACCGATGTCTTGATTTCCCTAATACCCTAGAAATTTGGTTTTATTTTTAATCAAACAAACGTTATGAACAAAAACTATTCAAACAAAACTGTATCGCATTTGTATAGAACAAATTGGGGTTCTATTAAGAAATAAATCTGCATGAGCTAAATGTAGCCGCTTTATAATTTTCCTTGCCGTTATACTAAGCTTCCTGCATCTCCTGGGGTTGTTCTTATATTCCTTGAGATGAATACGTATTTAAAAGAAGCAATTTTAAAGTATTAAAGTAAAGCTTAGATATACCACTTGCTTGAAGTTTAAATGACTAGATTGTTCAAAAATCCTGGGTTGGAAGACACCCAATCAAATACTATGGGAACTAGTAGACCCCTGAAAAATTGTTTACGAATGTGAAACGTTCGCTGATGACGCTCAACCTTAATTGTTGGGAAGCGGGGTCTCTAATATTTGACCTGGGGAACGGTTCGCTCTAAATGCTGAAATCATCTAGCAGAGCAATAGCTGCACAGCTTCGATTTAAGTTTTAACGAACAATTGGAAAAATCCCTAAACTTAACAAGAATATCTTTTTTCAACTATGCAACATTTTAAACAACCTATCGAATATATCAATTATAAAACTATAAAGTCCTTTTTACCATAAAAGTATTAAACTAAATTGCACAAGACTCAAAACGCGATTTGTTAAAATATTGAAAACATATTTAAGGCAAATTTATTAAACCTCGACTCCATCTCCTATACCAACCCCATCAATTTCCACTATCCGCTCAAAAAATAAAAGGACATCGTGTTCAGAAAAAAAAAAAAAAAAACTGATTGTATAGTATGTGAGAGCATAAAGCATAAAAAGCTAATACATAAAATAATATTGCTCATAGTAGCAATAGCTGTGGCAAGCAGCATCATACTTAATGCTACCGAGTATAAAAACAAAAAAGCGACAAAAGAAAACTTTAGTAAATTATACCCATTTCCATATATTTAAAATGTTCATATATAAACTGATTCAGTGAGTGGAGTTTGTCTGGGTTTTTGTTTCATTTTGTGCAAATTTTTTTTTTTTTTCTGTGCCAAAAGGGAAAAAAGTGCCATTACAGCACGATTTACCATGAAAGTGTGCAGCATACGACAAAGAAAAAAAAAAAGAAAGGAGAGCAAAATATATACATTTAATAACAAAATATTAAAAACTCTCAAAATAAAAAGCATCTGACAAAATTTTTTTTTTTTTACAAAATATTACAAGTATTCTCAGATAAAAGAGTGTGCATTTGTATGTGTATGAAGTCTATTTAACATTCAAAAACGAAAAAACTGATTTATATATGGTTGGTATTTAGAAATTATTGGTTATATTTTAGAAAGCCATATCTCGTTTTAACTAGGAAATATATTAGATATTTAGCATCGAGCTTTTTGATTTAAATTTCATAGGAGAGTGAAACTACTGTTTATTTTTTTTTTTTTTGTATTAACTATACGAGTTATAATCAAGGAAACTATAAATACACTTATAAAATTATTACAGTAACTGATTGTGGGTTATTAAATTATTTTTTAAAAGTAAAAACTATTCAATTTTACGGAATATGCTATTTAATATATAAAAAAATTAAAAATTAATGTAAAAATCATTTGTTTTAAATGAAATGTAAATGATCCGTTTTTTAAATGAATTTTAAGTTGTTTCAAATGAATTTTCGTTTGAATTTAACTACATAATTTTTTGAGTGTATGTAATTGCATGTTTTTCCTTGCGCAACCAAAGAAGGCAGAAACAATATATTTAGCCGTTTTAGAGCTTTTCATGATCGATTCGATCGGCATCGATTTGTTAGTGCATATTTTACCGTTTGCAGCATTTTCTTGCATAATTTACTTTAAAGAGCTTTTTGCAGCATTTTCTAAGTTTTAACGCATATTTTGCGTTTTTAAAGCATATTTTTGTACATGTTGTATTTTTGTAGATACCTTCAAGAGCTTCCGCAGCAAATAAAATACATTTTTTTGCGCAATTGTGGCTTTTCATTTTTAATCGTGTTGCTTCAATTTCGTCATCGTTATTTAATTTTTACTCGAAAATTGTAAGACAAAGCAGGTTGTCATTAAGTCCCAATTTACACTAGGGACATTTCTTGCCGGACATTTCTTGAATGCTCATTTAATCTTACATATGAAACATTAGAAGTCAGACAGAAATTAATACATACTTGTATTTAAACTACGAAAAGTAAGAAAGAGAAATGAAAAAATGTCCAGTACAGATAGTCATGTACTACACACTTTACCTTTTCGACCCCTCGCCATCAAACTTCGTCTGTCCGGCAAGAAATGTCCCTAGTGTAAATTGGAACTAAGGATACATTTTATTTTTAAACTTAAAATTTTATATATGAGCAAAATTTAAGAAAACCTCAATTTTATACGTTTTTGACGATGTGTGTAATTCATAAAAATATTTTAGTATAAAGTTCGAAAAAGAATCACTTTTTAAAGTGATCGAACGATGTCCAGCCGTTCGTTATCTCGCGAACTAAGCATGAGAGATCAATTAAATGCCAAGCTTATAAAATATAATTAAAGATCTGATAAAAAAAAAATTAAAGAAATAAAAGTGAAAACTTTAAAAATCTACGGAGAGAATTTTTACCTTAACACGATTGGTTAAAAGCCAAAACAAAGTAAACTGAAAGCAGCTGTTTTCAAATACGTATAACAAATTTGTTATTAATAAGATTTCTCTCTGCCGTGCTTGGTTTCCACTTTTTATTCTTGATAAATACACTGAAATTTATTGTTGAGAGAAAAGCTAATTCCTGTTAAACTGTTAAACGAATGGGAATCAAACATTCAAACTTGCAAACGATATTAATGACAAAACACCAACAATAAACAGTGAGTTTATCTTTTCTTGCATCCATGATCTAATGAAGTCTGATGTATTTTGAACAGTGTTCGAAAATAAACCGAACTTTATTTTGTGTTCGGCTCACACACCCAGGAACGATATATATATATTTTAAGGCCTCCAAAGTATTGCTGTTTTCTCTGCCTCTGGGATAGCCGGGATCGCAAAAACCACTACATAAAAAAGGATTGGAAAATAAGAGCCATAAGCACCTTAGGCCTACATAATGTAAGGTACCCTGCATTGATTAAAAAGGACAATGTAATTTTGCCACCACTACATATAAAGCTCGGCTTTGTTCAAAATTTTGTTAAAGCACTAGACAAAGAGAGAAGAGCCTTTGATTATTTGAAAACAATATTTCCAATACCTTTCGTGTGCAAAAATTGGCGAAGGGGTTTTCGATGGCCCTCAAATTAGAAAATTGCTTCTAAGTTCTAACTTTGAAGAGTTATTATCAGCAGATGAGAAAGCTGCTTGGAATTCATTTCGACATATTGTTTATAACTTTCTAGGAAATACCAGGAGTCCAAATTATAAAGAAAAAGTCCGTGATTTGATTGAAAACTTTTCAAAAATCGGTTAATTTTAAATGAATTTTCTTATTCATATTTGTTCATTTTTCCTAATTTCTTATTTAAAAATACATTTCTTGCACTCGCATCTGGACTTTTTTCCGGAAAACCTTGGTGCCATATGCGACGAACATGGTGAACGATTCCATCAACAACTTAAAACCATGGAGTAACGTTATCAGGGCCTTTAAAATGAAAATATGATGGGAGATTTTATTTGGTTTCTTACAAGAGAATCAAACACAAAAAATCATAGGCGACAAAACAAAAGTCGAAATTATTTTTGGTTTATGCATTGTAAATAGTGTTGCTTAAAAAAAACGTTGTTTGTACTTTCACTTTATACCACAGTGTACCTACATAACTCTTTCTCTAGACACATATCGAGCCCTTATAGCAAAAATGATGTAACCAACAAAAATAAAATATTACAGGAGAAGGTTTTTTTTTTAATTTCTTTGCTTCAAGTCTAGGGTTTCGTTTGAAATTGCTTTTGCTCTTATTTCGTAAAGGTACTTCCCACAGATATGAGATTCTTAGAGATGATGCAAATGATCAAAAATTATCGATTTTCATCAAAAAACAAAAATCTAAAATGTTGTTGGTTGCATCATTTTCGCTATTAGGACTCGATATAGTTGTAACAATTGGTACCCACTATTTGTTATCTTCTTCGCTAACCCTAGGTAATGCAGAAAACATGTTTTTTTCTAAGATTAATTCTTTATTTATCACTAAGGTATTGGTGTCCATTTCAGCAAACAATTGTTTAGAAACCCAACCCCCATAAAACCATATACGTTGCCAACTTTTTAAGCCACAAACAACTCTGGAAATATATTTTTTTTAGCGATTTTAGGGAATATCACATTTCTTAAACTTTTTGGACAAGAAAATATTACTAAATATGGAGTTTTTTGCATTTATTTCATAAAAATGCGATATTACGAAAAATCCCTTTATATTAAAGATTTAAAAAAATCTGTCCGATTTTCCCTACGCTTCTATTTTGGTATCAAAAATACCTTCATGTAGGGATTTTTCCCTACTTCTGGTAACACTTTTGTGACACACCTTTTTCGTTACGATTGTCTGTCAAAGTAAGAAACGTCACGCAAAGCGATGAAGTTTTATCTGGCATGGCCTTCAGAAAACCTTATAACAAAACACATGTTATTTTTATATTTAGTTGTCACTGTTTATTTTTCTAGTATTCATAACGAAATGATAACTTTTAAAAACTTTGTCCGAGACGGAAAGTTACATTTTTTATTTTGCGTACAGATTTAAAAGATATGAAAAATTTCAGGATTATACTTGGTACCTGAAGTCATCAAAAGATACGAAAAATGTATCTTTCGTATTATAATGGCATCACTGCTTAGATCAGTAATTTTATCGACTAGTGATGTGGAATTTTATTTACTTTTACCCAATAGCAAATATGACTGTAAAGGATAAAGTTCAGAGTTCAGCTTTTGAATAAATCCACACTTTTAGTCAATTTCAACCCCCTTTAAAGATACACTGGATAAACTATTTGAGTCTACGTAAATTGCAAAAAAAAACACTTTTTGATTTGATTTTTTTATTAGTTTTTCAGTACGATTGGTTCCAAAATAGCGAAACGATTTAGCAAATCGAATATAGCCAACTGAGTTGTTATTTCTATTTGAAATAATAACCAGTCTCCATCAAATAATAATTTATTTATTTTATCCTACCTACATCAATATTATATTCCACCTTTCCAATTTCGAATATGTTAAACACGAGATTTTAATACATACATACATATGTATAACGGTATAGTTAGCTGTATGTGTTTATCGGTGAACAAGCGAGCATGCATGAATACCTAAATACCAGAGATGTAAAGGATTGCAATCGATTGAATTGTAATCACATTATTTTACGTTTATGATTGCTAATTATTTGATTGCATTCAAAACTGTAAATTGGTTGTACACAGAGAAAATATTAAAATTAATTTCAATTAAAAAATTTGTAATTTTCATTTATTAAAAAATGAATTACATTTGCCAAATTAATACTATTAATTAAATATTGTTTGATTTAAGCAAAATTTTACGCAGTTATTCTGCTGATATAAGTAGGCTTTTAATTTACCTGTGGCCGTATTCTGTAATTCGCTAAAGCTAAATCTCTATTGCTAAAAATCTAAAAAGTTGATTAAGCGATTTTTGGCTACGAATGCAATACTGTAACGTGCATTGCTAAATTTGGTATTGCCATAAAAATGTAATTCGCCGCATTTTAAGCTTTTAATTTCATAGCTAAAATTTTTCAATTTTGTATTCTCTAAGGCATTTTAGCGATCGAGATTTAGCTAAGCGAATTACAGAATACGGCTGCTGATTAAAGTTTTAATTTAAACTGATTTTATTTTTTATAAATGGTTTAATTGAAAAGAAAAATTGACGAACATTTTTCCTGTGTCCTATTTGATATTGTGAAATCTATACGGTCAAAAAAGATTGAATGTATTTTTTAAATCAATTTATATAAAAATTTGATTAAAATCTATTTGCAATACTTTAAATCAAATCCGGTAGTTTCAATTAAAATTAGATCAGAATCAAAATCTTCGTTCTTTTCAAATGAAAATGCTTCTGCTAGAAAGTAGCTGACTTATAATTTCTAATTTCCAAAAATTAAAAATTTTTGTTAACAGCCGCTAGATTTCAAGTGTGATTTATTTCGTTGGACGTTTACTATAGTTGGGATTTCAAACGAATTTATTGAAATCGCCTGCTTTTGAAAAAAGTTTGATTGCAATCGAATTGGCTGCATTCAATGATAGTTGAAAAGGATGATTGCAAACACAAAATATTGCAATCTTAACAAGATCTCATTTGAAAAACAAAAAATTAAATCAGCTTCTTTAAAATCATTTTCATATCAGTTCCAATAGATTGCAGTTTTTTACAACACTGCTAAATATCCATCATGTTTTGTCATAGTCATACATCTTTTTTTGTATGCTGATGCTTATATTTAATATGGTCGCCAATAAATATGCATAATACAACAATATACGTTAGTTTTTTTTTTTTCTCTAATCTTATTCCATAATAATTTTTTATTTTTTTTTTTTTTTTGTAACGTTCGGTTCGACAGTGATACTTACAGTTGATAAAAATGGAAAACCTTTATGGAAAATATGTTACCAAATAATAAATATTAAATAGATTTATGGATGATAGAATTTGTGTGATACGAAAAAGGCAGGCAAGCATGAAGGGAAAAGTAAAAATTGTATTGGATTTAATTTTTTATGTAGTTTTTTTTTGTTTAATATTTTAGAGCTATTCGAGTATTTAAGGAGCCTAAAATTATGATATATTTACATAAAATTTAAAAGCCGTGGGATTCAAAATTCATATATATAAATATATATATATATATATTTGTAAGAAGTAAATAAAAGCAGTTAAGAAGT
The DNA here is from genome assembly GCA_949318255.1 of Pollenia labialis. Taxonomy (NCBI): domain Eukaryota; kingdom Metazoa; phylum Arthropoda; class Insecta; order Diptera; family Polleniidae; genus Pollenia; species Pollenia labialis. The sequence goes on along the minus strand of OX439140.1, from coordinate 27,589,017 downwards.
GCGTTCGTGTTCTAGTGACTGGAGAAGAAAAACCGAAGATTTTAGTAATATTTGAAAAAGGGCAGTTTTTTTAACTCGATAGAATTTAAAATTGTAAAAAAATGACACAAAAATTTACATTTTATTAAAAAAAATGTCTTTGTTAAAATAGTGTTTACATATTTACAATAAATGTTTTCCTTATTTCCTAAAAGGCAAGTCTAAGACATGGAACCTTTTTAACCTTACGATTTCCTCACTGTAATCTAATAAAGCAATAGCCAGTGCATTGCTATGATTACTGAGCCTGTCAACGTATATTTTACTAAATTTTTTAATTTCGTCTCTAACTTTGGGTATTCGTAAATCTCGATGAATGATGTCATTAGACATATACCAAGGAGCGTTTGTGGTCATTCTTAATGTCTTAGATTGGTATCGCTGCAATATTTCAATGTTTGAGTTGCTTGCAGTTCCCCATAATTGAATTCTATAAGTCCAAATAGGTTTAAGGATAACTTTGTAGAGCATTACATTATTCTCAAGACTTAATTGTGAATTTCGACCCAGTAGCTAAAGCATTCTTTTTGTTTTGATATTCAACTGTTCCTTTTATGATTTAATATGATCTTTCCAGGTTAATCTTCTATCCAAGTGCATTCCAAGATATTTGACACAGTTTGATTGAGGTATTTGTGTCCTGTGAAGTGAGATTGAAGGGCAATTACCCTTTCTTAACGTAAAAGTAATGTGAGAGGATTTGTCAGGATTAACACAAATATTCCATTTATTTAACCATAAAGCAATATTATTTAAATGATCTTAGATAAATTTTGAAACTTCTGTTTGACAATTATTATATGTTATTAATGCTGTATCGTCCGCGTAGGTACCAACAGTAACATTATCTGACAATGTCATATCCGATGTGTATATTGTATAAAGGACACGGCCAAGAACACTGCCTTGCGGCATTCCAGCTTGTATTTCGCAAAGATCTGAGATTGATTCATTAATTTTAACATAAAAATTCCGATTACTTAAATATGATTTAAGAAGCAAGTAAAACGGAGCAGGAAGTATCATCTTTATTTTAAAGAGAAGACCAGGGTGCCATACTTTATCAAAAGCTTGCTTAACATCTTAAAACACAGCAGAACAGTATTGTTTTTTTTCGAATGCACTTTGAATAAAGTTAACAATACGATGAAATTGTTCAGGCGTACCATGTTTATTCCGAAATCCAAACTGATATTCTGGAATAATATTTTTACAATCTAAAATTGGTTGCAACCTTTTTAAAAAAAGCTATTCAAAAATGTTTGAAAAAGAACACAGAAGACTAATTGGTCTATAGGATGTTATTGCATTTTCTGGATTGTTCGGCTTTGGAATCGTTATTATTTCTGCACATTTCCATTGTTCCGGAAAATGACTTATGGCCGTTTTCTCATTACACGATTAACTTTTTTCCCAACGAAAAACTGCACATTTAAGAAATTTGGTTTTCTCAATGTCTCATTTGCTTATATTCTGTCGCAAAGCTAACCAGCACTCATCTGCCGATTATTTATTTTCCTTTTATTTGCCGTACAGATAAATTCAATCAGCTGACTCCCATCTTTTACATGTATTTTGAGAGGTGTTGCCAGCTTAAAACCATGTTTTTTGTCGGTATATTGAGAAACCCAAAATTGTTAACAGACAGTTTATCGGTCTGATAAATTTATGTTGACATTAAGTAACAGGCAGTTTGACGGTACATTGAGAAAATGGCCATTAGTCTTAGAATGTAGTTAAAAATGAGAGTTAGCAGTAGAATGGCTTTCTTAGGTAAAGCTTTAATAACTTTAGCTCCAATTTTATCAAATCCAGGAGTTTTTTTAACATTAACCCATTTACGTCCGCTGTGCCAATTTGGGAACACTTCATTATTTGCGGCTTATGACACAGTTTTTGGCATTATTCAATATATGTTTGCATAATCGATAAATTAAAAGTTCAGACATTTCTATAACATCAAAAAAATTTTTTTTTTTTTTTTTTTTAAGTTACCACTGTGCACTGTGGGAACACCTCTTTAATTTCCAAAAAAAATTTTTTTGTTTTTTTGTTTATACATATGTATGTAATGAATTTAATAATAAAATAAGAAATATTTTAGTTTTTGTCCGGTAGTTTTTGTTTGGGCTTAAATGGGTTAAGCATTGTAATTTCCCGATTTACTTCATTCGGGATTATATGTTTGATCCAATGACACGCCGTGTAAATTTTAAATGAAGTAGAAAAGCGGCTGGAGAACAAAATTCTGCAAACCAAAAATGACTTTGAGAGGGCCTCATCACTACTTCACATTTTCGTCATATTTCGAGCATTGCTGGCCATAAGTGAGGAATAATGCAAGCAATATTGGCTTTTCAACCGGCAATCGTTTGTGGTTTCTCAGCATAAACCAGAAACGTTGCAAAATCCCACAGGAAATAGTGGAGAGGTGTAAAATGCCAGGCCCTTATAGGAAAAAAAACAGATCTAAATCTCAAAATAAACTTTTGCTTAAATACAACGATTGTTGCGCTCGCCGGTTGAAACCACATCTCGCCCGGATTAATGTCACTTATATATTTTTTAGGACCTGCACTTATTGGATGACCCCCCACTAATGCATTGTATTGTGTTGGAACTAGGAAAATAGGTTATCGGAAGGAGGATAGAGGGAGTAGTGCTTGTGACCACTCGATCTTAACTTATTCATGTTGTAAGTGAGAGGGAAGACTTCAGCAGAAAGGTTTTTTCCACATACAAACAGTCCGGCCAAAATGTGAATTTTTACTGTAATGCGTTGTATGATGCACAACCGGCCATAAAGGCATACGCTCTTAAGGAGAAATGTGTATTACAAACAAACGAACGGGTTTTTGGAAGCAGATCCCTAATTTCATCCGAATATCATATCCCGTTGAAGTAACGATAAAAGACAAGAGAATAAATTAAATTGTAAATCATACAGCCATGGCGAATTAACTACATGTGGTGTCGAAAGGGCATCTGATTTTGACAATTCGAGCTCATTTGTTTTGATTTGTTAGTGTAAGTGTTTTGCTTAGCTATAAGCACTAACAATACAATGCAAAAAAAACCCTACATCGTTTCTGTTGTTTTTGGAATGTTGTAGTTCCGACACCACCTGTAATTGAATTCGCCTTGCTCTCCCGTATGCGATTGAGAACCTTCAAAATGGACTTTGAAGCACCGGCCCACACAATCAAATAATGTCGTTCATATTTTTTTTTAGCAAAAACAAAATCATTAATAAGGCTAAAATAATGATTTCCGTTGGCAGGCTGCGGCTTCATTTTTGAAGAATTAAGCCAAAGTGTTGATATTTTTTTTTTTGAATTTAATGGAGTCTATATGGGTTCTGTTGCGGATTGATCTAATAATTTTTTACTAACAACCCCTTTAAGCCAAAAATGAGCCTCATGGCTGAACGTAAATAAGCGTCTGTAAGTTGGGCGAATCGGTGACTGATTTGCAAAGTAATTTTGGATAATTTTATTGCTTTGTTCAAGCGATTATTTGCCAGAGAGTTTACCGGTCATAAATGTCAAGAAACCTTTTGTAAGGGCCCTTAGTGGACTACGATTCAAGTGCAACCTCTTCGTTTATAGTGTCAATAATTCTGATTAAGATTTTAATAACTTAAAAACCGATATCCATATTTATGATCTTATTCTTTGATTTTTAAACTATAGTTTCTATAAGACAATTTTACCACTACAAGTTTTTAAAAAATACTTTTAGACATTTTGTGCAAACGTCTGCCTTTATTCCGAGAGACTTCGATCAGATTTCTGTCCGACATTGAATATTCATACCGACTGTCTGGCCGCTTTCTGCTCGTTTTCAGATTGATATATTAGGGGGAATTTTTGTACCAATATTTCTAATAAATTTCTGAAATGTGTTTAACTAGACTTATTATTATTATTAATATTTTTTTGTTTGTTAAAATAATCACAATTGTCATTTAGTTGATAATAATTAAAATTTAATTTTTTTGACATATTTTATTATTCGAATTTATTTTAACAAACAGAAAAATGTACTTTAAGACATGAAAAACAGAAGTAAAGAGGAACATGTAAGTTAATTAAAATAGTTAATCATTCACAACAACAAATTTCGATCCAGCAAGTAAAAAGAACATTTAGTTTAAAGATTGTGATGGACTATTAACTGCCAGTGATAACCAGCATTTCATAAGTGGTTACTATCGAATCATGTCAAATCAACGTGGGTTCGATTCCCCGGTAAGTCAAGAATGAAAAATTATAAATAGATTTTAATTTATTTCATTGTTGTAAAATTCCTTTCTGCATAAAAATAATTTAAAAAAATTAAATTTATTAACTTAACCCCCAATTTCACCAAGTTCAGTTAAAACTAACTACTACTTATCTGCCAGTTTACAATATTTTTTGACAGCTATTTGATAGTTTATTACTACTGAACCTGGTGAAATTGTGGGTAAGCCTGATTAAAATAAAACAATTTGGATAAAAAAATAAATAAATTCCTTTAGATATCTGTCAAAAAAAATAAGAATATCGGCTTATACATACATCAGAGTTTTCCATGCATTTTTCATTACATTTCTATCAGAAATGCCGGCACAAAGAGCACTATTTTCCACGACATGTCTACCAGACTAAGTGTTAACCAATTTATACAATTTTTGGTACAAAATCTGTTGGAAGTCGTATACGATTCCGAATTTTTTGTCGACGTTTTTCTCAGATATCTTGAAAACTTCGAACTAGTTTGCTGACTGGATTTAAATCTTTTTTTAACATTTTAATAGACCAATTAAAATATAGATTTATACCAAAATATTGTTTAAGTAAAAAGTCCTTAAATAGTCCTCTTTATTTTAATCTACAATGTGGAATTTTACCAGTAAAACTCTCTACTTTGAAACTTATCTTTGAAAAAATTTAATCGCTTAAATTTTAATACTTTCAATTGCATAGAAAAATTTATCAAAGTTTTTGTTTTATTTTTTTCTTGTATAATAAAATGTCACATGTAATGCAAACTATTTTAACATTGATATTTTAACATTGATCATAAAAAAAAAATAAAATAAAAAGGTTATAAATTTTTAATACACAGACCGACAAATGTTATAATTAGGGAAGTAACGATATGCCTTTTTGCCGATACTGATAGTCAAAAGGAAATATCGGCGATAGACTGAAAAATAAAACAAATCATTCCATTCGTACTTAAATCAAGCCGAAGCGGTACGGTCAGTACGGATTTTCATCAAGTACAGAAGTAGGAAATACTTAACTTATCCATATTTAATTCCGAATTCGTACTTAAAACAATCCGAAATCGGGATTGACTTAATTTAAAGTGAGATAAGATTAATCTCAAACTGTGCTGGCTTCAAGAATTTCTAAGACGTTTTAATCTCGATTCGTACTTCAAATAATCTGAAAGTGAGATTAGATTGATTCTAACATAAACACTTACCCCACAGAACCAGGGAGAAAATTACGTTTTTACTTACTCGTTACCCATGTTTATTTTACTCTTGTTGTATTCCGCTCTTTGTTCACAGAAGAATTCTCAATATTAACATGGTTTCCGTAAACATTCTACTTTAAACATTTGGTGTGTTTAACTAAATAATTTAAAAAAATAGAATATGGGAATTATTGCTTCCTATTTTACTTTTTATAATAAAATAATCTATATTTTTGTTCTTGTAGTCCTGTTGTTGTGTCTTCAACAAGCTTTTGTAAACACACGCGTATGCACGCATATTAGTTTGCTTAAGTTATTTCATTTTGAATTGTTTTAAGTACTTTTTAGTATTATCCGTACTTATTCGACTCGAGATTAAGTAAGAATAAAATACTGAAATTTAGTACGAGTTTTTTCTTTCTGTTTACCGGGAATATAAAATTTAAATTTAAAAGAAAATTAAGTTATTTTTTATTATGCAAAATATTGTGTTTGAGATTTTTAATATTTAAAACTGATATTAATAATGTTTAAAAACCACCAATTGAATTTAAATTCATGGTAAAAAATTAAAAAAAGTTAAATTATTTTTGGTGTTAGATATTATTAATTTAATATTAATATTTACTTTTGCAGAGATACGCGATTTTGCGAATGGGTTTGAAGCAGTATCTCAAGCCTGGTACTCTGTTCAAATTTGTAGAAAATGTTGAGCAACATTAATAATTTCACACGAAAATTTTGGCATGTATCAATGTTACCTTTCATGCTAGTTTGTACAATTTGACGTTTTTATTCCTGCAAAGTATGCGACATTGTTTTGCGTATCTTAACAAACCGCACATGTATTTAACTAAAAATTATTTTTTTAATTAAAAATTTATTAAAAACGAATATAAATATGGATAAAAAACTGTTAACGGTTGTGTTATTTTAATTTTTTATTTCTTATTTAATAATCAGTTGATACTTATTCGCTTTTGCTTAAAATTGCAAGTGAAATAAGTGCAGCTTACATTATTTCGCAGTTGTAAAAAAATTTTTCCAGAAACATTAGGGACATTTTTCACAAAATGAACAGAGTACATGTTTGTATACATGTTGATAGCAGTGTTACCACCAGCAAAATTCAAAATTGCACTTGAGCTGAAGCGAAATTACCCGATTTAAATAAAATTACACCTGATATAACACTGAAGTTTTATTTAATAAAAATACAACAAACTCATTGAAAGAAGATCAATATTAGTCAAACTGTTAAGATTCTTATTGTAATTTTAAATAAATCAATAAAAATGACTTAAAAACAATTAATAAAACTCCTAAAATAATGAGTTTAGATTCCGCAGTTGGTTGCATATATCTAGGAAAAGCTTAAAAAGTTCATTGCAATTCCTTTATAATGGTTTTTTTTTAGCCCCATAGACCTTACGAAAGGTTAGCTATCAAACGAACTGTCATACTGCTTTCAATTGCACATCATCATGAATGGATTCATTCTTGAACAACGCCACCAAATTATCCAAGTTTACTTTGAAAACAGCCATCGATTTTCGAAATTGAAGGTAACTTCATGATTAAACTGACGCAACTTATTTTTTCACAAATAAAGGCGATGTGTTGATTTAGAGAAAATAAACTGTCAATTTGACCTCAAGGCCCTGCGATGTGACATCTCTTGATTGAAGTCACAGGTTTATGCTGATTAAACAGCAGCAATTAACGTCTTGGAGGTTAACAGTGTTCATTTTATTTGTGACAAGCAGCCAGCAATGCTCAAAAAAGAGAAACAAAATTGGACGTCTGCAAGGCGTTTCGTCAAGGACAGTCGCCGCTATTTGTTTGAAATCAGTTTCAATTAGTAATGCCGTGTATTAATCTGCGATTTAAATTATTTATATTGTGTTGTCTAAAATTTTAAATTTCATGGTCTTAAAAATACCCGTTTTACCTTATTTAGTAAATAAAATGCCTGCTGTGTTTTTTATATATACACCTGTCTCTTTCGTAATTCAATTTTAAACTTTAGGTTCTAAATCACTATAAGAGGCATCTTAATCCAAATCTAAGGCACCATCTTCATTCATTACACAATTTTGAAAATATACATTTATTGATTAAAGTCTTTTCTTAAAAAGAAACCGAAACTTTGGTCCAAAAGACTGTGCATTTTTTAGCGACAATATTTAAAAGAAATAAATGTCATCACTGAAATGGAATCTTGATTTTATTTGGGTATCTAAAGTAAGAATTTCATATTACACCGGGATAACACCTAAGAGAAATTACCCACGCTCTACCCACGACGGTAAAAATTATACCAAATTCGGGTAATTACCCATAAAGTGGCAACACTGGTTGATAGAGACATTATTTCATGGATATTCCGCACAAGTTTGTTCATATGCGTTTTGACAGCATTTCACGTGAAATGTTAAACACAGGCTTCAGATGCGACAGAACTCATTTGAAAACAAAAGTTTTCTGCGCCATGATCTTAAATTTTTGAGTATAACTTTTCATTCCGTCGGTAAACAAGCAGATATGAACCTCTAGAAATACAAGTAGGTCTAAGGTATCTCTAGAATTCTTCTTAAACTGGACCACAAAGGATAATCCTTCTCGAAATTTTCCATTAACATTTTTAAAAACACTCCAACGGTCAGTTCTAGCAGACTTATCCGAACTTTTACTAAGTATAAGGGTGGCCGTTTCTTCAAAACTTTCGGAATGCAGATTCATGTTAAGTAGCCCAATAAGCCGTTAGTTGTTATGCAAAAATAAGCATTCAAAATTAAATTGTTTTTTTAAACTTTAAAAAAATATCGTAGTATCGCCAGTAAAATATCGCCGATACCTTTATGTCAGTAAATCCGAAGTCTCGCCGATATATCGGTACCGCTATTCGTTACATCCCTAATTATAATACGTTTATGACGGTTAAAAAAAATATGAAATATTAAATTCACTCCCTGCATCTACAGGATTTTGTGCGAGAAATATTAATTTTAAGCCGACTATAATAATTTTTTAATTTTTTTTCTATTAATTTTTCCCTTCAAGTTTTTTACGCTTTTTTATATGAAACACGAGATAAAACTATACATTTTATATGTCATGTAATACTTCCACGTGTTTTGTAGTCCTACAGGAAAAAATCAATTTATAAGTTTTTTAAACTGTATTTGTAGATTGCAGGCTTACATATATTAAATTGAATAAGATTTGCAAGAAACTGTAATCTGAAAATAATAGAAATGGAAAGCAGCTGAGTGTTTTTTTTCAAATCTACAAAAGCAAAAATAATTAAAAAAGAACCCTACCCTACACCACAGTATTAACATGCAAATTGTTTTTATGTGCACCCTATTTAGGACTCATGGGCAGTCATGAACCTACTAGAAGTGTTATCAGTTCGCCCGGACTTCAGTCTTATAAATGTATGTTAGAAAAACTAACTGCTTGATTAACGATTTCGAACGTCAAAGTTTGAATAGAAAATTTTAAAATTTTGTTTTTTTTTTTAAATTTTTTAAATTATCTATGCAAACGTTATTGTTCGAAATCGATGAACAGGCTGTAAAAGTAAAACAATCATGTAAATTAAGTCACTTGTTAGATTGATATTTCAACCTACAGAAATATTAAATGCATTAAGAGCACAGATATTTCTTAATATTTTCAAAAATAAAGTTTGCTGCCTCTTTTTAAAAAGAAAATGAAACGAAAGTGTTAAGTGTTACGTGCATGATAAAATGCTGATAGTTCCTTTGTGGTAAATTCATTTCACTACGCTCTTTTCCTAAAAATTCGAATGAAATATGCCAACAGTTTGTTCTGTTGTTTTTAATTCTTCATTTTTGTTCGACTTTGTCAAGATTGATACGAATTTGTTAACTTCAGTTATCCTCCCCAAAATACATCTTATTTATGGAAATTTCAAATAACTTAACTTGCTTTCTTTATGGATAAGATTTCTCTTATTTCGCAATAGTACCCATAATTTGAAGACACAAACATTTTCTGAGCTTTTATATTTGGTAAATTTAAAATTTTTTATTGATACTGCATCACCATTGTTGAATCCTTCCACCACATCTTTGCGTTGGTAAAAGTTTTCAGCATTCTACATAATTGCTTTCAACCTCGTTTACCACCTGGTTTTTATAGGCTGTGGAGAAGGACAGAAATAGGGATACTTCTCTTTATATTCGGCTACACGCGGAGGTGATTAACAAAATATTTTCTTCCCATAGGAAATCAATAACTAAATATTATCAAAGTTGTAATGCATGACGAAATAAAGCAATGAAAACCAGTTTTATTTTTTAAAATATGCCACAAAAATATGCAATTTTGGCAATATATGCAAATATATGCATTCAAAGCAAAATATGCAAAAATATGCACCAACAAATCGATGCCATTTTACTGCAAATTTCTTGATTCGCAAAGTTTTTAAGAAAATGGTTAACTCAACAAATATAAATAAGAATTTAAATAAGAATATGCGCCTTGGTTTTAAGGTTAAGATTAAAAATCTGGTGCGTTCAGAACGCTCTCTCCTAGCTAGATCCATCAAAACTGGCCCAAGTAGGCATATTATTTGTCAACTTTATCCTGCTACTTTTAGGATTGTGCGAAACAAGATGGCCAGACGCAGGAGAAATCAATATAAAAATGTGGCGCTTTGTTCCTCTAAGGAACCACAGGACATAAAATAATTCTCGTTTATTTTAGGGGGCACACCTATTCTTTCGACCTTCCCTAACAACTTCTCTACCTAATGAGTCATATATTTCTCGCGAGATCATAAGCTGTGGATCATAGGCTGTGGAGGCGTCAAAAAAATAGTTCTAACTCCGACTCCATCCGCTGATATTTTTTAAGCCCGCCTACAACTCCGACTCCTACTCTAACCGTGATGCTAAATGTATAAGAGACTGACCCTTATTTGACTTTAAATTCTTTTTTTTTTTAATGCAGTACCTTTTAAATGGTTAAATATAGCAAGAAACTGAGCTTGTGCTTTAATATAGTTATTTACATATGTAAAGCACACAATTCTTTGTTTTTATACCAGTGAAGGGCAACACACATACTATCACATTTATGCTTGTGCGGAAAACGAATGACGCTCATCAACAAGACAGACCACACGAATAAGTTCATAGTGTACGCGTACAAAGGATTTGCAAAAGTGCCCTTCACTGTTTTATACCAATAGCGCTAAAGTGTGTAACACCTTAAAATATTGGTCCTACACCCACCTAAAAGTATACCGATCGCTTCGATGTCCGTCTGGCTGGCTGGCTGGCTGTTCATGTAACGTTGTGCGCAAAGTACAGTCTGTAATTTTAGAGGTAATTTGATAAAATTTATTGGCACAAGAACCAATCCTATTGAATCGTAGGTCTACGAGGGAAGATAGGGGGAAATTTCTGCCACTCAGAAACTATTAAACCGATTTTAATAAAATTGAAATCATACTTAGAAACATTTTTATATGGGCACATAAGCTATGCAGTTTTTTTTTTAAATAGGACCACAAGGGGAAGTAGGGGGCAATTTTTGCCTCTCACAAACTTTTAAACCGAATTTAATGAAGTTTATAAACATAGTTTAATCCATATTTATATGGGCCCATAAGCATAATGTGTTTTTAAATACAATTGTGTAGGTTATTATATGGTCGGGCTTGACCGACTATACTTTCATACTTGTTTTAAATGTTTTTTTATTTCTATTTTGAAAAATATTAAAAAAAATGATTTTAAATTTTTTATGCTGAAAAATTTTGGAGTCGAAATGGAAAGTTTTTGTGGAGACTCCGACTCGGCTTTACCAAATAATGTAAAGTGCGACTTTAATGTTTGTTTGTTGCAAACGAGCTTTAAAACGTACGTATATTTTAAAAAGATGTTTAAAGCTAAATAATTAAACACTTCAAAATATGCCAAGAACTAAATATTTTTATTATAATTCTTTGCATTTTTAAATCTTTTTTTCTGCTAAAATTTTTTTTATTCCCATTTTTATTCGAGACAGGGTTGCCAGATTTGACGATTTATCGTCATTTTGACGATTTTTTGTTCCGAAATTAGCAAAATGCCGATTTGCAGATTTATTTCTAAAAAGTGACGATTTTTTTCAGTCTCTAAAGTCTGAATAAAACATTAAATTTGTTGACAATTTCCTTTAACAGCCGTACCTTAGCAAGAGCGGAAGGCGGAACGTTTTCTTTCGCTCAGCTTTAACGCTGATATGCAATACCAAAGCAAGAGCGTCAACGTTGTGTCACGAACAGAAGTGATAGCTTTCTTGTTCAATAAAACCCACAAATTTTAAATAAAAATAGAGATATAAAAACGCTAGATAGAACAAAAAATAGCTAAATTGCCATTATTTATTAACAATAGCGGCAAACTTCACTATTAAACGAGCTGTCAAAATCGGTTTTTCCAATTGCAACAGCAAAGTGCTGTAATATGCAAGTCTTAAAAAAATTCTTTGATAATTTTTAGAGTACAAAAACAACAATGTTACACTTTTTTTATCTTTCGTCAAACCGTCATCGAATGAAATTACGACTGTCTGTATAAATCATATTTTTAACAATTATACGGCGAGCATTTCAAGAGTTTTAAGATAATATCTACATGGGTCATATACGATTCTTATCATGAAAGTCTAGATTGATTATCTGTACCCACGTCATAAAAGATTCCCACAATGATTGAAGAAGCATCATTCGCTGTGCTATAGAAACATCTCACTCGTGTTCCAGTTTTTCCCGTGTGACGAATCTTCTGCGATTATAAAATGCGGTCATCGACGATCAAAGACGCTCTTCATGAGACTCCCAGTAGCTTTTATACCATTGAAATTGCTAGCTGGGTAAAAAGTAAGCAATTATGTTTTTGTTGGAATGTTTTTTTTTATGAAAATCGAACAAAAATTGTTTAAAAAAAAAACTAAATTTTAAGTTGTTCGATTTTTTTTGACGATTTTTCGAAACTTAAAAGACGAATATTTTATTTTTTCTCAGGAAATTGACGATTTCCTCCCAAATTTATCTGGCAGTCTTGATTCGAGAGATTATTTGACTGTTCAAAGCGGGAACTTTTCTCACAAAAATGTTACAGACACACTTTTTCTGTAAATTGGCGAGTAATTTCCTTACGTGAGAGCTAGTCCTCGCCAAAATAAGTTACGGACACAGTGTAGTAAGAAAAACAGGGGTTTGTATCAATTTATGTCATTTTTGTTTCATTTCACATATTTCAATCGAAAAGTTTCTCGACGCGAGAGATACAGAATTTGGGCAGTCTATACAACTTAGAGTATATTTTTTGTTATAAACGTAAAGTTATATTTTTGTGAATGATACGTCGATTTAGAAATATAAACAAAAAAAAAAAAAAAACAGTGGGAGTAAAGGATTCACAAAATGCTCTGTATGAGGACAAGGAAGTTGCAAACTTTTCTGTATGCAATAAAAGTTCAAATTATCTGAAGGTTTTTTTTACCGTGATGATTTTTTATTAATCTTAAAAAACTATTATTAAATATAACAGGCGTTCGAAAAGGAAAAAGTATAAAGAAAATCATTTTTGTCAGCGATTATTTAATTTTAATTATTTTTATGAATACAGACATTAACTTAAAATATTTTTCAAATTACATAAAGTTCTGTGTTATATTGAGAAATTATTGACCTTATTAAAGTTTGTTTTTTTTTTAATTTAATTTAATAATCATGTTGTTCTCTTCTGTGTTCTGTGCTTTCTTTCGACGTAAAAATTTTATTTATTTGATAAATTAAGAAAGTTATTAAGAAAGTTATAGTTTCTATCAAAGCAAAGAGTAAGTTTATGTGAAAACAAACTAAATAGGAAAACACAAACTTTTGATGTTGTTTGCTTGCCACTAGAGATTGCAAAATCTCTTAACGGGGAAAAATGGGGAAAGATGCATATAGCTGTGAGCCAGATTTCATGAGCAAAATATTGATGTTAAATAAACATTAGCTCTGAAATTGCTCACAAGGTTTAAATGGACAGACATCCAGCTAGTCGAACACACGGCCGGGCATCGTAAGATCGATTCAGAAAGTGATTTTTCCAGTATGATTCTAATAGTAAGAATGTCTTTTCTTTGTTGTTGTAAATTCACATGCATGAAGTTTTGAAAGAAAATTTAAGAATTTAGTTTTTAGAAAGTTTCTACTCGAGGAGTTATCCGATAGCCCAAACAGTTAAATAAGTGAATGTTTAAACGCTGGTTTAGTTGAACTTAACTTGAATTTATATGTAGTTTAAGCTAAACAACTATAAATCGGTGTCCCATGTATTATATTTAGTACTACAATAAATCATGTCAAATTCATATGGTCTGTATTGGTAGTTAAAACGCCCGATTTTATGCGTTTAAGGAGGGTTTGTATGTTAACTGATTAATGCTGATTAATTTAAGAAGTATTCCGTTCAGTCATTTTTAAATCAATAAACATTTAAAATTCCAAACAAATTTATTTTTAACTGATTCTAACAGTTATTTAAAAAACTAAGTACATATTAATACGGATTTTCAGTTGCAGTTAATATTGTCCGTTGATTAAGTTAAATTCTCCTTTATGTAAAATTAAATGAAAATGTAATTTAAAGTAACGAGCAGTTCATTTAATTTTTACTGGCATGTTCCTTAAAAAAAATAAATTTTCAGTTATTTTATATAAATTAACTACCTAAAAATAAATGTTTACTTTTCTTTAAAAACGATGTGCTTGTTTTGTGTAACAAATTCCCCTTTTCTATTTGTTAAAATGATTTATTTAAATACATCAAATTGTGCTGCTGGTATCTTATAATTGTGAGTTCTTCTGTAAACAAACGAGGTCAGTACAACAAAAGTAAAACAAGTGTGTGTAACAGGGTAAGTAAACAATAATGTTCTCTCTCTCATTAGAAAAAACGAGCGGACACGTGTCTGTCTGGTGTTTTTTAGAAATTCGGCTCTTTTGTGGAGTAAACGAAAATTACTGAATTTAATAAAACAACTGAATATTTCTTTGTTTTTACGGAATATTCAGTAAATTTTTTGAAAGTTAATTTATATAAAATAAATAAAAATTTATTTGTTTTTACGGAACATGGGGTTGACTATTTGACAGTATGTAAAAATTAAAAGAACTTTTCGTTAAAAATAAATGAAAAATAAGTATACCGGTTTTTAACTGAATTTTCATTAATTTAATATTACAAATTCAGTTTATTTTACGTACATAATATTGTGAGTATAGAGATACTTATGTTGACTTAAACTAATTTTAAACCAAAAATTTAGCTTAACTTGCTCGGATTTATTAGCCCTAAATATCATTACTGCCACTCCTTTTTTTAATTTTTATAATTCAAACAAGTCATTAGTGGAATTCTAACTAACAAAACCCAATTTAGGTTTTGCTAGTCTAGCGAAAATTGCAAAAATTCGGAAAATTTGCAAAATAGCGAAAATTTTTAATATATCAAACAAGCCAAAAAATTTGATTATAAGTCGCTATAAGGAATTGCAAAAATTCGGTAAAAATTGCTATATTAGGGGAAAGTAAAAAATTAGTTATCAGCGGCATGATGGCAAAGTCTACTATTTATTTTTTGTGTAGATAAGAAAACACTATTAGTGATTTCCGTAAGCTGCATCTAAAATGTAATATTTTTAATGATTTTTATAAATACCCAAATATATTCCCAAAAAACAAATTTTTTAATATTATTTTGCAAAATGAATATAAATAATGTGAATTTTATTTGCCAAATTAATAAATAAATATTAAAAATAAGCAATTAAAAATTTTTTAGCCATAATATGATTGGCGGTGGTTGACATTAATATGGTTAAATTAAACATAATATATTCTAAATTTTCTTTAAAAATAGTGTTGTTTGAGGTGACCATATTTTATAGTGTTATTTCAAAAATGTTGGTTTTTCATTGAATGGAAAATATGGTCGTTTTCTACACTCACAAAAAAAAATTCAATCCATCCGAACTCAAATCAATCCGAAGCGGTATTGATAGTATTGTAAGTACGGATTTTCTTGAATCAAATACACAAAGATCGATTCAAGTACGGAGTTTCAATCGCAAAATGCTAAAATTATCCATATTCAATCTCGATTTCGTACTTTAAATAATCCAAAATAGATAGATTTTTTAAGTAAAACAAAGATTGAATCAATCTCAAAATGCGATTGATTCAAGTATTAAAAAGTTGATTTTATCCCAAATTCGTGTTTGAAAAAAACCAAAAAAGAAATTAGAAAGAAAAAAATTATCATGACTGATTTACTTACCCGTTTTACACCTTACAGAATGATAAAACAGCAACATCATGCCCGATATGGTTTTTACTTTAAAAATCTTATGTACATGTTTAACCAAAAAAAATAAACTAAATGAGAAGAAAGAGATCAAATTTTAACCATTCGTGGTACACATGAGTCAGGCAAGATCTTTTTTCAATGTGTATAGAAAATCAAAATATGCGTAAGCCGGAGGGTTAACGAAAAGTTTTATCTTGTTTTTACTTATGAAGTTCAACTTATTTCTAGAAATTCCAGGATTGATTTTTAAAAGTAATCCCATTTAGGATTGTTTTAAGTACGTTTTAGTACTTGAATCATAAAAAATTTGATTTATACCGAGTGTTGTTCTTTCTGTGTAAAAGATAAAATAGACATGAACTAGGGAACCTCAGCGTTTGCATGCTAAATATCTGTACTGTACTTTTAGATCATTAAACGTGAAAATACCATATTGAGGTAAAATTATCTCAAATACAACTTAAACAATTAAAGTTAAGCAGCTTACTGAAAGAAATTCTCGATTGCAAATTTCGACTTTACAACTTTACCTTCAACCTGTCAACCTGTTCTGTGATATTCAGTTATTGGGCACTGCCTCGGTCTCGAATATTGCAAGAATCCAAAGGCGGAATTTTCACAAGGATATAAATGTGCCGTAAGTAAAAACTATGATTACGGATTACTTAGTAAAATATTTTAAAAGGCTTAAATTGCACCTAAATCAACTATTTCGAAAATAACATGATAATTTAATAAAAATTAAGCAACTGAAAGGTCTGGTTGTTTAAAGATTAGCTTATTATTAATAAATTCCATGCTAAGCCGAATCCTTAAATATTCGAACTCTCCTATGGAGGGCATAAAAAATTCGTCACATCTAAATGTAGAACTCTTATTGGTTTCGAAATAAGAAATACTTCGAAAATCTAAGCCAAACATTTCGGAATTTATAGGAATTCTTTCATATGGAAGACCTTTCTTTCACTTTTTTAAAATTTGTAGATCTAGATTTTTTTGTATGGAAGATTTGCATGCATAAATAATCTTAAGAAACGTCGATTTTAGGGCAAAAAGTTTATTGTAACTATCTCAAAGAACGAATAATTTTTTAACTTAAACATGATTATGAAAAAATTAAAACACTAGTATAAATGTTGTCTATTCTAAGGTGTTCTTCTTGTGCTCTTGTGCAAGAAAAAAATTACAGTTTTCTTTAATCTTTAAAATCAACAAAATGAAAAACATTTAAACAGCCAATGCCAACCTAATAACCAATATATAAGATTAAAAATGATTCCTACTGATTCTAAATTAAACATAGACACTTACACACTTTCCCAACACATGTGGACATGATGATGACTTCGTTATAAAAAAAACTACCGCCCACAGAGTTTTTCATTTCATAAGTTTCCTTTTTTAGAATCTTATTTTTTCCTACAACTTCTATAATAAATTTAAGTTTGATTTTATTTTTATTTTCAGTATAAACTTTTTTGTTTGTAAAAAATTTTCAAAACGAATTCTGTAAAAAAAAAAAACTAAAGGGACAAAACTTATAATAACTTTAATCAATATTTATTGGTCAATTGTGAAAAAAAAAAAATTTGGAAGAAAAACATAAAAAACTTTTTTTTCAAAATATTCGTGTGTTGAAAGTAGTATGGGAAGGAGTTTGTGCTACTTACAGTGTTTGCTCTTTTCAGCTGCCACTTGATGCGGTGTTTGTGCCAAAATGTTAAAAAGCATTAGAAACATTAAAATCCATTTTAGTGAAGTTGTAGTTGTCGTAGTAGTTGCTTTTGTAAAGTTGCAATAAAACTTATTCAAGTTGTTGGCAACATTTTTTACGGTTACTGTTGCTACCGATGATGTTATTGGTTGTAATGCTGATGATGATGATGGTAGTGGTGGTGGTGGTGGTGATGATGTTATAGTAGTAGCATAAATACGAGTACTGGAACAAATAGCTGGGATAGTAGAAGTTGTTGTTGGTGCCGTGGTGGCAGTAGGAGTTCTTGTTAATGCCAACGCAGCCAAATTGGAGGAGTGAGCAAAATTATTATTTGAATTTAAGGATGCTCTGCTACATGAAGAGTTTGTTTCAGCAATAATTCTTGTTGATGTGGTTGTTCCTTTTTTGTTTGTTATTTTGTTAAAATATAATTTCATGTTTTTTAAATGGCAGTTGTAGTTGTTATAGTTCATGTTATTTGTGTTGAATTTGATAGTTTGCTTTTCATTGCTTTTCATGTTTCTTTCAACATTGTCATCTTCATCATCATTGTGATTAACAAAACTGCCAGCATAATTATAATCATTTTCATCTGCTCTTTTCTCTCTACTTTGATAGTTTTTATTTAAATGCTTTGCTTTTTCTTCGTTTACTACTGGTTTTTCTTGCTGTTCCATTTTATATTTTTGCTTCATTTTGTTTTTATTATTATTGAATTCAAATGTTTTATCCGGTGGCCCTGGGCCACATGATGTTGGTTGTAACATGTTTTAAAAAGTTTCTTCTCTATCTTGTTATTGTTGCTTTTGTCTTGTCCTTGTATGTTTTTTTTAGCTCTCTTGCTCCTTTTGTCTCTTTCTCTTCAGCTCTTTTGCTGTTTAGTTTTTAAGCTTTGTTGTTTTTTTGTTTTTGTTATCGTTTCTTCTTTTAACTTGGTTTCTATTCATTGTTTAGCAATTAACCATGTTTTTTTTCAACTTAATTTTCCTGCAAGAAAAAAACATGGTCAGAACTTCTTTTTAATATTAAATATTATTTTGGCAAATATTGTTTTCTTCTTCTATGTATAAACGTTATTAAATATTTGCTTTTTGTAGCTGCATTGCTGCAAATGCATCAAAAAAAAAGCAATTAAAGGGTATTATTAAAACTTGTTTTACTCAAACAAAATGTAAAAGATATTGGAAAAATTACTCAGGCGAATGAGTGATATCTAATATCCTTTTGTTAGTTTATATTAATCATACGTCTTGTATATCTCCAGTATAAAGATTATTCAATAAGGGAACAAAAAGAAAGCTAAAAAAAGCTTTTTAATGAACTAAAATATTCCAATTAAAATAAAAAAAAAAACAATTGAAAGAGCTATAAAGGGTTGTCAGTTTTTTAAAAATAAAGTACATTCCCAATTTTTTGCAAAATAAATTTTTTAAATACCAACCAAAACAGAAATACTAACTTACTCGATCTAACCATGACCATGTGTCCATCAGATGTCTGGGAGTCCAAGTAAAGTCTGTGTTTTCGTGTTAACCCTTTTGCCAAACTAACTGTTGGCTATTATAATGATAATTTGATTAAGTACAATAGTTGTGTTCAATATTAGTCTTGCAAAAGTGCAAATGCAAAATATCGTAGCTCTTTTGGTTGATTCAAAAACAAAAAACACAGAGTTTTCGTTAGATTTTATTAGAATGCTACGATATTTTGCATTTGCTCTTTTGCAAGCCTAATATTGAACGCTGCTAATATATATAAAGCCTATTTGGCCTACAGTTAAAGCATGTTTGGAGGCAACCATTATATGGTTGTGGCTTCTTGATGGAGGGCTAATTTACCCATAATATGGTTGTCGGTGACACTAATATGGTTAAATTAAACAAAATATTTCTTTAAAATTAGTTTTGTTGGAGGTGACCATATTTACACATGTTTTTTCTCTGGGTGCAGCTATAAACCGTTTAACAAAGTTTGGTGGCTGCAGATCTATACACGCAAAGAAAAAACATGGTTGTAGTAAACATATTCTAAAAGAGCAACATATTGTGATAAAATTCATGATTGTAGTCACCATATTACGATTATTATTAAATCATTTTATAACAAAATATATTCATAATATAACAGCATAATATTTATCCCCTAACCATATTCGTATCATGTTAATCATAATATTTTAACATGCAATAAGCCAAGAAGTAATCATTTTATGATACAGCATCTTGCATAACTTTCATTACAATAAAAAATAAATTAAACTTTTTTGCATCGATTTTTTATTTGTTGGCTTTTTACAATTTTTCTTTAAGTAAATACAAGAGAGGAGTTCAATATTAGTCTTGCAAAAGAGCAAATGCAAGATATCGTAACACTTTTATGAAATCTAACGAAATCTCTGTGTGTTTTTTTTCTGGATTTTACAAAAGAGCTATGATATTTTGCATTTGCACTATTGCAAGACTAATACTGAACTCCGCTAATATCCTTATTTTTTTAATATCTTTAAACTTGTATTTTTAAAAATTTTTCTTTAAATTGTTTAATCGCTCACAAACAAATAATTCGATGGTATATTAAAAACAAACGACACAACTGATTCAAAATTATTTTACAAATGGCGCTATAATAAAATTATTAGAGTAAAGATATTTTGTTTGCATCTATGACAACACGTTTAGAATCGTATTATGTTATGATTGTAAGAATTTTAAAAGGTTTTCAAAGTTATTATTATTTAGTTGTTAGAAAAAAAATTTGTTTCGGTCAACAATACTCAAATTTATAATTGCGATAAACAGTGACATGTTTACAGTAACTATAATATTGTTGAAATAAATAAAAAATAACAATTTTTTGTGTACGACAGCAATATAAACATAGAGTAGTTGCCATAACCATCCCCAACCATATTTTTTCTCGCGAGTGTGGTAGACCAAAAGCAATCATATATACCCGCACTAGCACAAATCATTCGTAGCGCCATAAATATAAACATAATATTTCTTTTGAGATAAAATTCGATACAAAATTTCTCTAAACAAGGTTGAGGGTTGTTTTTCTTAAGTCCGATATAATCTTTTATTTTTTATTTCCTTCTTATGCCCAATTTTCAGGATAGTATTTAAATCAATATTAAGTTAATTTTCATAACAAACTTAAATCGTATTTAAAACAGATTGGTTTTTGAGTTTTATTTGAAAAGTCTTATTTAATTAAGATAAAAGTATGGTAGCACTACTAAATACAAAAAAAAAATATAAAAAAGTGCAATTATCTACAAGGTGGTCTGAAAAAACAGCTGACTGTTAATGCTTTGCCTGTTGTTGTTGTATTGTTGTGATATTGAGGCCACCTTGCTAAACTTTTGCAATGGAAACTTAAGTTGAAATTAAGTGTACCACATCGGTGACTTAAGTTTTTAGTGAAGAAGAGAATTTTGTATTTAAAACGATTTTAAAAATAAATGTGTTTTAATATCAATCCTGAAAATTGGCCATTAGTCTTCTAAGGCGTCACAATGAGCCAAATTGGCCTCTGGGTGAGCGTGTGAAGATTGACTTTAAACATAAAAAACAGATTTACAATAAAATTTAGTGCAAGCCAAAATCCCGTCACTTAATATTGGGGTCGTAGGTCCATCATGAATCAAAGCTTCACTATAGATAATCATAATCAAACAAAAATATATGTAAATATTGCGATGAAATTCACCAATTTAAATAACAAGATGATACAATTTAGGGACGATTGGTCCATGATAGAACATGATTCCAAAATTATTAAAAATATGAAGGTGATATTTGGTTGACGAAAGGTTTTTTAAATTTCGTAAAAATTGTGTACATGAAGGTTGTCGCTTAAGCTAAAGTTGTTTTTGCTATAAAATCATAACAGTACCTTATGTGAACATGTCATTTTAGGAGATGATGTAAGTGTTTGAAAATTGATAACATAAAAAATTTATTTTATGCAATAGAGAAACAGGAGTTAAAAGAAAACTAAAAAAAAAAAAAAAAAAAAACAAAAATAAATTTTAGTGCAAATCTTTCGAGCAGTTTGTACACATTGGTCGATTGACTAAATGCTCAGTACAAAATTATACATATCGCTCATTTATTACAACATAGTCATATCACAAAAAAAATTCAAACTTGGCAAACATAAATAGAATTAATAAAATATATTTTGCTCTAACTTCGGTTCAGTTAGAGATGTAATGCTGATTTTGTTTTACATATAAAGAAGTTATAAGGCAGCACTTTTGCTTAAGTAACTTAAAATTTTTGGTTTTTTGAGATATGATATGTTGCAATAAAGGAGGGTATGTACCGTTGTAAGAAGTAAGAATTAGAAGAGGTCTCAGAAAACATGACAAGTAATCGTGCAATTTTTTCAACTTTTAGTGAAAAAAATTTTGGAATAAAATGGCAACGCTTAAGACCAAGTTCTTATGCACCTCGCTTATGCAGATGATATTGACATTATTGAAGGACAAATTTGAGATGTAACTGCTGTCTATGAGAAGATTGAGAAGGCCTTAGCTAAAATTGGTCTGGCATAAAGGTATTGATTGGAAATAAACGCAAATAAAATATGGCGATGGAGGGCAAGCAGGCAGTTATATCTTTGAGATAGTAGAAATTCTTGAATCCGCTGTAAATAAGGAAGATAACAACGTCCTTGAAATAAAACGAAGGATAGTGCGCGAAGAGAAAAAGCATGTTTCAATATGTTCACCTCCATCAAAACTGTATTTAAAAACAATTTTAAACATATAATGTTTAATTTAACCATAAACTTATCACCGTCATTTGCATTATGGTTAAATTAGTCCTCCTTCAAGAAGCCACAACAATATTATCGGTGTCTCTAAGCGTGCTTTAGTTAAGTATGACAATAATTTGTTTTTCAATTAACAGTAGTATTTTCTTCTTGTGCAAGAGCAGTATGCTATGGTTAAAAACAATCATGCTGTTAAAAGTGTTAAACATGTTTTTGTTATTAACTAAAAAACATGTAAAATCAATTAGAAATCGATAATCATTTAAAAAAGCAAATTTCGATCTACCAAAAGGTTAAAATACAATTTGGTTTAAGGATTGATGTTTGACTATTGACTATTGACGTCAGCAGTTGTCGATGGCTGCGAATGTAAGACGGCAAATCCCTCTGAGGAGATCGAGTGGTAGCGATCGAAACATGTCAGAGTAACCAGCCGCCTGGGTTCGAATCTCAGGTCAGTCAAGAATGAATGATTATCAATAACAATTTTAATTAATTTTTAATGTTGTAAAATTCCTTTCTTCATAAAAATAATTTAATGAAATTTAAATTTGAGGAACTTAAGCCTGATTAAAAATGTTAAATAAATTGTGCTTAAAATTTTCTTTAAGAAATAGTTTTGTTAAAGGCGACCATACTAAAACATTTTTTTCCCTTTGGTGTGCTTGCAAACAGGTGTTTTATGAACAAGGAAAGCATTTTATAAGTAAATCCGTGCCGAAACATTGGTACTTGCAAAAATTCGATTAATATGCGCAAGGCATTTTTGAGAGAAAAATAATTCTGCAAATTGTTGTAATCATATGCGTTGCCGAAAAGTACAGGCGAAGAATGAATCATAATTTGTATGAGATTAACCCCACTGTGAACGTCTGAGAAACATTCGAGAATGTATATGTAAGAAAGCGTAAATGGCGAAGAGCTGAAATCACTGGTGAATCAAACTGGAGACAACGTATAAAAGATCGACGCGCATGGTGAACATTTTTCTAAGCAGGCCGAGACCAACAAGAAAGTGTTGTGTCATCCAAGTAAGAAGTAAAGTATCTTTTGTCAAGTCCATTTATATTTTACAGCGTTTTAGCCAAGGTACATTTACAGAAGGAAAAATCACTTGGGAGTGTAGGCATGCTGCTCTATAAAAATACCCGACTTGTAAAAATTGTCACCATATAAAACAAAAATAATTTAACTCACACTTTTGGCTCATACATACGAATTGGATTATTGGGGCTTATGTCTTTTCGCTAAAACGAGTCAACATTGTGTAACTGTACCTTGGTCTTAACTACATATTAAGTTCGAAAAGGTTTTATACGTAGCTTTAATATAGGTGACCAGGTCACATGCCGCACATTATAAGCTGTCTTTTTGCCGCGCACATAAGGGTTAAAGAAATGTATATTCGTATAGATTGTTGCAGGTCCGTCTTACAAGGAGGCCTTTAAAATTTACCAAAATAATGTTAAATGTTGTTACAGGCTACACCAATTTCACAAATCTTGAACAAAATTTATTGGAAAAAAATGCTTCAATAAAAGTTATTTGTGCAAAACTTTAAATTCACTAAAGTGCTTTTTATTTTGTATGATTTGTGATTACATTTAATTTACTTTTGGTACATGTTGTTGCTCAATTAAGTCAAGAAATTTATTAGCCAAATTTTACAAAATTTCCACATGATTCTAAAATCGATATAAGAAATAGTGGGACTGGGAATTAATTTCAATCGAGTTAAATAGTGAGAAAGCAAACCATCATATTGAATATTTTTATGTATACATTTAAATTTAAGCTCATGGCTTGCTGCAGGGATCTTCGAATTTACGACGACCAGATCCTTGAATTGATTTTAAATTAGTGCGAAAGTATAGTAGGTTAAGACCTACCATTTGATACCCTACACCACATATATATATATATATATATATATATATATATATATATATATTACTAGCATATACCCGCTACTTCGTTAGCGTCTCCTTTTTCTTCGTGGATATATTTGTCAAAGTTTATTTTTCTAGGTTTAAACTTGTTTAAATTCTAGCATTAACCCGCTACTTTATTTCCGTATTTCCTTTTTCGCAACTGTATTTGTCCCCTACACAGTACAACATTTTTCAGTTAATTGATTGCCAACTCAATTCTGTGAACTGTATGTGAAATTAGACCCAAAAAGAAGAATTTCTGCATCATTCGTTTTGTCTTCTTACCTGCAATTTGAAGTTAGTATCGATTTGAAGTTAGTACTATCGTATAGGGGAATTTATCACGTTTTAGGCCCTGTTGTTTGACATAGCTCGACAACCACTAGCCCAATTTAGTTGAAATAAATTTAAAAAAATTAAGAATTACAATTCCCTTAATCTGTTCATATATTGTTTTCCTATACAAGTAACACTTTCGAAGTTAAAAATGAATGTATGAAGGGAAAAAATTATTTTTTGCCTAAAAATTTAAATTTTTTTTTTTAAAAACACATAAAAAATCCAAAATGGAAAAAAGTTTCAAGTCTAGTTATTTTTTCGCATACATTTACTCAATTGCGAATAAAAGCGAAACGCGTGCATCGATTTTTATGATCTTTGTCTCATTTTGCTCATAGGTTATGTGACTTTGCGAAAAAATAACTAGACTTGAAACTTTTTTCCATTTTGGATTTTTTATGTGTTTTTAAAAAAAAAAATTTAAATTTTTAGGCAAAAAATAATTTTTTCCCTTCATACATTCATTTTTAACTTCGAAAGTGTTACTTGTATACTTGTACAATATATGAACAGATTGAGGAAATTGTAATTCTTAATTTTTTTAAATTTATTTCAACTAAACTGGGCTAGTGGTTGTCGAGCTATGTCAAACAACAGGGCCTAAAACGTGATAAATTCCCCTATACGATAGTACTAACTTTAAATCGATACTAACTTCAAATCGCAGGTAAGAAGACAAAACGAATGATGCAGAAATTTTTCTTTTTGGGTCTAATTTCACATACAGTTCACAGAATTGAGTTGGCAAATCATGTGTTGTACTGTGCTGTTAAAGTATCAAAAATTTCAGCATTGTAGTGGAAGCCCATAATTTAGTACGAATATGTCAATGAATGGAGGAAAATGTTTTGTAAAAAAAGTACCGAAAAAAGTTACGATTTTCACCCCTTAAATGTTCGAATTTCGAAAAAGTACAATTCGTATACGTATTTTTTTGAAAAGATTCGAATTTGGTATTAACTTTTTCCTATGTTTATTGGTTCAAAAGATAGATGGGGTGACAAGAATGTACTAAAATTCAGATTTTACCCGTTTACTCCCTAATAGGGCCGAATTTCAAACAAGTACCAAACAGCTGTCCGCTTACTTTTCTAAAGAACAACAATAAGTATTGCATTTATTTTGTATCTCTTTTAGTTTTGAAGATATAAGGTTACCGCATTTTTCAGTTTTTACCTTTTTTACCCCCAAAACATTCGAGTTTCCAAAAATCCGAGTGGGCAATCACTAGTCAAAATTTCAAGTTTCTAGGATCAGCGGTTTGGCCTGGGCGATGAGTGAGTCAGTCAGTCAGTATACAGACAAATTTTTAAGAGTCAATCCAATCTGAGATCTCTGGGTAATCATAGATCTGGATTTAAGGGACGGGATTTATTACGGACCTTTTGAAAGTTTTGGATATATCAGTACTTGACATAAGTAGTAGCTATTATTAAAAAAAATAACGCCAAAATTGTATTAACACCATGTATCGGTAGGTCTAGAATTGTCCATAAGTCCTTTACAAACTCCATCTCTAAAATCGCTTTAAGACGAACAAATCTCATATAGATGTTGATACATATTCAAATTAGTTCCGTACAAAGGCCTCTTATATGAATCTTAAACTCAAACCATAATTTTATTTAGCCGGCCCATGGGTCCCTAATAGGGAACAATCTCAAAAATGTGTCTTTATAAACTTTCTTAGTTCGCAATAAGTTATTTTTTGCTTTCCTTAAAAAAAACTGTTTATACATTTTACTTAACGGAAAGAAATTACAACAAAATTTCCAGTCTCTTTCAATTTGCGATTTTCCTAATATCCCTCAAATGACTCATTAGTCATTTAGAGACATATGCATATCTTCTGTTTGCTAAATGGTCTAACACAGTGCTATTCAACCTTTTTGCCTCGTGTACCACTAAATTCACGACAAACTTTTCGCGTACCACCAAAAAAAAATATAATGTAAACAATTTAAAAATTTTTAATCCATTTTATTTATTAATAATAAAAAACAATAAAATTAAAAAACAAAATAATAAAAATAACAAAAAACATAACAAGAACATGTATATTAAAAATATATTTTAATAAGGAAATATTTCAATTAATTTTCAATTAAACTTTGCTCATTCGTTTATTGGTATGGTTACCATTCGCTAACGTTTGTTATTTTTTATTAAATGTAGATGACAGTGTTACTTAAATTTAAAAATTCAAAATTTCACAAAAAAGGTATACTTTTAGAATGATTTTTCTTTTTGTTTCCAAGTGCAAAATAGAAATCGTTAAAATTTTAAAAGATTTCGCGTACCACCCGGAAATATTTCGCGTACCACCAAGTGGTACGCGTGCCATAGGTTGAATAGCACTGGTCTAACACATATTTAAACATTCTCTCCCTTTTGAACAAAAATATACATTTCATCCATTGACTGGCTCAGTTGAGTCCTGAAACATTAATCTTAAAATAAGACTCCATTTATTTAACAACCATAATCGTTTTGAAGATAATGTCTTGATATAAACCTAAAAAAAACACAAAAATCTAAAATGAAAATCAATTTTATTGAAATTTTAGTTTGTCTGTCTGTCGTATTTCCTAATTTAATATTTCACCAACACCAGCTTCAAATGACTTCTTGCTTGTATTTGTATAACTGTGTGTGTCTGAGTGAAAATAGATTGGAAAAACTAAAAGAAAAAAGCGGAAGATGTGAGAACAAAATTGCTTGGATTTTAATTGATTTTTCATTAGATTTTTGTAAACATCAACAAGTTTATGTCGTTTTCTGGTAATTTTTTTTATTTTCTATTTTTTTCATTATTTTCGGTTTAGGGAAACAAACCATAGATTTTCAATTATCTATGGTAAAAATCTATGGATTTGTCAGTAAGTCATTTGCAATAGAAAAGACCAGAATTTATAGGGAAAAGGAAAATAAGTACCAGGCAATAAACAGTAGGGAATAGATACGGGATGATAAATTGCCAGCATAAATGGTAGTTATAAACTATAGTAAATTGTAAAAATCTATGATGGAATGTTAAAGATTTTTGGTAAAAAATGGTTTAGGTTAGGTTAGGTTCCATTGGCAGCCGTGATCAAGCACAGCTCACGTGGGTCCACTAATAAGCTCCCGTTGTGCTACCTTGTCACACCGTCTCCCATGGGTCCTATGTTATCTGGCTGCTAGTGTTCACACGCAGCCACCTGGTCGACTCAACAAAGGAGTGTGTCCTGTTTAAATCAACATCAGAGAGGCAAGTCTTGTCCCCAAGGGCTCTTCGACCAAACATTTCAAGTCTCAGATCTCCGAATGCCGGACAATTACAGAGGAGATGTTCTGTTGACTCCTCCTCCTTCTCGTCGCCCCAGCGTCTGGGAGTGCATCCCATTTGGCCAGTGGCCAGTTATAACCGCAATTAGGTTCCTTAGGTGATATCTGGAGAGCTGTAATGCCCGCCATGTCCTTTTTTCATTTTTAATGAGCCAGATTTTCCTGGTTTCGCCACAGGTAGTTTCTTCGTGCCACCACTGACTGGTAATAAAAATTGTTTAGGTTCTGTTTAATTGTTTTGAAACCCGTTTTGTTTAAAATCTTAGGTCCCTTAAAAATAGTGGTAATCGGTTTATTTCAAAATTATTTGTTTTGAATTTGGTCGGATTGTCAATATTTGTATGAGATTTTGTTATGTTACAGTGATTTTCGGAAGGGGGAAATGGCCAAATTACACTGGTCGGCATCTAAATATGAGCAAAACGATAGGAATTGATACATATCGATATGATAAATTCAAATATGAAATCAGAATTTATCTAGCACGTCCAGTTTTGATGCTATAAGCAATTTTTGTTTTCATAATTATTGTTTCCATTTTTATAGTGACAGCGGTATTTGTGAAAAAGCAACCAAGGACCTCAAAAACGCACTTACGTATCAACAACCACGCACAAAAAAAAATATTGCTTAAATATTAAAAAAAAAACTAGCGTTAGAAAACCTTTTAAATTTCTACAAATTTGTTTACTATTTATTTTAATATTTTTATCGGATTTTTGTTTTAGCAACAAAAATGTTGACAACTATTCATAAATATGATATACGCGTTATTGGTTTTAAGTTCTTGTAATATTTAACGACCTTTAATGTGGTCGTTTTTCGCAATTTTTTACTTGTTTGAACTACTTTATAAGAAATATATGAGCAACAACAAAAAACACATAGTTTTTTTTTGTACGCATTAAAAAAGTAAAACAATAAGAAAGACGATTTAATAGCGTGACGAAGTTTGTTGTTAAAACAATTACAATTCAAGTTTGTGTAGAAACAATAACAACAACAACAACAACACTATAAGAAATAAAGCAAATTTTGGGTTGGTTTCAAAATTTATTCAAAAGAACGAAAAAAATCCCGTATTTTATTTTTTAAATTTAAAGTTAAATACATCAAATTTTGAAAGTAGAATGATGACGAAAATTATATCAGGTAGTTCTGCAGCTGTGTTTTATTGAGATCACTTCCTCTTTAGCCAAAGAAAGGATACAGCAACAGTGAGTGAGAAAGAAACATTGTGTGTATATTATAACAATACGATAGTTTAGAAATTATTTCAAGATAAAAATATGTATGTCGAAAAGTCAGCAGCCGCTTTGCCTCTTGCTCTCATTTTTCCTTCAGCGCTTGCTTGGATGCGCGTCATTGCTCGTGTTTTATTCATTAAAATTTTTGGTTTGAACATTTTTTAAATACCAAAAACAAATTTAACCAATAATCACATTTAAACGAAATTTAAAATAAATTGTTAGAATATGCAAATTTGTTTATAGGACCGATTTTAAACAAAAAACGTTTCGATGCTACAAATTTTTTGTTTGAATTGGAAAAATAATTTATGGACTATGAAATTGTATAGAAGCTAGTAAGCGGGTTTTAAACATAAGGCGACGATACCTAGAGGCTCGTTGGGTGTGTGTTGGCGAAAATTTATAATTCCTTTAATATTGTTTATTGAAATATTTTGACACAAAATAACTATATCTATATGTATATATGTAAAAAAACCCATAAGCAGTTCACAAAAATAACCACAATATTTATTAAAGATGTACAAAACTTCATAAAATTTCTGTAAATTTGTTTTCTAATTTTGACGTTAATGAAGTCACGGATAAAAGCTAGTAGCATTTAGTATAATCTAGATTCAGAAATTAAATTTAAAAAAAAATTTCGATTGATATCAAATACGTATTTTTCCCTTCAAGGAAATCTTTGAAAGCCACTCAAGCACTAATTTAAAAACGTTTACAACCAAAAGGAGTAATCGAAATTCATATAATAAAGAATTCTCCAAAATGTATAAGATTTATAGCACTGAATATTTTTTCGCTTGTGGACTTTGTTTAACTGTGAATTGTTTTATATCATTTCAAATATAATAAAACATATGTATGTATTCCCAAATGACATCGTAGTCCGTTTCTCCTCATATTTTAAAGATTTTTGCCCTTGGATCAAAAGAAACTTGTGCCAAATTTCATTAAATTATCTTTCAAACCTACTTTTTGATTTATTTCGATTTTTTTTTTTTTCCCTAGCGTTTTTGCATCTATTTAGTTTTTACTACAGCATCTAACTATTTAAATACCGAAAATAAAATCTTTATTCAAGTATTTAAGAGTATTTTTATGTTCTATTTTTTTTAATATGGCACTCTATTTTTACTGTTTGTTCTTTAATTTCAATTTTGTGTCGTTTTATTTTATTCCTGTTTATTTGCTCTTTTTTAATATAATTTTGCATTTATTTTATTGGTATCCTTATGCGACCAGGAACAGCAACAGTCACAGCATCAGGTAAACCTACTTAAATACTATTTATTTACGGAGTGTTACTTTATGCTGCAAGCACTTTAATTCGTAATTGTATTTTTTATTTACTTAATTAACACGCAATTCATACAGCTTGTATGACTTTTAGTGAATTTTAATATTTGGCGCATTGGTAAATTAAGTTGGCAAATAAATGTATGAAAATTTAATATTTTTCGTAGCACTCTGGCGTATGAGGAATATGGTAGATTTGTTACAATTGTGTTGATTGCTCATACGTCTTTGGACTTAAACTTGATTTATGCAAGTCACGTGGCATGAAAAAGATTTTTTTTGGAATAAGGGAATAAAAATCAAAATTCGAAAAAATCGTAGCGCATTCTTTTGAAACAAAAACTCTAAAATTTATCTTTGCGTTTGTGAATTTGAACACAAACCAAAAAAATACACAACGATTGTGAAATGACAAACACAAAAACCTATACAACATTCCGATTGTTTAAGCGTACGTGTAGTGTTCTTTTTGCGCACGTGTTCCTTATTTTTACTGAACGCGTAGTGAAGTTTTAATATAAGTGCGTGTTGTGCTGCCTACAGGTCGCATGAAAATACAGAACGTGTATGCTAAAAGAACTTTACACGTACACTCAAACAAGTTCTTGTATATAAATTGAAAAAATATAATATAATATTATCAAATTAATGTATTTTAGGCAAATTGCAACTAGATTTTATTAATATCTTAATTAGCGTAATATACTTTTAAACAATAATTCATTTGTATAAAACAATTTCATTAAATATGATTACACGGTTTAATTAAAATCTTGCTTTAATTGGTAGACATGGATAAAAAAAAGTTTTATAAATTTGATTCGATTTCTGCATATTTTCCTTCACTATTACATTTTCAGCCAGCCGAAAATTGTCTTTAAGAATCTATGTATATGTGTATAAATCGGATAAGGCAAAATAGTTAAGAACACTTTGCTCCTCTGTTTGCCAAGCGACCATTTGAATGGTATTTACTGGCAGAAGTGCACAATACTTCTTTTATTAATATCTGTTTAATATTTTCAGAGTTATAAGCGATCAAATTTAATACTAACACATATGCCAAGCACATAAATAAAAATTTTGTTTTTTCCAATTATCAAATAATAAAAAAATAGGGTGGTCGATTATTCGACATTTGCAAGAAACCGGGTTTCGAATCTTGTGACTATATAAATCTTCTATGTAAATCTGCACAGGCAAACCAATTAAGAACGATAACTTTCTTTGGTTGTCAACTACTGACGTGAAACATAACAAATGAACTGAAGGTTGGTCCGTCGCCAAATCGATCCCCTAAGACGGAAAAAATGAATGCTCGAAACATGTAAATTCATATATACTTAGATATACTATCAGGGGTGTGCTGGATATCGAAAAAGTAAAACGCAGGAATTTCGAAGTTGTTTTTAATACACTTTTAATCTAATTCTTATAATTTTTGTTTTAAAATTCTATTTAATAGAGAAATACATATTTGTATAATAAAATGTCATAAAATGTTTTTATTTCCGAAATCTTATTTAAAAACGATTTTTAAAATTCTTGCGTTTTACGTTTTCGATTAACTTTATTAAACTTTATTTTAGTGGAAGGCATAAGCTTAGCTCAATAAATGAGTTATATAAGGCGAATATCGCTAGCTTAATGTTCTTTTGAACAGACTTTAAAAATAATTAAAACGTTAGCATTAGAATGCTATAAACTAAATTAAGCTGACTGGTTATAGACTCAAATAATAACATTAATAAACATACAAACATAACAACATTAATTCTAATATTTAACATTCAGCTACAAAAATATAACAAAATTAATCATTTTTAAAACAAAATTTGCTTGCGTACTTTTTTTCTTTTTTGATAACACAGCCTCTAACTTCAATTCAGCAAGCATAATATCCATGCATAATTTTGTCTTTCATTGTTTGCTCCAAAATTGTCTGCTATCTGAAGTTTATTTTAATAAAATAATCAATTATTTAATATAAATATCTTGCTTATTAACAAATTTTTTTTTACAAATTGTCAAACATAAACTTTAAATGTTTTAAGGAATTAATAGCTCCTTTTTCTTACATGTAATTTTCTGTTATATTGCATCCAGCCTAATATAATTTATTTATGAACACTTTTAATTCAAAAATGCCTACTAATCGAGTTATTCAGCTGGCTGAATATGTGAACAATTTCAATTCAGCTTGTTTTTTTTATTATATTTGATAAGCAAAAATATTTTAATTTAGACAAATTATTCGGAATTTGTTAATTAAACGTTATTTTTTTTAAAAACCTTGAATAGAATTAAAAAATAATTCAATTATTCAGTCAAAATTTGAAATTTTTATACACTTTTCATTAAAAACTTTTTATGAATACAATGGCCCATAATCATAGTCAAAAATAAAGTATACTTTAAGAAAACTAAAGTCGACTTTACTTAAGAGCCGACTTTAGGTCTTTCATAAACAAGTTAAAGTATACTTTTGACGTTAAAGTTGACTTTATATATAAAACTAGATGAAGCTGTTTTTAACTCATTTAACAACAGCATCAGCTATTTTTTGCCAAATAAAAAGGTACTTGCAAAAGGTTAAAAATGTTTATGTTACAAGATATTGGCCGATATTTTGCAATTATTAATGATTTGGAGGAAAACATTTAGGGAAAGAAACACAAAATACATATGTATAGGCCCTAATTACATTTAAAGTAAAAACAAAGCCAAAATATTTTTTAATTTTGTTGTTGCCTTCTACATAAATTCATTTTGCGTGTTAAAAATTTTCAACGCTACAAGATATGCAGTGTTTTATTTATATTTTAATTTTCAATGTCGGCACTTAGAGTTGCCACTTGCTTATATTTTGTTATATGTTGTATGAAAACATTTTCTACATTTGAGGTGGCACCCAGTTAAAGTCGGTTTAATTTAAAACATACTTTAATTTTGACTATGGTAGCAAAATAATTTAAAGTAGGTTTTTGTTTTAAAGTTGTTTTTAAATAGAACCGACTTTAGCGTTTGACTATGATTATGGGCCAATATTTATACACTTTTATTTAAATAAATGCCTTATTGTCAAGTTATTCAGCTGGCTGATTACATTTAAAAATAATATTCAGCTTGGTTTTTTTATTGTTGGCAACCATTTTTTAATTCAGTTCAATTATTTAGAATTTTTTATTATACTTTATATTTCTTAACAGTTTGACTCGTACAACTATTTGCTCTGAGTAGGGAAGCAGCTTTGTCTTTGTCTTTGTCAGTTTTCTTCAAGGGAAATCAGCTTATTCGTGTTTCTCTGCCTTTGTGAGTTTTACGTTTCGTTAACGGTTTGTCTTGGCATAACTGTACCGAGTTAAATTTTTCAGGGTTTATCATTAAATTTTCAACTAAAAACTCATTTTTATGTCTTATATCATGTTCTGACTTTAAAAGTATCGGTTTCCTACGTGATGGTGTAGGTCGTATTGATAACTTGTGGAGGAGGCCTAAACATTTTTGGGTTGCTTAACGCCATTTTTAATTTATATCACGAAAAACCCCATTCAGATTTTAAACACTTCCTATTAAAATTTTTTCTATTTTTCGGTTATTCAGCTAGCTGAATATAACAAAAATTGGAATTTCTTTAGTTTAAAATGTTTTTGAAAAAAATTTCTTAACACCAACAGCTTATTTAGTCTTAATTTATAAAACTGTATGTTGTTATATAATTTTAATAAAAAAAATTCAAAATTTTAGTTATTCAGCTAGCTGAATATAAGTTTATCGCCATAATTTTAAACATTTTTACTTTTTATTGCAGGCGGCTTAATATGTTTTTTTATACAGCAAAAATTAAGTACAATAAAAATTTTAAAATCTCCTTGCTGTTTGGTCCCGGCGCTGCTCGGGATTTTCTAAATAAAAATAAAAAATTAAATACTGAAGAATTTTGTTAAAAACTTGACCCCAGCGCTATCTACCATCAATAAAAAAAATTTAATATCATAACAACAGTGCCACCTATCGGGAGTTTTTTTATATACCATCAATGAAAGTAGATCTTTCCAAAGCACGTACTCGTTTGAAAATCGATTGAGTGGTTCTCGAGTTAAAAAATGAAGAACATAGGACAACATATTTTTAGATATATTGATATATAAATAGACCCGCTCGACCGATTGACACCAAACTCGGACCATAAATTAGTTTAGTCTGGAGCCAGGTTTTTCTTTAGTTTAATCCCGATAGATGGCGCTGTTGTCGAGATATTATAATTTGTTTATTTATGGTACGATTTGGCTGAAATTCACAAAATATATTTATTAAACAAAAATAAGTTTTCTGATAAAATGTTGACCAGGTAGTTAGCGCGTAGGGTCAAGTTATAAACAAAATTTTCCAGTACTTAATTTTTTATTTTTATTTATAAAATCCCGAGCAGCGATGCGACCAAACAGCTAGTACACTAATAAAACTTTAGATTGTTAAATAATTTAAATGGAGTTTTTAAACATTGCTGCTAGCTGCATATAATGCCAACCAATCATTTGACTATAAAGGTAGTTATTAAGTATTAAATAAGGTGAAGAATTGAAAGAGTATTTATTTAACAAATTCTTTTGTTTTCTACTTAACAAAATTCTGCTAGCCGACGTTTCTTTGTTTTGTGTAATTTTAATTCGAAATTATTACTTATACAATCCGAAATATTATCCAAAATTAATTAGACAAATGAAACATTTCCTATAAACTGCAGCTTTTTTAAAACTTCACACATTTCTCACAATTATTTCACAAAAAATCGTTTGAGTTTTACTTTCATTCATTTAACACACATACAAATGTATATACATACATGTCATTTTCCTTTAAATACTCACAATATCCCATATTTCTGCTTTGGCATTCTTCCTAACTTTTAAATTAATAAATTTACACCGTTGTAAAGGTTATTTTTTTTTATTTTGCAGGTACAAAGGAGAGTTTATAATAAAAAAAAAATCATAGTTCAATTAAATATTTTTTTTTTATTTTAGTTTTATAAAATTCGTCCCACAACTCAAATACTAAAGCATATACAATTCTATATAAATACGTATAGTAGGAGTAGTATAGTGATATATTTGCTCTTTTCACCATTTATATTCACCAACTATTATATCACCGAGAGCCAAATTTCAATTAAAATTAACTACGAAACAATAAAATAGAAACCTGCCAACAAATGCGTTTTTATTCTTTTCTATTCTACGGAAATGTACGGCTACTGAAATACAACAACGACAACAACAACAAGTGCAAAAAGAGCAAAAAGGCTGCAACAAAAACATAAAAGATCTATGAATGTATTGAAGCAATTGTAAATGAAGACACTGCGGGTGATTTGGATAGAAAAACTGTGTTAATTTCATATATTGACGGCTTAATGTGCAAACCTGCTAAATCCACGTTTTAAGTAAATTGAGATTTTGGAGCCGTGTGGTAGAGAAATTTACGCCTCGCCGACCAGCAAGTAGTTTTCCTTCAATTTGAGTATTGAAATGTGTTAAACCAATTTTATCTTTGGTTTTCCTTTCATTTAATTTCAATTAATAAGAATACTGCAACGAGCCATGGAAATGTCGCCTAGGTTGTCAGGAGCATATCGTCCACAAGACAATCCTGTTTGGCTAGATCGTGTGCAGTGTGGTTTCTCCAATGCCCACAGTGCAACCTAAGAATGTCTTGCAATCTCTTTTAGATATTTCCACCATTCTACAGTTCAATTTGATGTCGTAAGCACACCAGCTAGAGGTAAATATTGATTTTTTTTAGTGTTTGAGTGCCCCATAGGCTAGTGGGTAGTCGGCAACTCTATCATTAAGAGAGTTGCGGGTTCAATTCCCGCCAAAGACTCTGGTCTATTTGACTAAAATGGGCTGAAAGTCTAAGTTTATATTGCTCGGTTCACTTAGTTAGAAAATAATTTGCAGTTGTATATCTGACTCTCTTAATAAACCTTGAGTTTTTTTTAAATATTTCGTACATTTTGTACATTTTACGAAAAAAACTTCTTTGTTTCGCTTCATGTTTCGTATAGTGAACAACAGTTTTCGTAAAAATATAAATAAGAAATAAGAAATTTTAATTTGAGAAATATTAAAAAACCTTAAGATTCACTTTTTCCCTAATCTAAAAGTTTGTAGTCTAACTCCATACAAAGTTTTATATTTTGTAGGTTTTTATTCGTTTAGGTTTTTTTTTTTAATTTCATGTTGGTTGGCAATTTCATATTGGCTTTCAAATGAAACAACTACAACAATAATAATGAAAAATAAAATGCAAAAAATACAACAATACAATAACTAACTACTAAAATAATAAATTTTAAAAGTAGAAGTACTTTAAACAGTGTAGAGAACTTTACTTCGTTTTGCTTTTAGTGTTTTTTTTTTATATTTGTTTTCTTGCGTTTTTCAAATTGTACTCGATTTCTGTAAAAATGGCCAGCACAAATTAAAGAAAAGAAAAACAAAAATATTTAAAATCACTTAATGGGGAAAAAAGGAAAAAAAAGAATAATAAATAGAACACAAGATAAAACAACGCACAGTGGCGTTAAATTGAAAAAAAAATTGTTAGTGGTAATAAATACTTACTGCCGTATTCATAAAAGATAAAATAAGTTTGAAATGTGTTTTAAGGTCAAATTTTCATACAAATAAAATACAATTCACATCCATTTTAATTTTTTATGAATACGGCAGTTAGGCTCTAATTGTGTAAACGCAACGCAACGCCAAAAATTGCATTGAAAGAAGAAAAACAAAAGTCATATTTGTTTTAACAATTTGTTGTTGCTTTGTACAGAAATTCAAACTGCGTTTTAAAATTATCAACGACACAAGAGATGCAGCGTTTGCAATTTTAAAACGGAATACATATGAATTTCTGTTGGCATTGCGTTGCGTTTAACTCAATTAGGGACTTAATTTCCGTTTCAAATCATAATAAACGAAAAGTTAACGTAAAGAATTTCTAAATTATTTAGCTGATTTGCACAAAACAAACATTTGATACAAGCCGTAAATTCACTTTTATATGTCTTCTTAAAAAATTTTGTAGATTTACATAAGTCTGGAATCACACTATGAAAGTTTTGTTTCAGAAAGTCTGAGTTTATTGGTGGGAGGGGAAGAGAACATGCTTTTCTTTTCTCCTCTCTCACCCATAAACTCAGGCTTTCTGAAAGAAAACTTTCATAGTGTGAACCCAGACTAACATAAAGTTATAAATAAACTGTTAGCAAAGGCTATGAAATATAAAACATATGCTTAAAAAACGTAGGAGTTACGTCAAGTGATTATGAAAGGGAACTTCACAATATTATACAAGTCTTAAGTTTTTCGAGAAAAATACAACCCTGTCAGAATAAGTTGTTAAGGTTTTTTGAAAAGTTTTAAACATTGAGCAGGGAAGTATTTTCGTCAAAATATTTAAGACGTGTATTATAGTGTAAAACTGTTTTAAGTGTGACCATGGCATAACTGTATTTGTAGCTTAAAAATAAAACTATAAAAAGGCATTCCGTTTAATGGTTAGTTAAAAATGCAAAGGATCAAAGTAGCTCATGATGATGTTCCGACATTCTTCAGCTTAGAATCAAAAGGCCTTAATAAGAGATTTCCATCGGACTCGGTCATAAGCTATTTGTACAGCTTCGTTCCATGTATATTGTGATGATGCTGGTTGGTTTAACGTTGATGTTGTCTTTAGACGTCCTCGTCGACGGGAACCCTCTTAGAGTCGTATTTACGATGGTGGTTGCTGAACCATCCGAATTTTTGCCTTAAGATGTCCAAGTGGATAGGCATCTGCCTTGCCCTGTGAAGAATCCCATACTTCCTCATCGTGGTAAGTCAAAACCATCAACTGGTACAGCGTAGCCATCGGTTTGCGTATATTTGGAGCCTCTTTGTGGCGTGTTAATTCAGAATCTGGGTTTCACATCCATAGAGGAGGATAGCCTTAATGCAGGTGCAATAAGTTTTTAGCTTTAGGTCACGGGAAAGACGATTGTATATCCATACCTTTCTTTGCGAGTACATATCCTAACGGGCCTTGTCTATGCGACGTCTTCATCTGTTCTTTTAGTCTCATGGCCTTTGTTAACTTTATATTACAAAATCCACCAACCCTAAGTGAATTTTGATGAAGAGTTTGAACTTTGGGATTTATACGCTCAAAACAATGTATGTCAGAGTAGGCATAGAACGTCTGCATAGTCCAAGTCAATTAATTTCATGAATGGAGCCCACTTCAGGCTGTTTTGAAACGCTGTATTTTTCGCCTCCATTTTTGTATCCAGTACAAGTAGAAATAGGAAAGGGAAAATGTCCGCCATGCGGAAAGGCTTTCGAAGTTTGTGCTTCAAGCAGGATATTATTCCCTACAATATAAAATGTGTTTTGAATTAGGTTCGTAATTGTGTTTGGTACTCCCTTGCGTCCATATGTACTGCCTTATAATAGTGTGAAAAAGTAAATATGTGGGTGATTTTTTCTCTTTTTCCTGCTTAGTAATAAATCTGAGTGTAAAACAAGGTCAACACATAATCTACTTCGCAAAAACCAGCCTGTTCTTGTCTTAACGTTTGAATGAGTGGGAAGAGTCGTTCCAAGGTTATTAGTGCCAGTAACTTCTGGATGGTATTGATGAGCCATATCCCATGCCAATTTTTACATTCTCGAAGATCACGATTTTCGGTAAAGCTATAATTAAGCCTTTATTCCATCGCTTTGAAATAAGCCCACCAGGCTGGGTTTGTTTTCGATATTTCTGGAGGAGAGTTACTCGTAATTATAATTTAAGATAGGCTAATACGTATATCACAGAGTGCAGTGCATTAAATCATTATAAAAGAAATTTCGGTAAAGAATTTTGAAACTAATTAGACAGTTTGCATTGAACCAACTTTAGTTAGCAGCTAAGAAGCAAAACTGTGTCATAAATATACTTTCTGATATTTACGCTGTTATATCACAGATTACTATAACAGGATTTAGCTAATCATTTTAAATTAAACGTTAAATTAAACTTACTTTAAGTACGAGTCGTACTCAAAACTCAAGTACGAATAACACTTAAACATACTTAAAACAATCTTAAATGGAATTACTTTTGAAAATCAATCCCGGAATTTCTTAAAATGAGTACAAAATTCTTAAGCCAAGTAAAAAAAGATTAAATTTTTCGTTGCTAGTGCCACTCTGAGAGTAAAGTAACTAAGTGAGCGTTATAATCTCATTCAACTTATCGAAGTTTGTTGTAGACTACTACAACAACACCAAACAAATAATTAAGCAACGATGCTTGTTGTGTGTAGATAAAACAAAAACACATTGTTTTCTTTTTTTTAAAGTAAAATTGAAAGCAAGAGTTCTCATTTAGTTTATATTTTTAGTAATATATGACCATTAAGTTTTTAAAGTAAAAACCATATCGGGTATGATGCTGGTGGTTTATAATTAAAATTCTGTAAAGCGGGTAAAGAAATCAATTATAATAAAATTCTGCTTCTAATATCATTTTATTTCAAGTACGAATTCGGGATCAAATCAACTTTATAATACTTGAATTAAGCCCATTTTGAGATTGGTTCAATCTCATTTTCGGTTTATTTCAAATACAAATTCGGGATTGAACATGTATAAGTTAAGTATTTCGCTATTAATACTACTTCAGATTGATTTGAGACCGGATGGATTGATTTTTATTTTTAAGTGTAGGAATGGAATTTCGAAACTGATGAGATTATTTGCAATAAATACATCAACTTTGATTGGCACCTTAGGGCCTAAGCTGACTCATAATTTTAATTTCAGAAACGTAGTTAGTTCACAGAGTACAACATCAAAAACATAAAAGAAACACTTTTGAGCTAATTTTCATAAAACACACGGTATTTTGTAGCTAAGAATCTACAATTCTTCTTTTTTATAATTTGCGATACCCCACAATATCAAAAGTATTATAACAACGTGTATGAATTCAAAAGAATCGAAAAGTTTAGACACAGAAATTCGAAATTATTTAGCCGATTTGCATTAAACGAACTGTAAATTGTAGCTAAGAACCTGAAATTCTTATAGTATTCAAGAATTTGACATATCCATATATATCACAGGCTTCTACAACAGGGTGTAATAAATTTTAATAAACTAAAACTCAGGATACTTAGCACCAAATCATAAAAGGAGATGGGAATTTCTATGCTCACTATTACCTTTTCCTAAACTTATACCACTGTGCAGGGACACATTGCTATATAAACGTTTTAAAATAAAAAAAAATAAATAAACTAATCGGCTTAACGAAAGCTTAATTTTGCTTTCTGGTAAAACAAAAAATTCCATCTAGAAACCTACGATGAATTTTACTTAAAAGAACTAGACCAGTTACTTAAAAATCTCTACAAGATGAAATACTACCAGAGATATATAAAAAAAAATAAATAGACGTAAAAAAAAGATTAAATGAAAATCTTTTTTTTTATTTTTATTATTTTTTAAGTGGAAAAGGAAAAGGAATTGGAATTATTGTTGATTTAAATCTAAATAAAACCGTTTAACGCTTAGCGCATTTTAAATCTCATCCAAAAGAGCTTTAAGATTAAATTGAATATCAAACAATTTACTAGATTAACTAAATAAAGAATACTTTTTATTTAAAAAAAAATTTAAAAAAAATATGAAAAAGAATTTTTCAAAAGACAATTAGAAAAAAATTATAAAAGTTTGCCTATTTTAAATTTGCGAAAAATTATCAGTTTTAAATTGGTAATAAATAACTTTGTACGTTTATGACTCCAGCACACTGAACATCACCTTTGCCGAAATTCTGTTGTGCTGTTGTTGCTGTGCTTTGTATTTACGACGAAGGTTTAATAGTTCCAGCAACTATGCAAGTGCTTGGTCGAGCAAATGTATTAAAGTAGCCACTTGTGTGTTGGTGTTAATACACGGGTCATTGATAGATGCAATTTTCTACCCGACGTTAAGAGTGGAAAGGCATTTTATGATAATTTTGAGCATATCTGATTAGTGCCCTGGAAACACCTGGATCCCTTTAGAGATAACTTGAAGGCCATAAAAACATGCCACATCATTTTGTTATTTTGCCCAGGTATTTCTTAGAACGCTTTTTTTAATAAACTAAAGACATCTTATTTTTTCCATATCTGTGAATAATGCCCAATTTTTAGGATTGATATTAAAACACATTTATATTTAAAATCGTTTTAAATACAAAATTCTTTTCTTCACCAAACACTTAAATTCAAATTAATTCACCGAAACTTATCAAGGTGGTCTCAATATTAAACCAATACAACAACAACAGCCAAAGCAATAGCAGACAACTGTTCACCACCTTGTAAATAAATACACTTTTTATGATCTTTTTTTTTTATTTAGTGGTGCTACCACACTTTTATCTTAACTAAATAAGACTTTTTAAACAAAACTCAAAAAATTAATCTGTATTTAAACGATTTAAGTTTATATGAAAATTAACTTAACATAGATTTAAATATTATCCTGAAAATTGGGCATAAGAGACTTTCATTCAATGTAATAATGTTGGGATTATTCTACATTAAAACTTCGACAGGGAGAACAAAATCTCCTCACCTTTTTTTTAACCTCAACCAAAACGAGCGGTAAACAAGAATATATTAAGTTTATCAATCCTTGTAAAATAACGGAGCTGCAAACTAAGTCACGAAAGCAAAAATTTACTTATTCCCCAATTTTTATACAGAGAATAGCACAAGCGACTATAAGGGAGTTAATTCATTTTTTATAATAATTTTTATAATTTTAAATTTTGTGATAGGGGATTTTTTATATAAAGTACGTCCCCACATTGTTTAAATGAATAAAGAACCAATTAGTTCTTCTAGAGACTTATTTCATACATCATTTAAATCGCATTTAACAATTCAAATATTGATACATTTAAATTTTTAAGAGTTGGGGTCATATGCTCGAAACTTAAAATTCCGAATTCTAAAATCCCGAATCCATTGTTGCCCTTACGTTACAAAAAGTTGACTTTAAAAGTATTTATATTCTAGATCCTTATAACTAGCAGAGTTGATTTAACGATGTCCGAAGTCCCCAGATATAAAAGAGACTAGGTTGCTATATAATTACTACATATTACATGTAGTCTAGCAAAGTATTCTATTGATATTCAGCCATGTTTTTAAACTCATCTTAAATCACTCAGTAACAGTTTAAATGTTATAACTGGTATTCGCCAAGGATGTATACTACCTACACTCCTTTTCAACATCGTATTTGATGTTAGCGTGCAAAGAGCTACCAGAGAAAGCAAAGGAATAATATGAGGATTCAATAAACAACTACAGAGCCTGGAATTTGCTAATGATATCTGCCTCATGTCGAACAATTATCACATGTCAGCTAAACTCAAATGCCAGGAAGAGTAAAGCGCTTCAATACTCTTAACAACAACAAATTCCGAATGCAGAATGTTGAACTGGATGAAGTTAATACATTCTGCTATCTTGGCTGCATGTGATGATATACAGGGGTATTCTGGAAGTCAAACACGCAAAACGCAAGAATTTTAAGCTTTGTTTTTTAATAAGATTTATGTAATAAAAGTATTTTATGATAGATATTATACAAATATGGCTTTATAAAACAGAATTTCATAACAAAAACTATAAAAATTAGATAAAAAGTGTATTTAAAACAACTTCCAAATTCTTGCGTTTAACGTTTTCGTTTTCCAAAACGCACCAATAGCCTTCTGAATTTCAAAAGCTAACCAGTCGCTTGGTATCT
The DNA here is from genome assembly GCA_949318255.1 of Pollenia labialis. NCBI lineage: Eukaryota > Metazoa > Arthropoda > Insecta > Diptera > Polleniidae > Pollenia > Pollenia labialis. Next base: position 27,545,631 of record OX439140.1, on the reverse strand, counting down.
TACGGCCTCTATGGAAGTCCACTGCTATCTCTTAACTTAAGTGAATCCTGGAATATCGCATGATATTTAATACAATCCATGTATTTATCAATCACTGTCTGAAAAGAGTATCAAAAATATTGTGGCCTAGCACCATCTCCAACACACAACTACGGAAGCAGTCATATAGCGACCGATAGTGGCGTTCGGTTGTTCACACGCTCCGCAGAAAAGTGAGCGACACTAAAAAAACTGCTTAAGATTAGAATTCCTATGGTAATGCACGTAGAGTTGGGCAGCCGTCCCACACCTGGGGATGCCAACTAGAATCCGAAATCTCTCAAAGCGGCCTAAGCTGGAGAGAAATTAAACATCTTTCATCAAAAAGGTCCGAATGGAAAGCTTTTGTTGTGGCCGTCGGTTCATTTTAGGAATCATTGGACATGCTATATCTGACATATCTTAAAAATTAATACTTGTAGTTAAAATGTGCGAATCGGCGCAGATTTTATATGTTAAGGATATCTAGTAATGAAAATTATATCCTACTACTCTATTCTTTATAAAGCATATCCAACAAAAGCTCCAGGATCACCCTATCAAGGACCGTTCTGATTGATAAGTCTAGTGCTGACCCTGGTCGTACAAGTTTGTCAGCAATTGCATTGTCGTCGACATAGCAAGGTCCAGGAACCCATCATAGTCTGACTAAATAGTCATCGGGTAGCTCAGTTGGAGCTCTTTTATAGTCTCAAAATTTAATTTTATTTGACAATGGTCTCTTCAGTTTCGTCTGACTATCAACGTAGAAAGAAACATTACTACTCTTGACTCCAAGTCAGCATCCATCTTTGGCCTACATGTAAAAACTACTCTTTTACAGTCTCAAGCAAGCTTTAATTTGACAATGTGTTTCCTCAGAACTTAATGTTTCCAGCAACAAATTCTGTCGCCCGTAGCAAGACTGTATGAACAACGAATGGAATGTATTTACTATAAATACACCTGATCCCGTGCCAACATCCACCTTTTTTCCCACATACAGACTGACAGCCTTTGAGCAAGAGTCCCTATCTTAAATATCAACCGGGATTTCACAAAGATGTGTTTTAACGGTACTAAACAATCCAAATTAATAGAGACCAACAGACCAAATGAGTTAATCCATTTTTTTTAGATTTTTTATGGTCCATTTTCATATTCTTCAGAAGACCTGTGTTCATACTTAGGCTGGGATTTGAAGATCTCACTTAAACTAGGTTTAGTTTATCTGAAAACAGATTAAGGCCGCCATTATCACGATTGAATACAAAATTTTAACGGAACGGTTTAGTTTTGCTTAAAATTAAAAAAAAAATCACATTTCCGACTTTCAGAGTACGTTAAACTAAGTTTAACATAATCCACATTTTAAAAATCCTTCATTCCACACGCTGTTCAAGTGTACAAAACTGTTAATAAATACGGTAAATTCAATTGATGGGAGTCCAGGGATAATGCTTTTTATTTCCCGGGAATCAAAAATGTGCGGGAAAACGAAAACCCTACTTATACAATACAAAATACACTACCGAAAAAATTCTTTATGGAATGTGTTTTTGAGATTCTTCTAACTCTTTTAAAAATTTATTGTTCTCATTATACTGTTGAAAAGCATAAATTCCAGATACGACAACGGAAACACAGTAAAGTCAGAACTAAATATGTACAAAAAGAATATTTTTTTATTTATTAACATCTAGACATGTATTTCAATTCTCCCTCTCCAGTAACACTTTGCCCTCTTTGTAAAAAGTTTGAAACTTTAAGAAATTAAGAAAACATAATAAAAAAAAGTTCTTTAAAGAAACAAAACAAAATTAATACCTTTGAAAAACAATTTGTAACAATATTAATTCAATTCAACCAACAAAAATACACATACAAACCAAGAAAAGTGTTGAAATGTTGTATACCCGATTACAATAAAAAGAAACCCAACAAAACAAGAAAGTCCAACAACAAGTTTTAGGAGTTTTGGCACAACAAAGGAAAAACATCAAAAAGCAAAAAATTAAAGAATTTTAAAGTAGCAAAGCCTTAAGAATACAACAAATTGAAATTAGCAAATAAAACGCTTTTAACTTAATAAAATAGACACAAAAATAATAAAACTATAGAAAAGAAAACAAAAAATAAATAAAAATGTCCTTCCTTAAAACACCCACAATTTCAACACGTTTTATTCGTATTTTTCTTTTTATTTCCCCCTTTCAAATTTTTTCTTGTACTGTTAAATATTTTTTTAAAAAGTTTTTCTTTCTATTTGAGAACGTTAAGTGTGTAAGGAGAATGCAAAAATAGCAACGGCAAATATGACGCTAAAGAGCAGCGCATAAATTACTCATTTGGAAAAATAGCAACACTACCGGTGAAAATTGTAGCCAAATGGCAACAAATGACGCCAGCACGTATACTCGTAATATTAAATAAGAGACCACTACATCAACGATTAAAAAGGAAAAAGAAACAACAACAACAACGAAAACAAAACCTAAGCCTTCAACCAGTCCAGTCAACAAAAAATTATCATTTACCCCTCTTTCAAAAAACAGAAAACTCTTCGAAATTTGTTTGGTTGTATATTTTTTTTTTAATTTTTTTTTTCTAGATTGCACTGACTTTCTCCTAAAAACACACAAAAACGAGGGCATTTTATTTAAATTTGCCATATAAAATTTCAAAAAAAAAAAAAAAAAAAAACAAAACGGAAAAACAATATACTCCCATGCACATACAAAAGGTCGCCGCCATTTACCCTGCAAATAATATTGGACCACCTGATCCATTTTGATCAAATGGACTACTTCCTGGCCTGGTCCAATGTAATGCAAGCATGGACCATGTGATTGTTAATAAGTGTCTGTAGTGAGACGACATGTCTTCGTTTTTTAACGACATGTTTTCTTTTTTAAACGGCTTCAAAACTCATCCTCTTAAGTATACCATGGAGTTGTTTTGAGACTACTACTTTGTTATCCAAAGCTGGGTTATATAGTCCTGCCCTAGGACATCGTAATGTTAAATAGAGCATGTTTTTTACATGCGTTTTAGTTATTTTTGGACTAGTCCTAGTCCCTTGTGGGCTACATTTTACACGCGTGTTTGGACTAGTACTATAATTTACATGGTATCCACACACACACGCACAAGAATGTTTTCTTTTTTTATACCCAACACCACCAGGCAGGAAGGGTTTATTGCGTTTGTGCTTCAGTTTGTAACGCATAAAAGTATTTGCAAAGTAAATTCACACAAGGTAGACTCGTTAGCGGACAGACATAAGCCCCAATTGACAAATTCGTGTGTATGAGCCGAAAAGTGTACATGTTTGCGTTATATTGTTTTTGTTTTATATGAAGACAATTTTGACAAGTCGGGTATTTTTATAGAGCAGCATGTCTACACACCCAAATGAGTCTACTTTGTGTAAATGTACCTTGAGTATTTGTACTGATCAACTCTGAATTACTTTATCAGTCGATTAAAGCGTGTCTTTCATCCCGTCTGGTTGGCTGTGTGTCCATATAAACCTTGTGAGAACTTCTCGCATCGAAAAGATATGAAACAAAATATTCCATCGTTTTTCGAAAAGGGAGAAAAAAGTGTGGCTGTAACTCATGTCGAAAAATATCAAAACAGATTACGTCGTTACCATATTAATGTCATAATATTGCCCTCGAAGCTAATGTGACATTGCAGACGTTGAGAACGCCATTAACACATATCGTTGACGGCGACCAAAATTTACTAAAATTGAAAACTTTTCAACGACGGCTATAACGATTAACGACATTAATGTTTGTTGTTTGCAAACGAGCTTTGAAATCACTCGTATTTTTTTATAAAAATGTTAAAAGCAAAATAATTAACAAAAAAAATATGTGCCAAGAACAAAAGTATTATTCTTCTTTGTATTTTGCATTTTTAATTGTTTTTTAGTGTTGAAATTATTTCTCGCCCCATTTTTATTCGTGAGTTTATCTGACAGTTCAAAGCAAGAACTTTCCTTGTTTCTACACACAACAAGCAAATCGTTTTTTTAAGTACTTGTGTAGAGTTCTTGTAGTGTCTGCAACAAACTTTAATGAGTTAAATGATATTAAAACGCTCACTTTGTTATTTTACTTTCAGAGTGGCACTGCCAACGAAAAATTTGATCTTTTTTACTTGGTTTAAGAATTTTTAGAAATTCCGGGATTGATTTTCGAAAGTTATCCCATTAAGGATTGTTTTAAGTATGTTTAAGTGATATTCGTGCTTGAATTTTTAAGCACAACTCGTACTTAAAGAAGGTTTAAAAACTGAATTCATCCCGAGTGTTTTTCTTTCTATGTACCTCAACATTCACATGTAAAATATCTCGGTATGCATCTAGATCTGCGATAGTATGAATTCTACATTTGTTGTTGAGAAAACGCATCGAAATTGACTGATCGCAGATCTAGATCGACATTCCATTTAAAAGAAATATTAACTCGTATAAACCTTAAAGCAATTAAATAATTTGTCTTATTGGAAGAAATTCTGTCCTTAATCTTAATTGCAAACTACTTCTTTACAACTCTATATAAAATGCTTTGAATAATCACAGCTGACCCTGGCATGTTCAAAACTCGAATATTTACAAGGATCTCAAGGAACGTGCTATTAGTAGAAACTATGGTCACGAAAAATGCAATAAAAAGGCTTTAATTGCAACTAAATTCACTAGCTCTAAATTTAAAAAGGAGTCGGCCACACTCACTTAAGGAGAAGAGATTCTGCATGACTGATCCGATTAGAAGAGCGCTAAACACCTACATGTGTTAACAGAAACTGTGATCGGATATTTTCGTCCGGCAATGGCAATATATAAAGATTCCATAAATAAATATTGCAAGCAATAGACAATAAAGCCAATATGAGACGGATAACTATCTTAAAGATTTCACCCCTTATGTAAAAAACTAACTAACACATTAAGCCCAGCAAGAGAGAATGGGGTTTTATTTAGCATAACTGCTATGTAAATCAAATCGTTTGTTTTAAAAACTCTCTTATTTACCAAAGGTCCCAAAAGGGACAAGGAGATGGTGTAGGGTATAAGATGTTAGGGTTTGCCCGACAGCACTTTCATATTTGTCTTTAATATGCACTCACACACTTACGCGTAAATAGTACAAATCGACAGTGGGCTCAAAACTGGAAATTTGAAAAAATGCAGTGTCCAAATAGATCAAATAGGAAGTCTATAGAGTTAAGCCTATAGTACACGGAATGTAAAAAGCCGCATGCGCATGTGGTTCTGAAGTAATTTTGACGACACTACAAAGCCACAATAGCAAGTTCGTCTTGTGTGATGACGACAAAATTACCTCATGCGCATGTAACTTTTTACTTTCCGTGTACTATAGGCTTTTCTGTAAATATTTTTTGAGTGTAGAAGTTAAAGAAAATAGCCAATGGGATCAACATAATATTACAAATGTTTGAAATGTATGAAAAGATTAAAGTCACTAAAGAAAATGCCAAGACCCTACAACGTTTGAGTGCAAAATAAAAACAATACATTGACAGCCGTATTCAAAACGAAAATTTGTGTACTCCGACTATACTCCGCTCATCGAGTGAGCAACTAAAATGTTAATTAAGCTTAATCACCATTTACTCATGAGGTTATTCAAAACACTTTTAAATCGCCCGATTAAGAAAAATTTGTACATCTCTGTTTTAGTTAAATTCAATTGATAGAAATAACAAATTGACAGCATTTAATCAGGAGTTAAAAAGTCTTTGATCATTAGATAATCATAATTTATTAAAAAGTGTTTTGAATAAGAAATCCTTAATCGGGGGATATGCAGTAACTAAATTTTTGTTTTGAATACGGGTGTAAGTATCCGTAAGTGGAAACCAGCACTCATTTGAAAAACTTAGTATATAAAACTACAAAAGCAGCGTCTGTTTGATAGAAAACAAATTTCGAAAATTTGTTTTTGTTTTAAATGTAATTTTCTATGCGAACTTTTATGTTCAAACTCGATGAACAGGCTGTTAATATTTTAAATGAACTTAAAGTCATTCGTCTTGTGTAATTTGTTTTTTAAACAACGTGCCTAAAAAGTTAAAAAATAATTTTCTTACTAAAACGACTATTGTCGGATTCACAAGGTAGTCATAACGTTGTAAAGTCATATGTCTTAAAATAATTACAAGAAATATATACATATGACTGCTGTGGCCAACCGCTTAAAATTTTTATTTCTACTGTACAGTTATGACGGATCAGTGAACACAGCATTAAAATTTGTATTTTGTTTGAAATACAACAATATTTGTTTTAAACAGTTGCAAAATATTATTTAGGTCATTATGACGATATGACTTGATAGCGCAACTTCTAAATTCCTTATATATTTTGGTTTAATTTTAACTAAATGGAAAACTATTAAAATAAACTACGAACAGTTAATGTAAAAATGGTGTTTGGTTTGATAGCTTAGAATGTCAAACTGTGTTGACATTTCTGTTCAATTGTTTTGGCAAGTTATCATGAATAACATAAATCTGTTCCCGAAGTTCTTAAAGCACTTCGTCCATTTTACAAAGCTGATTTCTGTTTAAATGGCTGTATCAAAAAGCAAAATTTCAGTATTTACTTAACAATAAATTTTTTTTGTGTAAATCTATATATTTGTTTTACATACATACATATGTAGATACTTTGATTTTATTTGAATTTTGTATATAATTCCATTTATCAATCAATTAGAGTCAAGAGTCCTGCCTTTCAATCTTAACGGGTGAACCATCCTCAACTACTCCACTGTTATCATTACACAGAAGACCCTCTCCGACAAGTAGTAATACGCAGATAAGGAAAAAGAACGAGAACATTTAACTCTAACATGACGGCGCAACTTGCCATACAGTACGCTATTTAATCGATTTATTGCAAAATCAATTTGGTGACAACTTTATTTCCAGAAATGGTCCTGTTCAGTGGCGAATTAACGGCCTTGGATTACTTTCTATGACACTATGTTAAGTCATATGCTGTCATACCAGCAACTCGTGAAATATTAGACGCCATTATTCAAGCCACTATTGACACCAGATTTATGGAAAAAAAAATCAAAATTCGGACTGATCGAATGGACCACGTAGCTCGTAGCCGTGGCGGACATATGCCGCAATTCATATTTAAAAATAAATGCCATGAAAGTATCTACCAAATTATAATAAAAAAAAAATTCATTTAAACAATTCTTTTTTTTTTTTTGCATTATAATTTTAAGGTCTTATGCAGCTAAAAAATAAAAAATAACTTTTTTCAAACTTCAGATAGCCCGACCCACTGTAAGAGACTAATTTATTTAACTTACACTTATTTAATGCTAAAAACAAAAAAGGGAGACAACAGCGACCACATACACACGTAGGATAACATCAATACATGTGTATGTGTTTTTTTTAAATACCCAACAAACACGTAGCTTTGATTTCAAATTGAAAATGATTTGAAATCAAACGTTTTCTCAAACGGCAAACATTTGATAATGATTTGAAAATCATAGCTTTTTCAACAAAAAGGGGAAATTATTATCAAATTGAAAAATGCCTTTATTTTTAACTTCAAACGTAAATCTCAACTGTTTTTCAAAAGGTGGAAAATAAATAAAAATATTTTATTTTTTTAATTACAATTCATTATTTATTAAAATAAACAGTGAGATAAACATTCGGCAACACAGCTAAACGATTTAATAATGTTCTTTAAGTTCTCTAATTCTTTCAAAGAAAAAATAATTGGCTCCTTTTTATTTTGAGGAAGATCATACAACAAACTTATAATTTCTTCACTTTGCCGTTTTATTTTTTTAAATTTGTATTCTTTATCATTATAATTACACAAAAATATTTTTTTTATTTTTCACAAGAAATATTTCGTTCACTTGTAAAACACATTTAACCACAAAGTAAAAATGTAACTTTAATCGCCATTTTTAATGTCTACATTTATTTTTCGCTTTAACATTTAACATTTGATATCAATTTGACGTCAAATGATAAAACATTAAATGTCAATTTAATTGAAACAATTGAAAAACGTTTGAGAATTGTGTTTGATCTCAAAGTCATTTCACATTAAAGGTTTGACGTCGTGTTTGTTGGGTATGCCTCTTACCGGGTAGTGACTTGTAGTAGACTGTTTTCGTTTTTTTTATGTAACGGTTATTATTCCTTCGTTTTTTTTTATACATAGTACATGCTTCTTTTGAGTTGGTATTGTGTATTGTGTTGTATTGTTGTTGTAGTTACTAGGACAATACGAAAAAAGCATTAAAAAAACAATACCAACACAACAATACGTAACTGTTACATCAAAGCCTATTTGTAATTACGTTTATAATTTTACACCAATTTATTTACATTGTTATTATTTTTACGCTTTAGAATTTGCAAACGTATACGTATGTGTGTGTGTGTAAGTACCCTGCAAATAATAGGACCAGTCCAAACACGCGTGTTAAGAGTAGCCCACAAAGGGTGCTAATGAATATTTCAGTTCAGCTACGAATAATAGCTGGTCTAATGACAAGTGCAGGTAAGGTATTCCTTAGAATAAGGTTTGATGATGAAATTCTAAAAAAAAATCCAAAAAAGTTTAAGATATAATTTAAAATGGCCATCAAATGGTTGTGCAAAATATACACTTAAAACCAGAAGGTTAACTTTAAAGACTTTAGATTAGATTTAGAGGGATTAGAGGGAAATGGGTTATGTCACACCTGATCCAATCTTTGGTCCTGGCTTCACCATAAACATTTTGGTTCACTATGTTGATCTACAAATTCCCGCGAATGCGATTCAGATATTCACTGACAAGTCTAAAACACTGTATGGTGTCAATTCCAGCATATACTCCGAGTATTCCTATAAAGCTGCCGGATCACTGCAGTGTCATTCAGGCCAAAATAATGGCCGCGAGACACATCGGGTATGGTGAAATATCTGGCAGGAATATTCACATTATTACAGATAGGAAGGCTGCCATAAGATACCTGGAGAATGTTTTCATCACATCGAGAATTGTCTTAGAATGCCGGAAGTTTCTGGGTGAGATAGCGAGCCATTCAGTGGTTACCCTTAAGTGGGTCCCGGTCACACGGGTATACATGGAAACTCTATGGGTGACACGTTGGCGCATGCAGGCACCACTTTGAATCGAAATGGTTCAACATATGATATAGGTGCTTTACTCCCAAGGAGAAACTTAACAGTCAGAGATGGTTTGTTAAATCAACTTGTGGGGAAATTTTTTTTTAATTTTTTATTCCGAAAAATTTTGGAGTCGGAGTCGCGAGTTTTCGTGGGTACTTCGACGCTGACTCCGGTCCAAAAACCTCAACTCCGACTTCACAGCCCTGGTTAAACGAAAAGAAAAACAACTAAAAATGTTAAAATAAAGTGCAATAAATCAATATGATAAAAAACTTGAACAGCTAGCCTTTTTGGAATCGCGTTCCTTAAATTTCAAGTTTTTCTTAGCTCTTTTTTAATTATTAAGAATAAAAAACCCCTTATTAAAAAATCTTAATTGCAAATCATTTAAACTGGACAATGATGAATGAGATAAAAACTGCTTTGTTATTTTGTAGCACTGTAAACGTACTGTATACGTATTACAAAATTATTTATAGTGTTGTATAATTATATTTATTTCCAACATCTTTTAACACTTAAAAACAAACACAACCTCCTTCAGAGTCAACAACCCCGCTAAGGGTCAGTTGACCAACATTACCCTGAACAGTGTTAAGCAAATGTAATTTTAAGAAACTCAAACTCATAAAAACAGCAACAAAAACAAATAACAAATACTTTAATTAAGAAAAACTTAAGAAATAAAAAAAAGTTGCAAAAAAAGAAGAACTTTTTACCACCAAAGATTAACAAGAACTCTGGAACAATTGCCATCAGAAAAACTAGAGTAAATTTATATAAACAGAAACATACATCACAAGCACTTTTATGGAACATGAAACGTATAAAACAAAAACAAAACCTTAACAAACTGCAACAAAAGCAGGACGAGGATGATGCTGACGACGACAGTCTGGCTAAGGGTAATAGAAGGACGACGACATCATATTTTAAAAGGTTACAAGTGACAAACGGGCAGACAAGAGCAAAACTTGAGAACTTTAAATAAAACGTTTCTAGTGTATAGTTTCGTTTTGTACACTCTCTTACTGCCCCACGCCAATACAAAATAAAGAAGAATAAAAAAACGATAGGGCAGACAATTGTGGTGCATAAGTACTTTTTTTGGTACAATTCGAAGATGAGAGTATAAATTAGTTATTTATTAGCTACAATAAAAGCCTGATCACAAGCGAATTTTCAAAGGATATTTGTGTAATGTCCGTTACGTTCTAGCCGTAATAAAGAATGCTTGAACTCTATTTTATTACTTAATAACATGAACAAAATTGTGGTTCATAAATCATTTTTTTGAACAATTTTCAGGTTAAAATAAAAATAACATTTATTTGTCATAGTAAAATACTTAATAGCAAACGCCTTCTCAAAGGATATTTCTTTGCTGGCCACTTTATTCTAGTCAAATGAGACGATTATTGATCATGGATCCTATTGGCGGTTTTAAATTTGTAACATTAAATTGAGAAGTTTTTTTTAATTTAAATAAACATGTATATTTATTAGATAAAGTCTCAAAAATTCCAACATGATTCCGAATATTAAAATTTTTTTTTAGTTTTTTTTCTTTTATGTTCTGCTTTCACCACGCAAGTGATTGGACGTGTAGAAAAATTTATATGAAAATCACTCAGTATTTTGAGTGTTTTTCATAAAAATTTTACTACTCGTTCAATTACTTGTTTTGTGCAAACAGCACATTAATGTTCGAAATCAAAACTTTTTGGGAAAATTCAGAAAACAAATGGTCTTTTTGAGTTATAAAAAATTATTATCAAAAATTAAAACTTTGGTAAGTGTTCGAAATTTCGAAAACGTTATTTAGCTTCGAAAAGCGTTAAACAAGCCTAAGTTTGATATAATTAAAGAACAAAGGTTACGTTTTAACTTAACATTCACCCCAGTTTTGATATTTCGAAATTGCTTTTTGGAAATAAAAATTAGTTGTTTTTTATTTTACAGTTAAAGTCTTCAAAATTCCATCATTATTTCGAAAATTTATATGTATTTCTTTTAAAGAAAAATTTAATTTTCTTAGATTTTTGCCCATTTTAGCAAAGTTTTTCAGTTTTCGAAATCATAATTTTTTATGAAAGATAAGAAGATAATTTCGAAAACATTATTTAGCTTCGAAAATAGTTAAGCAATCCAAGTTTGATAAAAAAAAAAACTAAAAAAAAAGTTATAACCTTAACATTTACCCCAGTTTTGAAAATTTCAAAATTACTTTTTTGGAAAAAATATTGTTTTTTTTTATAAATTAAAAAAAAATAGATCGCAATTTTATAGTAAACCGAAAATTATTCCTAGAGTTTTGGCACATTTTTATACAAATTTCCAATATTTTAGCACACTTTAAAAAAAACATTGTTATGACAAATAAAAAACAAATTCTTACAATTTAAGCATAGTTTTCAGTTTCCCTATTTTGATATTACTTATTAGATATTAAAGCTATACTTCGTTTACAATGGCGGCAATATTTTCACCGGTGTTCACAAGAAAGCCACCATTTTTTTCAAAATCACACACATTTTCAATTTAAAAATATTTTGCTAAAATTTTCATTCGAAACTAAAAAAAAATTATAATTAACGTCATTTACAATTTCATATAAATTGCTGCTGAAGTAGAAGTAGACTGAACTTTTTAAAAAACTTTTTATAGTTTTGTTCGAAAAATGGAAAATGTAGGAAATACTTTGGGCTGAAATAAGATAGAAGAAAAAACGAAAATATCGCTGGCATCGTGAACGAAGCTTTATTCTAAACTAAGATTTCTATTTCAATAATAAAATTTTTAAAAATCGAGCATAATTTCGTAAATATGTAACAGTTTTACTATTTTTCAGTTTCGATATTTTAAAATTACATATTGGAAGTAAAAAATTAGTTTTTTTTTTCAATTTTGTAAAATATTTATGTTAATAATATAATATAAAAAACTTTTAAAAAATGTGAGCATTATTTCGAAAATATGTGATCTTATTATTACAAAGATAAAATTGGTTTTAAAGTTCGAAATCAAAATATCTTAAAAGCAGCTTGAAAATTAATACTTTATTTTCGATTTATTACAACTAGGTGTATACAATTTGAACTTTTTGGAATGTTCGAAAATTCGAAAATAACTTCGACAACGTAATTTTTTTTTTTTTGCTTTATAACACAAATTTTGGCTTTTTATTTGGATTTTAAAATAAACTTTATTTTATCTTAACATTTTTTTTAGTTTTGAAATTTTAAAGTAAATAAAGCTTTTCTTTCGAACCTTCCTAACTGAGAATACTATTTTAAAAACTAACTAAACTAATATAATATTAATATCGAATTTTGAATTTTCAAAGTTAAGTATTTTGCAGAAAACTTTATAAAAAAGAAAAGTTTTACCCCAAAACTTAACAATTTCTAATTGCGAACTCTGTCAATAAATCCAAACATATTCTAAAGTTTTTAACCTACAACAAATGCAATTTATTTCTGTGTGTAGACAATATGTCTATAACAATTTCTCAATGTTCATTCATATTACATCCCTTTGCAATATTGAATTTTAAATTCCGATTGGTACGAGTATGTATGATTTCATATTTTTCTCCTTTCTTCTATTTATATATAATAAATTCATGTGTATTTGTGTATCTATTGTATTTTTGATTAGAAGTAGAAAAACAAAACAATTACCAATGTTTTTAGACACACAGGCACTTGTGACGTAAAAATTGTAGTAAAAAGAACAAATATTTTAAAAATGCAAACCTACAAATGAAAAATCGACTAGGCAACAAGGAATAAAAAAAAATATATTAAAAAATCTAAGATAATTTTAGCAAATTATCTCCAAAATTGCGTCCTGTACTTTCCGCACAAGGTTTACATAGATAGCCTGCCGAACGTATGGGCATCACAAAGTGATTCTGAGTCGATCGGTTTAGCTCAAATTAGTCCAGGAACAATATTTTTAGGTGTTACAAAAAGTGTTCGAAAATAAACAGAACATTATTTAGCGTTCGGCTCACATACCCAGGAACGATATCTATTTTTTTAATGTTTGTGTAGACTGACACAACCCTTAATACCGTTCGTAACTATTTTCAAGCCAGAGCCAAACATTATAAAGTGTTCTGATCTTCGTTAAAAAACAGAACAATTGTAGTGGTACAGTAAAAAGACATTTCATTTTAATGTTCTATAATGTTTCTTTTTCACGTTGATAAAGAAATTAACTAAAAAATTTAGCAATTTTACAGGACGAACAGCTTGTGTGTGTATTGTGTATACGTTTAATTTGTATAAAATTATTTTGCCGGCTTTTTGTTTTTGTTTTCGTATGTGTATTTTGGTTTTTTTTTTTTTGAAAAATAATTGGTTTTCTTTAACAACCAAAAGGGCGCTACGCATAACAGAAACGAACAAACATTATCATCTTTTTGTTGAGTTGGATAAGAACAGTACTATTTTTGTGTTCGAAAGATGATAAACAGGGGAATGTTATTATTTTTTAATTATTTACTACACAAACCTATAAGCGATTGTGTTTTTCACAAATCAACCGAACCGAACACTAAGTAGCGATGTTAAGTGTTTATTTTCGGCACACTGGCTACAAACATCACCCTCCACTATGGTTGTGTAGGTACAAGAAGAGAAAAAAAAACAAAACAAAACAAAAGCGACACATTTTTAATCGAAAGATATTGTTAAAATCCATAATAAGTAAAGTGAATTTAGCGCAATGGGGTTTTAAATTGTTCAAATATACTCACTCATACATGCATACATATTAACACCTTCATTCAAATAAACCGATATGCAAACATCATTAAAGATAAGTATTTTTTTATTTAGATTCTTTCTATTTCGTTTTCCAATTGGTAAGAGTATTAGAAAGGCAACGAATTTATGTGGCACAACCAAGTGTTGCTATTTGGTTGAGCTGCCAAAGCAAAAAGTAGTTGAGGGAAGCAAAAAACAAAGTACTGCAACAAACATATGGTTACAACGCAGATAATAAAAAATAATGGCAGTGGTGGGGATGGTCATGGTTACTGTGACGACGAAGACAAAGACAAAGACGTCGACAACGACAATAAAGAAATGAAGGCGTCTTAGATTTTGTTGATGAAGTCATGCAATATAAGATTTATTTTTATTGAATAGCGATTATAAGAATGAAAAAGTAGCACAATTGCAAAATGGGCGCCAGTGTTGCGGATATTAATTGACCACTAAATGTCCTTCTTTTTTATAAATTAGATTACTTTTTAAATTGTGTAATTGGACGCTATATCACTAGAGATGCTGATGTTTGCAATGTTCAGAAATAAGTACAGTAGACTTACCTTTTAGTATACCAACCAACCCTAATGTGATTTACACAGAATATTTCTGTGGTTTTCATGAATAATCGCGTAAGTTATAAAACTAAACTTTTCAGGAGAGCAAAAACAATTATTTTTTTCAATTGCGGCTTCTGTAGATGCTTTTTTAAACTTTTTTCTTTACTATCCTCTTAACAGTGACTTTCTACGTATTATACATAGTTTTCATGAAAAAATCCTCACAGGATCACAATCTGTAAAAAGATAAAAATTGCATATGTTTGATTGACTCATTAAGTGTGTGCAATAAAACATCATATCTCCACATAAGTTCTTTTTTGACGACTTACGTTGTTATTTTTAGCACACAAGTTGGCGACATATTCAGAGTTTTTGATACTTATAGCACAACGTATGCAGTAAACGTGACTTAAAATTACAAACAACCGCTCATCTGCTGTTGTTGCAACTAAAGAAGTCAACAATAAACGCACATGTACATATAAGTTATTATTAATAGAAAAGTTTTCAAAAAATACTTTCATATTTTTTGCACGAATAACAACATAACATCACATATGCTTTTTATTTGGAAACATATTCAGCAATTTTCGACATAAATCGTTATAATAGCAAAATATTTTATTAAACAGTTAACTTAAGTTGTTTTTAGCAGAAAAAAATTAATAATACTACATTATATTCTAAAAAGCTTAATACTTATAAAAACCTAATGCAAAATGTAGCACTTTGACATCAATATCTCAATTTCGGTAAAAACCGACTTACGCGACTATTCGTGAAAACCACAGATTTGTGAGGTCATGGTGCACAAGCTTTATTTACCTCTCATAGAAATTGTACCTTGAAATAGATTTAAACCCATTTAAATCTTTTAAAAACATTAGAACCTTAAAAAATATTGAAAATTAAAGGAACGTATCATACGGGTATGTTCTGTAAATAGAAATGAAGTGGATTTAAAATCGAATAAATTTTGAAAACGAGCCTGTAAAGAAAGTTCATAAAAATTTTCCTTTTTATAAACTCCATACTATGAGTACCAATTATATTAATAAGGGCAACTCTTAAGAACAGGAAAGACTATAGTCATTTTGTAAATAATTGAAATCAAAATCTCGTTCGATTTTAAATCCACTTCATCTCAATTTGTAGAATATACCCGATAATTTTTGTCTATTTAAAACAAGATTATGCCCATTTTGAAATACAACAATATCAAATCTAATACCTGAAATTTAAATATGTAGTTTGCAATTTATTTGCCTTTTCGCATCAAAGTTCTGACTAGAGTGTTTTTTTCTTCCACACTATCTCGAATCTAGCAATTCAATTTACAGTTATACTGAGAATTTTATACTCATTTAAAATGTTTGCATCGTAAAAGCGTTATGTAAATAGGTTTCGTTCAATACTTATATTTTCTGATGACCGTCTGTAGGCGGTTTTTGGTGTTTAAGGGTTAAACTTTAAATATGTGTATAAATATGTATTAGACCGACTCAAAAATAGTTGTTGATGTACCACCTCAAAACATACTTTGACATGTTTTATGGAGATTCCCAAACTATTTTGGCTCTAGCGATAATCTCCCGTGAGCTAAACCTCGCCAAAAAAGGCTCAAAAATGGTATTTTTAAGAATAAAAAGTTCGGTAAATTTTTTTTGTCCAATAAGTGACCAAATATAATAGATATATAGGAATTCTTCGATTCTGCATTAAAACATTTTAAAAATCTAGCTTTTAATGAAAATTTAAATACCTTAACCATTTTTCCGATTTTTATTCCAATACGTCGCGACGCGTCGTTAGAAAGGTGCTGACCACCGCTTAAGATTTTAGTCAAAAATTAACCCATAACTGCTTATCTTACTTTTATATAACAAATGAATGACATCACTAAAAACCTATTTTATAACCACAAAAAGCATTTATTTGTTCAGGAAACATGGTTTTAGTCCAGTTGAGTACCTAAAAATATAATTATGAAAGTACATTTTGGGAATACAAAATTTTTAATTATTAAGATTTTGTTTGTCGTGCTTAATTTCCAATTACATTTCACTGGTTGCTTAGGCCAGATCATAAGGAAACATTCTACCAAAACATTTTAGAAAGGCCAAAGATATTAGCAAATAAAACTGTAGAGTGAATGAGAATTCCAAACACTCAAAAATCCAAAAAACCTGTTAATTTTTTTCAAAGAGGTTCTGCACTAGGGATGCCAGTCCCGAAATCCCGAATACCGAAATCCCAGGATTATTATAAAAATTTAAGTCTCGAATCCCGGGATTTTTTATGTAAAAATCCCGAGATTTTGGATTTAGTAATATGTGGTATTTTTTTTTAAATACAACTATATTTAAATAAACGTGAGTCACCTTGGGTTAAAAATAACTTTAACAATTTAATATTAAATCATACTGGCAATGATTTTAATCTTTAACTAGTAAAAAAAGAAGTCACAAGTGAATAAATGTTACATGCAATGCATTTTGTACACCAGAAAATAAAATCATAAGATAAAGTTCGATGTGGTCTTTTTTCTACGTGAATGATAATAGAACTGCGTACGCACAATGCAAGTTGTGCAAAAAGGTTTTAAAAACTTTAAGAGATTCTACCAAAGGTCTTTTGACACATTTGCTTAAGTTTATTTTATTAGATTAATACTTGCATATGTATGTATATATTTGATATACAATAAATTTAATATTGTCATGTAGCATATGCAATTGTATCAAATTATTAACGATACCACCCAGAAGTGTTTATTGCGAACATTGCTCGGCAGCATATATTTTCAATAAAATAAGGGATCGATTATCAGACGTCATTAGTTTGTTTTAGAAGCTTTTTAAAATATAAGTTTTAATACATAATTTTTCCATATTACTTTAAAAGAATACATTAAATTATTTTATTTTGTAATGAGTTTTATATTCTTCATGAATTTATTTGTTTTAATACTTATAAATAAACATTTTATTATAACTATGTATGTATGTATATGAATTTTAAAAATTGGTCTTTATATATGAAATCCCGAAAAATCCCGATCCGTCCCGGGATCCCGTTTATTTGAATAAAAAATCCCGAATCCCGGGATTCAAAAAACCTGGTCCCATTTGGCATCCCTATTCTGCACTGATAACCAAGATGATTGTACCAAATTTAGAAACTTTGACTCTTACCGTTCTGTAGATATGCAAAAAAAAAAACAAGGTATTTATGGTTAAATTAAATGCAGTCGTGGTTTTTTTCTCATATATTATATGTACGAACCAAGTCCCCTTCATATCTGGGGCTTTCAAAACATCTATTTTAAAATATATAGGGATAGGTAAAAAGACGGGTATCGTTATATAAACTTCGCTTGTCATAAGCACTCAGAATTTATGTTCTTTACGGAGCATTACATCAATATTGTAGCAACTACATATGACAAACTTATATACACTCTTTTACCTTCACAGAAAAAATTAAAAATTGTCTCAAATCACCAATTTTATACTGAATTCATAGAATCAAGCAACCCATTTGTTGATTTTGCACCTATTACCAAAATGATTATATTGATTACTAAAAATTGTAAAAATTTTATATTTTGAATATTTTTTTTCCAATAAATTATATTTTGAATTTTAATTAAAAATATTATCAAAAATGTATGCCATTTCAAACAATGTGTTGATTGATTTTCACAATTTCCAACAACAATTTCACAAGTTTAAATTATTTTATTTTAAACGAAATAATTTCTTGTTATTTGATTATTATTTTAATTCAAAATTTATTTCAAAACAACTAAAATGTTAATTAAATGAAAATAATATTTTTAATTTTCGTTTAACAAAAAAAAAATTAATTGATTCAATTATTACATTCATTAAGTTTATATACTTTTTAAATAATTTTTTGATTGATAAAAAACTACTAATAATTTTTTCTGTGTTCGGTGAAGAGTATAATAAAGAAATTGTTAAGATAAAAAGATGTTTAAGTTTAAGTTAAAAAAAATTATAAAGAGTGTTGCCAACTCTTTTAGCTAACAAAAATAAAAATATAAATAGTTAAATGCTGGCTAAAGATTAGACATTTAAAAATGTTTCCAAAAACGAAAAATGCTCAATTAATACCTTATGCAATCAACAAGTTTCGCCAAAATTTAGTTTTCCTAGCTCACATGTTATATTTTTTTTTTTTTTTTTTTTTTTTTTATTTATTTATTTATTTATTTATTGATGATCTAGCACAACAAGATAAATCTTATAAATGATAGTGCTAGTGAGTATAACAAACTAAAATAGGTATGATTAAAAATTATCTAACTAAAAAAGCATTATTATTTAGTGAATTAAAATTAAAGCTAAGTAGTATAATATACAATTACAAAAAAAAAAAGCCCACAGAAAAAATTAATTAGTTAACATATTCAAATTTAAAACAAAACAATTTTAATTAGCATATTTAAGTTTAACGAAATTGATTTAATAGCTCCTTTTTAAACAAGTTTGCGTTGCCTATTAGCTGCATATTATCTGGAATTTTGTTCCAAAGACGAGTGGAATAAATAAAAAAGTGACGTTCTGACAAAGGACTTCTAAATCGTTGCTGAATTATTTTCTTACCACGACGATAGATGCTTTTAAGCTAAATCCTTTATCTCTGGAGAGAAAAAAAAAGATTTATGGCTATGTATCATCTACACATATACATATATATTACCGTTAGCGAAAATGTTTAATGCCAATAATCTACTAAGGTTATTTAATGTACAAGTTCATCAACAAAGTCCAAAGTTATATAGGGACTTCGAAAAAACTAAGTTTTCTGTTTAAAATTTAAGGCATTTATTTTAGCCATTTATTGACCGATCTGACGGAGTTTAAATAGCAATATATTCCCTACGTTAGAGATAAAAATATATAACAACAAAAAAAGAGGATTTCAACATAAGAACGGAAAAAAGAAGAACGTTAAACCAACTGCCCTACTTATAAGGATACTGTACACATACATTTGTTATGCATACTTAATTTTTATGATAAACTTTTTCTTTAAAATTTTTTAATTTTTTATTTAATTTTCCTTTGTACTGACAAATTAAATAATTTTTGAAAAAAAAATTTAATTTATTTTAAACACATTTAATTTATCAAAATCTAGGGCATATTTGATTCAACACATTCCTGTACAAAAAATGTTTAAATCAATTTAAATAAAAAAAACTTTCAAAACAAAGTTATTGCAAATGAAATATTTCAATCAAAACTTTTATTTATTTATATAACAAAAAAAAAACTTTTAACGTAATAAATTTACTTACATTAAATTTAATACAATTCAATGATTCGTTTGCTCGATTAAATTTTAATCCAAAGATTTCATTTTAAATGGCACTCTTTAGACAAAAATATTACTTTGGCAATATTTTTTTGTTCCTATTTCACAAGCACACACACACAACAGACACACAAAAATTCGTTTTTTTCCGAAACTCCAAAAATTGGTTTAAAAAACAATTGCTGACCATAAATATTCAACTTCAACTAATTTGTCTTTTTCTACAACTAACCGGCATTTTAAAACAGTACACACACACACAAAATAGAGCTTTTAAACTACACACACGCACTCAACACAGTGAGTGAGTGAATTAGTGAATAAGTGAGTGGGGTTGGAATACATTTACAAGTTAGTAGTAGTCATTTACTACAACTGCAAGTTCACAAAACAACAACAACGAAAAAAAAACACCACAACAACAACATAGCCAAACATACTCCCCAGGCTGACACCAAACCGAAAAAAGTACCGAATTTTACACTTGATACCTTTTACGCTTTTTATTCCAATTTAATTCAATTTTAAAAGCGAAACATGAAAACGAGCCGGACACGCGCAATTAAGGCAAAGAGAATACAGATAAAAAAGAAAACTATTAAGAGAATGAGAACGAAAACATAATATTGCACAGTGGCGTTATATTTAAAAATTAAATAAATTATTAAACTATTAAGCCGATTTGTACAAAATGTTATTATTAGGTATGCGATTGCTATGCAAATGCATGTTTCTTGTCAAAAGTCTAACAACGATATCGACCAATTATCTTTCCGAGTCATTAAATTTGCGTTAAAATGGCATTGATTCGTTTTTGCATATTATTGCATATTTTCGTGAAAAAACATGTTTTGGTTTTAAATGCATATTTTTGCTTTTTTTGCATTTTTGATTGATATACTTTTTAAATTTCCATATTATATAAAAAAGTTCTTCACAAAAAAGGTGTACATAAAAAAAATTTTCCAAAAAAAATTTTTAACTACGGATATATTTGTGAAACAATAACTTAATTGGAGGGATTTAGTTCACCTGATAGTCAGCTCAAATTAATTGATATTGCAGAAAGTCAAATAACCAATGTGGAAGCAGGGCTTAAAAAACTGCAGTCAAAATCAAAAAATTGCTTTTTCTTCCACTTTCTGATTTTTCATTGGACGAAAATAAACCGTTGCCTACACTTCTGATTCATTAAATGAAAAAAGTCGCAGTGAAGGCAAAAGCAAAAAACGAAAAGTTGAAAACAACAAAGAACATCGGCACTCGACATGTTCGGAAGTGTTTCGTTTGACAGACTGAAACATTTAATAAATACCGAAGTTAACGAAGATGGGACGTTGTGTTTTTTTCCGCATATTTTTTTTTTGTTAATACATGTGTACATAAATACATACGATTTATTTAATTTCAAAAAATTAAAAAGATTGTTAAGCATTAAAATAAATACATATGTATGTATGTATTTATGTACAAATGTATTATTAAAAAAAAAAATCGGAAAAAAACACAACGTCCCATCTTCGATAACTAAGGGATTTTTTAAAAGTTTCATTCTGTCAAACCAAACACTTTCGAACATGTCGACTGCCGATGTTCTTTGTTGTGTACAACTTTTCGTTTTTTGCTTTTGCCTTTACTGCGACTGTTTTCATTTAATGAATTAGAAGTAAAGGCAACAGTTTATTTTGTACAATAGGACATGTGAAAATAACTGTGCACACTCTCCTAGTTCGTTTTACGTCATCGCGCCGTACTTCTTGAAAATTGTGTCGGCCAAGCAGTTACCGTAAAATGGTGTTCGCTATCGCGAGATGATAACGGACTTCTTTTTGCCAGAAATTGAGGATATGGACCTGGACGATTTGTGTTTCCAACAGAATGGTGTCACTTGCTCCACAGCCAACGTTTGCGAGAGAAATTCAATGGCGTGTTATCTCACGTCGTGGCGATGTTAATTGGCCGCCACGATCATATGATTTGACACCGTTGGACTTCTTTCTTTGGGAATATTTAAAAGAGAAAGTAAACGTGAATGAGCCAACAACAATTTAACAGCTAAAGGATGAGATAATTCGGCACATTAACGGCATAGAACCTCAATTAGGCCTAAGCGTCATCGAAAATTTTGCGGCCATGTGGCCGATATTTTATTCCATACATAATTGAACTATATGAATATTATCATAATAAAGAGAAATGACAATAATTTGTGTTTTATTCAAAATCAACATCGGCCCTTAAACATGCTGGGTTTCTCTACCACACGGCATCAAATCTCAGTTTGCCTAAGAACTGCATTTAGCGCTGCTAAAGGCAGAACTGAGATCATAAAAAGTCGCTTCTTCAGGCAAATTTTTCACCCATTGCGGGGAAAAGTCAATACCTGGATTTCGGCAAAAAACAAAATTGAGTGATCTCAAGAGAACCTAACAATTTCTTGCGATCTCGGCTTACCAGAGATCCTATCTGGTACCAAGGTGGCCAGTAGCCCCCGTTGACACAGATACGGACTTGCTACTTGTTAAGACGCTTCTTGTGGAAAGTGCTTTCTGTTTTACAGGAAGATTGTCTTTGTGAAAATTTTGTCTGTCCGCTGAAAGGATACATTCGAGAACAACGAGGAAAGTTGTGGCTGACTACCCAATGCCAATAAAGGGCAGTTTTTTTAACCACTTGTAGGAATGTTCTTCCCTAGGTGCTGTTGCTGCTCAACAGAAGCTATTAATCCAAAAGCAGCGTAGGCTAAATTGCTCCGCTCCTACACAAGGGGCGTGTAGTAATGGTGCCTCTCACACTTCGGGAGGATTTTGGAAAACGCATTGCTTATCACCAATGTAGTTCGATATTGGTGTTATCGAGGCATTACCGTTAGGTAAAATAATAAATTGATTTAATCCACTTCGAATACCGAACTTTGTACATGCATTAGTGATCTTTGTTTTGCCAAAACTTAAATGTATATCGATTTCCGTTTTTTCACTATCCAACGAATTTTATATAAAGAAAATAAAATAAATAAAATTTTATATTGTAGCCACAATAGTGCCAAAACGCTTAAAATCGATAAATTCACCTACGGTAGGCACATATGTATACGACAATCCAAGATACATATGCATATTTTATAGGAATTTTGACGATTATTTTGATGCGTATCAAAGCAAATGACAAGACAGTTATACTTCACCTTTTTGGTGGCAAAGAAACAATGAGAACTTCTATATTGTTCTATAAATATGTTACTTTTGTTTTTGTTAAGTGGACACCACTGTACAGTGAACACCGTTACATAAACACTGTAAAATTAAACAGAGAGCGACAGAGAGAAAAAAAGCAAACACGTACATAAAGGATAATGAAATAATGAGCACAATATCGTGTGCAAACTACAGCAGCGAGTGCAAGCTGTTAAGTTAACATACTTTATTTAACAGAAACTGAGATATAAAAATGCAAACAACAGGATAAAGGCAAAGCGAGCATAATAAAAAGTGCGGTTTCGTTTCGTTCGTTTTTTTTTTAATTTGTTTGTTGAAACTGTGTATAATCAAATAATTTTGTTGGTTGGTTGTTGGATTTTGTATTCTTGTTGTTTTTTTTTTCATTCTACAATACGCAACTGGGTACAGGATGATGAATGAGTTTTTCAAATATAAAAGTTTTAATTTATATGTGCGAGTCTTATTTGATTTAATTTTTTGTTTTTTTTTTATTTTTTGTTTAACTTGGCACTCGTTAGTTTTTGTGCACGTTTGTGTTGTAAGAAACGAGAAATAAAATTCAGAGTTGTCAAGGTTTTTAATGGTACTTAAACAGCCTTGATTTAATGACACATTTTAAGTTCGGTTTGTTATACTCAATATGTTGTAAGTATTATTTTTTTTTTTAAATTAAAAAAATACAAAGAAATTTTTAATTAAGCAAAATAAAAAAATTAAAATAGAATTAAAATGGTTTCAAGTAGTTCTTAAAAATGCAATATAAAGTGAGTTTGACACCAAAGGCAAAGTTAAGTAAGTTCGAGGATGATGATTGTGGTCAAATTCGAAAAGAACTTGCAAAATCATTGAGAGGCGCTCAACAAGAAGTTTTATACATTTGCAAGCAGTAAGATTCATTCAAAATCTAAAAACTGAGTACCACACGAGTGGAAGCCAAAATACGTAAAAAGACATTTTTACATGTCGGAAATGCTGTTTGACAGACTGAAACATTTAATAAATACCGAAGTTAACGAAGATGGGACGTTGTGTTTTTTTCCGCATATTTTTTTTTTGTTAATACATGTGTACATAAATACATACGATTTATTTAATTTCAAAAAATTAAAAAGATTGTTAAGCATTAAAATAAATACATATGTATGTATGTATTTATGTACAAATGTATTATTAAAAAAAAAAATCGGAAAAAAACACAACGTCCCATCTTCGATAACTAAGGGATTTTTTAAAAGTTTCATTCTGTCAAACCAAACACTTTCGAACATGTCGACTGCCGATGTTCTTTGTTGTGTACAACTTTTCGTTTTTTGCTTTTGCCTTTACTGCGACTGTTTTCATTTAATGAATTAGAAGTAAAGGCAACAGTTTATTTTGTACAATAGGACATGTGAAAATAACTGTGCACACTCTCCTAGTTCGTTTTACGTCATCGCGCCGTACTTCTTGAAAATTGTGTCGGCCAAGCAGTTACCGTAAAATGGTGTTCGCTATCGCGAGATGATAACGGACTTCTTTTTGCCAGAAATTGAGGATATGGACCTGGACGATTTGTGTTTCCAACAGAATGGTGTCACTTGCTCCACAGCCAACGTTTGCGAGAGAAATTCAATGGCGTGTTATCTCACGTCGTGGCGATGTTAATTGGCCGCCACGATCATATGATTTGACACCGTTGGACTTCTTTCTTTGGGAATATTTAAAAGAGAAAGTAAACGTGAATGAGCCAACAACAATTTAACAGCTAAAGGATGAGATAATTCGGCACATTAACGGCATAGAACCTCAATTAGGCCTAAGCGTCATCGAAAATTTTGCGGCCATGTGGCCGATATTTTATTCCATACATAATTGAACTATATGAATATTATCATAATAAAGAGAAATGACAATAATTTGTGTTTTATTCAAAATCAACATCGGCCCTTAAACATGCTGGGTTTCTCTACCACACGGCATCAAATCTCAGTTTGCCTAAGAACTGCATTTAGCGCTGCTAAAGGCAGAACTGAGATCATAAAAAGTCGCTTCTTCAGGCAAATTTTTCACCCATTGCGGGGAAAAGTCAATACCTGGATTTCGGCAAAAAACAAAATTGAGTGATCTCAAGAGAACCTAACAATTTCTTGCGATCTCGGCTTACCAGAGATCCTATCTGGTACCAAGGTGGCCAGTAGCCCCCGTTGACACAGATACGGACTTGCTACTTGTTAAGACGCTTCTTGTGGAAAGTGCTTTCTGTTTTACAGGAAGATTGTCTTTGTGAAAATTTTGTCTGTCCGCTGAAAGGATACATTCGAGAACAACGAGGAAAGTTGTGGCTGACTACCCAATGCCAATAAAGGGCAGTTTTTTTAACCACTTGTAGGAATGTTCTTCCCTAGGTGCTGTTGCTGCTCAACAGAAGCTATTAATCCAAAAGCAGCGTAGGCTAAATTGCTCCGCTCCTACACAAGGGGCGTGTAGTAATGGTGCCTCTCACACTTCGGGAGGATTTTGGAAAACGCATTGCTTATCACCAATGTAGTTCGATATTGGTGTTATCGAGGCATTACCGTTAGGTAAAATAATAAATTGATTTAATCCACTTCGAATACCGAACTTTGTACATGCATTAGTGATCTTTGTTTTGCCAAAACTTAAATGTATATCGATTTCCGTTTTTTCACTATCCAACGAATTTTATATAAAGAAAATAAAATAAATAAAATTTTATATTGTAGCCACAATAGTGCCAAAACGCTTAAAATCGATAAATTCACCTACGGTAGGCACATATGTATACGACAATCCAAGATACATATGCATATTTTATAGGAATTTTGACGATTATTTTGATGCGTATCAAAGCAAATGACAAGACAGTTATACTTCACCTTTTTGGTGGCAAAGAAACAATGAGAACTTCTATATTGTTCTATAAATATGTTACTTTTGTTTTTGTTAAGTGGACACCACTGTACAGTGAACACCGTTACATAAACACTGTAAAATTAAACAGAGAGCGACAGAGAGAAAAAAAGCAAACACGTACATAAAGGATAATGAAATAATGAGCACAATATCGTGTGCAAACTACAGCAGCGAGTGCAAGCTGTTAAGTTAACATACTTTATTTAACAGAAACTGAGATATAAAAATGCAAACAACAGGATAAAGGCAAAGCGAGCATAATAAAAAGTGCGGTTTCGTTTCGTTCGTTTTTTTTTTAATTTGTTTGTTGAAACTGTGTATAATCAAATAATTTTGTTGGTTGGTTGTTGGATTTTGTATTCTTGTTGTTTTTTTTTTCATTCTACAATACGCAACTGGGTACAGGATGATGAATGAGTTTTTCAAATATAAAAGTTTTAATTTATATGTGCGAGTCTTATTTGATTTAATTTTTTGTTTTTTTTTTATTTTTTGTTTAACTTGGCACTCGTTAGTTTTTGTGCACGTTTGTGTTGTAAGAAACGAGAAATAAAATTCAGAGTTGTCAAGGTTTTTAATGGTACTTAAACAGCCTTGATTTAATGACACATTTTAAGTTCGGTTTGTTATACTCAATATGTTGTAAGTATTATTTTTTTTTTTAAATTAAAAAAATACAAAGAAATTTTTAATTAAGCAAAATAAAAAAATTAAAATAGAATTAAAATGGTTTCAAGTAGTTCTTAAAAATGCAATATAAAGTGAGTTTGACACCAAAGGCAAAGTTAAGTAAGTTCGAGGATGATGATTGTGGTCAAATTCGAAAAGAACTTGCAAAATCATTGAGAGGCGCTCAACAAGAAGTTTTATACATTTGCAAGCAGTAAGATTCATTCAAAATCTAAAAACTGAGTACCACACGAGTGGAAGCCAAAATACGTAAAAAGACATTTTTACATGTCGGAAATGCTGTTTAAGCGCCAAAAAAAAAAGGTATTTTTGCATCGATCACAAGGAACCTGTACCGAACGCAATTTATGTTTAAATCGCGAATCGGCCGAAGCCGCCTGGAACATCCGACTAGACCTCAAAAATAAGCAGTTCTTTGGGTGCGGAATTAATTTGTTGCGAGATCACCATTCGATCACCAATTAACATAAATTTTTTTAACAAAAATATCACTTTTTTAGGGAGATTGTTCCACATTTGTGTTCATAATTCTTTTTCTACCAGACCGATTGTGCTGAATTTCTATTCCAAAGTTTGCTAAGAATAGCTAAAAAATAGGATATGGGAAGGAGGATAAACAGAGTAGTGCTTGTGGACATTCGCCTTGAACTTATTCATGTTCATTCATTCATGTTAAAAGTGAGAGGATCCGCAGAACAGTCCGGCCAAAGAACGATTTTTTTCTGTAATGCGTTGTATGATGCACCAGTCAATCGATCACAAAAGAATGCGCATTACAGTAAAGACGCGCATTTCATCAGAAAACATCCCAATGTATTGTATTAACGATAAAACAGGGAAATACAATTCACGTTGTGATTTGTGATAGAATTGGATTTCTGCCATCCTGCAAGCAGTCAAGAAGCTCCAAAATATACTTTAGAGCACCAGATCACGCATGAGAGCTGTTCTCCGTTCTCAGTCTGATATAGTTGGCATGAATAGTAAGGAGATCTGTTGGGGGGGAAGTATCTCATACACCGTATTTGAATACTTTTTTCGACACCATGAATATATATTTTCCGAGATTTTATCATTGTCTAGATCAAGCCTATCATTCTATCCATGTAGAGCTTATGCATGTCGCAAGTTTCAAGAAAATTAAATGAAATTTGTAACGTTTTAACCGACCCACAATTTCATATATCGCTTATTTGCTGCAACAACGTCATAAATCTACAATTTGTTTATGCTAGAGGTTTTCGCTTTGGGAATTGAGATCAATTGATTTATATCCGGAAATGTTACTTTTTCCGCTGTGCACCTTGGTCATGCAGATATAGCAATCACTCATATGATCAATTAGATATCTCTATTCAACTGGCTCACCGAATTACAAATACTCCTCCATGCCCTTACCAAAATTAAATAATTTTGCATAAAACGTAGAATTAAATGTGTTTCGAGTCAATGGCTTATTGACAAATCTGGCTAAGTACCTAAAATTAAATCTATAAGATTCCAAAAAAGATTTTAGTCAGCTTTCTTCGGTCAATTTTTTTAATAATGTGCACAGACCGTGAACAAACTAATAGTTATCAAGTGAATATTTACATATCGCACTTAATCAACAAACCGGTATTAACTCAAAATTTAAAAATTTTCTCTAGAAGCAAAACAATTTTTAATTTTAAATTTAAGGCATATAAAAAAGACTTTCAAACTAACCTTTTCATTACCAAGAAGTACGATATTTGTACGGCGGGTATATATGAATTTTGAGTTAATACCCTCTTGTTGATCAAGTGCGATAGGTTTATATACAATGCGATTTAGAAATTTCGGAAGTTATTAAAACAACAAAAGCGGGACAGTGGCTGACTTCATAAACTCGGTGTTGCAATGCAACACTGGAAGGCATAGAATTCATAGACAACTTTTCTAAAAGCAATGCATTAAGCTCATTATTGAATGGTAACCGACTTCACTGCACAACGGTTGCGAAATTCGTTTTCAGTGGTACTTTGCAACGTTGCAATAATGAAGTCATCCAGCAATTCTTAAGTTTTATTGATGAGAGAGATTAGAGAGGGCTACTTAGTTACATGTACTCTGCAATTATGTTTTGTTTTGTTATTCTCACGCTTGAAGTTGGATGTAGGTGTATGTATAAAATATAAAAAGGGGAAGAGGAAACACAAGATTAAAAATACAAAAACTACAAGACTTGAATTTCATAATCTTGACACTTATGCAATTTGAAATAAACATTTTAAAAATTAAAACAACAAAAATTGCAAATCTGGACGATGACTTACGGTTGCCGTAATAAATGAATCGGTTGTTAAATCGTATTGCCGTTGGCGAAAACGACAAAAAAGCAGCAGTATTATCTTTTATATTACGATAGCAAATACCATGCAAGGCGAATTTGCCTGTCAAATAAGATATATTTAAAAAAAATTGGGAATTAAGTACGATAAACAAAATCTTTTAAATTGAAAATTTTTGTATTCCCACAAAATTACTTTGATAATAAACTGGCAAGTGCACGGCTAAAAAACAAAACTGGCAACATGCTTTATTTTTTTCGAGAACAATAAAGCAAGGTGTTTTTGTTTTTCCTTAGCCTACTTACAACTACAATTAATGTTAGAAGAATTCCAACCAATTGTAGTGGGGAATGTAAGAAAAGATAAACTCACTGTTTATTGTTAATGTTTTTGTTTAAGCTTAAGTTCAAAGGATTGTATCAACATCTAACAGGAGATTGGTGTTTTCAAATAAACGGAGTAATAAATGATTTTTCGAAAATTCTTGATTTAATTTTAGTAACTGATAAAGATGACTGTAATGTTAAACGAACAATCCCTGTAACTACTACTGAAGATCAATTTCATCCTGCTTTTGAGTTAATCATAAACCTCCCATTTTAACACAATTATACACTGCCTACCATACACGAAAAAGTTTATGCATTTAAACAAACAAACTACAATGCACTAAATGAATTAATCGTAAATGTAGACTGGAATAGCATTTAAGCATTTCCTTCTGAAAAAAATACACATATGGATCACATATTTAAGGTGCTTTACAATAAACTTTTTTATTTTATGGATTTATGTATTCCAAAATATAGAATGAATTCTGAATCTGGCCCACCTTGGAATAATGGGCAATATCCAAACGTTCTGGATCTTCTGTTGATTATTCAAGATATGCTGTAAGTCGAGCTGAATATACAAGAATAAATAAGTTATGCTATGCACTTTACTTGAATAAAATCCAAAATAATATAAAATATGATCCGAAATCATTCTACAATTTTATAAATTCAAACAAAAGAACAACTGGTTATCATACAGTGATGAAATTTAATCAAAATGAATCATGTGATGCAACCTGTATAAGTAATTTGTTCGCTGTTTTTTTTCTACCACTTATTCTATGATAAAAATGGTAATTATTCGTTTCCGATAGCAGAAAATCCATCTATATCAATTTCGTTTTTTGATACCCAAACCGTCGCAAATGGTCTAAAAAAGCTAAAATTCTCTTACAAATATGGTCCCGATAAGATTCCGAGTAATATTTTGATTATGTGTGCTGAAGCCTTATCTATCCCTTTAACAATATTGTTCAATACGTCAATTAAATTTGGATATTTTCCGAAAATTTGGAAGGAATCTTTTATTGTTCCTTTGTTTAAATCTGGCACTAGATCTGATATTGAAAATTACCATGGTATTGCAAAACTTAGTATCATACCTAAATTTTTGAAAAATTAATAACGGAACATTTATATTACCAAATCTGAAACATAATAATGTCGAATAATATTATAATCGTCTTTGACTATGACAGCTGACAGCAGGCTGATTTGAGAAAAATACATCTTCATATTGATGCCGCCATAACATCAGAATTGTGACAACAAATGACCAATGTCATCATAAAATTTTGTCATATTTTATGTATCATAAATAAATAAACAAGTTAAAATTTATGTACGCCATGACATCAATTGAAACAAAAATAAAAAGTCTTCAGGAGACACGTAAAACTGAATATTTCTAAAAAAAATTGACTTTTTGAAGCGGAGTTTTTTCCAACAGCCTTTTTCGAAAATTAATTTGGAATTTTCGTGGTTTTTTTTAGCAAAATGGTATCTTTAGTGTATGCAATTTTTTGAAACACACAAATATTCAAATAATATATAACGTTTAAATATAATATATGTATATCTTATCATAAGAGTAACCCCTTTAAAGATTCATTTAAGAACTCCAAAATTTTAATAAGAGTAAACAAAGTAAACAACATTTTCAACGAAAACTTCTTTTTATAAAGGAACAATAAGAACATTTTGGTACATTTTTATAGGCTTATTAGAATTAAAAATTAGAAAACACATACATTCATAGAACAAAAACAAAAATATTTCATCAATACATGTCGGTTGGCCGTTGCAGAATATCTTCATGAATATTTTGGAATCGGCAATTTCGATAGCTTTACCCTCTGAGCAGATGCATTCACACATTTTCGAAATGAAAATAAACAAAAATTATGTTACATTTTATTTTAATTGTTCTCCTAAAACGGTAATCACTTTTCGGATTTTTTTAATAATGACAAAATCAAAAATGGTTTTTTATGACAAATTGTCCACATATTCAAAACTTACCTCTCACTGTAACAATTTTGAATGCAAGTTTTTTTTGAATCGTTTACTAAAACAAACATATTAAATATTCCAAATAAATATGGAAATGAGCCTTTTTCGAAATTCATTTTAAAAAGCCACCTGTTTTTCACCGCTATGGAAGGGGTATATATTTGTACGTGTATCTCAAAAAACAGCAACAAACTCAACTACCAACAATTTGTAACTGAGCCCTTTCCGAAATAAATGATTCAACTCGATGCCATATTTAGTGTATTATTACAATTATTTGCATGTTTAAAAAGTAAAATAAAAAGCTAAAATTCCCATATTCTATTTCTTTAAATTAGTTAGCTAAATATATCATATTTTCAAAAAAAAAATGATTATGAAAACTCTATCGGGCGTGCTGATGGTGTCTTATAATTGAGAGTTCTTCTTTTAATAATAGTTTCCTCTCACTTTTACTTTAGTCAATCCCAATGACTCAATTTATTGAGAGTTTGTTATTTAATTGACCCTAATGAGTATTTTCTCCAATGTTACTGAGTCATCGTACTGATGACATACATTATTAAACTGACTTCGATTCGTCATTTCTGTGCAGCCCATGTGTCATCCCGTTGTTGAAATAATTTCAATTGTTGACACTGATGACAATTTGGCGAAGTGATATTAAGGCTGGCATCACAATGATGAAAAGTGTCTTGGGGTCAAAAACGAAGACACTAGTCATAGTTCTGTTGTCAAAATACATCACCGTTATAACACCTTGTCTATCAGTGTACCAACATAATTCTTTAGTTAATATTAAAGGCATATGAAAAAGATTTTTAGAGCCAACCGTCTTATTATCAAAACGTATGATAAACAGCACGATAGCACGCTCAGTTTTTGACATTTATTATTAGTAACTTTGGCAAATCATCATGAATGTATTCAAGCTTGAACAACGCTACCATATAACACAATTCTACTTTACAAAATATAATTCTTAATGGTTATAGATCTATGGTAATTAAAAGATCTTCCTTAAGCATCAACTAGCATCCTTTTTTTGGAAAAGGGAAAGAGAATGCCATTTCTTTTCCCCTCTCTCCCAAGAACTCATGACTTGACTAGTCAAACATGACGTGTGTGAACCGGCACAAAGTATCAGAAAGAGAGTTTCATCCTGTGGGACATGGACATAATAACTTGTCTCCATGACACCCTTTTATAACTTCGCTTGATTTAGACATTCTGAAAATATTTCATAAAAAAGTACACTTAAAAAATTATTAATAGTGACTCTTTGAAACTATTTATGTTCGTAGAGGCGAACGAACTTAATGTGGGCAACAACTTATTTTTTATGAAATCATAGTAAATGTTTTTCGTGAAAATTTTATTTAAAATACAAAATACGGATACAAGAAATCCTGGTAAAGAAAAACACTTGTCAACCCTAAAAACACATGTAAAGTGTGGGAACCAAGAAAGATTGAATAATTAATAGCAATATAACCCGATGTTGAAGAAAATTTTGACCATAAAAGCAGATTATACCTGTATAAATCAAAAAATATTACAAAATAATATGAATTTATGGTGGTTTATGTAACTTTAATCGCTTAATGCTTCATTAACAAATAGCTTTAGAAATTTTGTATGTAATGAAAATATAAATTCTTTACATGGAACCCCATTTGCCCCAAAGAAAATTCTTGTAGTATAAAAATAATCATACATGACCAACAGCTTACAATTTAATAGGAATTAATGATAATTTTTTTAATCCTCATTTTTTTATAAAATTTTGTATGCAAATTTGACAGCCAAATTAGAAAGGAACTCACTGAGAGCAAAATAACATAATTTTGTTTACTGTTAAAAATTTAACATAAATGTTATAGTATGAATGATTGGTTAATTAACAGAACTGTGGTATTTTATACTACAGGATGTACTGTAAATATTTCTATCAGAGTGTTTGTTGTTTTTTAGGAGGGAGAAATTAAATATATAAATTTTTTTGTTTCAAAAAAGAAATTAATTTAATTAAATTGTTGGGTATGATTTCTCAATTAAGCAAAAAAAAAACGCCAATTACTTAAGAGTTTAAGGATAAAAGAGCAAAAAGAAGAAGAAGGAGAAGTTATATGTCAAAGTAGAGGTGGATTTCATTACAATTGTGTAAGGAAATTACATTAAATTAAAAGAGAATGGTTAAAAACAAGAGAATAAAGAGGAATAGATAAAAATGTATTAGAAAAGTAAAAAAGAAAATCATTAAAATTTCTTTAAAGATTAATTAATTTACCAGTATTTTTTGGTCCTGCAAGTGAACTTTTCTAAATCCCAATAGAATTGTTATTAAATTAAATTGCTTAAAGCATTAACTTTTACATTATTTCTTTTAATTCCACTTAACTTGATGATACACAAACTTGAGTATAACTTTTTATTTCTTTACAACTTTCTAAAATTTTCATGGATATTTTTAACTAAATTTTTTTTAAGATTTATATTTTTAGAATATTTCCTTACTATTTTTTTTAAAATAAATTTTATTACACGGCGCGTTTCCGTTTTGTTTGATTATAGAATTTTTTTAGAATTTGTTGAATTTTAAAGATTTCCAATAAGAAAAGTTCCGTCAAAACGTTAAATCCAAGCAGTGATCAAAATTGAAATAAGTTCTTTTAACTATAGCGAGTTTACGAATTTACAGTACATTTCAATTTCAACTCGTTGGTTTCGTTTTAAAAAATGTTATCTTAAATTTAACACTCACTCTCATGCTTTTACCACATTTTAATCTCTCACATTACGTTTAAATTTGAACCGCAAAGAGTTTATGAATAATGGCCACACAGTAACTCTACAACTAAGTTATCGATTATTTTTTTCCTTGGCCTTCGTTGTTATGTTAGAAGGAGATAACTGTAGAGAACTTTCGTAAATTTCTAACGGTGACTAGAAAAGCATAAACGTATACGAAGGTTTGGTTGTATAAAATAAGCAACGAACTACTAAAAAAACAATTTTTAAGTTTGACAGCTCGAACCAAATTTTCTTTTAAAAATATTTTATTATAACCGAATATTAAAAAAGAAAAACACTATAAATTCTTTAAATATCAAACACATTTTTATTTTCAAATAAATTTTAAGGCTCTCCCGCCTTTTGTTTTTTTTTAACCACTAAATATTCTTGTTAGATTTTCACCGCTTTCATTCAATTTAATAATTATATTTAGCTGTTTGTTGTTTTCTTTTTCTTGTCCAATTTTCTAGTCAAACAACCACCTTCGTATCCTGCTGCTCTCTGTTAACTAATATTTTGTTTAAAAAATGTAAGCTTATGGAGCCCTTTTCATACATGAATTTTGGTTTTCCACCCTCATGATAGTAAATTATTTCTATTGTTTCTTTCTGTCGTACTTTTTACGCATATTTGCTTTTTTGACTCCTTTTCCTGTCATTTTTTTTTTTTTTTTTTTTTGTTTATTTCCAATGTTTCGTGTTATAATTATTAGATATAAGCGGCGAATTTTTTATTTCAAACAACCCCTCCACACAGTTATGTTGGATATAAAAGAAGTGTGTATAAAATGTAAAGAATAAAACTAAAGTGTTTAATTAAAACTGTCATGTTAAACATTTTATTAGGGTTTGTTTTTGTTTTTTCTCCCATCATAACAGTATACATGAATTTGGTAACCCTTAAAGAATTTAACAGAGTCGCATGTTTACAGTAGTGTGTTATGTTATGTTACAGTAATAGGGAAAATTTCAATTGCAGTGATAAGCAAAAATAATACCTGTACAAATTTGTTTTAACGTTTCTTACGATATGGATAAATTTAATACTGTTACGTTTTTACCTTTTTCAAAACGTTTTGTTCAATTTCTTTTTAGTAAACAGTAATTTTTTTTTATTGCAAATTAAAAATAAACACACTTATTCGCTTTAACAACCCTTATTGCAAATTGAGAAACAGAGTTCACACAACATGCAGTTTTATACATGGCTACGATCTGTACTCGCCCACGTCTGAAATAAAACTAACTTAAGGCTCAGTTAGCCGGGAGTAATAGTAACAGAAGCATTACCGTAAAAAAGTAAGACCAATCTATTTCTTACAGATTGAGATGTAACATCTTACTGCTATCTAAGTGAATCAGCTGATTTGCAACGTTTCTGTAACTCCCGGCTAACTGAGCCTTTATAACGACGGCTTTGACCTTTATTTTTACTTAAGGCATCGTAATACGTAATCGTATAAGCTGTTCTGTTTTTCTTACCAATCTTATGTATAAAAAGGTAATCTTTTGTAAACGTGGCGTTGCGTGGCGGATGAACCAGATAAAATTAAAATGTGTCTCCTTTTTAACGAATTAGCTGTTTAAAATTTTTTTTTTGTTAATCTTTATTGATAAAGCGAACAATCCATGGATTCACTCGACCTAGTTTTAATTATACCCACACCACAATAGTGGAGAGGGTATTATGATTTTGTGCTGATGTATGTAACACCTTAAAATATGGGACCCACCTTAAAGTATACCGATCGACTCATAATCACTTTTTGGGTTGATCTAACGATGTCCATCCGGCTGGCTGCCTGTTCATGTAACCTTGTGCGCAAAGTACAGATCGCCATTTTGGAGATAACTTGATAAAAATTTATCTTAAAGGTTATTATTAGCACAAGGACCAATTCTATTGAAAATGTGCTAAATCGTAGCACCACGAGGGGAGATAGGGGCAATTTCTGCCTCTCAGAAACTATCAAACCGATTTTAATGAAATATAAAACATTGACTGACCCACATTTATATGCATACATGAGCTATGCAGTTTTTAAAAAATGGGACCACAAGTTTAGTAAGGGGGCATTTTCTGCCTTTCACAAACTTTCTAGCCGATTTTAATGAAATTTAAAACATAGATAGATCCATATTTATATGGACACATAAGCATGATTCTCCATGAGTCCCGCATAGGGTGCACTCTCGTAAATGTGTTATAAAATATTGTGGTGTAGGGCATCATATAGTCGAGCTTGACTCGTCGGTACTTTCTTACTTGTTTTTTTATACAAAATAGACAAATAACAAACACTAAAATTTAGAATTCATATGCAGTATATTTTGACAAATTTTTTGATTTCTTGTTAACACATTTCAACATGTTTACGTATTTTTAGTAACTACTAACCATTAAAGTCGATCGTACCGTTTACGTGTCTGCAACATTTAGGTATGTGTAACGTTTAACTTCTAAACGCTTCTTGAAACTAGGTTTAAATTACATAAGTTGAGCTCATATTCAGGATACACGGGATGGTAAATGCCGGGAAAAATTCTACTGATAAAATCTCCAAAACTACGAAAAATAGAAAACTCTAAAAAAGTTTATTTTATCATTGCGAAGGTTATTTTACTTTCGGCACAACTAAATATAGTACTTCTAGAATCTTTAAATGGATTATTGTGCTGTTTTCACAACACAAGTGATTGAACGAATAGTAAAATTAATATGAAAAACACTCAATTCTTTGAGCTAAGAATTTTTGAATTTAAAAAAAAGGTGAATTTCATAAGTCGGCTACAGATCGAACTCAACCTTATTCTCGTTAATATTAAACACGCTTGCTCGCTCAGCACCGACCAACACGAATATACCTTTAACATTTATGTGCTCGGGATTGTAAACTAACGTTGGCGGTCGGAAGTCTACATTTGTAGCAAATATGAATTTGTATGGAAAACTATGTCCACATATCAAAAAAACATTGGTAGGAGAGTGTTATATACTTTAATGCATATTTGTAAAATATAATAAGGTCAAATATGCAAGCACACTAGACTTGCCAGATCGAAATCGGCAAAAAGCCAATGCCAAGAAAAGAAAGCTTGATTTTTCTTTACAAATAATATTTCAGTTAAATTATTATACCCTCCAACTAGTTTACATACAATTATTAATTTCTGTCTGACGCTAATATTTCATATGTAAACGCTTCAGGTCAGATTAAAAGAGAATTCAAGAAATGTCCGGCAAGAAATGTAACTAGTGTAAATTGGGACTTGCTCAGTTGTCGCTCGCTCTAAAGTACTACGGTAATTCTGATTCAAGCCATTACTAAATTACATAAGTCTTAAATAAATTTTGGGTATTCCCCTTGTTTTCGAGTGCCGACCTTAAAAATCAGCATCTAATAAATGTTTTCCACTTCTTCCAATTCTGCTGAATCATCTCATCAAAGAGAGAATTTTTCAAGTCGTTGAAATTTAGAAATATTCATCTCGAGGATAATTATAATTTATTTAAACTACATAAACCTTCGTTGATAAAAACTATTGTGACGTTTAAAGAACGATTGAACATTAGAGATGAATATCACGGGACAAATAATTCAAATGAGTCTTCTGAAGATGCAGAAGAAATCCCTGAATAAAATAAAATTGAATAATACGGGTGTTCTGGAAATTGAAAACGCAAAACGATTTCTGTAATAAAATAATTTTATGACAAATATTATACAAAGAGTTCTCTATTAAACAGAATTTTATATCAAAAATTATAAAACTTAGAGTAAAAGTGTATTCAAAACCACTTCCAAATTCTTGCGTTTTCGATTTCCAGAACACCCCTGTATATTTCCAACTCATCAGTAACCAATGCCGCAAGTTTAAAAAAATAAATCGCACTTCTTGAAGAGGAACAAACGTGTGGAAAAGTATCTGACGATTGCGTTCAACCATCTCTTAACAGTGAAGCCGAGGAGTGTGGAATCTGAAAGAGCTTTTTCTGCAGCAGGGTTAATATGCACAAAATTTAGAACCAGCATTAATGACAATACAATTGATACCATTTGCCTATTGCGAGAATGTTTTATGAAACAGGCAGATCTATGCAAAAATTAAAATTTTCTTTTGATGCTATTAATATATAACATTTTATTTTAAATAACTTTGTTGAGCAGCGTTTCATTACTTTACTATATAACGATATACTTATATTTCTCTTCACAAAATTTTAAGCATTTATTTAACTCGTTACTGATAAACTTAAAATTAAACATAAATACCGGTAAATTACCGATAAACCGGGTTTTAAGCAAAACATTTATCGTTTACCGGTAAAAGCAAATTTCAGTAATTTTATATGCCCTACCTCCAACACAGGTGGACATACATATACATACGTAAGTTACTTTTTTATATAAGTTTTTAATTTTTACAATATTTATCTAATAAATGCGGAGTTGATTTAACGATCCCCGTCTATTCGTCCGTCGGTTTTACTATCCTTGTAAACGTTGAAATGGGTGCTTGCTATTGAAATTGTGAGGGTACATGAATTTGAATAAATACACTCCAGGCAGTACTTGTTCTTTCCAAAACATTTCAATACAGTAAAAAAAAATTGTATTGTTTATGTGGCGTACTCATCCATAATCGGAGGCAACCATAATACGGTTGACAATTATATGGTTAAATGTAACATATTATGTTTAAAATTTTCTTTAAACATAGTTTTCTTGGAGGTGACCATATTTAGACAGGATTTCTAGGTGTATAACAAAAATATTTGGGAGCAGGGAGGCTTTGCCATGTTCTCTGATAACATTCAATTGAGTGCTTAAAGAAAACTAAAATTGAGTTCTGCAATCGTGTGCTAACACGATGAGACCTGAAAAGCTATTGTAAAATTGCTGGTTGTTTCGGCTGATGTGTGGCAAATTATTGGTAAAACCAGAAGTTTTCGTTATCCACATCTTATAAGCGGTTCCCAAAAAAAATTTAAGTCCATTTCCACAACTTGATTCCGGCAGCAAAACAAAAAATGTAACCATACCGAAACAAAATTTAAAACGGGCAAAAAGAGCTAAATAGAAATAACAAAAAGAGTCGAATTTGGTGTAGGGCTAAAATTTTTTCGTTTTTTTAGTTACTTAAAAAGGGCTAAACCTACCGCGAAAAGGGCTTGGCTGCCATCACTGAAGCCAACAATCGTAAATTGTGTGTGTTCGTTTGTTTGTTTATAATTGCGAGTGAGTTTGCCGTGAAATGAACCTTCAAAAAAGCTTATCAGATGAAAAGCGTACTATAACGGGCGCAAAATTAAAGACACCAAGCAGAACTCAAACTCATATTTACCGCTTTAACAGACAGGTATTGTAAATAAGTTATGTTTGGGTAAGTGTGTGTATGCCAATCAGGCACATTTCTCTCCCTGTAAACTGTAAGAAAATTAAGTAGACTGAGTGGCCAGCCGGTCGTGTATGTGTGTGTATGGATGTAGAAGTTTGTATTCAGGTTGTCAGGAATAAGGTGGAGATTATTGAAAATTACTAAAAAAAAAAAAAATACACACAATCTATATAAAAAAAGAAAGAAACAAAATTTAAATGAATTAAGGTAAAATATGGCCAGGGTCAGACACCTTTACTCAAACTAACTGCATATTTGTAAATTACGTCTAAATAATAAAGAAAATCGATTTTACGCAACAACAAAACACAATCATACTACACCAAAAGAAAGATCTTAGTAATAAGGAGATTTGAAGAAAATTCTCAGCATAGAAATAATTATCAGTAGTTTTTTATCAATTAAAAAATTTTTTAAAAAGTATTTAAATTTAATTAATGGGATAATTAAACCAATAAATATTTTTTTTTTTTTTGTTGAAAGAAAATTAAAAATATAATTTTGATTTAATTTATATTTTAGTCGTTTTTAAGAAAATTTTTAATAAAAATATTAATTAAATAACATGAAATCTTAATTGATTTTTTGAGCTATATTTAATTAACGGCACATCGCACCAATTTCAGTTAACCATATGTTTTTACAGTTATAACTGGCAGTCAATTATAACTGACGTAAATCAATTAAATTTACACATTATTTGAAAAACCAAAGTTTTTTGATAATTTTTTTATAAAAATTAAAAATATCATTTATTGAAAAATATATCCACAATTTTAAATTTTTACAATTTTATATATCGATGGCTTAATATAAAAAAGGCGTAACTCGATTTTGTGTTTCTTTAAAGGGAAATAACAAATCTTTATTGGATCGTGAAATTTAAGATACAAACACGTTTTAGTTAAATTTTTAATAAAAAGATGTAACAATTTTTATAATAACGCCTTCTGAAATTTTAAAGCACGATGCGTTTGGCATTTGTCTACCACAATAAACAGAAAAAGTTATTTAAGAAAAAAATTTGTTACGCCTTTTTTATATTAAGCCATCGATATATATGTATATATATAATCATTTTGGTAAAATGTGCAAAATCAACATGTTGGTTATTTGATTCTATAAATTTTTGTATGAATTTGGTGATTAGAGATAATTTTTAATTTTTTTCTGTGAGTATTTAAAACTAATCCAATTTTTATTTTAAGAGAATCAGTTTTTCGTAAGAATGTTTTTTAACATTCAGAAAGTTTCTGGAAATCGAATTCGTGTGAAATTTAAATCGAAAAAAAAATTTTAAATTATTAACAGTTCATAAAAAAGTTCATATTACTTTGAGAACTACTAATATTAAACAGAACATTTCTTTAATTTACATTTTTAACAAATTTTTTCAAATTATAATAAAAAGCAAAATATTTTAAAAATATTAATAAAATTAAATATTAATTAAGCTATGGTCACACTTAACAAATATTTGGCGTCATAGACTAGGTTTTTTTTTTAATTAAACCAGTTATGAACCGTTATAAAGGGGAACTACTGATAAATATCCAATGACCACAGGGGTTATATGTAGTTTATACTTATATACAAATAATTTTAAGCGAATGTTTTTTAAGGTTTTGGATTTCCCACACTTGTTTCAATTTCAGGGAAAACGGAAAATAAAAATCATTTTACTGATATCCCGAGATCTCTGCCCATAATGAAATTCAATTTTCCGTATTTGATATGGAGGAAACCCATAAATATGCAATTGCATGTTTTTCAATGTGCGACCAATGAAGGCAGAAACAATATACATATTTAATCTGTCTTCGAGCTTTTTATATACATTGGCATCGAATTGTTATTGCATTATTTACCGTTTTCAGCATTTTTTTGCATAATTTGGTTAATAGGGAAAAAGCAATTAGATACGTTTTTGGATATGTGTTTAATATATAAAAAATTTGGACCAATCTTTTACTATACCGATCGACTCTGAATCACCTTTTAAAGTGATCTTAGGATGACCACCCATTCGTGTGGATGGTTGGTTGCCTCTCCATGTTAATCTTGTCACAAACCACAAGTTGCAATTTTGTAGATAAGTTGCTCAAATTTGGTAAATACATTTTAATTGTACTAAGAACGAAGTCTATGTAAATGGTGATAATCGGTCGATAATATCTCATATTACCCATAAAAACTTCTTTCCAAATAAGAGTCTTTGTTTCCACCAACCATATACTTATTATGGCCGTATCAATTGATGACTAACATTATTTGTGATCGTGATTTTTTTCGATAGAAAAGGCCTTTCGTGGGAAAGTTTGTCCTTATAAAAGCTTAAAAAAATATTTATATGAAATTTGGCAACTTTTCCGAATGATCTTTGATGATGAATTTTTTTTTTATTATTAAATCTCTTGTGCGTACGTGTAATGTTATGTTTGGGGTATCCGTTATCGCCTAATCGGCTTGCTGCGAAAATTTTGAAAATATATTTTAAAAAATTTTAAGATTTAATAGAAATATTTGTAACTGGTAGCACATTTCCCAAGCTGTATCAAAACAATTTCTACTTACAAAATAGATTTTATTCAATATATTAGTTTACAAAAGATATTTCTTAAATTTGTTTGGTTCACTTCTTTCCGTATTATTTTTGTGAGTGTCTTATAAAAGAATCCGTTAAAACACAAGAATTGACAATAATGAAAGACGTTACAAAAATTTAACGGTGTTTGGTTGTTTTTCAGACAAAATTGAGTCAATGAGTTTGGCAAGTTGTGTTAGGCCATAAATGGAGGTGTTTAACAAATTTGTTTCACAGTGGAGACTACATGGGATTTTATGAAGTGTACGAAAATTGGTTATGTAGAAAAATTTTAATTCTCAACAACTTTTACAAACAATAGACGAAAAGCAGGTATTTAGTTAATAACGATTTCTCACCATAATGTTTTTTAAATTGATAATTTCTTTAACTTTTGCTAATTTAATTGGGCAACTGAATAAAAAATATAAATAATCAAAGAAAAGGATTTCATTCTTTCCCCTTGTTTATGTTACAAAAGTGTCAAATCTTCAGTAATAATCAATTACAAATCAAAAACAATAATTGATGAATATTTTACAGTATAAAAGGCCCAAGTCAAATTTCCAAAATTTTATAGACGAATTTATTATTTTTGCCACGGTATTTAGCAAAATTGTATGCGTGTTCATTAACTTTTTACAGCTTTGAGAGGTTTACAATACATTTTTTTTGTGGGTAAACGAATAAAGATTTTACATAAGTATTTTTAGAAAATAGAAACTGGGAATTATTACCTTTCATAGGTTACTTTATTATATTTAACATTTTCTATTTTTTCGAATTTATAATAATGTCATTCCTAAAAATTAAAAAAGGAATAGGACTATTACAAAAGAAAGCTTTATAAAATACATAACTGAAATTTAGCTCATAGAATAAATTCGAAAAAATAAAAAATTTAAATTTTCAAAAGATTTTGTTATTCGTGCTTAATTCCCTGTTTTTATTATTGATAAAATACTTGAAATTTATTATTGATGGGATTAGCTATTCCTATGCACATTTCACTGGTTGCTTAGGCCAGATCATCAGGAAACTTCATCCATAAAGATTTTAGAAAAACTAAAGATTTTAAACCAAATAAAACTGTTAAACGTATAAGAATTATAGCAACAGTTCTACTTGTAATAATATCAAAGCTTAAACAAAACAACATCAACAATAAACAGTGGCTTCATCTCATCTTACATTCCCCACTACAATTAATTGAAATTCTCTCAACATTAATTGTAGTTGTAAGTAGGTTAAGAAAAACAAAATAAAAACAACAACAACTTACAAAAGATGTTGTCAATTAAGTGTTTTTTAGGCTGTGCACCTGCCTGTTTATTATCAAAAAGTAATTTCAATTTTTGGGAATACAAAATTTAAATTTTCAAAAGATTTTGTTATTCGTGCGTTTAACAGTTTTATTTGGTTTAATATCTTTAGTTTTTCTAAAATCTTTATGGATGAAGTTTCCTGATGATCTGGCCTAAGCATCCAGTGAAATGCGCATAGGAATAGCTTATCCCATCAACAATAAATTTCAAGTGTTTTTATCAATAATAAAAACTGGGAATTTAGCACGAATAACAAAATCTTTTGAAAATTTAAATTTTGTATTTTTGTAAAAAAAATAAAAGGTTTTTGAAAGTAAATTTACTTGCATTTTAAAAAATGTTATACATCACGATAAAATTTAAATTCTCAACTTTAAAATTAAAAAAAAAAACTTTGCGCGTTTTTGTGCCATTTTTTTGTGGTTTTTTGAAAATATCACTTTTTTTTTGTTTTTGCTCATCTTGCATAGGTACATGTTTTGGTTGTCTTTTATTAAAACTATTACATTTAAGACTAATATTACCTTTGAAAAAAAGGAATGTGCGAAACAGAGAGTAAATGTTTTTAACCACCTATTTAAGAGCATAATACACCTGCCTTATAAGCTCACAGTGCAAAAGTGGCAATTAAGATCGGATGAGGACAAAACTATTGTTAAAGAGAGGGAAAAAACTATCCATGAAAAATTTAGAAGTTAACTAGGGCTCATAGTGGATGTACCGAAGACGATGATAATATCAGCAGAA
This sequence comes from Pollenia labialis, assembly GCA_949318255.1. NCBI lineage: Eukaryota > Metazoa > Arthropoda > Insecta > Diptera > Polleniidae > Pollenia > Pollenia labialis. The sequence goes on along the minus strand of OX439140.1, from coordinate 27,501,384 downwards.
GCCTTTTCCAATTCTGAATTAGCTGCAGAAATAACTGGAATTAAATTTGATTTATCTGCCGAATCAAAGTTATTATTAAAATAATTACAAGTGGTTACAAAATCCATTTGCACGAGATGGCCAATTATTGCTTGGACACTGCAAAACTTTACGAAAGAAGCAATTTATGTTATGCTTCCGCCTGTACTTGGCTCTAAAGAGAATTCAGAAGAGAATTTGAAGAAATAAAGGAAGAAGAACCATGGCATTCATCATGCAAAATAGAAATTGTGTTAAATAAATTAGTTCTTATTATTTTAAGCCTTTCACTACCATGGCGATCTTGCATCCCAAGCGAAATTTAAAACATCGTCAAAAATACAATTTACGCTCTTTTTTAAATAAAATAATTTCCCATTGGTAGACTTAAGTGTTTTCTGAACATAATTAGCTGTTTTGTATGTGTTTAGTGAGTGCTTTGTTTTTTTACAATTATGCAACTTTTCAGTATGAATAAGTGATTTTTTCCTTTTTATGTTGTTTTGTGCTACCCAGTAAAAACTTCTGACTTACTTTTGAATGCGTTATTTTTGGGACATCCCATGTAAAATTCATTGGTTCTTTCAGCAGAATTGTAAGTAGTGCTCTTATGTTTTTCTGATTACTTAACACATTATTTTGTAGGCGAAGTTTTTACTGGGAACAAAAGTGTTTTATGTTGTAACCCAGTTAAAACTTCGCCTACTTTTTCAAAATAATTAGCTTCTATCACTCATTATTTAGTAGCTTTCTTCTATAGCTACTTCTATAACAGCTTCTATAACTACTTTTTTTTGGATGTATTAATGTAAAAATATAATGACTTGCCTTTGAATGCGTTCATTTTGGGACATCTCTTGTAAAATTCATTGGTTCTTTCAGTAAAATTGTAAGTAGTGCTTTTACGTTTTTCTGATTACGCAACACATTATTTTATAGGCGAACTTTTTACTGGGAATGAAGCGAGTAAGCAACAATATGCTCTGAACATCAGGGGTATTTTGGAAATCGAAAACGCAAAACGCAACAATTTTGTGCGTCGTTTTTTAATAAGATTTCTGTAATAAAAGAGTTTTATGACAAATATAATACAAATTTTTCTCTATTAAACAAAATTTTATGACAAAAATTACAAAAATTAGATTAAAAGTGTATTAAAAACAACTTCCAAATTCTTGCATTTTGCGTTTACGATTTCAAGACCCCCTGTGTATTATTTTATGCGGGTTTTTTTACCATTTGGAATAAAAGATCCCACTAGTTTTGTTTGACCCACATAACCGATAGGATATTTAGTCCCAATTTATGAGGTTTAAAAAACCCAGTCGGACATAAAATCCCAGGACATATCTTATTTCTGAAGGATACTAAATTTTTAAAAGTTTTTTTGACACTTTTTAGTATCACATCTATACGAAAAAATAACTTAGATTTGTTAAAAATCACTCCTTGTAGTACGGTAGTGAAAGGGCTAAACAATTTTATTGTTACTATTTTCAGATAAATTAAATACTATGAAATACATAAAAGCCACATTAAAGCTTAAAAATATATATTTTGTGGAAATTAGCAAAAAAAACTAAAAAAATTTTTTTGACAGGGTCGTTCCGGGGATTGGGTTTGGAGGGATACCTCCCCCTGCCCATAATAGTTCAAAAATTTAATTCTTATGGCATTAAGGCGTTAGTTATCTATTTATTTTAATATATATAAATTTTTTTAATAATAATATTTTATGAAACCGCCAACAAAAGATGGCGGGGACGATCTCCTGGGTCCAATTTTAGATTTTTTTAATTTTCGCCGACGTTAAAAGTTGCATTTGCTAAACAAAAGTATGGGAAAACTTAAAAAAAAAAATAATTTTTCGCAGGTTGGATTAGTTCTTTTAGGGGAACTTTATCCTCCTGTGATTGTGTTGTTATTGGCAAGCAAAAACATAAACAAAATGCGTGTTTGCCAAGCCATTTGTGTGGCTTTTTTTGCCTTTTACAGAACGACTATCATGAAAGTTGGTAGCATAATATTAAGCCATACAAAACTAATTTATGCTACATGTCATAACAACGCCAAAATTTCGCCATTGATTTTATGCAAATTTTTTGTCGGTATTAGTGTTGTAAATACATATATAAAATTAAGGTTTTTCTAATGTAGCACCCCTCTAAGTGGGGAAATGAAATATTTTTTTACAACTAATGAATGTTGGTTCAAAAATAGACTTTTCAATTTTTGTTTTATACAGAATTCTATTGTTTATAACCCACTGTATTTACATAAAACCCTCATTAGTATAAATGATTAATATAATTCTTATAACAATTTAAAAACAAATTTATTTACAACGAAAACAACTAAATATTGTAAGATACAAGCGAATTTGTCAAAATAAACAACATGTACAAATTGCTTAACATACTCCTGCAACAACATCTTACTTTATTTTTCCATCCTTAAAGCTTTATTTTCCAGACCTTAATGGTCTTACATGAGTATTCTGTTTATAGAAAAACGACTAGAGAAGAAACTCTGTTAAAACAATAAAACTAAATAGTTTAAAGGCCTTAAGACCAGTGCACTGCAGTGTTCGAAAATAAACACTACATTATTTAGCGTTTTGCTCACACGCCAAAGAACGATATTTATTTTTTTAGTGATTGTGTAGATAAACACAACCCTTAATACCATTCGTAATTATTTTCAAGAAAGAACCGAACATTATATAATGTTCTGTTATTCGTTAAAAACAGAACAATCGTAGTGATACTGTAGACAAACATTATATTTTAATGTTCAATAATGTTTCTTTTTTTATATTGATAAACACGAACAGCTTGTATATGTATTTTGTACATGTTTTGTTTGTGTAAAATTATTTTGCTGGCTTATTGTTTTTTTCGTATGTGTATTTTGTTTTTGTAAAAAATGTTTGGTGTTTTTATTTACCAGCCAAAGCGACAAACATTAATGAACCAAACCGAATACAATTAAGTTTGTGGTTTTTAAAAAAAAACGAACGGAATTAAATGTTCTCACCTTTTGTTGAGTTTGATAAAAACAGTATTATTTTTGTGTTCGAAAGATGACTAACAGCGAAACGATATTTTGTTTAATGATTTTCTACACAAACTCTATTAGCGTTTGTGTTTTCCGCAAATCTACCAAACCGAACACTAAGGAACGATATTTAGTGATTATTTTCGAACACTGCTTAATACACTACATTTGTGTATGCATTAATTGTTCAAGTTTTGGTGAACAGTGGAAATAAAATGTACATAAAAGAAAAATTTACCAAGTGCAAAGAGTTTAGCGATATTAAGATAAATAGCAAACTGTCAAACAATTTATACAAGTCACTGATAAAAAATTAAGTTATGTCAAACAATATGTAAAATTGTTCAACTTAACATGGGGTCTTCACCTGAAAATTTTTTGCCATAATTAACGTCAAAATTCATATAAAAAAAACGCTGGCAAAAATTTTCAAGTTTTTTTTATATAGACTTTGACGTTTGGTATGACAAAAAATTGTCAGGTGAAGGTCCCATGTAAAGTTGACATTTCAAGCTTCATATATTAAAAGCGTTGCTGAAACAGCAACTTAGGGGTAAATTCAGCGATTTAACGCTTGTTGTTTGTCTTGTTTTTATGTTTCTCATAAACCAAAAGTTGACAACATTTAATAAAATAAACAAAAGAAAAACTGAAAAAAAATCTTGTTTACATTTTTTATAGTTTTCTCTTTCCAATATTTACTGTTTCTTTCTATCAATTCGATATCAATTCACCGTGGATCTATTCGTTGGAGGACTTATTCACTGTCCAAATTTCATATATCTAACTAAAGCCGCTTGGGCTGCGCGAATATGAATCAGTCACTTGAATAAGTCGCTAATTTTATTCAATATTTGCGTCTTATGGGGGTACTGCTGCCCTATCCCTATCGACAAAATAAGTTGTATATTTTTTTTGTTGGGCTCACAGGATGCTTCTGTAAAAATGTATTGCTCCACCTGCACCTTCCACCTGCACCTTCCCCCTTTATTTTTATTTTGAAAGGTGCAGTTTACCATAAGAGTTGGTCCTACAAAGCTTGAAGGCTTTTGTTTTCAAATGTTACCAGTAAGTAAATATTCAGTACTGTAAACAATACAACTAATAAATATTTATAATAAATAATAAATAATTGAAGTAATAAGTAGTTGCTGAGGTCATTACTAAGTAGTAAGTACTTATTGATGTTTTCAAAATAATAACAATTGTAATAACAACTGCTAACCTTCCCAGTAAAAACTTTGCCTACACAATAATGTGTTGAGTAATCAGAAAAACATAAAAGCACTACTTACAATTCTACTTAAAGAATCAATGAATTTTATAAGGGAGGTCCCAAAATGAACGCATTCAAAAGTAAGTCATTATTTATTTAACTACATACATCCAGAAAAAAGTAGTTATAAAAGTTGTTTAGAAGTAGTTAAAGAAGAAATGAGTGAAAGAAGCTATTCATTTTGAAAAAGTAAGCGAAGTTCTTACTGGGATGTAACGTATGAAATAACTACCACCTGTTACTTATAATCAAAAAGTTGTTCCTTTTTTTTACTATAGTAATTTTTGTTTAAATTATTATTCCCAAAGTGGATAATTTTTTCGTGAAATAGTTTTTTCTCTCTCTTTCTGTTCCAGTCGTTTTCTATGGGCTTGTTTATTAATTGAGTTTCTACCACTACAAGTTACTTTTTATTTTCTGGCTCTCCAACTACCATTTTGATTACTATCCTACTGATACAAAAAAACATATAGATGATTGATTTCTAAATGAACATATTTATTACGTTCATACGTTTCCTTCTGCTCTCTATATCAGTTGATGCCGTTTTTTTAGTTTTCATACGTTCCACGAGCACAAGTGATAAATGAGGGAACATTAAGTTAATCATTTCGTGCGTAACATTAAGAAAAATTGATCTTAAATTGTCAGAAGTATATATTCCAGGTCTTGGTGCCAATTTAAAATTAAGCTGGGAAAAACACGCTGAATTCCGAGGAAAAAAAGTTCGGTTTGGCAGTTTGGGTTTGAAATCTAGCAAATTCGGTTCAAATAAAAGACGTTATTAACTTAAAGGCGGTTCAATCACCGCAAAAGATATGTCTTTTTCGTAAATTACTGTTATGTTATTTAAATACATATGTCTTATATAATGGCCAAAATTATTAACGGTATACTTTTGCAAAAGATACATTTGGGGTATTTACAAGGTAGTCATAACGTTGTAAAGTCATATGTCTTAAAATAATTACAAGAAATATATATGACTGCTGTGGGCTACCGCTTATAATTTTGATTTCTACTGAACAGTTATGACGTATCAATGAACACACCATTAAAATTTTTATTCTGTTTGAAACACAACAACATTAATTTTAAACAAATGTAATATATTATTTAGGACATTATGACGATATGACTTGATAGCACACCTTGTGAATCCCCCAAATAAGTACAGAAATAAGTTCATATAATTAGGTTTTGACCATATTTTCCACTAGACGGATACAAATTCAAAAGTACGGGCAGCAGTCAAGAAGACAGCTTTCTTTGGTGCTTCAGTGGTCCTAAAATAGCAGCAATGTCCCTCTTACAGATCAGTTACTTATTAGACGTCACAGCAGAATTCAGCTTACTCGTCTTCCTAATGAAGGGAAGAAGCAACCTTAGTACTCTCTTAGATACGTAGATCATTCAGACACTTAGGCCCTAATTTTGTATAACACAACGAACGCCAAAGTATTATATTGAAAGCAAAAACAAATTCATAAATATTCTGTAATTTTGTTGCTGCTTTGTACAGTTATTTATTTACCGTTTTAAAATTTTCAACGCCACAAGCAATGAGGCGTATGAAATCTTAAAAACCAATGTGAATTTCTGTTAGAGGCAACAACAAAATTACACAATGTAATTCTTTGTCGTTGCGTTGTGTTTTACAAAATTATGGCCTTATTTTCCTAGCTATACTTATATCCCTTATATTCTGAATTGCCGGCTATTGACACAGATAATGGAACGAAGTTTTCTTTTTCTCCTCGTCATAGCAACTTCTATAGTAGTCATTAAATTCTAACCCCATCCTCCTCGCATGAGTCCCAACCAGGTTGTACCCAGCTATCAAAAATATCACTGTTCTTATCCTCAGTAGGGAGCTTGTACTCCATTTGTAGTATTAAGGCCACAATGTCCTGGATACGGAGCAGGTCGATTTACGAGTCCGCCCAAACTATACAGGTCTATGAGACTCGCGCTAAAAAATGACTAACAGTGAGCCATTGGAAAGCCAATGAATTGCTTTATACATCTGTCATTCATACCACTACTTTTCTTGGCAAATATGTCTACTTTCTGGTTACCTCGGAAGTCCGCGTTGCCTTGGTATCTACATTAGCGTTACTTTCGAATGCTTCGCAATCCCATTTACGGACATTCTGCAGTTTTTTTTTTTTAACGATAAACCAACACTCAGGGGATGCCCCCTATACATGCAGTGCATTGTGTTGATCAGGAAAATAAGGTTTGGGAAGGATTAAAGAGGAAATAGTGTTTGTGGACATTTGACTTGAATCTTAATAAATTATAAGTATCGGGGAAGACCTCTGCGGGAAGTTTATTCCACATACGGATAGTTCGACTGAAAAAAATAGGTGGAATAAGTTCACATATCTCAGTGGAACATCTCCCATGGTAATATCGATAGAAAAGAGTCACACAACCCACATTCCGACGATGCTCCAATGAGTCAATAGAGTTGGATACCCTACTGTTATACTCAGTTTGAATAAGATTAGAGCTTAATCACGTTCGAGTTGCTTTAACGCATTTAAGAACCCAAGTGTGAACATAGTATTACCCACGTTTTTAATTTTATTTCTCTAGGTTAAGGCTGTTAGCCAAAATAATCGAATTTACTAATATTTACTAGGTATGTAACATATAACGATACCAATATATCGGCGATACTTCAGATTTTCAGATATATCGGTATCGGCGATACTTTGCTGTCGATACGAAGATATATTTTATATTTATATTTCTTTTTTGTTATTTTTGAACAAAACCTTTATGAGGCTGATATATCATTATTTCATAATAAAAATACATAGTTATATTCTTAGCGTAGGGTATTAAAGATTTGACCCAGCCTTATATTGCATTTTTATTTAGTTATTTGTTTTTTGTTTTCTATCATCTTGATTAATTGTTTTTGTTATTTTATTATAAAACTTTTACACACACATAACCATATTAATGATCCAGCTGACCATGACTTTAAGCCATCCTCAAGAATAGTTAGGTAAGGTTGAAAGGCAGGTGCAAAGTCAACTTCACACCCTCGCCCAGATACAAATATGGTCTATTGTGACGCCTTAGTCAGTGATAGAATTCGAATAAGAAAATAATAGGAAAAATAAAGAGTAAAAGTACAAAAAAAGAGAAAGTAGTGAAAGATAAAAATCGGACACAACAAGCAAGAGTACCCTACTAAACAGAAAACTGTCCTACATGTACCCAGTTCCCAGTCTCCTGGTGTGCAGCAAGGTCCTTTCCTTAACAAATCCCGTCAGATTCTCGGACCAACAACCCGAGACATCTCACAATTCGTGCAAGAATCTACTACCTAGCCATCTCTGCCTGCTGTTCTGTAGCCTGACACATGATTTTCTCAACTGTCTCCAACACCTCTAGGCCATTACACAGCCTACATGTATCCGACAAGTCCAGTCTTGCCAAAACTTATTGAGGAAAACATGCTACATTTTGTTAAAAACAATGCTAAATAAATGCTAAAAAAATTAATGAAAAATCTTCTTTAAAGTAAGGGCCAAGCACATTTTCTATAATATGCTGCTTTTTGTCCTTCAGCTTTCGCGGTGAGGTATCAAATTGCCTTTTACAAAGGTTTGTTAAATGATCGACAGGTGCAATTAAACTGAGCATAGCACATAAACGTAATACCGTTGAAAGTTCTAACGAATTCGTGCAATGTATGCAAAACGGATTTTCGAAATTCCAGGCCTTGAAATTTTTGAATTTTTTGAAAACCCGTTTTACACACATTGCAAGATTTGTTGGTCTTAGAAGACCCCAAGTGAAATTTGAAGCAGAAAATATTCGTCGAACATTTTAACCCTCTAAAGTGCCGTTTTAGTATACAAAAATTACAGTGTCAATAATTTGCCATAAACAAAACTTATTTTCGGACATACGTACGTAATTGCAAGTTTTCATTTCGACAATAATCCCAGTAAAAACTTCGCTTACTTTTTCAAAATGAATAGCTTCTTTAACTCATTATATAGTAGCTTTCTTCTAAAACTACATCTATAACAACTTCTATACCTACTTTCTTTTGGATATATTAATGTAAAAAAATAATGACCTTTGAATGCGTTCATTTTGGGACATCCCATATAAAATTCATTGGTTCTTTCAGTAGAATTGTAAGTAGTGCTCTTATGTTTTTCTGATTACTTAACACATTATTTTGTGGGCGAAGTTTTTACTGGGATATTACATTTTTTTCGAAAACATGTGCGACAATATCTTTTTAAATTATACCCACACATCCACAGTGAAGGTATTACAAAAAATATTGGTCCTAACCCATCTTCTAATGTATCGATGGACACAGATTGACTTTCTGAGTCGATACAACGATTTCCGTCCGTCCGCTGGCAGGCTGTCCTAGTAAACCGTGTGTGCAAAGTACAGTTCGCACAAGAATGAATAGCAATTGAAAATTGTGAGAATCGGTCCATAGTTTCCCAATACAAACTTCTTTTCGAAAAATAGTATTTTTGCCCAAAAACATTTTATTTCAATCTAAAGCATATTACAAATTTTATCGGAATCGGTCCATATTTAAGTGCACTTCCTTACAAAGTAAGTACTGCTTCCATACAAATACTGCTCCAGAAAATTGCTTTTAATGCCATAACTCCAGATAAATGTTGGTAATAATATAAATTTTAACAACCATAACTTATATAAAAGCGATAATATATCGGCATTTTTGTGCTAATAGGTCCTACATAAGCCCCCGAAAACACTTTAAGACGAAACAATATCATAAAGTTGTTAGAATCCAGATAGTATTCGGCACAAATAAATCTTTTATGAATCTTAGCCTCATAGCATAATTTTGTTTTGACGTGTCCATGAGTGTCAATGGATTTAAGTATGGTACACTCTCGAAAATTCCCAAACTTGTTTCTGTAAGTACTGTGGCATAGGGTATCAATTGGTTGGGCTTGACCGACTATATATTCTGTCATGTTCATAATTATATAGACGGCTTACTCAAGGTACATTAGCACAAGGTTACACCGAGAAACGATTACTATTTTTTTTAGTGTTTGTGAATTAGTACACAATCCTTAATACTGTTCATAGCTATTTTCACGAAAGTAAAAAAAAAAACATTAGGTAATGTTCTGTTTTTCGTTATAAAACAGAACAATTGTTGTGGACAGCGTTGCCAGAATTAAGATTTTATCTTATTTTTAAAGATTTTTTGACCAAAATAAGATTTTAAGATTTTTTTTCTCAAATTAAGATTTTTTTATTTTTAGAAATAAAGATTATTAACTTTAAGTTTGTACAAGATACATAATGTTTTTGAGGTTTTGTATCATATTTGTTGTCTAACTATTGGTTTTGCACACTTTTGAACCCATTGTCTTGCATACACAAAAATACATCATTATTTCTGGGCATACAAAATATTAAATAAGCATCTTAAATTAGCAGTTGTTCATTTTGGGACTACTGAGGAAAAAAATTATTTGTGACAAGAAAAATCGCATTTTTATAAAGTTTCATATTTTAAACAACAAAAAAGTTCAGGTATTTAGTACCAAAAGGTAAAACTAATGGAACTTAAGAAGCTTTTAGTTTAAAAATTCCACATTCCATGTTTATGATAATTTTTAAACAAAATATATAAACATAAGTGCTTAAGAATATCTTTTTAAAAGGTGTACCAACATTATTTTAATAACAATTCAATAAGGAATATATTTAAGAAAATCCATATATTTTCAATGAGCTCTTTTTAAATGCAATTTCCTCGAAATGCATTCCATATAAGAACGGTGTCAACAAATATAATATTAAATTAAGAACCCTTAAAATTTCATATGAAGTATGAGCTCCCAAACTAAAATTTTCTTGCTCAAAATTTATGTATGTACATATCTCTATTTTTAGAGTTTAATTACATTGAATGAAACTTCTTTATTTAGATGGAATTTTTTAATTTCTTATTTATTAAAAATTAAATGGAATAAAAATTTATTTTAGAAAGAATTTTATGAAAAAATATAGCTTAAACACAATTTAAATCTACAATCTAATTTTGTATAAATACCGCAATTATGTATTTCGATTTAAATAGTTGCCATAATAATAAGTATGTTGTTTTAAAAAATTAAAAATTTTTACTTTTTTGCCCTTGTTATAAAAAATTTCAAGATTTTTCTCTTAAAAATAAGATTTTTTTTCGCCAAATTAAGATTTTCCTTCCAAACATACATTATTTTTAAATGTTCTTTAGTGGTTTTTTCTTCTTACATAATAAGAAAAAGCCACAAAAAATTACTAGTTGTTGTTTCTTAGCAATTTTCACGACCATAATACGAAAAAGTTTTTGTCTTTAACAGCCACAAGGGCGCTAAGCACAACTTAAACGAGCCAACATTAATGTTCTGAACAGAACACAACGAAGTTTCTGGTTAAAAATGTGGTGATAATTCTGGCAGTCGTGGTTTAATCCTTTTTTAACAATTTTTATTGATTAATTGTTGGTGCCTATTTTGAACTAAATTCGAATTCGACAGCAGTCGAATTAGCTGATCGAACGAATTTTCATTTGGTATTATTTCGCGCATTCGGTAAAAATTTACAATTGTGATTTTGTTGATTTACAGTAGTACATTTTCGATCAGCTGTCATTTAAAATGAAAAATTTTTGATTACAAATTTGAATAATAAAATTAAAGTTAAACGTGGCCATAGCGGAATTATGGTTTCATCCCACTTTTTTACATGCTGAACTCTGCTGCAAACCATTTGGGCAAAAACTAATTTTGTTCCATAAGAATATGATCGTTTCCAATTGCTGTTTTCAACGTTGGACTTGCATAAAATTAATATGGTATTTGTTATACGAACACAAAAAAATTTACAAATAGTTACATTTTCAAAAAGTTTTTTACATTTATCTGCACTGTCGAAAGCAAATTAGTTTTCGTTGAAGAATTCGATGCACAAACAAAATTGTCGACAGTGCTGCCAACACATAATACCAAATTTACAGCCTATAGTCGATGTTCGATAGCAAGCGAAAATCGTTTATCGAATGTAACTCATAATAGGGGCCATTATCAAATTTTATTTGTAAGAAAATAATTGTGTGATGTAATTTTGCAAATGCAAACAATTCTTTAATGAATTTGATAGATGTCAATATAGCTTAATTCGTTAGTCAGTACTGAAGGAATCGAAACTATTTTTTCAGTGCTGTGAAAACTAAAATAAATGCTTTACAACACTAAAAAAATAATCTCAATTTGCTTAGAATCAACTGAAAGAATTAGAAATAAAATTGCCTTTGAATCAAATTCAATCACGAATGTCAGTAGTAAGCCCCATTATTTTTGTTGTGTTTGAAGATCACAGAAAGATTTACGTTTTTTTAAGGAATTTACTGTACGAACACTATTAGCGTTTGTGATGTCCATATTTCTACCGTACCGAACACTAAAGAACAGTATAATGTTTATTTTCGAACACTGAAATATATTAAGGTGTTTAATTAAAGTGCATGTGATACTTTTACATTTTGTATTTCTTATTAAAAAGTATTTGTTAGCTGGTAAGTAATAGTACAACATAAATGTCCAAGATCACTGCTAATACGTACAGTTTGTGATTTCTTAAAAGGAATTACCAAAATAAAAATTTTTAAGCAAAAAAGCAATGTTTGTTATCGAAAGTGTCCTTATAATGGCACTGGCGGCTTTGTCGCTTATTTTGACGTTTAATTATACAAGATATCGTTGCTCATAAGGCCATCTGTGATTAAGGTGCCCTTCATTTCCAATGATCCTGCCTTAACTGGAAACTGTCAATACTATGTCATCAAGAATTCTTCAACTGTCCTGCATTCGTCTTCGATTTGGTCTTAAAGTTATGGTCAATTGGGAAACGAAAGAGAATTACTCACATACTAAAACACAAAACATACATACATACATACATACATACATACATACATACATATTTAGCAAATTAAGTAATTTTTTAAATGGATTAGCTTAAAGAAAATATGTTTTATCTAAATTTTTTGTTCCGAACTCATTAGTTTTACATCCTCGCTTTTGCCTGTTCCCCTCTTCTGCTTATTTACAATTGTAGTTCCAATTCAACTACTGCCACCATCTTTTTTTTTTTTTTTGGAGTCTTAAATTTTCTTTAATGCTGTTTTCCTTGTAATTTGGAAGGAAATTTGTTTTGTGATAGTTAAAATTTTTTTTGTTTTTGATTTTTTTCGGAGACAGTCATCTAATTAAATTTTAATGTGTAAAGTTGTTAGTTTTAAGATTGTTCGTTTGCTCATTTGTTTGTTTGTGTTGTGTTTTAGCGTTTTTCGCTGTAAGTTTGAGGTGGCTCTTTGGTGTGCGATAAACTTTTAAGTAGTTTTAAACCAGCAAAAGACAGCCTACTAATTTTACTAAACTAAGAGTGAAATTTTTTATTTAAAGGGTTTAGAAATATAGTGAGTTTGTTAAAGATTTAGCTGGAAGAAAGAATTATTTCAATGTTTTGTGTTACAAATAAGCTTCAGTTCCGAAATGGAACAAGTAGAAATAGTGTCAGATTTATTCCTGGATTAGAGATTTTATTTTGTATAAAACTTGATTTGGGGATGGTGATAAGTTTAACGGTTTTTTTATACCCTCCACCACCAATGGTGAAGGAGAGTATACTTAGTTTGTCACTCCGTGTGAAACTTTCTTACTATTGAGCTCAGGCCCCATAAAGAATATATATTCTGGCTGAGGTGTGTTTTCTTCAGTTCTATTTATGGACGTTTTTTCCTTAAAGCCTGCTACTCTGTTCAACATTTCACGTGAAATGATGTCAAAACGCATATGAAAAAAAAAACTTTGCGGAATATCTATGAAATAATGTTTATAGAGTTGTACTCTGTTCATTTTGTGAAAAAGTTCCGAAATGTTTCTGGTAACATGTTTTTAAATCATCAAACTTGCAATCAACACAAAAAGTTCAATTTTGTTCCCTTGTGTAATTTATAGATCCAAGCGGGAATTCCCGGGAAATTTGGAAATAAATCCCGCTTTCCCGGGAAATATAAAAAGTCCAGGAAAAGAAAAACTCTAATTGGTATACTTTGCGGCCAGGTTATATAAAGATTGGTTCATTATTTAGATTTCGTATAAAGCCCACTCCTAAAATATTCTTACTCTCGGTGGAGGGTATCAAAGGTACGTCACAGCCGATTATAGTAGCTCTTTTACTTGTTTTACTCATTATTAATTTAACTATTTACATTATGTATGTGTGCATAACATATTATTTATTGTTTCTTTGAAATGAAAAAAAACAATTAATTTTATGGTGATTAAAGTCAATTAATGTGCTTTAATTAGAGATTAATACAGAATTAAATTTTTTATCATTAAATAATTTTAATAATAATAATCAACAAAAACTGGCAAACAAATCGTTTTAAATAATTAAAAAACAAACAAAAAATCAAATGTAATCGATGAGAAAAAACAATTTCCATTACATTTGAATCCACTTTTTTCATTTGAAGAACACTTTTGAATATATAACTTTCAATAATGTTGTTCAGATTTTTTAACATGATTTATTGGTGGCATGTCATAACGACCAGAGCCATAACGTCCAAAGACAGCGTCACAATATCCGCGGATCTTATAACACTTTTAAAAGTTAGCAAAGCCAGTGTTTGTTATACATAGAATTTCTCCTCTATGGCTTACAAACATCGACTTCATTATAGCTCACTAAAACGTTGCATAATGTCCAGGGACCTTATGACACGCCGTTCATGGGCATTGTGACACTTTTAAAAGTGTCATAGCTTCCGTGGATTTTATGACACTTATTGATGTGTCATAACGTCCGTAGAATTTAGGACACTGGACGTTATGAAATGCCACCGATTAATTATAATTAATTAGTGGACAAATTCCCATTTTTACGTAAAACCAGGGCTGTTAGGCATGGGTATTTATCCCCAAAGTTTAGGATTTCATGTGAGCAAAAAGGGCATTTGGGGATTTTTTGGGGATTTAAAAAAATTCGGGGGTTTTTTTGGGATGTTACACTTTTTTCCTTCTTTTGTTATTTACGGTTACTTTTCTTTGTTTCGTATATAAAATATGAAAAAAAGTAGCAAAACTTTTATTGTACTCTTATACAGTGTAAATTTTAAATTAAATTTTAATTAATATTACCATTTTTGTTAAGTGTGTAAAAGGTAATTTATAAACTTATATTATTTTTCTTGAGTGAGTGTTAAAAAAATAAGAATTTAAAAATAGAATCTAAAACCTTTGACAGCACATACAATATAATAAAGTTTGGGAAAAAGAATCCTAGGCTAATGGTTAGTAGTTATAATGCATCGAAGTACTAAATAAATGACGGATACATGTATTTTTACTGTTGATTATAAGGATGGCTTAAACCTATTGAACAAGCTGCAAATTCATTAACAGCACTGGAATCGCATAAAAAGGAATAAAAAAAACATGCCGGAACCAGTCGCTACAAACAAAAGAAAATAATTTTTTTGACTAAAAATTTTTATTTGGGAATTTCTGGGGATTTCTTATTTAAATGTTTCTTACTATTTTTAAAAAAAAAATTAAAATTTTGTCAGAAAAAATAAACAAAAGAAAATATTAATTTTTTAAGGTTTTTATTTTAATTTAAGGATTTTTGGGAATATTTTTTTTTAATTTTTTGGGGACAAGGAAAAAAGTACCTGGCAGCGCTGCGTAAGACAATTTTTCGCTATAAAGACTAACCCTAACAAAATGTTGTAGCATCACTTCTAAATACTTAAATCTATGCTTAAATTGGGCCCTTGGTCGAGCGAAATATTTCGCGGGTAGGGCTCGATATGTTGTCTTATATTTTATACCAGATTCATATCTATATAATGAATAATGCACGTTATGATAAATTTTTTGTTTACGTTTTTTTTAGAATAAACTTTGAACTTGGTAAATAAAAAAAATCTCTTTTATTTCTTAATCGTTGCATCATTTATAAAATTTTTAAAAACTTAAAAAATATTTTGCAAAATAAAATAGCTCATGGCTGAACAAAATACAAAATAAGCCAAATCAAGCAATACTAGCTGCGGTTTAAACCTTTTTAACGCTTTATACTGCAAATCATCCAAGCAACACTTTTCATATAAATTCCAGAAACAATGTAGATAAAATATAAAGCAAAAGTTATGTATGTATGTACTAACTCACAATATGAAACCAACAAAAACTAACAATAGAAAAACTTTGTTAATGGACATACATATATGTATGTATATGGGCATTTCCATTTTGACGTACAACAATATGTAAAAAAAAATTAAATGAAGAAGTCAAATTTGTAAAAAAAGGTTTTTATATACACAAAGTAATGAAGTAGCACTTTAAGAAAAACAAATTAAAGTAATCGACGCTAACCCTACGTCTATACGCGCAATTTGTATTTGTTAACATAAGCAATAACGTCGGAGTATAGTAAACGTATGTCTAAACATAAAACATGAATTTGTATGTTAATAGAAACTTACATTTTCTTTGGCAGCCAATTTATTTTAAAATATTTTCTTATTATTAATTTGTAAATTTTGTATTTAAATTTTATACGTTTTAAGTTTAAAATTTTTGCTTTTTTGTTACTGATAATTGATTTTGACAGTTTGTGTTAAAAGATAATTGCTCAACAATGTATTATTATAATATTTGTTGCTGAACATGTGTTCAAATACATATTTATGCAGTCCACACGTTAATAACTAGTGTTGGCAATAGAATTTGATAGTTGCTACAGCAATAATTGCCAAACAAATTGCTCGTCTAGACTTAGGGTTACGTTACAAAAAGTAGACTTTTCGCTGGAACTGCCAATATTAGGGTTCTCCCTGTGTTTTATATATGCGAAGTTGGACTGTAACTCTCCCTAGAAATGTTTTACTTAACAAAAAGTGATGTTTTAAAAAAATTAGCCTGATCACATATCGGGAAGACGTGGCGGCACATTGCCACTCAAGTTTGAAGGTGCATTTACAAGGGGGAAAAATAATTTTTTTCAGTTTTTGTAAAAAAATTTTGCCGTTAAATAATTACTTTTGCAATAAAATGTAAAAGAATCGAAATGTGTACGAACTAATCGTTCGAATGCTATATAAAAGACAAAATTTGGTTGAAAAATTTTAAAGTTATTAAAATTTCCCCAGGCCATTTGAACAAGAAATGTAGGAACAAAATTAACATATTTTGAGAAATATTTGAGTAAAAGCTGATTTTTACTTAAAATATACCCGTATTTACATGTATATGAGTTTTTGTCTTCGATGCCGTTAACTTATAAGTACTTTTTTTAATGGCATCCGATTGTTTTCCCGTACCTGCAATTACATTTTGCTATTTTCGGGAAAAACTTATTTTTTGGACACATATTGGCGAATCATACCAATTTTTTACTGTTATAAATTTAAAGTGAAACCTATTCAGAATATTCACCCTTATTCCATTTAACGTCGTCGTCATCGTCATCAATTTAATATCAATATCAATTTTTATCGACATCGTTATCAATTCGATACAAAACTTGTAACAGCAATGTAAGGATGTCGATTGTTCGTTGTTTTTAAAAGCACATCCCTAATAAGTTTTTATTAAAAATATGCAATTTGATGTTTATTTCTTATTAATGTTGTGCTCTCAAAGAGGATAGCTTGACTGATTTATTCTAAAAAAAATCACCCTTGCTAATGACACAAGGCATTAATTGCCCTTTTCGCCCCGTATAAGTCCGCAGTGTTGATAGTTCCCTATAAAATACAGACTTGTACCGAAATCGATCGCCAAAAAGAGCAACAAAAAGTTACGCGAAAATTGCAAACATTCGGAAAATTTGCAAAAATAGCGAAAATTCCAGAAATTTTTTAATATTTCAAACAAGCCATAAAATTGATTAAAATTCCCCAAAAATATAAGAATAGTAAAAATTCCATTAAAATGGCTAAATTATCGGGATTTTGTAAAAAATTTCCTAATTCTGTTATGAAAGCAAAGTTTAATATTTATTAAAAATCGTTAAAGCTGTAAAGAATCACACGAAAAAATCGCTTCTATCGCGAACATGGGTAAAATTCGCGAAAAATTGCAAACATCCTTAAGTTTATTTATGCTCCCTAAATCTAAAAATGTCGAAAAAAAAACAAAAAAATTTGCAAAAATTCGTGGAAAGTTTTAATATTTCAAACAAGCCATAAAATTTATTAAAAACTATAAGAAATGGCACAAGTTCGGTAAAAATTGCAAATTTTGCGGAAATTCGCAAAAATTTGCTAATAGCGGCATGAAAAAGTTCAATATTTATTAAAAATCGTTAAATCTGTAAAGAATCAGAAAACTTACAGGAACAATTTGCTTCTATCGCGAATTTCCGGTAATTAAGTTACTTTAATGAAATTGTTCCTATTCCTTAAAGTTTTAGAGAATTTTAATAAATTTTTGGGCTTTTTTAGAATATTAAAAATGTTCGCGAATTTTCGCTATTTTTGCAAATATGTATTTGCAATTTTCGCGAATCTTTGTTGTTTTTTCCTTTTTTTTTAATATAAAATTATTATTATTATTGAAAAATTAAAAAGAAAAAAAAATGTCTCTACACCAATAAGACAGACGACAAAATCAGAGTCAATTTAGATCGATGCCAACGTTGCGTTCGGCATACCAAAAATACATCAACGGTTGTCGATAAAACTTGAAATTGGCAATGGGAATTCCGATTTACAACAATCGACACAAAACGATATCGTTTCGCATTGATGACGCTAAATGGAATAAGGGTCCAGATCATTTTAAATATACTCTGAAGATTTTTATAAATCCGGAAATATTAACCCTAAAATCATGAAAGTCAAAATTAAAATTTATAAAGGAAAGATTACGAAATATTGAATATTTTTGTGCCGATTTTTATGAAACTGGAGAAGAATTAACCCTAAAGTCACACGAAGACAAACCGTGAAAAAATGATCCGAAATGGGATCACCGTAATTTTTTGTGAAACATAATTGTTTGATGGGAAAAACATTTCTAGGGGGAGCTACGGTTCAACTTCGCAAATACCATATTGTACATACATGCACAGATTATTTTAAAATAAAATTCACAAAACAATCCAAACAAATGTTTTTAATTATCTTCAATCAAAAAAAAAACTTAATTATTATTTAACTTCAATCAAAAAAAAAACTGTGATATGCTCTGAAATGTTTCCCTTTTATCGGGAAATAAAAAAAGCCATTCACAGATCGTTTTTCCATTTCTGCCGATCTGGCAACTTTTGTACCCTAGTTACTAAACTTTTATCAAAGATAACAGTTTAACGAAAACAATCTATTTTTAGTAACAAATTGTTAGAAAAAAAGCTTTTTTTATTAACATTGAATTTCAGCAACAAAGCAAACGATTCTTATGCCACTTTCAGCTGCTACTCTTATCGTAACTTGTATGGCTTCGAATGTACCTGACTGAGGAGAATTAAAACATTAGAATTTTGTTTCCGTTGGTATTCGAGCCAACAAGTTCGTCGCCGAATTTTCATTTTATCTATTTTTTGAAAATTATTTTTTATGGTTTTTTTTTAAGTCATATAATTTTTTTATTTTATTGTTGTAAAAAATCAGCAAAAGAAACCCCTAAAAAACATGTATAGCAACACATTCATTTGATTTTGCCAAGTTAATTATTCATTAATGAAGTGGATGATAAGAACACGGTAACGAAAAGAGAAAATTTTTTATAAAGAAATCATTTTGATAATATAAAATCTTTAAAATTCTAAAAACAGTTACGTTCTAACGGTCCTCAATTGGCCAATATAGTTGAAGTGGAAACTATTATCCCCTTTTCCTGTTCTTCTGTATCTGTTCAAGAGATTATTATTTAAATATGTGTTACTAGAATTTAACCTGCTTCTTCATTAGCGTCTCCCTTTCATCTTTAATATTCTAATTCACTCAGGACCCTGCACCTATAATTTTATGCTTCTAAGTTCAATATTGTAGTACCAAATGTAGCATGGAACACACTAAAAATTATCGCCATTTTTCCAATTAAACTATTAATCAAAAATAAAATCAGTCAAGTGAATTAAACATTTACTTATCTTAACAACATTGCTGCAAAAACGTTGTTAATATCCAAAAATATTTTATTGATACTTTGTATTATGTAATTTGTTTACTGATGCAAATTTAATTGAATGAAATAAATTTTTATTTTTTTCTGTGTAGACAAGATTTATTTGATTCTCCGTACTAACCCCTTTTCATCTTCTCTCACCTAAAAACATAAAAAAATCGTGTGAAAGCAGACTTACTGTATTAAAAATAATTAAAATACGAATTCATAATAAAATTTAAATATAAATATAAAAGTGTCAAAAGAAGAAGAACTTTGTTTTATACATAAAACAAAATAAAACGAAAAATTTAGATGAAGATGATTCAAATTTGAATTGTATTACGAAGAGAAAAGTTCGGGAATTATGAATGAAAAAGATATCTTTCAAATGTATAACACGAGCTCGTTAACAGATGTTGATTCTTTCATCGAAGTTTTAGATCACTTTTTGGCAAAATGCCGAGTCTATTTCGTTAATCCCATCAGTTATTTTCAGTTTTAATGCTGCAATCGATTCGATTGGCTCCGTATAGACTCTGTCCTTAACATGGCAATAAATTGATCGTTTCATTGGCTGCGTGACATATGGCACCGTCCTGTTAAAACCACATGTCAGTGTTATCCTTGTCAGCAATAATAGGCCAAAATTGAGTTGTTAAGTTAACAATGTTAACATCTGGCGATGGCGTGATCCATTGACCGTTACCGCATTACCTGGCTCATCTTCAACAAAAAAACGGCCAAATCACGCCACATAGCGCACCATACAGTGACACGTTGAGCATGGAAAATGCGGCAATTTTGCATGTTGACATACCCTAACAAGTGAAAATTGACTTCGTTTGAAAAAATGTTTTTTTTTCAGAAAAACTAGAACCACCATTTTAATAGTGGATTAAAATTATTTTAATGCGATTTTCGAGCAAAATTTAATTCATTGTAACAATTGCCAATGCATCAACTACGGTGTTTTCAGAATTAAAAAACGAAGTTCTTGTTCAAAACCCCGATATTTGTGGCTTGATTTAAGCAAAAAGTATTCGACTGAATTTTTGTTCTCTTAAAGTACTAAAATTTTGCTTGCTTTGATTTCGCCACACATATATCCAGCCATAAGCACAAAAATAGCTTAAACGGCATAATTTTCAATTTTCGCTTTTTTCAATACATTAATTTACTGTCGAAATTTGCATCATCTCCTAAAATTGTATTGTCACACAAGGTACCGTTACGATTTTATAGCAAAAACAATTTTAGCTTAAGCGCCATTTCTAGTTTGTTTTTATTTTGTTTTTACAATAAAAAAGGTTTATCCTGTAGAATTTTGTATTTGTCGCTTGAGCTTTTACTGCGGTTATGTTTCGATATTAAGAATAATATTTTTGGCTTTGACAAACATTGTTCAAAATTTTCATATTTAGTAAATAGTTCTTTCCGTGAGGTCCCCATAATATCTGCAGTCTCGAAATACCCATTTCAAAAGACACACAGACAGATTGTTAGCCGTATTTGAACTTCTGTTCTCATAAGAATCCAGAAAATATATATAGTTTATAAGGTCAATATCAAGGTATATTTACACAAGGTAAACTCGTTGGCCCATATGTTTGTCAGCTGTTTACCTAAGTTGGAACACCAATGTCAAATTTCGTGTATATGAGCCAAAATTTGTACATGTGTGCGTTAAATTTATATGAAGACAATTTTGACAATTCCGTTCCACACGTTTATTTTTATAGAGCAGCATGTCTACACTCCCAAATGAGTCTACCTTGTGTAAATATACCTTGGTCAATATTGTAGAAATTATATGAACGAAAAAAGAACAAAAATTTTGTGTAGGCAATGTTGTCAATATTAAAAAAAAACTAGCAACGCTAAATTTCTAAACTAATGAAATATTTGACAAAAATATTTGTTCTGATATTTGCTTCAAACTGTGTGAAACAAAAAAATATTTTGTTTGATGTTCAGACTAAGCTCAAATATTTGACAATTTTTGTTTGTTGAGACAGTTGGCAAATAGTGTCAAATAAAATAAATTAATTCATGTTTGCCATGCGTTCAGACTTAAACAAATATTTGCATCAAATAATTATTTAATGAAAGTGTTCAAAAATAAAAATATATTTCACGAAAAATAAATTCGCGCAGAAGCCTAATTATTTGTTTTATTCTGTGGAGCAGCATCTATTATATTGTTAGAACAGGAGTATGTAAAAGAAAAACAAAACTGGAAGACAAATGGTTAACGGAAACATGGCTAAAATTTGGTAACAACCCCTAAAATATATAATTCGGTTAAAAACAAAATGTCGGGAAACGAACAAAAAAAAAATGTTGCAAAAACAAGCCATAAAATTGATTAAAAGTCCCTAAAAGTATAAGGAATGGCAAAAATTCGGTGAAAATTGCTAAATTAGCAAAAATTCGCAAAAATTGGCTAATAGAAAACCCTAAAATTTATTTGAAATCGCTAAATCGGTTAAAAAAAACAAAATGTCGGGGAAAACCAAATAAAAAAATGTTGCAAAAATAGCGAAAATTCGCGAAAAATTTTGATATTTCAAACAAGCCATAAAATTGATTAAAAGTCCCTTAAAGTATAAGGAATGGCAAAAATTCGGTGAAAATTGCTGAATTAGCAAAAATTCGCAAAAATTGGCTAATAGCAAACCCTAAAATTTATTTGAAATCGCTAAATCGGTTAAAAAAACAAAATGTCGGGGAAAAGCCAAATAAAACAACGTTGCAAAAATAGCGAAAATTCGCGAACAATTTTAATATTTCATACAACCCATAAAATTGACTAAAAGTCCCCAAAAGTATAAGGAATGGCAAAAATTCGGTGAAAATTGCTAAATTAGCAAAAATTCGCAAAAGTTGGCTAATAGCGGCATGATAGCAAAGTCTAATAATTATAAAAAATCTTTAAAACTGTAAAAAATCCGAAAACTTACAGGAAAAATTCCTTCTATCGGGTACATGGCTAAAATTATTTGTCGTTGTTTGCTCTTACAATTTTTTTGTAACATCAAATAAATGTTTGCTCAAAAATTACTAAAATATTTGATTTTTTGTGTTCACACTATGTTCACATTGGACAAATATTTGTTTGCCGGTAAATACTTTTATTTGCTTAAAATCAGCTGTTATTTTATTTGACACTCAAAAATATTTTGTGTTCAGACTACGTTAATGAAATATTTGATGTTTGCTATCAAATATTTCATCAGTCTGAACGTACCTTAAGAAGCATAACAAGGAAAAAGTACTGAAAATAGTACCATAGTACTGAAATTTCCATCACTGATGTATATGGGCATTTCCATTTTGACGTGTCGTGTTATTTGTACTACAAACTGTAAAAAAATTAAATGAAGAAGTCAAATTTGTAAAAAGGGTTTTAATATATACAAAGTAATGAAGTAGCACTTTAAGAAAAAAAATTACAGTAATCGACGCTAAGGATTTGCAGATAAAAATATCGGAATTGGGTTTTGACTTGCATTTCAAAACTGAATAAGACTGCGAATGGAGCAAGATGTTTTATATAAAACCTTTTTTAGTAAACTTTGGACTTCTACGGATTTATTTTTCAAGCTATAAAATTTATAGATATTTGCTCGTTTAAAGGTAAATTTGGACATTTTCAGCGAAAAGTCTACTTATTTAAATTGAACGCCAGATTGCAAAAAAGGTTGTATATTCGGACCATGTTGTTCAATCGTTATCCCTTTTGTAACTTTATGTAGAGCTAAGTGCACTAAAATATAAAAAAGTAAACTATACATATAACATTTTTGAGAAACAATTTAAAATACTTCTGGCGTAACATTACAGAAAGTAGACTTTTCACTGGAAATGCCCATATGTCAATGAGTTGAGAAAAATATTTTGTAAAAAGGTTCCAATCATAGGTACGATTTTCACCCCTTAAACGTTCGAACTTTGAAAAAGTACCAAATTAATATTAACTGGGGCAAACCCCATTCAGACCTTCTGCCCACCCCCGCCGTTTTCCCTTTTTTAACTGCTGTTTTCGTTTGACATGTTTTGTAAGTGTATTGATATTTTCAACAGTAATTTTAATATTTCTTAATACATTTCTTTTACATAAAATAAAAATCCAAGTTGACAGGAATATCCATCGCAACATTTACAAACTTTTTCAAGTAGAAAAAACCTTTCTATTAGTTTTGATAGTTGCGAAAGTAGTTTATCAGTTGTGCAAAGAATAAAAACATGGTTACAAAGTGCAAACGAAATAGTCAAATACAAAATAACTTCAAAAAAAGGTATTAAACATATTTTGTGAAAAAAAATTAAAAATTATGTGCAGAATAACTCTTTCAAGAATATGTATGTATATTGACTTTTTTTTAATAATTATTTACATTTGTAAGTTGAGTTAAGCAAAATTTAAGTTAATGGCACCTTTGCGATCTTCACGTTCAAAAGTACACATGGGCAAAGTTTCAATAATTGTGTACGATTTTTTTGGAAGTATTAGCAAAATAACTTTTTGCTTATTCTTGTTTATTGTGCAATAACATTTGGAATAAAAACTTAAGTTTACTTCCGATCAGCGACATTTGGTATATTAGAGGAGCTCCATAACAAAACGGAACAATTCGAATTTTACAATTTTTGCCAATTAAGCCAGTACGATGTGAAATTTTTGCGTTTTGACCCGATTCAAAGTAAATAAATTCGTGGCGTTTTGTTATAGGCCTCCTCATTTAGGAATAAAAACTTTAAAAAAACTTATAACGGAAAATAAGTGATGATTATGTTAGAATAGGAGTAAATATTCAAAAATCACGTCTAAGGGGACCAATTTCCCGCGAGACCAACAACGGCGTTTAGGCTGTCTGATGATGAAGTATGTTTTTTGTTATTAAAAGAGAAAAAAAAACAATTTATTTAACAAAATCGTAAAAAAGAATTTATATAAAACGGCCCGATTTTTGTTGGCACCCCTCCGTCCAAAAAAATGATATTCCTCGTTTAATTAAACCTTCCACCATACTCAGTTTATCATTCCGTGTTAAACTTTTTTAATATTCATCTAAGATCCCATAAAGTTTATATATTCTAGGTTCTTGTATAATAACAAGTTGATTTAGCCAATTGCGTCTGTTAAAATCACGCTCACTTTCGAACGACTCCAAAGAGGCAAAGAGTTATGTACCCAAATGTGGAACAACCCCCCTAGAAATTTGCTACAAAATCTAACAAAAATTAGTGGATAATTGCACCGATTTTTACTAAATTTTGCACAAAATTGTTTTTAATGACAAGTAATTCACTACGATATTTCCGAAAGGTAGGTCTATAAATTACCATAGTCCTAATACTAAGCGTACTGTCGAAATACACTTTAGTACGCCTAAAACAGTGAGAAACAGTGCAATTGTAATAACATTTAGTCTGTTTTAGTTTTATTAAACTATAATTTAAACTACTAAATTTTGTACAAATTGGTTTAAAATTTACCAAAGGCCTCATATAAATATTCTATCGTAGTTTGGCATATAAAAAAAGAATTCCCTGTTTTGACCCTTAAAGATAATCAGCTGTATTCATAACAAAAAGTTAGCCACAGTATGTACACAACGAACAACGAGCTGCTTACTAGAAAGCCGATTAAGCTTAACAGCTTGTTGGCACACAGTTAATTCATAACAAACTTTTCTCCATCTTCTAACTTTTAATAAATCAACTCTGAATTTTAATGATGCCACATTATATTACTCAAACATGCAGCACGTTTTGCATTAATCATCGCTGGATTTGTCATTTGGTTTCCTTTTTTGTTTTTTCCTTCACATAAAAATGTTTTTTAAATAAATAAATAAAAGACAAAGAATTAAAAAAACAGTTAAATAAAAAAAAACAAAATTGTTAAACGACTGTTTTTCAAAAGTTGGCAAACGGGTGGCAGCTAATCACTAAGAGCTTAGCAAATCATTAGGCAGAGTTTGGAGTGTAATATAAACTGACTTTCCAAGCACCATACTACTTCCGGTCTTAGACTAAGTATTTCCCGGGCAATGGTATTTCAGATTCCCCTGATAGCTAGCTCATGTGAGAAGGCGCTCAGTCATGTAGCCTGAATGGTTACAGTACATCTTAACGTCTCAGGCAAGTAGGTAAACTATCTGCCTGGAGGCGATGCTGGGAGCCCCAGCTCCAGGATCGGATGCTTTATCTAATCAGCAACTCAACCTAAATGTTTAAGATTACAGAAGCCACAACAAATGAGAATTATAATGGCCTTTTACTCCTTATAGGAACTACGGGAACTTTTATATATATAATCTAAACTTTGTGCTAACTTCATGCCAAATTTTCATAATGAATACGGCTGAAAATTTTTAAATTCATGCCCCTGGTTGGTATAAACAAAAAATAAACTTTTCAAATTTTGCAAAATTTCCAAAAAAAAAAAAGATTTAACAAAAAGTACCAAAGTACAAATTTTTACGCTTATTTGCCTCCATTATATAAAATTCCTTAAAAATGCTCTTGGTGATAGCATATAGTATATGATTGTTCGGTGATAGTTTAAGCCAAAGTATAACTAACGCTTAACCCTCCAATCACCAAAAAAAAAACTTGTGCTAGTTACCCTCGTGTGTGGTTTTTCACACATATGGTTCGTTTGTAAGTAAGTAATGTAAGTCATGATTTGCTTAACATTAATGATGTATTTATCCCGTTGGTGATCAACAACAAGCCACATAAAGCTTTGTGTATTTTATATAAGCACTCACTTTATACAACATACATTGCATGCAGTTCGTAGTCATATCAAAAAATATTCATATTTGCCGACAGAAAATTTTGTCTCCAGTGCAAATTACATTGAAACTTCATATGTGTGGAAAACCACACACGACAGTAACTTACGTATGCTCTGAAATATTTCGTTACTAAAAAATGTATATTAATCAAGAAATGTGTTTTCAGTACTAAATTGATATTGCTGAAAAAGTCAAGAAGTTACTTTAGTATACGTCAACAATTTTTATGTTTGTTGTGTAAAAAGTAATATTTTTGTGTGGTTTTTCACGCAAGGATAATTTAAAGGTTAAGCATAACAATAATTAATCTTTTCAAATTTTGTAGACTAAATGATGTTGGTTAAAAAGCACCTTAAATATCTCTTTTCCCCATTTTTATTCTCTGAAAGGCAGATTTTCAAAATTAACTTTTTGTGGCAAAATAAACGTAGCTAAGGAAATTCCTGCTTGATGTAGAATGAAGGTTTACACTAAAAACTTTGGTTTTAGTTTAGTCCTTTTTTTGGATATTTGGATATATACACGGATCAGCATAAGATATTGCACAAATTTTATATGACTAGATATCATAAGTTTCGTGTTGATAAGTACATAACTTACCATAGGCTTCATATAAGGCCACTTTCGGAAACACTATAACACGCCTAAAACTGCAACGAATAATGTAATTGTAGTAAAATTTATTTGTCATATTTTAAGACTAGAAATCACATAAATAAATTGAAAATTGGTCTATAATTGGCCATATACTTCACAAAAAGCTCACACCCTAGAAATTCTTACTCGCCATGGAGGAAATCAAAGATACGGCATAGCCGACTATAGCACTCTTACTTGTTCTAACTTAAAGTGATTTAAGGGTAGGGGTTATTATGGGACCTATGATCAATTCTGCCAAGGTATTACTTAAAAAGGAGCTTTCTACAAATTTATTGGTCGAAACCGCACTTTAGTATAATGGTCTCAAACAATATTTACTCTGAGTTTTAATGGGTACTCCACCAGTTATACACTCGAATCCAAATTTTCATTGATTTTCCACCAAATAAAAAAGTAGGGTTAAGAACGGTAACATTTGAAAGTTAAAGTTGAAAACAGCAAAAACTTTAACTCGGTGCAGTTATGCAATGCCAAGCCATTAGCCAATGCGAAACAAAACGCACGAATGGCAAACAATAACGGACAGCCTGATTGCCCTAAAAAGATTATAACCTTCACCCGCGAGCTTCTTCCCGCCCAGAGCAGTTTTACGAATGATATTTTAGTATAATTTTCAATAAAAAATAAATATTTTATTTAATTATTAGTATTGTGGTTATTTTATTGAACTATTTATGGTTTTTAATCCAAATTTTTAATATTTTTAATTAGGCTTAAGTTCATTAAATTTAATTTTCATTAAATTATTTTTATGAAGAAAGGAATTTTACAACATGAAAATTAATTAAAATTTTTATTGATAATTTTTCATTCTTGACTCAATCTGGGCTCGAACCCAGGTGTTTACGGACAGGTTACCCTGACATGTTTCGATTGCAACCACTCAATCTCTTCAGAGGGCTTGCCGTTTAACACTCGCAGCCATCGACGACTGCTGACGTCATTAGTCAAACATCAATCCTTAAACCAAATTGTATTCAACCTTTTGGTAGATCGAAATTTGCTTTTGAATGATTATCTATTTTAATTTATTTTAACATGTTATTCCTTTACTTCTCTTTTTTCGTACTTTTGTCAAGAATTCTTCTTGAAGTTCAAAGTACATATATTTTTTTGTTTTTTTCATTTTTTTGTCTCTCTTTTTCTTGTTGACCTTTTCAGCACAACTTGAAGGACAAATGCAAACATAGAGCTCGTGCCTTAGCTTTAACAATTATTAGTATTGTGGTTATTTTATTGAACTATTTATGGTTTTTAATCCAAATTTTTAATATTTTTAATTAGGCTTAAGTTCATTAAATTTAATTTTCATTAAATTATTTTTATGAAGAAAGGAATTTTACAACATGAAAATTAATTAAAATTTTTATTGATAATTTTTCATTCTTGACTCAATCTGGGCTCGAACCCAGGTGTTTACGGACAGGTTACCCTGACATGTTTCGATTGCAACCACTCAATCTCTTCAGAGGGCTTGCCGTTTAACACTCGCAGCCATCGACGACTGCTGACGTCATTAGTCAAACATCAATCCTTAAACCAAATTGTATTCAACCTTTTGGTAGATCGAAATTTGCTTTTGAATGATTATCTATTTTAATTTATTTTAACATGTTATTCCTTTACTTCTCTTTTTTCGTACTTTTGTCAAGAATTCTTCTTGAAGTTCAAAGTACATATATTTTTTTGTTTTTTTCATTTTTTTGTCTCTCTTTTTCTTGTTGACCTTTTCAGCACAACTTGAAGGACAAATGCAAACATAGAGCTCGTGCCTTAGCTTTAACAATTATTAGTATTGTGGTTATTTTATTGAACTATTTATGGTTTTTAATCCAAATTTTTAATATTTTTAATTAGGCTTAAGTTCATTAAATTTAATTTTCATTAAATTATTTTTATGAAGAAAGGAATTTTACAACATGAAAATTAATTAAAATTTTTATTGATAATTTTTCATTCTTGACTCAATCTGGGCTCGAACCCAGGTGTTTACGGACAGGTTACCCTGACATGTTTCGATTGCAACCACTTAATCTCTTCAGAGGGCTTGCCGTTTCAATAAAATAACCACAATACTAATAATTGTTAAAGCTAAGGCACGAGCTCTATGTTTGCATTTGTCCTTCAAGTTGTGCTGAAAAGGTCAACAAGAAAAAGAGAGACAAAAAAATGAAAAAAACAAAAAAATATATGTACTTTGAACTTCAAGAAGAATTCTTGACAAAAGTACGAAAAAAGAGAAGTAAAGGAATAACATGTTAAAATAAATTAAAATAGATAATCATTCAAAAGCAAATTTCGATCTACCAAAAGGTTGAATACAATTTGGTTTAAGGATTGATGTTTGACTAATGACGTCAGCAGTCGTCGATGGCTGCGAGTGTTAAACGGCAAGCCCTCTGAAGAGATTGAGTGGTTGCAATCGAAACATGTCAGGGTAACCTGTCCGTAAACACCTGGGTTCGAGCCCAGATTGAGTCAAGAATGAAAAATTATCAATAAAAATTTTAATTAATTTTCATGTTGTAAAATTCCTTTCTTCATAAAAATAATTTAATGAAAATTAAATTTAATGAACTTAAGCCTAATTAAAAATATTAAAAATTTGGATTAAAAATATTTTATTTATTTTTAGCAAAATGTCAGTTTTATTAACCGCTAAAAACGTCGCAGTGAGTTTTTCTAATCAAGGGGATCCAAATAAATTATTTGCAATGTACGCTCCTAAGAATGTTGTAAGTGCTTACGAAATTTGCCTGCTTACAAGTTTCAATTGTTAACGCATTATTTGTGCTAAATATAGAATAAGTCACATTTCTTATCTCTCGAAAAAAAACTTTTTGCAATAAAAAAAAATGCAATTTGTGACAAATCAAAAGTGCATTTAAAGGGAAGCGCTGAAAAGAAGGGGAGGTTTATTTTTAGTCTTCAATTGATAATCACTATTAAGACCGATTGTTATCGTGTTTGGAATGGTTTCGCTAGCTAATGAGTTGGAGTTTATGCCATTTGAATTAATATTGAAATAGATATTTATATCAAATACTTGCTAATTTTAGTGGCATAAATGGAATCCTAGTTTCGAGACCACTCTAATCCAATGAAAATTTTTTTGAGGTATGCAAATTTAAAATTTTTTTTTTTAAAAAAATAGGAATATTTTTTAAAAGATAAAGACACTTTAAGATTACAATGTAAAAATTCTTTTAAATATTATTTCCACATTTTTAAGGACTCTTTACTAAATAAGTTATTTCTTTGCCACAAAATAGCGCTAATATGTATGTAGAATGTTTAAGGGGCCGAACAATTTATGACCACAGCTACCATATAAGCCCAAATTCCGAAAAACAATTATATGCATTTAAAATTACAGATTTTATAATGAAATTTTGGGCGAAAAACTGTTTCCTATAAAACATAATTATTCAATACCTCCCGAAAACGACTTTTTATACCCTCCACCACTAGTGGTTACGGCAATATGCTCCTTGTAGGAGTTGAAAGTTAAAAAACTTACGACCCCATAAAGTTGTATATATTCTGGATCCTTGACTCAATCTAAGTAGATTTATCCAAGTTTCCTTGTCTGTCCGTCTGTTGAACTCCCTTTCACTTTCAAAAGACTTAACAGCAAACAACAATTTTAGTGTAAAATTGTTTCTACTTCCTAAGCAGTTTGGGTTTGAAATACAGCACAATATGTTTAACATAAAAAGAGTTATGCACCCAAATGGTGAACAACTTCCCAAAAAAAATAACATTTCTCTTACAAAAACTTACTAAAAAATTGGAGGGTAAATGGTCCGAATGTCAGTAAGTTTTGCACAAATTCGTTTTATATGATTAAAAATCAAACAAATTATGCTTTTTATACCCTGCACCACAATTAGTTGTGAAGAGGGTATACTAAGCTTGTCATTCCGTGTGAAACATTTTAATTTTTCATCTCAGTATATATATTCTGGCTCCTTGAGTAATTCTAAGTCGATTTAGCCATGTCCGTCCGTCTGTCAGTCTGTTGAAACCCCCCTCACTTTCGAAAAACTCAAAAGAAATGGTTTATAAGACTAGAAATGACACTGTGAAATTTCGTGAAGATCGGACCATGATTTACCCTAGGCTCCATATAAATCCTACTACCGGCAAAGAGTTTAGTACGCCAAAAACCGTAATAAATAATACTATCAATACAAAATTTGGGACGTCACAGTTTTATAGGACTAGAAATGACACTGTGAAATTTAGTGAAGATCGGTCTTTGATTGAAAAATTTGATATTCATATTGATGATACCCTAACATTAGAATTGTGACATCAACGTTAATACAAATGGCATCAATGATGCAAAAAGTAACACCAATCCAATGACAAAGGTCTTCGTACAATTTTGTCATGTTTTACTTGTCATCTATTTTATGGCTATAGTGACATCAATTCCATGCCACATTTTGTATATTACTAACATTATTTTCATGATTACAATATATTATAAGAAGCAAAAATTCCTATATTCTATTTTTTTTTAATTATTTAGTTAAATACAACAAATTTTCATGATTACGAAAACCATATCCGGCATGGTGCTGGTGTCTTATTATTAAGAGTTCTGCTGTAAACAAATGTCGTAATTCAACAAACGTGAAACGAACATCTGTAACGGGTAAGTAAATAATAATATTCTCAGTAAATAATAATGTGTCATTAAATTGGTACTAATGAGTCCTTTCTCCGATGTTACTGCGTCATCGCACTGAGAACACGTTCGTCATTTCTGTGATGACACTTTGGCCAAGTGATGTTAAGGTTGACATCACAATGATGAGGAGTGGCATGGGCTCAAAAACGAAGACACTTGTCATAGTACTGATTAGGGTGATCGATCGAATAGTATTCGACCGGTTTTAACCGGTTATTTTAGTTTTGCCCAAGTCGAATATTTTAAAATGTAAATTTTTCGAATATCGAATAAACCGGTTATTTTAGTAAAATAAACCGGTTATTTTAGTAATGTGTAATTTATATAAGTTTTCCTTACTTTTGTTATAAATGTACCCGTAATTTAAGTATTTTTCTAATTGAATATTTGGCAAACTTAAACTTTTTATAAACAGTTTCTAAATACTATATATATCTTTATAAAGATGCCATCTCTGGTGATATTTCGAACTGACTTAAAGGAAAATTGTGCTTAAGCGGCCCTAAAATTATAATTGCAAAGGTTCTTCAACGTCACGACTTATTAATCACTTTTAATTGGTCTACAAGCTTGACATAAATATACGCCAAGTAAAACTTGACCCTGTTCCAAGTAGTTTTTAAGAGACTGCAAATTAAACAGTACAACATATGATTTCGGGACACAATTCTAATAATTGTTTATGAAAGTAGACCAAAAAAGAAGAACTTCTGCATCATTAGCTTGATCCAGGTGGCTCAAATAATAATTTAAAAATTAATTTGAAGTTAGTAAGTATCGTATAGGGGCATTTGTCAAGTTTTAGGCTCTTTTGTTTATCATTACTCGAGAACCACTAGTCCGAATAAGCTGAAAACAATTTAAGAATTACAATTACTTTAATCTGTTTATAAAACTTTTCACTACATAAGCAACAGTTTCGCAGTTATAAATAAATGTATGAAGAAAAAAAATATTGTTTGCCCAAAAAATTTAAATTTTTTATTTTTAATTCATAAAAAATCCAAAACGGTTAGAAAGCGTCAAGTCCCATTACTTTCACGTAAAGTCGCATAACCTATTAACAAAATGAGACATAAATCATAAAAATCGTTAAACGCGTTTCGCTTTTATTCACAATTAATTAAAGGAATGAATTTCAAAAATTTGCTCGAGATATCCACAAAATTCTTTGGAAAAAACATTGATGACTTTTTATTTCAAAAATTCTAAAGCTATGATCACACTTATTTAATATTTGACTCCCAACGTAACCACCAGTTTTCTTAAAGAATTGTTTGCTTTTGCAAAACGTTTGGCTAGAGCAAACATTATTAAACGGTTTCTTAACTACATTATAGGTACATAAATTATCATCTTAGACATAAAGCTAAGCAAATTACTAGAAATTGTTAAAAATAATGTTTGAGTTTAATCAATTTACTGGTCACGCTTTTTTGATTTTATCGTCTGAACATACCTTAAGTCATATATATGCATTGAGGCCCTTTGTTCCTTATAGGATCGAAGGGAACATATATATACATATGTATTTTGTTGGTTCCTTACCTTCGTGAATTGTTTTGTTTTTATTTTAATTATCTTTTTATAACAAAAACTAATTTTATTTTTGTATTTTTATGTATTCGAATTAAAACCGGTTAACCGGTTATTTTTAAAATGCTTAACCGAAAACCGGTTTTTTTAAAATATCAACTATTCGGACTATTCGAAAACCGGTTATTGAAAAAAGTCGAATAATCGATCACCCTAGTACTGATGTCAAAATACATCAGCGCTATGACACCTTTTCTATCAGTGTAAACCGGAAAACAGTTTAGTACGCCTAAAACCGTAATTAATAATGCTATCAAAATAAAATTTAATACTTCACAGTTTTATAGGACTAGAAATCACACTAATAAATTTCGTGATGATCGGTCCATAATTTAGTTTAGGCCACATATAAAGCCCTTCTGGTAAATTACCCAGTAAAAACTTCGCCTACAAAATAATGTGTTACGCAATTAGGAAAAAGTAAAAATACTACTTCCAATTCAACTGAAAGAACCAATGAATGTCCCATTTAAATGCAAGTCGTTATTTTTACCATCATTCATCTGAAAAATAATAAGTTATAGAAGTAATTATAGCAGTTATATAGAAGAAAGCTACTAAATAATGAGTGAAAGGAGCTATTAATTTTAATAAAGAAGGCGAAGTTTTTACTGGGTAATTAAATACGCCTAAAACCGTAGCAGATATATTTTTTGTGGTAACATTTCTTCCAACTTCAACTTCATATGACCAGAAAAAATTTCATGCAATTTTGTGATATACGGTCCATAATTTACCTTTGATTCCATATTTAGCAGCCTTCTGAAATTCACTGTAAACGCTAAAACTTATTTTACCGCTGTATTGAAATGTATGTTTTTAATACCAGATATCACTCTGCTGAATTTGGATTCATAACTTGCCATAGCTCCAATATAAAATCCCCTCTTGAAAATCATTTAAGTTCGGCTCAAGCAAGTTAAAATTGATGGAGGGCAAATAATTTAATATAGGTCTAAACCGCAACCAATTTTAATGCTGACGTCTTTTTTTATAAAGATTAATTAATAATAAATAGATATCATATAGATATCACTTCTAAAATATTCGAACCTTCGGCGGAGGGTATCAAATTTCGCGAAGATCGACCCTTTACTAACCATTAACCCCATTTGGTTATTTCCACAGGAAAGTCTACTTTTTGTCACGTTAAGGCACCAAGCATTTTAAATTTTTTCTTAAAGAATAATTTATATATGATTAAATTTTTTTGTATTTTGGTGTAAAGCGCAATTTAGTTAAATAGAGGAAAAATTTTAACAACATGGGTTTAAATACAAGATTAATTGCTTGGTGGCGTAACGTGACACTTTTGTGAAACGGCCCATATATTTTTTTCATAATTTATTTATGGAATCGTCATATAACGTTCACACAACTCAAATCAAAACATTAATATGATTTTTTTTTACCGTTAAAATAAATAAGGAATTAAAATATAATAGCAAATCTTCAAGAATGAAAAAGTCGTTCCTTATATTTGACTTTTTTAACTTTAAAAAGAACTGTTTTACTCTTCTGATCTCATTTGAAGACCTCATTCAGAAAACCCTTTAGTACACTTAAAACCGTAACAAATAACAATAGCGGTTTTCACCCTTTGTGTTAAGTGTACAATTTTGCTTTATTTAAAGCGTTAGTGGCTTCTTCATATGTATTGTAAATTAATTAAACTGCTGAGAGAAAGAGAGTGATAGAGTTTCGTTAACTGTTTTATTCTGGTAAATTCAACACACATGTTCACTAAAGCTTTCTGTGAGATTTTTAAACCACATTTTGTTATTGCAGTTTTGTAAATGTTAGTACCTTAACTACATTAATAAGATTAACAAAAAGGTACTTTACTACCAAGAGTGAAAACCGCAAATGTTGTAGAAAAATTTCTTTCCTCACAGTTTTATAAGAGGAAAAATCACATTACAAAACTTCGTAAAGATCAGTCTATACATTATCATAGGGGCCGTGTTGCCAGGAGATTTTTTCAAAAATCCCTACGGTTATAAAAAATCCCTTTTTTCCCCTACAACCACGTTTTCCTCCATTACTTTTTAAAATGTTTTAAAAAAACTAAATATTACCCTGTAGGAAGTCAAACACATTTATAAGTAACTTCAAACTGGTTTTTTTATAACCACATCTAGTTGATTAAGTGACTTTTTCCTTGTCGCCGACTCATTATTTTAACATAGGCATGTCATAGGCAGTAGTCAATTGGCCATCTTTGCATGACTTTTAAACTGACTACTAACTACTTATTGTTCAACCTATTTGTAGTTAATTACTAGTAAAGTCAGTTTATAATAAATTATTTAAATTTGAAATAATTTTTGTCAAAAAAATATGCCTTCCTATGAACAAACATGCATATTTTTATATAGAAATTAATATTTAAGAACATTTTGCATCAAATTGCTTTAAATGATAATGTTTAATAGTGCTGAAATAAATACGCTACATAATTTCATAAACAGATTTGAATCGTTTTAATTTTTAATTATTTTATAAATTTGTACATATTTTTTTCATTTGACTTCATGGCATGCTTGTTTTACTTATTTTGCTTTTATTTGTGTTTTACGTGTGCCTCTATGCAATATGTTTGGTTGATATCTGCATGTGAATTAAACCAATTTGTAGTCATTTGAAAAATAGTTAACTTATAGTTAGTGTTTTCTGCAACTGACTATTTAATTTACTACAGGGTATTTTTAATTTGTACATTTTTATTTCAGGGCCTTGTTTCTCAACACTACCTATACATACAAGCTACAAATCTACAAGTAAAATACATTAAAAAGAAAAAATTTTACAATATTTGTTTTTGTTTCAAATATATTTTACTTGTAGATTTGAAACTTGTAGTTTTGAGAAACAGGGCCCTGGTACATAAATTTGGGTTCATTTAAAAATAGTACAAAAATTACATAAAGTCGAACAACAATTACATAAGAAAACCATAAAAGTGGCATAAAAACAACATAAATTTGGGATAAATTCGCTACAAAATATAGTTGAAGCAATATGTATTAACTTTTCAAGGGTAGTTTTATAAAATTTTAGTCAATCAAATTTTATTTTGTGTATACTGGCTACTGGAAACGTTTTTAACGGTTCTTCAAATTCAAAATATTTCAGCCAAATCGGATAACTTTAACCCGTGTCCCTTTGAGGTCAAAGTTAAAATTATCCGATTTGGCTGAAATTTTTTCCACATCAGTTTTAGACCATGTGGCACAATATTACGCCCGGGAGATGTTGAAAATCCAAAATTGAAATTTAGCTGCCACCCTACTGTCGGTACTCTTATAATTTGTAACATTTCCAACATAAATCTACGTTTATAATTATTTTCCGTGTTTAAAACTTTTGTATTATCAAAATAGTTTACCTACTGTGTTGAAAGATTTATAAGCTATTTCTGGTGTAATTATTAATTATTTCTCGAAACATCCAAGGAGTAAATAGTTTATTAATATGTCGAAGAAAATACATATTTACATTTTTAAAATATAAATTTATTATAACACACAGAAAAAAATCAAGTTAAAAACGTCGAAAACAAGTTTGATTCATAATTTTTCGGTGGTGAATTTGCTTCATACGTTTATCATGTTAATTCAACCTGATTTTATAATTACTTGCGGACAACATTTTTTTCTTTTAAAATAACTATACTTCATGTTAATTTAACATTGCAGTAAAGTTAGAGCAAAATGTCATTTATATTGAAATTACAATCCGAATCACGTTGAATGAAAGTTATTTCATGTTGAAACAACGTGAATTTCATGTAGAAACTAATTGGTTTGAGTGTGTTATTACAGTGTGAAGAAGCTTCAGAGACAACATATGCATTTATTAAAGAATTATTCAAAACACTTACCCCTGTAACACATGTTTCACTTATTTTGTAGTCGCCTTTGTTAACAGATCAATCAGATCAATATTGAATCCATATTTATTTATATTTTGATATTTTTTTTTATTTTTTTTAACAGTGAATAATATAAAATAAACGTGATTAAAGATTATTTAAATATTTTTCATTTAAAATTAATATGAAATAATGATAAATTTAAATAAAGGGCATACTTTTGCAGAAATTTACTATGATTCTCAATCAACATTTTTCCATGTTGATTTTACATTGGTATTTTTTTCTGAGTGAACAAGGTTTTTATTCTTCTTTTAAACACTTTACCTTAGCTGCACTTTTATACTTTTAACTATTTAAAACAACGCTTTGCTTAAATGTTTGGTACACAATTCGTCACACGGTAAAAACCCTTTATTTTTAATGAATGAAAATTGAATATAAAATCGATACCTTAATTCGACGCATGTTACCTTATCACATGTTTTGTCGATTTCAAAAAGTTTGGACGATGAAATCGATTTCCATCACATACGTGATTATTTCTACATACCTTTATTATTTATTAATATTCTTCCGTACTAACACTCTTTATTAATAGCAAATTTTACACGACTCTAAAGTCATGATTTTAAATTCAAATCTTATTTATACCAATTCAACCAATTAATTCTGAAAAATTACAAAAAATTTATTTGTATTCAGTACTCATATGACTTTTAATTGTTTTTAAGCTCAAAGTACGCCTTAAAAGGAGTATTTTTGTATATGTATCTACATACTATTTAACATATTCAGAAAAGTTAAAGTATTTTTTCATATTATTGATTAAATAATATTTTCAGATACAAAAAAATACGCAAATTTAAGATATACATATGTATGTATATAGTATAAGTTAACTTTATTTATAGATATAATAAGCCTTTCTTTCATGATAGCATACACATTTATTCGTTTCGTTTTCGAAAATAGACTTTATATTTGAGCTGAGGTCAGTTA
The DNA here is from genome assembly GCA_949318255.1 of Pollenia labialis. Taxonomy (NCBI): domain Eukaryota; kingdom Metazoa; phylum Arthropoda; class Insecta; order Diptera; family Polleniidae; genus Pollenia; species Pollenia labialis. The sequence goes on along the minus strand of OX439140.1, from coordinate 27,463,178 downwards.
GGGACAGATTCTTGTAAAATTCGGCAGCATTTTCATTTTCTTAAACATGTTATGATTTTATACGAAATTAAATTTGTTGTTTTAATCTAAATTTTGATATTTTAATCAGGCTTAAGTTCGGTGATTTAATTATCATTAAATTATTTTTATGGAGATAGGAATTTTAAAATATGAATGGAATTAAAATTGTTGATAATTGTACATTCTTGGCTGAACTGGGAATCGGTTTTTATGTACGTATCGTTCGTAACCACACAAACTCTTCAGAGGGGTTCGCCAATGAAAATGTTTCCATTTTAGTAAATTTTTATCGCCGTCGACGATATGTGTGACTGGCGCTCTCAACGTCTGCAACTTTACATCGGCTTCGAGTGTAATATTATGACATTTATAACGTAACGACGTAATTTCATTTGATAGTTTTCGACATGAGTTACATACACACCTTTTTCTGACTTTTCGAGAAACGATGGAATATTTTGTTTCACATCTTTTCGATGCGAGAAGTTCTCACTACGTTACAGAACTTGGGTACTGTTTATGATTTTAAATCCAAATTTTTTTACGCTACGATTATATGTAAAACGTTTACAAGCAACACCGTAAAAAATCCATGCTCTATAAAGGGTCTCTCATTAGCTAAAACAATATGGACGCTATCACTTTCCGATAAAGGGTGTCCCAAATTAAAGCATGTTTTAAATTGCAGCCATTTGTGCAGTTAAGTGTTGGTAAAGTAAAAAAGAACAGAACCTAACCTAAGTGGTGTGCTGGAAAACGAAAACGTAAAACACAAAAATTTTAAGTCGTTTTTTAAAAGATATATGTACTAAAAAAAAATTTGTGACAAATATTGTACAAATTAATCTACTGAACAGAATTTTAACAAAAATTATAAAAATTAGATTAAAAGTGTATTGAAAACAATTTGCAAATTCTTGCGTTTTCGATTTCCAGCACATCCCTGAATATGACTGCTGACAGTTTAAGGTGAGAAAAAGCGTTACATAAAAAAAAAACAACCGGGTGTTGTCATATTTAATAAATTATTTTTCAAGAAAACCGTAAAAAAATATCGTTTTGGATTCGGAAAACTCACATAAATCAACAACCTGTCACTGTTTGATGCGATTTCCTTCACTTACATGATACAGATAACTCTACACATTAAATGAAAAACTAAAATTTCATGAAGTATTTTAATATATTTATTTTTTATATGTATTTTAAAATGATGAATAATACAAAATGTCAGTGAAAACGCTAAAAATATATAAAATAAAAATACATTTAATGTTTAACATGATATTTCGTTACCTAAAACGCAAAACGCCCTAACTAACAAAAAAGTCTTTTTTGAAATTTTTGTTAGGTGGGACATTTTACGTTTTAGGTAACGATTTATGAAATACTCTTTTTTCTTCGTTTTTATAATTTAGTTGCATAAATATTAATTAATAAAATATAATTGTGCATTGAAAATAACAGCAAATGATCTTAAAAAAGAATATTTGTAGATTTTGTTAAGAAATGAAAATATGTAAATAAATAGTTAAATAAATTTTGTTGAGTTTTTTTGTTGTGTAATCATAAAAAAATAATTTGGAATGTGACAGCGCACTTAAATATACAAAATATTGTAATAAATATAAATTTTCATAAAATTTATATGCATCATAATTGTAAATATTATTAAATTTTATTACCCAGCCTAATTATAAATTAAAATTTTTCGGGAGCTGGTTTCCTTTGCCCATTTTTAAAATTGAATTTTAACAGGAAAAATGGGAGAAGAAAAACACCCGGGGAATTTTTGTTTATAATTGGGCTGATTGTTTTTATAAGCAATTCCTTTTAGCATTAATAAATTATTTTTATGTTTGTTGATTTTGAACAGGTTTTTAATACCAAGTTTGGTTTTTTTTATTGTTTACTGCAATCAATCCCTTGTCCTTTGTACAATACTTTATGTGTCTTTGCGTGTGTTTTACACAATTATTAGACCCATAATTTCAGCTTCATCGTAGTGTCAGTGTCGGGGCATTGTACCCAAACGGAACCAATCTATTAATTCTTTGCGTAAATCATATTTACTTAAATCAATTTGAAAGCCTCCTAATAATTCGTTTTCTTGTAAAGTGTCATGTGACCAAACGGTAACATGTAATAAACGATTTTGTATAATTTGTAAAGGCATACGATATTCCAGCTGGAAATAGAAAAAAAAGAAAAAGCTAATGATTATATTACTTAATTATATAGGAACACAATTGGATCGTAGGACGTAACGCCGTAAATTTTTTATAACATCCTTCAGTTACCCACAGTGCCGTCGTAAATGTATTTTGTTTTCTTTTGAAAATAATATTAAAAAATTCCAAATTTACTTACTAGCAGCCTGTTCATCGATTTCGAACGTTAACGTTCGCATAGAAAATTATATGTTTAACAAAAACAATATTCGAAAATTTGTTTTTGTTTTAAATGTTATTTTCTATGCGAACGCTAACGTTCGAAATCGATGAACAGGCTGTAAATTAATTTTTATTTTTCTCTCCTTTTATTTTGGTTTCAAGTATTCAATTTGACAACACGAAAATAATTTTAGTATGTAAAATAAATTTATTCTATTGAACTGTTCATCGTTTTTAATCCAAATTTTAATCAGGCTAAAGTTCATTGAATTTAATTTTCATTAAATTATTTTTATAAAGAAAGGAATTTTACCACATGAAATGAATTAAAATTTATTAATAATTTTACACTCTTGACTGAGCTGGGAGTCGAACCCAGGTTTTCACGGGCTGGTTGCCCTTACATGTTTCAATTGTAAACACACAATCTCTTCAGAGGGGTGTGCCGTTTAACACTCACCCCCATTAGCGACGGCTGGCAGTAAACAGTCAAACATTAATCTTAAAACCAAATGTTATTCCACTTGGTGGATCGAAATTTGTTGTGAATGATTATCTATTTTTAATTGATTTTCGTGTTCTTCCTAACTTCTGTTTTTCGTACTTGTTGTCAAGAATTCTTCTTCAATATTTTTAATCAGGCTTAAGTTCATCAAATTTAATTTTCATTAAATTATTTTTATGTAGAACGGAATATTTACAGCATGAAAATTAAGTAAAATTGTTATTGATAATCATTCATTCTTGACTGACCTGAGATTCGAACCCAGGCGGCTGGTAGCGATCGAAACATGTTAGGGTAACCAGCCGCCTGGGTTCGAATCTCAGGTCAGTCAAGAATGAATGATTATCAATAACAATTTTAATTAATTTTCATGTTGTAAATATTCCTTTCTTCATAAAAATAATTTAATGAAAATTAAATTTGATGAACTTAAGCCTGATTAAAAATATTGAAAATTTGGATTAAAACCCATAAATAGTTCAACAAAATTAGCACAGTACTAATTATTGTTAAAGCTAAGGCACGAGCGCTATGTGTAAATTTGTCCTTCAAATTGTGCTGAAAAAGGTCAACAAGGAAAAGAAAGACAAACATGAAAAAAACAAAAATGTACTTTGGACTTCAAGAAGAATTCCTGAAAAAAAGTACGAAAAAACAGAGGTAAGGGAAAAACATGTGAAATCAATTTAAAATGGACAATCATTCAAAAAAGCAAATTTCGATCTACCAAAGGTTGAAATACAATTTGGTTTAAGAATTGATGTTTGACTATTGACGTCAGCAGTCGTCGATGGCTGTGAGTGTAAGACGGCAAATCCCTCTGAGGAGATCGAGTGGTTGCGATCGAAACATGTCATGGTAACCTGCCGGCCAGGGTTCGAGCCCCGTCCACGGTCAAGAATGAAAAGATTATCAATAACAATTTTAATTAATTTTCATGTTGTAAAAATTCCTTTCTTCATACAAATAATTTAATGAAAATTAAATTTGATGAACTTAAGCCTGATTAAAAATATTGAAAATTTGGATTAAAATAATTAAATGAAAATTAAATTCAATGAACTTTAGCCTGATTAAATATATTAATAATTTTTCTTTTTCTATGGCAATTAGTTCGCAAGGGGTTTGTGTAATAAAATACGAACGATGTTGCAACGCTTTTGCATTTACGACAGCTATTATGCGCCTTAAAATATTATGCGTTTTTGTTTGATAATATATCAAGATTGTACGCTACTACGTCCATACCACAGAGCACACAGAGGCGTCACGAGACAAAAAAGATTGTGTTGTTTTTCTGGCTTTTTCTTCGAGAGCTGCCCTTTTTGCATTTTTGTTTTGATCACGCAATTTGTGGTGATAGTAGCGGCCTGTTTTTGCAAATTGCCACTTCACTACCAAAAACGTTTTCTTTCTCTTTCTTCGAAATCTGCAATCGCAAATGATTAATGCATTTTTCCAGCGTTTAAAAAACTGCAGTCAAAGTGGAAAAACTGCCATTTTTTCCACTTCTTCATTTGCCATTGTCCAAAAGAAAATTGTTGCTTTTACTTCTGTATCATTAAATGTTAACATTCGCTGCCATTCCAACTCAAAAAGCGAAAAGTTGTACCCAAATTTTAGTTTTTTGTTCGACAGTTTTTGGATTCGACTGCAGTTTTCTAAACCCTGCATTTTTCATACGTCACTTTTTTCATCTCTGTATGCCTAGTGGTTCATACTGTGCATTTGTGTTCCTGCGGATGTTCTACATACCGTTTCCATATAACTTGGTACACATGTTTTTCGTACAACTTTGGTTTTGCGTTTTGTAGCCTTTTTGTCGTCCGGTTTCAAATAACATTTAACATAAGTATTCGGCTCTTGACCGCCCTGTAGTTGAGGCAAACCTTTGGCATGATGAATCTTGAAATTAAAAAAAAAATACAAAATATAAATATGATTCAAATAAAAACCTTTTAAAATTTGTTGATAAAAAATAAACACAAAGCGTAACCTCTAAGCTTAACTTTCTTTTTATAATGTTTTTTTTAATCTACGGGGCTAGTCAGTAATCCTGTTTTTTTTTAATTTGTTCGCTCTTTAACTGAAATTGCAACACTGCCTCTGTGAACAGGTTTCTGTCAATTGACTCCTGTCAAAATTTTAATACACATGCCACTAAGAGTTCGAAAAACTCAAAACACTCACATTTTTCGCAAAGGCAGCTCCAGTGGAGGCAAAAACTACATGCGAGTGAAAATTTGACACTTGCATTTCATAAAATGCAAAAGCAATGTTACCTTGTTACAAATTTAATGCAAATTTACTGGATCATTGTAAAATTGTAATTAAGGTTTTTCTTGAAACGCGCATAAAAAAAGCAAGTTTTTTTTTTTTTAATTATAGAGTATTATTAATATAATTAAAATAATACTAATAATAGTAAATGTAAACCATTTCCCCAAAAATTTGCCTAAAAGATGAACTCGTCAACTATATTTTGTTTTTTGTTACTTTTTTTTAATTTGAGAAGTAAGCCAATCTTCTCAAGTTGAAGCTGTAACGACATTTTGAAAATAAACGTATGCTGGCATGTGTAAACAGAAAAGCTATTGGCAAGAGATTCGACTATTTCAAATAATTTTTTATCAAAAACATGCATACAACAGTTGCATGCTTCTACTTGCATGTGTAAAGCCAGGGTTGGTACGTATTTGACAGTCATTGATAGCAGGGGCCAAATCACGTCATTCAATATCGATAGCAATTACAATACAATTAAAACATAATGAGCCCTATTTGCGATTATGTATAACGTAAGCGATGAAAGGCATATTTTACAGGTCAAGGGTTTTTAATATTTTTTTCTTAAGCAGTGCAATACTTTAATTGGATTTAGATGGGCTTTTTCTCCTTAACGTTACAAATTCAAAGTCTATGAATTTGTTCGCCATTGTAACGTGTACTTATACTCTTTTTGCAAGAAAAAACAAAATTTCGATAAATTTTCGCTTACGATATATGTAATTACAAATAGGGCGCGATCAATATCGAATATGAATAATTTGGTACCAAGCTACCGAGTGATTGACTTCAAAATTAGAAAAAAGGGAATTTCGTGTGCTGTGCTTATTAAATAAGCTATCTAAACAAGACCGTTAAGCGTTTTATGAAACTTGAAAATTCTAGTGCATTTTCAATATAACAAACCGACCTAACAATCTGCCAAATCAGAATTTCCAGTCGGGTGGTGTTGAATTCGCGATAAAAAGTTTTATTTATATGAAAACTGGATAAAAATTAGAATTTTGGACATCAAAACAACGCTTGCCGCTCTTGTTTGGGTCCATGGCAAAAATTCATGAATTCGCCTACGAATTGCTCCCTAATTCGCCTTATTCTCCGAATTGAACCCCAAGTGACTATTTCTTATTTTTAAACGTAAATAAATGGCTTGGAATAAATAGATTTGACTCCAACAATTTAATCATCTTACAACAAATACCTATTTCTATGGCCTAACAAACCTTATTTTTTGGAAGGGATAAGAAAAATTTAATAAACGTTGTACAAAGTGTAAAGATTTACAAAATAAATACATTTTTTTATCCAAAAAGCTGTGTTTCATTTGAAAAGTTACGGACTTATTGACTGGCCCTCGTATCAAACTTTCTTTGGCCCAATTCATACGATGATTTAAAAAATACGTTTTATTTTAGTTCTCGTTGAAAGTTGCTTACAAAAACCCGACAAATTTATACGATCATTTTTCTCCATGTTTCTTTTCTAAAACAATCAAAAAATATGAAAGCGCATAAAGAAAAAATTTAAAAAAAACAACGAGAACAGAAGATTATTTTTTTACGGCGATTGCTTCTCTACACCTTTCGCCAACAAAAGTTTTAAAAAACATGAAAAAATCATCGAATGAATTGAGTGTTTCTATAAAAAATATTAATCATTTATAAATTGTTAATTAATGTTTTATTAAGCAAGCGTTATATAAAATCAAACAAATTTTTAATAAAACTAGTAGCTGCGTGTGAGGCAGCAAATATTTGTCAAATGTATCGATTGCAAAACTTACCATTACGGTTAAAACTTCCCTTCGATATTGCATTGATAATTTCAACTGTCCCACTTCATTTGTATATTCCCTAGATGTTTGAGGTTTAATTTCTGAAATGTTTTTTTAATTTATTGACTTGTTTTGTTTTTATTTTTTAAGATAAAAAAAAATTAACTTACCTTTAACTTTCGATAAACCCAATTTAGCCTCTTTTTGATCTCTTAATAATGGATGAAAGAATGTATACACCAAATCGGAATGAGCAATTTCATCGGCCGAATCAAATAGAGATATAAGGAATGAACGTATCTCCGGTAAACGTCTTTCGGCTACAGATTTAACATTGGAACGTCCAACGTGAATACCACTGGGTAAACTGGAAAAGAAAAAATAAATTATAAATATTTAGTCAAGTGTGAATTCCTTTCAGAAAAATCTTGTGTTTTAAAGTTCGAAATTAAGTTTCTTATACTCTTCACGTCAGGTGAAAAGCGTATGTGTAAGTTTGTGATTCCGTTTGTAATTTCTACAGCTGTGGAAAAGATTTAGATTTAGATGCATGACTTAAAAATTACGTCACAAAAGGAAAAACTGTATGAGATTTTGCTTTCAAAAGAAACCACAGTAGTCTTTTTCCACGTCACGCGAACCATCGCAATTTAACCACGCTTTACTATAAATTTTAGCAATAAAATCAAATCAAACCTGATCTACACCTTAAAGAAGTTGCATGTTCTGAAAATCGAAAACACATTAAATTGAAATCGAACAAAATTTGTAAACTCTCCCGTGTTCAGAGTTCATAAAAATATTTCCTTTTATATACCTCAAACTTTAAGGACTACACTTTCCTCTACCTAAACTACTTCAGGAAAAGCAACGTTCATTTTTAATAAAATTCAATTGAAAATCTTTAACGATTTCAATATAGACTTGCCAACTGGCCAGTTTTCGCCGATACAGTCCAGTTTTAGAGTGGAATGTCCCGTCGATACTATGAACTTGACGCCATATTTCACGTTTTTTTAAATTAAATTTTTTAAATGTTGCAAAAAAATTATCTTTTTATTTTGCTTAAAAGTAATTTTTTTCACAATTTTGGTTTTTTTTTGTAATTTCAATATACAAGTGTCCTCCATTTTTGAAATAACAGTATATCTCGAAAAAAAGCTAACCTTAACGGATTTTTTTTTTTATTTGTCTATGGGTTTTTATTGGTGTCCCGTTTTGCCAATTTAAAAAGGTGGCAAGCCTATTTCAATATCACGTGATTTATATTTTTTGTATAAATCCTAATATACTATTTAGCACAGAAATACTTTACACAATTTTGACTTAATTACCTCTGCTACTTTCCAATTTTCCTTTTTAAGCATTTTGCATACGCTGCAAGAACTTTTGGGCTTAAAAACCCCCTAGTGAATTTCGGGCGGCATGAAATAACCCCCACGAAATAAGTCCACAAAAAAATTATGAAATAATTCCCCAATTTTTAGGGTCTTATTTCATATGAAATAAACCCACAATTTTAAAATGAAATGAAACCGCAACGAATTGAAATAACTCCCCAAATCAAAATGAAATAAATCCCCAAAAAGTATTCAAAACATCCAATCAATTCAAAATATAGATTTATTTGCAATAATTGAAAAATTTAAACAAAAACTTGCATCGATTCGTCAACCGTTCGACGGCAACAGGGGCAGTTGAATTTACCCGTTGCATATTTTAAGATGCTTGCAGGGAATAAGAACAATGTTTGGGCTGTTGTCCTGACAAATAACACACAGGTTGTCGTTATTGGAAACTGGGAGTTCAAAAATTTCTTCTTCCGATTCTTCATCGGAAGACTCTTTAAAAATATCTTCTTTTGGTGTCATAATGATACAAATTTCGTTTCCCTCAAACACTTTTCTTGATAGGAATTCAGAAACGGTTAGTTTTCCTTCCCGCAATAAATTTGATGCAATTCAATTTTAATGAATTTGACAAATTTGTCCCTTTCTCTCCGTTTTTTGACCATTGTCCTCCACTTTCGCATAACATGGCAATGTTCCTAATTTTAAAAAATTATTCGTTGCGAATTAATTTCACAAAATTTGAAAAACTGCCAATTTTTTTTGCGAACCGACCTTAAACTCCATTATTCATTAAAACAAGTTTTGTTTACATATCATAACGGGACATAATTTACATTTTTGACGATTTGGAATAAATTGAAAATGAAATAAGTACCCAAAATATGTTTAGGGACTTATTTCATTTAGATTTAGATTATTTCATATGAAATAACTTTCCAATATATAAATATAACAAGTCCCAAAAAAAAAAATGAAATAAATCCCAAAAAAAAACGTTGTTGTTGCCTCTCATATATTTTTTGAACGTCTTTCAGTGGTGGCTTTTTTGAAGTTTTCAACGCTTCAGGTGTTCCGAGCTTTTGACACCGGCAGCATCTCCGATTTTACTTAAACTCATTGTTGAATTCGCAGTAACTTGGAGTATATTGCGTTTATCCCGAGCTAAAACCTTTTTGAACGTCTTTCCTTTATACCGTTTACCGTACACCGATGGATTCTTGAGATAATTGTTTATAACTTTAGAACTTCGGCTAAGTTTTCTGGCAATAGCATGATAAGAAATCCCTTGATCATGGTACGCGTCAATTTTTGCGATTTCCGTGGAACTAAGCGACGGCTGTTTTCGCATACTTCTCTTTTCTTAACAAATAACACGTTTATCTATCGAAACTAAACGATTTAAAAAACATCGATATATCAATGTATCGAACGTATTTTGCTGAAACTATTACCAAATTAAAAAATTTAATATACCTTTGTACATACATATTTATGAACAAACATATCATGTGTAATTACTAGGGATGCCAATACCGAAATCCCGGGATTATTCTAAAAATTTAAGTCCCGAATACCGGGATTTTTACAAAAAGATTTTGAATTTAGTAAAACTATGCTATTTTTTTTATCAAATACATCTTTATATAAAAAAAAACGTGAGCCACCCTGTTAAACATAACTTGAAAAATTTAATATTAAATCAAACTGGCAATGAAACTTATTTTTAACTGGTTATAAAAAGAAGTTACAAGTGAATAAATGTTACATGCAATGCATTTTGTACCATAGAAAACAAAATCAGAAGATAAAGTTCAGTGTGGTCTTTTTTCTAAGTGAATGATAATAGAACAGCGCACGCAAAATGAAAGGTTTGCAAAAAGGTGTTAAAAACTTTAGGGGGTTCTACCAAAAGTTTTTTTAAAACATATTTGTTAAAGTTTATTTTATTAGGTTAATACTTGCATATATATTTAAGATAAAATAAATTAAATATTGTCATATAGCATATGTATATGTCATCCAGAAGTGTTGAATGCGAGCATTGGTTTCTTCGGTAGTATTTGTTAGCAATAAAATAAGGTATCGATTATCAGACGTCATTAATTTGTTTTAGGAGCTTTTTAAGTTTAATAGGTACACAATATTACTTTATAAGAATAACTATATTAAACTGTTTTATTTTGTAATGAGTTTAATTTTCTTCACGAATGAATTTAATACTTATTAATAAACCTTAAATTACAATTATATGAATTTTAAAAATTGGCTTTTATATATGAAATCCCAAAAAATCCCGATCCGTCCAGGGATCCCGTTTTTTTGATTTAAAAATTCCGAATCCCGTGTTTCAAAAAACCTGGTCCTTTTTGGCATCACTAGTAATTACATTGTTACTTTTTATTGTTTCATTTTATTTTTTTATAAACTAAACTAAAGGGAAGAATACAAAAAAAAAACATTTGAAATCCAAAAAAAGTTAGTTACGAAAAATTTAAATGGAAGTAAATAAGTCATGGAAGTACCAACTAACCTTAAAATTTGAATTGCACCCCAAAAGTAGCAAATTTAACTAGAAATGTTGTTGATTGTTTTAGTCAAACCAGTAATCATAAGATATGAACATCAGGAGCACTCTCTGTTTTATGTGATCTCCTGTCAATCTGCTTCTTGTATCCGGCACTGCTTCTTAAGTATAAATGCCAATCATTTTAAGCGGCCCATACACTTGCAATATTATTGTATATGATATTCGCAATATTATTTCCATTTTGTCCTATACCATGCAATAAGTCGCACTATGTTTTCATTCATTCAATAAAAAGGTGAACATAACCTATAGAAATAACATAGACAGCATTGTACAATGTTGCCAACACATTTCACTATCTTTTCGTTGTGCAATAAAAATCAAAAGTATTTAGATTGTTGCCAATATATTGTGCCATCATCGTACATCACATACACATTGGCGATATAATTGTACAACACGTAAAACTGAACAATTTTATTGCAAGTGTATGAGCCGCTTTAGACATTCATATTAGTTTAAAAAAACATATGATGCATGCAATGATGTCAATTCTTAAAAAAACCTATTGTTTGAAAAACGGCTAAAATTTTGATGTTTTAATGAAGACTGACTTTAAAGAATATCGAATTCGATAGTCGTATTTTAATATCGATATATTGATGTATCGGTATTTTAAATATTGGCGATATATATCGATTTTTTTATATATCGATATTTTGATATATCGATATTTTTTGTCCATTCCTAATGATCATTGATGGCTACTACCTTTTTTTCCTTCTTTTTAGCAACTTATGGATTCCTCGCAAAAATAATTGGAGATTTATTTTAGGCCAAGAAGGAATCAAGCCAATTTCTAATACCTTGTTTTGAAGTGAAACGTTCTTTAGAAAGTCCTTGTCGAACGGATCAAGGTTTGGATTTAAGAACAGTTGATTAAACTTCCAAACCAATATTTTTTAAACTGTTTTTAACTGGTCTTAGTTACCAGTTTTTGTTATAAAAGAATACTACGGCTCTCTTGCTGTAATTATCTGCCCCGATTTATTTTTATTTACATATGTGTTTAAGCCCCATTTCGGACAAGCAACATCTCTCGGCTTTATTACGTGTGGTTTTCGATTTCGTTGCTTTTAAATTCTGATGCTTACAAAAGTTTTGAAACTGCTGCTTGAGTGCTTCCCAATGATTTTACTTCTTAAGTTTATCAACCATCTTAACGGAGTAATGCTCCCAATTCATCTTATTCTAACTTTTGCAATGGCCTACGCGGTCTTGCGATATTTTGTGTCTTCAGGATAAATTTCGGTAAGAAGCAGATTACAGTAAGGGCGATGTCGCTGCGACATGTGTAGAGAAAAAAATGTATACGTAAAAGGCAGTCGTTGTTTTTTCCTCATAATTTTGCCAGTTTTTAGCCGACTTGGGTGAATTTTAATAACAATTACGGACGGACATCTTTTATTTAAGTACGCTACTCGAAAAGATCCATAATATATTTACATATGGGCAGTTCCACTGAAAAGTCTACTTTTTTGTAACGTGACGCCAGAAGTAATTTAAATTGTTTATATAGTTTACTTTTTTATATTTTGGTGTTAAGCGCAACCAGCTCTACATTTAGTAACAAGAGGGATAAAGGTTGAACAACATGGTCCTACAGTACAACCTTATTTGCATTCTGACGTTACATTCAGAAAAGTAGACTTTTCGCTGAAAATGCCTATATGTACCTTAAAACGAGTAAAGATTTTTAAATTTGATAACTTAAAAAATAAATCTATATAAGTTGAAAGTTTACTAAAAAAGGTTTTATACAAAACGTCTTGCTCAATTCGCAGTCTTATTCAGTTTTGTAATGCAAGTCAAAATCCACTTCCGTTTTTTTAACGTCACGCCAGCGCATATTTTTGCTTATATCTGCAAATACTTAACGTTGATTGTTGTAGTTTTTTTTTTCTAAATATAGTGATATTTGTCTTCATCATTTAATTTTTTTACATTTTGTCGTACAAAATACCACGTCACGTCAAAATGGAAATGCCCATATATACTTTATAGGACCTAAGATCAATATTGTAGATATTACAAACGGTTTAACAAACTTATATACATCAACTGCGTTGTTTACACTATTTCGCTCAATGACCATCAGAAAATAAATAACATTCAAAATAACATGAACGTTTTGAAGCCCGTCTTTCTAAGTTACACACCCAATAGAAAATATTTTCGAAAATAAAAATTTTCATTATGGAATAAATTTTATCATATACATATTTATCATATTAAGCTTTCAATAAAAAAAATCTATAAAAACAAACTGTTAGATTGTATCATTTTTCTGTGCATATTTCACAAAGCATCTTCATTATTATCATTATAATTAAGTTATTAAATCATAATTATTAACTGAAATTACGGCAAATAATAAAAAGAACCTTAAATACAAAACGAAATTAGAGAACTTTTAAATACAGTTGAACTTATCGAAAGTTAAACAGAAATAAAAAATTGAAAAAGTCAAGCGTTTATTTACACACTCCCATGTTTTAAACGCTTTTGTTAACTTGGCCATATTAAGAATCGAAATAAAGAGAAACTCGAAAAATATACAAAGTAAAAAAAAAATTAATAATAATAAGATAACAAATTTAAAAACACCTTTTCATAATGGTTAAAGCGAAAAAAGTACAATAATTGATAACAAACAAATATCAAATTAAATATTTTATAGAGAAGTCATAACAATTATTCTCTCCGTAGCGGTAACAACAACTTAATAAATTTTAGTAAAAGTTTTACAAAAATAGACTTGCCAGCGGTTACAAGCAGAATAATAAATTTATAAAATTAAATTAAAAAAAGAAGAACCAAATGCGAGTCTAAAATTTTTTAAAAATTAAAGAAATTCATTTAAACAAAAAAATCTAAACATTTAATAAATAAAATGTTAAATATACAAAAATAAAATTCTTAAGAAATGGCTAAAATTAATTTAACAAATCAACACAATCAAGGTTTGACAATAATGTTCATAATAATAATGATAGTGACACTAATAATGATCATAACAAATAAATAATTTTTGATGACGACAATTGTTTTTCATTGAATTTTTTTTTTTTTATTAATTTTATTAAATGTTTATTTTCCCCCCAAAAGAAAATCTCGGTGCAGTTGCCACTTTGGGTGTATTAATGTGTTTAGTGGTTTCTATTGTGGGCATAAAATTATGGTGGTTTAAGCATCGTTTATCATTTGAACAGACCAGTACACAAAATGGTGCTGCAGGTGGTAGTCCACCGGCAGTTTTAGTGCCACGAAGGAAAAAACAGCCAAAATATAAGAAGGATAAAAGATATTCACAACAAGTAAGTGGGAATTAAAAGGCTTCAGCAAACAGATTTAAGAACTATATCCATATAAGTTTGTTTATATAACGAAGAACGAGGGTTGTGCAAGAACTAGTGCTGGGATACTATCGATATTTTCTACTATTGATATTATTCGATAGTTCAGATTACACTATCGATATTACTATATTACTATTAAGTAGGAAAGCTTTAACTAATTTTTTATCAGGCTACAGTTCGTTGTTTTAATCACTTTTTTGAAAGTTTATATCGAGCCGCGAAAATAACGTAAGCGCCGAAAATCACATTTTACAGAAAAGAGTTTTTTTTTTTTATTTCATAAACATTTTGTATGAAATTAGTCGCTTACGATAACATTGTTCTTGCTATAAAATCGTAACGGTACCTTATGTGACAATAATATTTTAGGATATGATGCAAGTGTTGCTAATTAAGTCATTTCATAAGAAAATCGGAAATGATGTCGCTTAAGCTTTTTATGCGGTAATGGCTTGCATTATTTGTCGGTTACTAATGAATATTATGCAAGTCCTGATTCATATCTCATAAAGCTACGGTCACACTTGTCAAATATTTGACGAAAAAAAGGGACCAACAAGCAAACTAAATAATCGTTTCCTTTTATTCCAATATTTATTTTGATTCTAATAACACATCTTTAAAAAAACAGTTTTTTGATATGGGTAGTAGTATTAAAAATTTATTTTTTGACATTAGGACCATGTTAAATCTCACTTACTATTCACAAAAGTAGGGGTTACGCTTATTTGGTCAAATATTTAATAAGTGTGACCGTACCTTAAGCTCGGTTGAATATTGTTAATATTAGGGCGACGAACAGCCCCTTAGTGCTTGTGTATAACTGTACATCATATTAAAGGGCTGCCAGATAAATTTGTGAGGAAATCGTCAATTTCCTGAGAAAAAATCGTCATTCACGATTCGAAAAATCGTCAAAACAATCAAACAACTTAAAATTTACTTGTTGCTTTAATTTTTGATCGATTTTTATAAAAAAAAAAACATTTAAACAAAAACATAATTACTTCATACCCACCTAGCATTTTCAAACGTGTAGGAAATACTGGGCGCCTCATGAAGAGCTTCTTTGATCGTTGATGACCGAATTTTTTTATCGTAGAAGATTTCTCACACGGGAAAACTGTAACACGAGTGAGATTCTTTCATAGCACAGCGAAAGACGCATCTTCAATTGTTGTGGGAATCGTTTAAGACGTGGGTAAAGATTATCTAACGAGTCTTTCATGTCAAGAATCGTATGAGACAAATCTATATATGTATTATCTTACAACTCGTGATATGTTTGCCGTATAATTGTTGAAAATATGATTTATAGATAGAATCGTAAAAGGTTCATTCGTTCGTAAAAGGTAACATAGTTGTTGTTGTACTCTGAAAATAATCATTTAAAGATTTACTTGCATATTACAGCCATACCTAAACAAAAGTGGGACGCGTTTTCTAGTATTTGAAAACCCGATTTTGACAGCTCGTTTAATAGTGAAGTTGGCCGCTATTGCTAATTAATAATGGCAATCTAGCGTTTTTATCTCTATTTTTTTTATAATTTGTGGGTTTTATTAAACAAGAAAGATATCACTACTGTTCGTGCCACAACGTTAACGCTCCTGCTTAGGTATGGTATATCAGCGTAAAAGCTAAGCGAAAGAAAACGTTCGGCCTTCCGCTCTTGTTAAGGAACGGCAGTTAAACATTCTAAGATTAAAATACGACCCTGTCAGAAAATGATGTTTTATGCAGACTTTGGAGACTGAAAATCGTCACTTTTTAGAAAATAATCAG
This sequence comes from Pollenia labialis, assembly GCA_949318255.1. NCBI lineage: Eukaryota > Metazoa > Arthropoda > Insecta > Diptera > Polleniidae > Pollenia > Pollenia labialis. The sequence continues at coordinate 27,447,116 of OX439140.1, read as the reverse complement.
CAAATCGGCAGTTTGCTAATTTCGGAACAAAAAATCGTCAAAATGACGATCAATCGTCAAATCTTGCAGCCCTGGGCATGGGTATTTGAGGAAGGTCATTAAAAAAGTAGAGGCCCCCGAACGGACCCTTGAGGAACTCCGCTGTTGGCATAAAAATAAATATTAAAAAAAAGGCCATATCTACAAAAGATTATATGATAAACGCTTAAAGACCTAAAAACAGTTTGCATAATATGCAACATTATCAATTGTCAAATGCCAAAGCCACTGGTAGGTTTTTCTAGAAAAATAGAAGCAAAATATGTATATTATAAAATATGTCAGGCAATTTATCATTTCAACTAGTTTTTTGCTTCTTCTGTGATATTTTAAAAATATGAGATAGGACCTCTTGCGCTTAAGGTAACGATATGTATTAGATATTACCAAAACCCAATATTTCGGTTTCGGTACAAATAGACCATAAACTCAGCATTGTTAATCTTATTTAAAAAAAAAATTATATTTTACTCAAAATTTTTTATTTTTCGAATTTATTCTATGAGCTAAATTTCAGTTATGTATTTTATAAAGCTTTTTTGTAATAGTCCTGAGGTATATTGTATGTACAGAAAAATTTACAATTATTAGACACCAGCAGAATGTAATGCATTTTCTGGCCCGCTACGGCCTTCATCAGCATTCTTTGTGTCACACTGGATAGTGATACTTTATAAATTGAATGTATTTAACTCAACAATTTTAACAAATAGAAACTGGGAATTATTTCCTTCCGAAGGTTACTTTATATTATTTTCAACATTTTTTATTTTTCGAATTTATTCTATGAGCTAAATTTCAGTTATCTATTGTATAAAGCTTTTTTGTAATAGTCCTATTCCTTCAATTTTTTCAGAAATGAATGAAAGGAATTTAGCACGAATAACAAAATCTTTTGAAAAAACAAAAAAAAAAAAAAAATCGAAAACTTAAAACGAAAGTATTTTAAGAGTCGTTTTTCAATAAGGCTTTTGTAATAAAAAAATTGTATGACAATTTTTATACAAATAATGCTCTATTAAAAAGAATTCTTTAACAAAAATTGTAAAAATCAGATTAAAAGTTTAATGAAAAGGACTGCCAAATTCTTTCGTTTTACGTTTTCGATTTCCATGACACCCCTGTATATTTTACTTTTACCAAATTTTTTAATTTATAGTAAATGTCTTCATATCTGAATTAAAAATATATAAATCGAAATATTACCGGAACAAAACCACAAAATTTATAAATGTTATTGAAAATTTTATTTTAATCAGGTGTTTTCTATGTTTCTTTGAATGCAAATATTTATAGTTCCAAAAAATATGATGTAGACTGCAAACATTTATTAAAAGAAGCAAATAAAAAGATGTTGATTGTAAAATAAAAAAAATATAGAGCAAATATTTATAAAATAAAATATGGATAGTTAAAATAAAAAAAGGAAAAACAATTGTAAGATAAGATTTTCTGAATACGTGGATGACACATTTAAAAAAATACGCGCTCTCTTAAGAAGTAAATAACTTCTAAAGGTCCGCAATATTATTTCTTTTACTCTCTTACTTTTGCAAATTATTAGAAAAGCTTCTAATAAGCAGAGATAAGAATAACAAATACTAAATAGAAATAGAAATCAAATCAAAATTACAACAGAGAAGATTTATATTTAAAAAAAAACAAACATATAAGAAACTATTGAACTGAAAAACTCTAAGACAGTTTTATGCTTTTTTGTAATTCACAGTCCAATTATGATCAAATTACATAATTCGTCATACAACATTTTTAGAGCGAATTATCTCATTTGTACGTAATTAATTTTGAATTACCATGCCAACTACAATAAGAAAAAAAACATAAAATTAAGGCGAATTCATGTATTATCAATTTGCCTTGCATAAAATTTTAAAAAATTTGTTTTTTGTGAAATTTAAATAGAAATTAACAAAAAAACCAGACATTTTAAACTGTTGCTTGCGCTTGTATTAATTTTCAAAGCAAATAAATTTTTTCATAAATGTAAGAAGAAGAGTTGTTGAATTAAGAAGATGCCGTGAGAACAGCGTAATTCGTATTCGTAATTCAAGATGCCGTGCGAATATAGCATTAGAAAAGCTTATGTTTGTAATTTAAATAAAATGTTTTAAGATTTTGAACCGATATTAACTTAAAAAAAAAATTTCGACTTGTTACGAGTATATCAAAATTCAATACTAATACATACATATGTAATTGTTCTTTTTTTATCTAACAGATCTACGATAGTGCTGAAGTCCATGGTATCTTCCGGCAAAAGCATGATGAAGATTTTGAGATTCATAGGCCCCAACAACTGCCACGTATTTAAACTTTCAACCTTGAAAAATTTAAACTTGATAATTCCCTAAATTCTTTTTCAGCTGTTCGCATACGTCAACTCTCGAATAGTACACCATCTCTTATATTACCACCATACAGTACTAGAGGCAGAGATCAAGTACATTCAACAGCATTTGAAGAAATAGCAATTGCTACCTCACCTCTAACGTCAGCTTCTTCTTCAGATTTGACAATAATAAATGAGAGCGATACAAAAATATCGTTAACATTCGAGGAATTCGAAAAGCAATTTAAACTTAAGGAAGAAATTGAACCCGAAGTTCCTGAACCACTTATAAATAATGATAAAGTTATTCAAATACCTGTGCCACCGTTGCGTTTAAATCGCAGTAGTTCGGCCATAGTAAAACCGGAAAAGACTTCGCACTATTTGAAATCTTCCCATTCTGTTACCATACCAGAATATCATAAAGTTCTAGAAAGAAGACCTTATGATTTCTCTAAGCCCACAGATGATTTAACGAAAATCCAGGATTATGACAAGGCCAAACTGTTTGAAACTTTTGGACAGCGTAGACCTATAGGTTACATTAATTATGAAGAGGTTGACGGTCACTTGCAAGAAGTATATGAAAAGGAATTAAATGAAGAGGCTGCTAAAGAAACCCATCAATTAGAAGTTTATGGTAATTGGGATAGTCCGAATGAACTGCCAGCTTTAAAAGCTTTAGGAAATGAACTTATCATTGATGACAATGACTTAATCGAAAGTTTTGATGTTCAGTTTCCTAAGAAGAATAATTTTAATATTAAAACTTACAATTCAGACCAATTGGAAGATGTTAAATTTAAAGAGGAGGAGTTTATTGATAGTCCTAAAAATAAAACTGCTGAAATTAAAGAATTATCCTCAATTGAATTTGAGGAATTAGATTCTGAAATTACTCAAAATACTAATGAAGTGTTTGGTACTGAATATCAATCTAATAGAGATAGAACCGCCACCGAAATTGTTAAAGATTCTCAAGATTTTGAAGAAAATGTTGATGATGAGTTTGGAGCATTTAAGGAACGAAATATGAAAAAAGGATTTAAATCAATTAATGAGCGAATACCAACAAAATTTGTTAAAGATTCAGAAACTTTTCAAAACGAAAATAATACTGAATTTCGTTCTGTCAAGAAACACAGATCCACCGAATTAGAAAAATCCTCCCATAACCATGAAGTAGAATTTGTAACAGAATTATATCTCGATAAGAAACCATACCCTACTGAGTTTAATAAGAATTGTGAAACTGGTGAGAAAGAATTTTCAAAAGAACTCCGTCCGGTTTTAAAACAAAGACCCGCTGAGTTTACTAAAGAACCTGTTAAAGAGGAAAAAGTTACTGAATTTCATTTAGTTAAGGAATATTATAAAGAAACTCAAGGTTCTAAAAATTATGTCACAGAGTACCACTTAGTTATGGAACAAAAATCTAATGAATTGGCCAAAGAAAGTATATTTAGAACTCCGAGCAATGAAAATATTGAAATCATTGAAGAAGATTTTGATAGTTGGCCACAATTTGAAGAGAAAATCGAAACACCAAAAGTAAATGTAAGAAGATTTAACACTCAAGATTTCTTTGGAGAAACAAATGATTTTATTACTGCAAACGAAAAGGGAAAACCATCAATTTCCTTTAATGAAAAAGATATTAATGAAAAATGTACCCTTAATCAAAGAAGACCAACAGGATTCGCCAGAAATTGGCCTGAATCGCCAGAAATAAGTGATCCCGAAGAATGGCAAGAAGCTTTAGAAGATCATAACAAATTGTACAATCAAGTGCGTTCTTTAATGACCACGGAAACCATTACACAGAAAGAACATCGAGAGGTAACATTTGACTCATCGGCACGACAAACTTCTAATATTGAGGACAATACTTATTCAGCAATAAAACAAAGAAGACCTACAGGATTTGTTAAAACCAGTGAATATTCAGTGACATTCAATGATGATTCTGATGAAGAACCAACAGACAGCTGGCCGTCTAACCAAAGAAACCCCACTTATTATGTTTGTTCTAATGTTGATATTGAGGAAATTCAACCAAAGTCTAAAGTAAAATTTGAAGACAGTGGTTTTTCCACATGGGCAGAGAGTGAAACAGAGAAATGTACACTTAATCAAAGAAGACTAACAGATTTCGTTAGACCATCAGACAGTGAACAAATTTGGAATGATATTTATTTACAACAAGAATCTTACGATTTTCCCAAAACACAAGTAAAATTTGATGAAACTACAGATTTTAAAGATGAAGAAGAAATTCGGAATTACACTAAACAGCGAAGACCCACAGGTTATATAACAAAATTGGATATGATGGATGAGTCTGATAACGAAACATATAATCAAAATTCACAAATTAAACAAAGGCGACCAACTGGGTTGAAACAGAAATTTTCTTTAGAGGACGAAGAAGTAAATAAATATGATTTCGATGATAAAGAAATTTCTCATAATCACCCAGCAGTAAGATTCAAAGAAATGGATCAAAGTTGTTGTAACAACGAAGACAATAGTGATTCTTTAATCAAACTAAGAAGACCAACAGGTTTTGTGAGAAAAGAAGATTTGGCTGAATTAGAAAAACATGTAAATTTTCAATTAAACAATGAGGAGAATGACACGGCTTCCGAAAAAAATGAGGCTTTAAAACAAAGAAGACCTACTGGTTTTATTAAGAGAGATGAAAATATTGATGAAGTCGATTTCCAAATAACACAAAGCTCAGATGAAGATGAGAAAGTCGAGTTTGGAGATGAAGCGATAAGACAAAAACGACCATCTGGTTTTATAAAGAAAAAGAAACTGAAATGTTTAGATCATCCTGCTCCCATATATCAACCACCAAATGGTAATGAGAACACTAACGATTTCGATGATCATCTCTGGCGTGAAATGGAAAAGGATGTAGACTTTACCAATAACATTGAAGAAGAATTTGCCAATATACGACATTGCTATGAGCTAAATGAAGGCGATTTCTTAGAAAAGTCACCTTTAAATAGTCCCCAACCCCCATCGGGTTTTGGCAAGACAATAGACGATGATTGGGATAATTTCGAAAAACTAAAAATACAAAACACTAAAAAAGATCCCTTGAAATCACCCCACGAAATTCAAATTTCTTTTAGTGATGTCGATTCGGCAGCAACCACCTCAATACTCAAAGAAGAAATACAACCGAAACCTCGCAAGAGCAAAGTAACTTTTGATTTTAAAACAGATGAGCGGGTTATACCGGCTAGAAAAAGTCACAACTATACAAAAGAAGATTCGGATTACGATGATGATGATGATGATGGGTATGACAGATCTCCACCAATTACACCACCACAACCCATGAAACGTTTGTCGATTGTAAATTATAATAATGAAACAACATTGACTCCAATTGTTACCGCTCCCACAACAATATCGTTATTTGGTTCTCAAATATCACAGGAAGACAATAATGTTGACGACAGTTGGTCGGCCATACGAAAACATCGAAATTTAACAGGTGAATTACAAAATCTTTATACCGACACTAAACTCTCATCACCACCGCCAGAATTTAATACACCACCTCCTAAGTCTTCCTATCGCAATCCCATGGCCCAGTTGGCTATACAACGTGCCAAAGAGGCTCGTGCTGATTTGGACGGTTTCAAGTCACGTTCAATAAATAATAAAAAACCTGAGGCTCCTAAGAGGCAAAAACAGACATTTTTGGATTTAAACGATAATGGCTATGAAGGTACTGAAGCTTAGTTTGTAGTTAATATGAAAATATTCTAATCAATTAATTTAAATAAAACGATCCTATTTTTCTTTCATAAATTATGGGTATATATTTATAAACAAATAAAATTTGTATTGTAAACAAATTTTAAGGAGTTTCATTAATTAAATATTTTAATCGAGCTTTTGAAGTAGGATAATTTTCATAAAAATAATTTAATGAAAATTTAATTCAATTAACTTTAGCTATATATAAATTTGGATTAAAAACAATAAAACAGTTCAATAAAATAACAACAATACCATTTATTGTTAACAGCTAAGGTACAAGCCTATGTTTACATTTGTCCTTCAAGTAGTGCTGAAAAAGTTCAACAAGAAAAAGAAAGACAAAAACATGAAAAACAGACAAATTTAATTTGGACTTCAAGAAGAATTCTTGACAACTAGTTAGAAAAACAGAAGTAAGGAAGAACATGTAAATCAATTTAAAATAGATAATCATTCGGAACAAATTTCGATCTAACAAAGTCAAAATACCATTTGTTTTAAAGATGGATGTTCGACTGTTGACTGCCAGCCGTCGTCAATGGCGGTGGATGTTAAACGGCAAACCTTTTGAAGAGATTGTGTGGTTGCAATTGAAACATGTAAGGGTAACCAGTCCGTAAAACGCCTGGGTTCGAATCTCAGGTCAGTCAAGAATGAAAATTTATCAATACATTTTAATTAATTTTATGTTGTAAAAATCCTTTCTTTATAAAAATAATTTAATGAAAATTAGATTCAATGAACTTTAGCTTGATTAACTGTCTGTTTTTAGAAAATGAAAACAAGTGAGTGAGAAATTATATTGAAAACAACAATAAAATACAAAAAATTTGTTTTTGTTTTCAATATAATTTCTCACTCACTCACTCACTTGTTCTCGTTTTATAAAAAGAGACCGTAAAAAATAAAAATTTGTATTAAAACCCATAAAACAGTTCAATAAAATAACCACAAAACTAATAGTTGTAAACATTTCTAAAGTACTTGATATCTAGGCGGCAAACAGGGTCGGGCAGTATTTAAAATCCATATAAGTACTACATATTTGATACTCGTATTTTGTAGTTCAAATACACTCTCAAAATGTATTTTATATTTTAAATACCTGCCGCTCGAGTATTTTGTATTTCAAATACTTTTGGTCTCAAAACACATTTTCACAAAATACATTTACTAGTGAAAAATAAAACATAAATTGTCCCACACATTAAGTTCTTTGGCCACTACAGACATGGATAATTTCATAGAAACTATCAATCATTTGAAATATTTTCAGAAGGTCCAAAATCGGCTATCTTGGACAAGAGTTATTATGTACATGTCTTACGAGATGAAACTTTCTTAAAGCTTTTTAAACATAAATGTATATAAAATTAACTATTTAATAAGTTGAGAAAGAGCAACGCTTTCTCGGCTATCAAGTAATACATATTTAAAGTATTCATAGAAGTATTAAAAAAACAATTGCTACATCTTCAAGGAGCATATAGACGACATGTGTTTTACATCTGACTTGTCAACTTTGCAAGTCACATGTAATTGTGCAAATCTGTCAAAATTGCTGTTTTAAGGTTTATAATATTCGGTCTCAAACGTGCATGCAATTTGCTTCTGACATTGTCTCTGTTTTCTTCGCATAGTTATTGCCATCTTAAAATGCTTTCTTTAAATTCAAAGATTTCAATTTTATATATAATAATTCTGAACTCAATCCTATCTTTAAAGAAATGCTATAAAAAAAAATTTTTAAATCCCATACAAAAACACAATTTCAGTTTTTTCCAAATTTTAAAATTTTCCAAGCAACTTCTAATTTTTCTTTAAAAAAAAATTAATGAAATCGGTTAAGCCGTTCTCAAGTTATGCGCTTAGCAACGGACAGCATTTCATTTTTATATACTGTATAGATATTTTGTTTAAATAATTTAACTTTTTTGGTTTTTTGTAAATGCTGTTGGCTTTGAATTATTTCTGTGGCAATAAGTGCTTAAGTCTATGATTTGTAGGATAACAATTTAAAATTAAAGGTGGCTTTTGAAAATTTACTCCGAATTTAATATACTCATCAGTTCTCTGCGGTTATAATTTTTTTAAATTTTTATTCCAAAACATTCCTAATGTCACAGATCAAAAGTAAACTTGAGTTTTCATTCCAAAAGTTATTGGACATTAAAAAAAGTTAACCCAAAAGTCAGTTTGCTATAACTTCCTCAAAAATCCTACAAAATAATTGAAATTTTGCCCATGTGTACTTTTGAACATGCAAATCTTAAGGTGTAATAAATCTCTTTTTTCTTTTTGCCACAGAAATAAAACAGTTGGATGTATTTATAAACATTATTAATTGATCTCAGGAAATTTTATTTGTTCAAATAAATTTAATAAAATAATATTTTGCATTGGTTTGTATTGAGCGGGAATGCCCGGGATCCCGGGAAATTGGAAAACAAATTCCGCTTTCCCGGGAAATGAAAAAGGCCGGGAAAAGAAAAACTCTAGGTGTAAATCACGCCAAACTGTGCATTTTTCAGGAATAATAAGAGTCTGTAGTGTCTGTTGTGGATTTTACGCTCACCATAAGTGGCAATTTTGTTTATTAAGTCAAACATTATCCGTGAGCTATACAATTAAGAATCGATAACTGATTTACAAAGTAAAATTGTGTAATTTTCTTTCTCACAACCGACATCTAGAACACTATAATATGCAAGCGCTCAAAAATCAACGCCATTGGCGGCCCTTTTCACAATGATTATCTAGTTACTAAGAGAGTTTAACTGTAACGGCTTCTTAAGTCAGTGGTTAGGTTTTTTTTTGGAGAAGTATTACTTGAGTTTTTGACATGTATTAATACAAAGTATAATAGTGTAAACTAGCCTTAAGCGTGAATTCCGCAGCTTTACAAAATAAGAAAAAATTCTTTTACTTACCTGTGCAACTTGGCTAATGGAAAATGTAAACATAACTTCTGATGAAATTCGGTAAATTCTTTATAGGAGCGGAACAAATGTGTAGGATCGGTTTGACCATGGCGGGTTACTCGTAAAATATATGTATAAAATTTTTCCATTTCATAATGTTTTTGACAGCGTACAACTGCCACGCTTTTTAAGCGGCCATCTTGTTGCATTCTGGAATAAAAAAAAGTAATAATATTGTAAGAACACATTAAACGCAAGTTTACGATTCCCTCTTAACTTACGTATATTTTCTAGGAACAAACGATAACAATTCTCCGCTGCCCTCATCGTTGCTAAAACGCATTTGTGCCAAATTGTGCAAAAAGAAATTGAACTGTGTAAATAAACTTTTCAACGAGAATTGTATCATTTTTGCAAATGATGCAGCTGCTTCAGGATTAGACTGTGAGGGTAGTAAAGCTTTGCGTACATAAGTAACAGCATCGGCTGTAACGCCCGGTATGCCGGCCGTAGCCATAAGTGCCAACATGTGCAACAAAAGATCACCATGTTTGCGTAAAATATTAAAGGCACGACAGCATAAATCAACAAAATAATGAAAATCTGTAGACGGTTTATCACCGCCATTAATAACATAGGCCATATCTGATGTAAGAACAAAGGGTGTGCGATCTCTGTGATTAATATTGATTTAAGATATAAGTATTTCATTTTTGGATATTTTAAAAATTACCTCTTAAAGTTTCCAAACATTTGAGCATCACCTAAAAATTTACCAAAATCTATGTGGAATAAATGTCCTGAGGTTTTTAACATAATATTGTCATTATGTCTATCACAAATGCCCAAAATATAAGTAGCCACACTATAGCCAGCGCAGGAAACTTGTTAAGAAAAGTCAAAATTAAGATTTATTAGATTTACGTGAATCTTATTTAGCTTACCCGTAAAATTTTTGACCGCCCTTTGATACTCCAATTGACTAGGATTTTGTTTTGCCAGCCATTCGGCAATGGGACGATCCTTGAACGACCCTGTTAAGCCATATTCGACCTGAATTTTTCTTAAAGTTTCTGCATCAGAAACCAATTCAATCATGCCCTTTTTAAAACCGGTGGGCACGCAATTAAAGGTAACCATTTTTAAATCCAACCCCTCGGCCAGCCACATTTTATTCATTACCCGTATTAGCTGGATAGTAAGCATATCTTGTTGTAAATCATCTCCGGACTTAACAAATCAGGGAAAAATTATTTACCTTCGAAAGACTTTTTTTTTAAATATATTATAGAAAATTTACCTTAAATATGGCTGGTAATATTTCAGAATCTGGACCGATAAAGGAAATTTTCAAAGGTAAAGTATTAGAATTGAAATAACTACAACTGCGTACATTAACACCAGTCACTTCCAGTTCTGGACCTAAAGGCAAAGAGGTGGGCTTATCTAAGAGCTCTTGATTAACATTATCCATGCCGGCACATAAGAACTTTTGACGCAACGATTCCTTGGTCTCTTTAACAGTTTCAGCAATATTTGCTAAATTCTACAAAAAAAAAATATAATATTAAACTATATGTATTTAAAAAAAATCATTATTTAAATCGCTTACCCTGCACATTAAATTCTGCAGCAAGAATCTCTTTGATAACTTCTCCCCACATATGGCCAACAAAGCTCTCAACATCATTTTATTTCTACGATAGTAGCGTGCCTGTGTTATTAACGAATCGTCCATATCACCTGAGTTTGCGGAAGAGGAATCTATGGAATTTTGAGGACCATCTCCTGGCAAACTATGAACTAATGACCAATACATTTGATGTGCTATACGGGGAGATTCTAAAGATTTACATAATAAAAATCTAGCCATTGAGGAGGCTTCATAAGTATCGTGCTTTAAGGCTTGAATCAGCTGTGGCAAATAGTCAACCAACTGATCATTGGGTAAATGGGATATCCATTCGACAGCGCGTTCTCTAACTTTGGCATCGGGATAACGTGGCAAAAGTAGCTCTAAGGCCTGTAAAGGTGATAAAGCTGACCATGAATACAGCAAAGAATGTAAATCCATGAGACTAGCATAATCCCAACTGTGGGCGGCATGTAATACTTTGGGTAAGGCATGAGGAATATTTTGCAAATACAAACGTTTCTCCCAGAAAACTTCACGCTTATCAATGGCTCCGGGGTAGCCCTGTTCTGCGGTATCTAACAATTCCTGCTGGAGATTTGTATCCAGTGAATGAAAGTCGTATCTTTAAAAACAATATCATAAAAAGATGCTTTCTAAATTCACAATTTTTTTTTTAACTTACCTTGGCGCTGGTGGTGGATTTTCCAAAGGTTCTGGAAATTGTATTTTAACCCCATAATATGGTACTTCAATACTTAAAACCGGACAAAAATCGGGCTGAGGATGACATCCTCTTGCCGGCGCTGGACCCAAAAACTTATCTGCTGTGGCCGGCCACATTGATAATAAATACGAACCACATATCATTTCGCGTTTATAATCGAACAACTGTGTTGCACACCAGCCCAACTCAGTGGTTATTTGTCTTCTCTCGCCATTTTCGGCATTATTCTGTTCATTTTCCGCCACTTGTGTGCCATACAATACAAAAATCAAACGTGACTCTCTTGGTAGGGTACAAATGGGATTCTTCTCAAACGTTATCCAAGAAGAGAATTTCAGACGAGGAAATAAACCGCCAGAAGTATCATTTGAACATTTTGTTACCACAGGATCTGAAATAAAGCGACTGCCATAGTTGATTTGAACACCCAAGGAATAACTATCATAACGCCATAGGGGAGGAGGACGATGCAAGCAGTTAATACTAACCACAATTGGTTTGGAAACGCAGGAAACATGTATGGGTGCTTTAAAAAGAAGGAAAATCTTATTTTGACCTAAAATTTTCAATTCAAATACACACTTATTGAATAGTCCTTAGTTTGTACTGAAAATCCAACACGAAACACATTTGAATACAATTCGATAAGTTCTTGTACAGCTTCCCTTAATTTATTACATTTCAATTTTATTTCCTCTAAAATAGAACGGGGTCGTAAACACACTTCAGCATAGTCGCCACAATCGGTAATAATTTCGGGATTAGTTGAGGAACTTTTATATTTGAGATGATTGTCTTCACAAACTTGTTTTAGCTTAGCTACACAGTCAGCAAGTTCCAATGTATCAATCGAACCCAGTAAGGCACAAATGGCTTTAACACCCTGTATAACTCCCGAACAGGAAATAACAGTACGAGAGTTGCTTTCACTTGCAGCAGATTCTAATTTATCAATTTCAGTTTCCAAAGTTTCTAAGAATAAAAATATTATATAACTTTCAATATTTTCTTGTGAAAAATATTTATTTACCCACCTATTAATATCATCATGCTTTCATATGTTATGGTAGTGGCCACTTCATTAGGCAAAACATCCTCTGGTCTCATTTCACATTCATGTTTATCGTCCCTCTCAGTGCGTGCGATAACTTTCATAGTTTCCTCGGATTTTAAACACAAACCCAATTGTACATCTTTTTCTAGTTTTAAACTATTGTGAACACATTCCAGTTGGCTTAATTTCGAGGAGTTTGAAAGCCATTCTGCCACACCTATAGGACGCACAGCATAATCATTAACATGCCCTCTTATTTGGCCCTCCAACGAATAAAATGCTTGGCTAATTACCATTTCAACAGGAGTATTAACTTAAAGAAAAATTTTCAAATCAAACGTAAAAAAATCTTTTCATTTAACAATATTACAATAAACTTACTGTCACATGTAAATTGTATAGGTGCTCCATAACCCTTAAACTGGCCCTTATTAGGAGATGCAGATTCACCATCGGGAAACAATGCATTCAATGCTGGATGTACTAAAATTTTAATACTTGTCTCCAATGGATAATGATAGTTAAATTCCGATGCTATTACATGACCCACATTATTCACTTCGTCATCGTATGGATAACGCTGTCTTAGTTCTTTAACCATATAATAGAAGTCGAGCAATTCTAAATCGACCGTACGTTGATCCGTAACAATTTCATAGAGACGTGAAGAAGTTTTTCGTCGATCCAATACATGACTTATGTTTAATACTGGTGCATATGTTTCGTAATCACGAGCGAATGTGTTAAATGAAGAAGTACTGGGACCATTACTATTACCGCCACTATTACGTGGTGGCAAAGGTGGCGGTGGTGAACGTGAACCTGTAGATCGAGGAGGCAATTCTTCTTTTTGACTGCTGTCGGGGCTGTAATCAGGCCGCCAGCCAATGGAGGAAACTGGAAACGAAGAAGAGATTAAATATAAAAACTTGGTTTTATATTAAGTGGCACTAAAGCTGGAGGTCCATATCATGCGTTTTCACCTCCTCGCAGTGCATGCTTTTCTAACCTTACTTGCGTTCTACGTTTCAAGTTACATGCAACGCTTTTTTTGCAGCAGCACCACAAGTATAAATAAAATTTAATTTGTCAAAATCAGCTGATTTGTTCGAACGCTGCTTGTTACGCTTACAAAAGTAGAAAGTAAACCTACTTTTCGCCTCAAGGCATCTACGCTTTTGTACATGTATGTATGCTGCGAAAAAGCGAGTAACGCGTGGTGTGGACCTCCAGCTTTAAAGACAATAGTTATGTCATTGAACGGTTTTTTGCGAATGTCTTAATTTTTTTAATTGCATTAAGAAAACTTTTTTATAACTTCCTGACCTTTTACATATTCGCGAAATTGTTATTAATTTTGTTTTGATTTTTAAACGATTATCGCATTTTTAAGGATTAAACAAATTCATTTACACTATTTTATGCCCCTTGTTAGAATTTTGTCTTCCGGCGCCTATCGGAATTTTTGTGAAAATTGCCCTTGACTTTCTAAATTAAGTTGTATTTGGTATTTTGGTTCAATGTATGTAAGTTTCTTTTAGTTACATTATTTAATTAAATCAGTTTTAATCTTTTCGAAGCATTAAAACTGTCTGAACTTTTTAATATTTCGAACAAACGGGTATTTTTTTGCATCATACACTTTTATTTTTTAGAATGCCCAGTTAGCTTTTGATAATGTTTAATTAAAATGAGGAGCTTCATAACAAAACGGAACAAATCCACTTTTACAATTATTGGATAAATGAACAAAAAAAACTGAATTAAGGCCAGAACGAGGCAAGTATGTGTGTGAAATTGTTGCGTTTTGATCCGATTCAAAGCAAATAAATTCGTTAAAACCATGACTATAAGGATTTTAGTATGTGCAATATTATTCAGTTCAAAAAATATTAAATTTCAAAAGTGGAATTGTTGCGTTTTGTTATGGACTTTCTCAAATTATGTTGATGTAAAAGAGTTCAGACGCTGATATTTACCCATTTTTTTCTTGAATGAAGAATATACAAGTTGAGTAAAAACATTTTGCTTTTGTTCATTAGTATATGAGACAATTTAGTTTACATTAAGCGATTTTTGCCGCTGCAAGTTTTGTCGTTTCTTCTATAATGTACTTTTTTACGTTTGCATTGAACAATTTTTAATGCAGTATCTTGTTAGGTACATTTACATGTAGTATACATGAATAACCGATTTGCGAACGAAATTAAATAGATTTTTCGTCGAATGAAAGAACGAATAAGGGATCAAAATTGATAGAAGAGTACACCCACTTTTATATCCCTGTAATTCCTTTCTTCTCTCTCACCAATACAGAAAGACAACGTAAACGGGCACTAAGCAGCGTTGATCTACTCATGTGTGCGGAATGATGAATCTATGAAAAACATGTATTAAATTTTTCACGTTCGCGGATGAATCAACGATGACTAAACGTTTCGATACTCTGATTTATAATATATGTTCAAACTTACGCCAAAGTCATCACCCTATCGGAAAATGCGATGATTTTTGCAAATTGCGGAAAATGTCGGTTTTGGGGCCAAATTCTGGCAGACTGATTCTTAAAACGATACTGAATGAATCGAAATTATTTTTTTAGTGTGCAAAGCATTTATTTGAGTTTTTACAACAATGAAAAAATAGTTTCGATTCGTTCAGTATCGACTGTAATACAATTTTTTTTCGAATCGCAAAAGTATTCGATCGCGTCTGCCAGAATGAGCCCCCTACTTTGACATTTGTGAAGTAGACAGATACACGTATCCACAAGAATGCGTAGTAATTGTCTCGAAGGCGAAGAAGACAACAAAATGATCGGTTCTGGTGTACCGAAAATCCACGTATACCACATAAATAGCTAATACTAGCGCTCGAAGTTACTTTATGGTGTGGTGTTTATGCTTGAGGCGTCATCGGTCCATTTTTTTCGACAACGCGCGGTTCAATTGGCAACTGTGAACTGTGAATATATCGATGCTCAACGACTTTCTCTTACCTTAACTATACGAATGTGGACTACAGAACATACATATGTATGGTTTGAATATAATTGATTAACGGCGCCTACAACTTAAATTCTAAAGGTTTTATTTTTGGATCGCCTAATCCATCGTTTTGGTGAATAACACTGACCAAGATTTCTTGATTCTACCGTTCTAGACTTCGTTTTGTTGGGTTTCATAAAGTCACGGGTCTATGTCAACAAACATTTCCATCCTCATCTTCATCTTTAAGTCCTCTAAGAAGGATATTCAGGAATGTGGAAACCTATCGCCGAAAGTTCTGGCAAGAATGATGGAAAATACTATAAACCGGTCTCGTACTCGTTTTAATTTTGGCGATAGCCACTTGGCCGATATCATTTTTTCTACTTGATGAAAAAAAATTTAGAAATTAAATAAACACAATCCAAAAGTTTTTCATTTATTAAAAAAGTATGTACATTCAAAAATAACCATCGGATGACAACTTTTGCGCCACTTCGTCTATACTTACAAACTAATTTCTTATAAAAGCCAAACTCATTACAATTAAATCGCGTGTACGCTTAATTAAAGAAAAACAATGCGTGGGCGAAATTTCGATATTAAATTTAACACTTCCTTAAAGCAAAAAAAAAAATCATTTCGCGCAAAACCCAATAGCATTTATATTTATCTTTTTTTAATTTGTTTTTCCATGAATTTCCTAAATAAAAAAACTTACCATTTGGACTAACGGCTGCCTTATCCAGTTTATTGACAGCTTCATATACAGGATCTGAATACTGAGTACTACCGCCACTGTACAAATAATCAAAAGGATCATACTCTGCATAAAATGAAGTACAATCCGAGGCATTATCGTTGTCTGAAAATATTGAATGTAGCATTTAAAATTTACTAATAAAATACGTTGCAAAATATAATTATTTCAGATTTTTATTGTTGTTTTTTTTTTTTTTTTGTTTCTATTTATTTATAATTGTTGTTTGATAAAATTAAGAACAAAAATACACAAAAAAAACACACGTATAAACACATTCAATCAGTTCAAAATAATTTCTAGATTTTATATTTTAATAGATTTTTTTATATGCAAATAAAAACTTATGAATCGAAAAAAAGAGAATAATAAATCGGAAAAGATTTTAAAAATTTGTTTTGAAATCGTCAAATTTACGTATATATTATAAATATAAAACGCGAGACGTTAAAGAAACCCCAAACAACACAAACAAAATTAATAATAAAAAACAATAAAATATATAAAAAAAAAATAAATGAATTTTAGTTTAAACGACCCTGGTGTTGGCCACTTGGCTACAATATGATTTCGTCATTTCATAAAGATTAAAAAAAATAGTTTTTTTTTAATTCTTTTTCATCTTTTTTAGCCTTAAGATCACACTAGAAGCTAAAATACCACGCCAATAAAGAACAGAACAAGCACTGATGAAAACAGCTGAGCTGAATGCATGTCGTAGTGCATCATCATCCCACACTTGTTAATTTTCAGTTACCCATGAATACAACAACACAGCACAACATGTTTTCTATATGAATTCAATAATTTAATTTAATTTGTTTTTGTTTCAAATTTTTATCAAAAACAAACAATAATATTGAGAGAAACAATTGTTTTATTGTAATTAATTAAATTATAAAGTGATTTTGTTATTATGGGAAATGAGCCACCAAGTCTGAGCGTAAAATTCACTTAATGTTGAAACTATTAACTGAAAGTTGGAAAAACAATTTAAAAATATTATTGAGATTAATATAAGCTCCCGGTTAAATACAGTAATGGTAATGTGAATAGCACGTTATGGCTTATGTTTAGTATAAAAAAATATTATTAATTCAAATTAATAATACGATAACAATTCGTGACCAAAAACCCACAAAGTTGTTAACATTAAGTAGAAACAAGTAAGAGTTCTACATACGGCTATGCTGAATCTTTGATGCCCTTCATCAAGATTTATAATTATATATATTCAAAAAATTGAGAGATAAATTGATGTTAAAAATGAAAACTTTATTTTTTTTATGTTGGTCTTAAATAAAATAATAAAAAAAATTACATTTAATCGGAAAATACGAGTTTCAGAGTACGTTAAACTAAGATGTGGATTAACATCTCAAAAAACACGGCCTAATGGCTAATAAATCACTAATGGTTTAAACGATAGTTTAGTTGAACTTAACTTGAATTTATATGTAGTTCAAACTCAATAACTATAAATCAGAGTATCATGTTTAATATGTTGTTAAAAAAATTATATGTGGCAGCACTACGATAAATCTTATCAAATTCATATGGTCTGTATTGTTAGTTTAAACGCCCAATTTTATGCGTTTAAAGATGGTTTATATGTTGAGTGATTTATAGATTTGTTGTTTTGAATAAATTTTAAACCAAAAAGACAGTTTAACTTGCTCTGATTTTTTAGTCCCAAAGGTAGATGTACATAACACGCGTTAGTGCGCGCGGGCTCTGTAGACTTCTGTCAATAAAAAGTTAAACTAGTGTATTTTAATGGAACAAGCTACATGCAAAATATTTTGACGCGTTACCGCCAGAAAGTTCGTTAACTTGGAACTTTTTAATGCGTTGTGTGACAATAAAAAGAAAAATTTAACAAATTTGTGAATCGTGAAAGAAAAACTTATTGAAGAGCTTCAAAAACATACAATATTTATATAAAAAGAATAAATTCAATGAAATAAAAAAATCTTAATATACTTGCGAATCCGTTTTCAATGCAAAAATAAGTAAACAAATAAAAAAACAGCTGACAGGAACGGCTTTTGTAACGCGCGTTGTGTAACTTGCAATTTTTCATGCGCTAAAGTTTTTAAACGCACGACAAACTTTGACGAATTAACGCGTGTTATGTACTTCCACCTTAGGAGTTACAAATGCCATTACAAATTATGTATATTCTTATTTAATTTAAGGAATAATAGTGACGTAAGCCTTTAGTCCGTTTTAGTGAAAAAGGCCGGAGTCTCTAGCGGGAATCTAATCCACAACCCACGTACTGTTAGACTAGCTCACTACCAACTAGCCTACCGGTGCTCCCAACAAATAAAAAATAAAACACTATCAGCCCAATTAAGAATAAAAACTACGCAGAAATTATGAATAAAAATTCCGCATGAAATTTGTCACTTTATTCCAAAAAAAATATTCACTTGTAAAACAGAAGGGAGTTTATAAAAAACTGTATGTAGAGCACGGTTGCCAGATTTGACGATTTTGCGACCAAAAATGTCCAATGGAGGGGCAATATTACATAAATGCACATTTTAAAAATTCTAAAAAGAACCTAAATTTCGATTTTGAAAAAGTGTGCTTTTTTTGTTATCCGCACTGCTCAGATGACATATAATAAATACCCTACGCTGAGAAATGGTAAGTATGTATTTTAAAATAAGAAAACATTATTGAGAACAGAACTAAATTCAAAAAATTGTGTTCACATAAGGTAAGATTAGGTTTAACCTTCCTTTACCAAAACCCAGTGTTTTTAAAGAACTTAAAAATATGTTCAGTGAGTAAAATTTTCCTTTTAACTGAACCAAATTTAAGGAAGTTATTAAAGAAATAAAACCGAAATGATTACACGGGTGGGTATTGGTAAGGCGAAGGTTAATGGGCAGCTAATACGAAGACGGCTCACTTAGGTCCCTTTAGCGGTCCCTTTATGATACCCTGACCCAGTGACCAAAGTCAAGCCAGTGTTCACCAGATTATTGTCCAACCATCACAGCAGCCTCGAACTATTTCGATTCCCTACATAAGCGAGTCATACATTATATATAGCATCCTAACACGGCGAATCTGGACTCCAAAAAGGTATCATCCTAATAACCCCGAGACCGAGTCATTGGTAGAGAAAGTGAAACACCATTTCCTCCTCATTCTCATCATGACAACTTCTGCAGTAGTGATTATAACCTAATCCCATCCACACGGCCTATTAACCGGTGACCGATATCGCCGTTATAATCTGGTCACTATTAAACACAAGTCGCAAGCGGGTTTTCATCGCCTTCAAGCCAGGCCATAGAATCCTGACAATCTAGCAGGTATTCTCAACCTGCCATCTTTCCTGAGCCCTCCTGTACGACTCACGTTTGCGATCCATTGAAATGGCTATTAGGCCGTCGACGAACATGTTGTCCAAGAGATAGAACAAAACCCATCGTACCCTGGTATCCACACCAGCGTTGCCCTAGAATGTTTCGCCATCTCATGAAGAGACATCGGGCATCCCACTGTTAATTTTGATGTCATTAAGGCACCAGCCAGAAACTCAGTGGCAGCATTGCTGTCCGTAAATAAGCATATAGCATTTGATCAACAAGAGGGTATTAACTCAAAATTTTTATTTTTTTACTTTTTGCAAAAAATCGACTTTTAACATAAAAAGCTACCAATTGTAAATCGATATATATGTATCTTTTGATATACGATAATACCTAGGCCGCACGCTTTATGACGGAGATTTTCGCCTACAACACACTTCTTTTATCCGCCAGCCTAACATGGACCTTTATGCCCAATTCATCGATGAAGAAACCTTCGCCTACCTTACTGCCCCTCTTAGAACCGTCAGTATTAGAGTTTTTCTTTTCCGGACTTTTTCATTTCCCGAGAAAACGAGAATTATTTTTAAATTTGCCGGGATCCCGGAAGTTCCTGCTCAATAAAAATCGAAGCAAAATATTTTTAATTTAATTTATTTGAACAAATAACATTTCCTGAGATCAATTATATAAGTTTATAAATGCATTCAAATTTTTAATTTCTGCAGCAAAAAGGAAAAAATGCTTAATGGCATCTTCATATCTTCATGCTTAAAAGTACACATGGTCAAAATTTCAATTATTTTGTAGGATATTTGAGGAAGTTATAACAAAATAACTTTTTGGTTATCTTTTTTTAAAGTGCAATAACATTTGGAATAAAGACATAAGTTCACTTCCGATCTGTGCCCTTAGGAGTGTTTAGGAATAAAAAATTAAAAATCTATAACCGCAGAGAACTGATGATTTTATTAATTCGGAGTAAATTTCAAAAGCCACCTTTAAAGTTTTAAATTGTTCTCCTATAAAACTAAACATATTGAATTGAGCACTTATTGCCACAGAAGTAATTTAAAGCCAACAGCATTTATATAAAACCAAAAAAGTTAAATTATTTAAAAAAATAATTACAAAATAATCCTTTTAAAATAGGATTTTAGTTAAGAATTTTTATCAAGAAGATTTCAATGTGAAAACACGTTTCCTTTCTACGGATGTTTGCCTTCTTAGCCAAAGGACACTTTCAGTTTCCTTAGTACTTTGTGTAAAACTTGTAATTCCTTTTAAAAAACAAATTTATTTTTTTCGAATCGAATGAGCAGTTTCTTTACAGATAACTTGAAATCCTTGAATTTTTTTGAAGCAAGGGGAAACAGCTTTTTTCGTTTTTATAAAATAAATCTGGGTCTTTATAGAAATGACAAATAATTCTGTTCATTTTTAATCTTCTTCCTTCTAATTTTCAGAGCATTAAACATCAAACATTGCCTTACTTATCGGATATGAATTGACTTAAGTCTTAAGTCAGAAACTGTAGTTTTTCGTTATGTTAAATTGAAAAATATTTTTGATGTATTTTATAGAATTTTTTCTTAAGAGCAGATGATAACGATTAGAAGCAGTTGTTTTAAACCAAATAAAAGAGAATTAAATTCAAAAAAAAAAATCCCGGGAATTCCCCCACAAATTTCCCCGTATTTTTTTCCGAAAATGTGCGGCATCCTGGGATTTTTGACCCGGGAAATCCCGTATGAAAACACTAGTCAGTATAGACCCTGAGGGTCGGTGTCAGAGATCGCGTATCATTAAACGGCCCATCACCATTGCCATGATGAGCAGTGGCGTTCAAATAAAACAATCCATAAAATTTTTGTTTTCAAAAAGAATATTCCATAAAATTTATGTTTAAAAAAATTATTAAATTTTTAAAAAAAGAGGTTTTTAAAAATCACTACTCTTCCAATAGACGATTTAAAAATATTTTGTAGGCTATTTCTTTTTCGTTTTGGATTGGTTTCTATAATTCACTTTGGCTTATTATTTAATAGACAACGTGTATTTTTTTCTTTTATATACTAAACATATCTTACTTGATCATAAAAAGTGTATTAACTCAAAATTTTAAAAAACTTTCAGTAAAAGCAAAACAATTTTTAAATTAATATTAAAGGCATATGAAAAAGAATTTTTAAATTAACCTTTTCATTACCAAAAAATAGACAAAATAGCACGATATGTTTACAGTGGGTAAGTTAATACCCTCTTAATGATCAAAAGCGTTTTGTATTTTGTTAATAATTTGATTTGTGTTTTTTTTTAGCATTAACTTGACAATTTTTGTCAGATCTTCATATAAATGGCACAAATTTCGTGTTTGTTGTTTATTTGAGAGGTAATTTAGCGAAAAATTCTCGATTGAAAGAGATTTAATAAGTGTTCACTTTTTTGTCAATTTTTTACTCTTAACTAGTAAATACAAAATGTTTGAAAGTAAATTTTAAGGCAGGTTTTCTTTAATTTTATAATAATTTTTTTTTTTAATTTTTCCTACAATTATTCCAATTGCACAGTATTACAACTTTTATTGGATCTTCATGCAATAACACAGGCATGTTTAACGGTAGGAATATTATATAAATACTGAAATATTTTATTTTAAACAACTTAAACAAGTCTTATACATAATTCTACTTTAATTTAATTTATATCGTCATGGTTTTAACCGCAAGATTTTAAAGGGGTTTATAAATATTCAAATAATTGAATTGTTTTTGTTAAACATTATTTATAAAAATGAAGGTTTGTGTTCAATAAAATTAGTTTTGTCATATACATATTTTGAACTGTAACAGAATTTTTCAATCCAGTTTAAAAGTCTCAATACTAAATATATCGGCTACCGCTATAGACCGATGATTACCAAATTGTTTTGACTTGGAGGGGTTTTCGGGTATATCGATACGCAATAAATAATTTACAATTTTACTGAGTTTTACGAAATTTTCATATTTGTTTGAAACAATTGCAGAGTTCTATTTAAAAACAAATCGGAAATTTAATGAAAAGTTATTGTTCGTAATAAAGAGTGACTGTTTTGAATTGGCTAAACTACCGAGAGCAGTGCTGTCAGGTAAATTTTTTCTACCTCCCCAAAAAATGTTCAAAACCCCTTAAAGTTAACGTATTTTGAAAAAAATACCCCTTAATAGCAAAAGGCCGGCTATGTAGTGAAGCTTTTGTAAGCAAAGCCAGTGTTCGTTATACCAAAGTCGAAAGCCCAACCAACCATGCTATCAATTGTACGATTTTTAAAACCAAAACTGGATAATTATTCGGATTTTGAAATAGGGATTTAAAATTTGTGAATTTAAGTTTCGGGCGTATGATTTCAACTCGAAATGTTTAATATAACTTTCTTTGTTTTTTTTTTGAGGTTTCAAAAATTGATTTTCATATTCAAAGATGGTAATTGAGCTATTTTCCCAAAAAATTAAATGCGTACAGCGGGAATCTAGCGGATTTTGCTCAACCCAAAACAAGCTGTAAAATATAGTTACGCTTAGTTATTGTTTTGTACAGACAAGCAAATAGTTAACCCCCTAAAACCCCGCTAAATATAAATTTATGTCCCCTAAATTTTCCCTCTAAGAGTTTGTATCCCTAAAATTTGCCCCTAAATGAAATAAACCCCCTAAATCTGGGAGGAAACCCCATAACCAGGCCACAAGTCGAAGGGCTATGCGGCTCGTAAATCAAACATCGCCCATACTATCGGTCATTTTCAGCTTGATTTATGCAAAAGTCATGAAAAATTGGACCTCATAACCTAGATGTTATCATAATAAGATGTTACAAATGTAAACAAATTTTTTTCATTTTCATCTTCCACGCATTCCTCTAAGATGTGCTCAAGTCTTAATAGGCTATTATCGCAAAGATGATAAAATCTTCCCATAAAAATTGTGCAGGGCTAAAAATGTTCCTATCTCATGTTGTTTCATTTAACATCTTTCGATAATTTTAGTGTCATCACTAGAAAAAACAAATTTTTTGTTAAACTAGAAAAAAAAAACAAACAAAGCAAATCATTTATTTAGTTTTTTTCGCTCTTACATGTGAAAATAAATATTTTCATGATGAAATGTAAACAATTTGTTTTTTTAATTTTCAACATCTTCCACACATTCCTCTAAGATGTGCTCAAGTGTAAAAAAGAGGCTATAAGAAATACATAGAGCTTAAAGTCATCATATTTACAAGATGTTCCTATCTTATGTATTCCATTCTACATCTTCCGATTATTTTAGTGTCATCACTAAAAAAGTGTCAATAAATTCTATTTTTATTGTGGCATCAATGACAAAACAGCATTTGTTTTGAAAGTTTGACCAGTCAAGTTTTTTAATTTTTTGCAAATCTATTTTTGGTTAATTTTTTTTCTATATTATTAAACAAAATTAATTCCAAATTCATTTTGATGTTTTTTTTTTTTAAATTTTGGAACTTTTGTAAAAAAAATAAAGTATTCAAAAAGAAACATTTTTTCCTGAAATGGTGACATTTTTCGTATAATTTTTATTTGCGAATAGTCTACGTATAAACGTAGTAACATATGAGTCAAGCGTGACCGTGGTTAAATTTATATTTAACATTGATTAAAAAACTAGAGTGCGTGAATTTAAAAATTAAATTCTCACGCACCCACAAAATAACTTAACCTTGTTAAAAAAAATAAATTTTTGAGTAAATCGTATCCGAACTTATTCAATGGAAGGCAATTAAGCGGAAGCACGCATGATTTAAAAATAAATTTTATCAATTAATTAATAATTGTTTGTATGATAGGTACCTGTCTCCCACTCCTATATTTCCAAGATTTGTTTGGTCAAATTTAGTGTGCCTCACTATTGTAGTTATTCAGATACACATAAGCAAATTAATAAATTTTTTTACTGGGTGGCCCGTCTTTCCCTTCCTATGCCATCCAGATTTTTGTGCAAAATTCTAAGAGTTATGCACATCATATTTAGTGTTCCTCATTACTGTTGTTCTGAAGATATAAAAAAATAATAAATACTTTGTATGGGTGTATACGCCTCCCCCCCACCCCTTCCAATACCACAAACATTTTGTTGGGACATGCAGTTTGTTCTTGGAGCTACGCACATCAAATTTAGTGTCGCTCACTATTGTAGTTCTGCAGATATAAAAAATAATAAATACTTTGCATGGGGGTATTCGTCCCCCCTTCCAATACCTCCAAAATTTTGTTGGAAAATGCAGTTTGTTCTAGGCGTTACGCACATCACATTTATTGTGGCTCACTATTGTAGTTATTCAGATATAAATTTTTTGTATGGGGGATACCCGTGTCCTCGCTCCCATACCTTCAAGATTTTGTTGGAACATACACTTTGTTCCAAGATTTACACTCATCAAATTTAGTGTACCTCACTATTGTAGCTGAGGAGATATAAATAGATCCGCGAAAAAAGTGCGCCGGGAGCCCTGCTTGTTACAAAAAAAAATTGTTCCGATTCCAGCACAATGTAGGCCCCTATTACGGTTCACAACTCAACTCAGATGATGAGTTGAAATTTTTAAATTTTTGCATTATGGTTTACAACTTTACTATATTGCAGTGAACAAAAACATAACAAAAGTTACAACTGAGGTCTAATCACCGCATTCGATACTATCGTATCGAATAAACTATCGAATGTTTTTGCATACGATAGACACTGACGTATCGAATGAAAACTCGAGAAATGTAATGTCGAGTTACTCGATATCGAATGCTATTATTTCAAATTTAATAAATTTCATTCTATATCGAGATTCATGATACCAAAATAAATAATTTCGATAAATTTTGCTCGATATCGTATGCGGTGATTAGACCCCTGATCACAAGCAGTTGTCTTAATTACAACTCGACTGAATTGAGTTGTGAACCGTAATAGGGGCCGTAATTATAGATTCCATATAAAGTCCACTCCTGAAATTATTTTACTCTCGGTGGAGGGTTTCACAGATTCGGCACAGCACTTTCACTTGTTTTGGATTAAAATTGATTTTCTAATAAAATCCAAATCGATTTAACATTCCCCATATTAATTTATATGCAAATTATGTTATTTGTGATGATATATTTATAGATTGATAATGTTTGTTTAAAATTTAAATTTAAAAAGATCCATATGAAGTTATTAATTTGGAAAGAATCAAGTTCTTTCTATTTTAATTCTAAAGGGTTCATGATTTTTAAGGTATTTAAAATGGTTAAAGATATATTTGTACAAAGAAATTCTGAATAAAAAACGAACAAATTCGTTTTAATAAGCTGAAAAAGTATTTGATTAGGGAAAACGAAACAGTATGAGCAAAAATGCAGCAGAAGGCTAAGGAATATGTGTGTTAAATGTATGGCAATCATAAAAAGTAATAAAAAATAAATAAAAATGGGCTAATGACTGATAAAAATTGCAAAAAACTAATTGTACATACTAGCAAATTAATGTGTTTATAAGAAAACCTCCCCGAGTAACAATGCAATTGTTGTAAAAAAAAATTTTTTTTAAGGAATAAAACAACAGATTTTTGTTTTGTTTTTTTAACTTTTGTTTTATTCAAGAACATTTTTATCGGCAATCAAACAAATCATTTAAAGCTAAAAAAAGCAAAATTGAATATTTTTATAGATAAAAATGCCCGAATATAAAATATTTTATTGAATTTCTTTCTTTTCATATATAATTTTGCATTAACATTATTTATTTCTTGATAGTATCATTATATTTAATACAAAAACAAAAGAGACAAATTATTTTACAATTTTGTATGCGTGGATTAGAATAGTAGTACATAATAAAAATTTTACTGTATTTAATACAAATCAGTTTGGTTTTATTTTTTTTTTTTTCATTTAATTTATTCTTGCTGCCTTGTTTTCAACTTTTATTACAATACAAATAATAATGTTTTTTTTTTTAAATAATATAATTTTAGTAAATTTTAATTTCTCTCAAACACAATGCAAATTTAATTTGATTTGTTTTCAATACGAATTTAAACACACCAAGACACACAATATCTACTGCCTGTTCAATAATTTCGAACTTTTAACGTTCGCTAGAAGATTTGTATAAAAAAACACTCACTGCCAATTACACGATGTCGAAAGAACTTTTTCTTTCACACTAGCGCATTTGAAACAAAACAAAAGTTTTTAGAATTTGTTTTTGTTTTAAATGCAGTTGTGCAAAAGAATGTATTAGCGAAAAAGGCAGTCAGTTTTAAAAATATTTTCCATATAAAATTCTCTGCGAACGTTCGAAATTGTTAAATTATGACAAAAAAAAATCAAAGGCATTAAAATGTGTTTAAATTTTTTTATTAAATTAATTAAAATTTTTTTTTTTGTTTTAATTGTATTGTTTGTATAATTTGTTTCGTTTTTAACTACACAAAATACTAAAATACTATGTATATTTTTATCAGACCTTAGCTCGACGGCTGCATCAGAACTCAAAACTTTGTTTACGTTTTCAATATGTTTAAATTATAATAAGTTTTTACTTCAGTTTTCAAACGGAAGAGATTCGAAACACAGAGAGTGAAAAAGGAAGAACTAAAAAGAGAGCTCAAATTCTTAGTTTAGGCCAAGGCGAATTTATAAAGGTGACCACATCATGAGATAGAGATATGCTAGCTATCCCTTTTTTTGGAAAAATACTATGTATTTTGTTTTTGTAAAAAGTTAGAGTGAATATCAAAATTATTTGTTTATAAAATATACACAATTGCTTTAGAAGGTAATTTTTTTCCTGTATTGCAAATTTATTGTGGCTCCACTTATTCCTTACGCCTTTTAAAATTCTTGTGTTTAAAATTTATGTTCACTTTTTTGTTTTATAATATTAGGCCCGTTTTCACAACTAACCGATAGCTAAAGGTAGGATTTTATTGGCCGTAAAAAAGTATTCCATTATTAGACCTGTACTCTAACCTAACAGGTAGGTTGAACCTTAATTTAGTTTATCGCTCACTTAAGGCTAAAGTAGAGTTTTAATAATGGAACACTTTTTATAAGGCCGGTTAAAGTCTACTTTTAGCTATCGATAAGTTGTGAAAACGGGCCACAAAATAGGTTTTTTTCAAGAATTTATACTTTTATTGAATATTAAATTTTAACAAATTTTTTTCATAAAATGTAAACAACGCTTGACATTCAGTATTCACACAAGGAAATAAACATTAAACAGATGACTCGAAATGTCACCTTTATGAATTCGCCTTGGATTAGGTAAACAGTTTGAGGTAATGTGACACTGTTTTCTTTATTTTGTTTGTTTAAAATTCGAATTTTATCGAAAGTTAATGTTTTTTCTCTATAAATCTCTTTTGGTTTCGTTTAGTTTGAATTATTTTATTTGTTAAGTCTTTTGGTAACTGAAATATAAAAGAGAAGTTAAAAAAAACATAAGAGTTCATAAAAAATTATAAAATATTAATAAAAATATTTGTTAGAAACAAAACAATAACGATATATATAATAATTAAATGAAGGGAAGAGCAAAACAGTTATCAGGCTACATATAGCATGCTACTAAAGGGCACTTTACTCTATCACAAATATTACGTACATATTTAGAGGAAAATACAACCCTGTCATGATAAGTTACTATTGTTTTTTTTTTTTTAATTTTCAAACAATAATTAGATCAGAGAAGCATTTTCGCCAAAATACGTTAGACTTGTGTGATAGTGTAAAGCACCCTTAAATACTAAACAATAATTTAAAGAAAAAGATTTCATTACACATAGAATAAATAAAGGACACACTGAAAATGATTTCAATTTATTACAACTTTAAGTTAAGGCACTTTTAACATCTTTTATTTATCTACATGGCCTTGAATAATAACCAGATCTAAGTAGTTTGGAACCAAATTAGAATAGTAACAACGGTCTTAACGAGTCACTGGTTGATCAATTCCAAGGCAGCCGGTTCTATGTACAGGATCAACCCGGAGCATCAAATATCCGGCCAATTCAGTTCTATGTGTACTGCTACAACAACAAGAACAGTCACTGGTTGATATGGACCAATGCAATGAGTTTGAGCCCAAATTATAATGACTACTTTAGGAACAGTCGAAATGAAAAGGGGAGGAAAAGGCGATACTTAATTTTCTATGCCAATGACCTGGTGATAGGGATATTAAGTTAAGGCATTTTGGGAGTCCAGAATTGCCATGTTTGGATGTTTTATCTGAGGTAGGACTGTATTTATTTTCAGCAGGGAATCGAAATGGTAGGCGGCTACAGTGATGCCTAAGGAGTAATTAAGATCTAACACTTGGCACTGGTTCAGGTTATAACAAACAGATCGCTGTAAGGACCCAACTGAGCCGTTTACGTGTCTGTTGCCCACTTAACCTAACCTTATTATGACCAAACAACTAACTCCTTGCTTAGCGAAAATACTAAGTGATTATTTGGGACTGATAAATTAGCCTTTGGCTGTCGTTACCAAAGAACGGTATGAGTGAAAGATAGACACCGCAGTTTATCAAGAGGAAATATGTCCAAAAGCATGAATTAAAAGTATGTTCTAGTGTCCCTGCCACAAGGCAGACACTCATGTTAATCAATAGAATCATCTTACCATTGGAAAATACCGGCCCCTATTACGGTTTACAACTCAACTCAGTTGAGTTGTAATTGAGACAACTGGTTGTGACCAGTTGTAATTTTTGTTATGTTTTTGTACACCGTAATATAGCAAAGTTGTAAACCATAATACAAAAATTAAGAAATTACAACTCAACTGAGTTGAGTTGTAAACCGTAATAGGGGCCACCAATCAGGATGATACTATTAATGTTTATACAGACGGAATAAAACCTTTAATAGGTGTATGGCGGATGTGTTATTATATTAAGACTAATAAAGATGCAATGCAGAATAAATAATTCGAGCTTAAATCAAAGTTATAGTCGATAAATTGGCTAAGATACGATAGAATATTTGGAGGAAACTCCGAATTATCAGCCATGTCACAGAGTACAATTCCGTTCGGAATCGATGAAAACATATTTGTTTATTGATAGAAAGTGTATTTTGATAGTTTTTTGGCCTTTCAGATACAGGAAACTCCTATTCCGTTCATGAAAACGAAAATGGTTTCATTCTGAAAAATGTTTTCGTCATTTTCTGAAGCACCAAAATACGGAATGAATTCCTTTTTCGAAAGGAATCGTACCCTCTGACATGGCGGTATATCAGCAATTAAGCTGCACTGTGCTCGCTTTTTGTGGTTTCACAATAAATATGCTGGTCTTCTTGAGCCGGACATCTCTTAACATTTTAACATGGACATTTTTCAGCACAGGGAAATTAAAATATTCCGAGGAAGATCTGGACCGCTATTAGTTGTTAGGCACATTAATCAACAAACAATCGCGTCGTAAGTTTATTATTTAGCTTACTTTGCTTTAATTTAACGTTACTAACTTTTATGCAAAATACATACAGACCTGTCACCTGTTCATGTTGGTTTACCACTCACCGCCATTGACGATGGCTGGCAAACCCCTCTGAAGAGATTGAGTGGCTACAATCGCAACGTAGGGGCAACATAGTTCGGGGTAGTGCACTCAATATTGATTTCAATGAGCAGTACACTATCACTTAATAAAACTGCAAAAAAATTAGTTTGGAATCTATTTTACCAGCTTTAGTGATGATTGTTATTTTTTTAACTACCACTAAAAAAAATTAGTGAAACTCCAAACTTTTTCACTATCACTAAACGCAGATTGAATGCAAAAATCTGCACTCAATTCAAATAGTGCAAAATTTGAACTTGCAATCATAAAAGCTGCATACAAATATTGTCTCACTAAAATTTAACTCTTTGATTTCTTTAGAGGATATGCATTTCCATATAAAAACCAAACTAAAACTTACAATCGGAATAGCAACTTAATACGAAACACCCTTCTGAGTCCACCAAATAGAAAACACCCTTCTGATTTCCCCAAATAAAAGGCATTTACCCTTATCTTGGTTGACGAATTTAATATATTCATGCGGTTATTTGGTAAAAGATTAAAGGAAATAAGTTCACGTTCTCTTTAATCTATTACCAAACAGTCGCAGGCGTATTTTATTTTCAAAATTTATAAATGAATGGAATTTATCAAATACATAAATAACTCTTAACTATTTTTAAACTACTTAATGCGTTTGACATCGATCTTAATCAGGAAACACTTTACTAGCTTAACCCGTTGTTCTTCGCTACCCCCGTTAATATAAAATCAAGTCTTTTATTTAACAGATCTCGTGTGTTAATAACAAAGCAATTTGTACCAAATTTAAATACTTTTACAGTTAGCGTTCTCCAGATATACCGAAATCTATGTTTATATTAAAACTGTCATGGTTACGTCTCAAATCCAGACCACCTTTTGACAGATGTTTTTTTTAATAACAAAACTGTTTGTGCCAAAACTTGAAGATGTAACCTTTCTCCAGATATACTGTAATGTATAAGTTATTGACAGATGTTTTGTTTTGATAAACAAGTTTTTTAGTTTGGTGTCATTGAGATTGGTTAGTCGAAGGAACCTTCTGCCTAAGGCTCAGAGGTGTGCTTCAATCGGCATGACAGGTGCCATGAGAAGTAATCCTCAAGCAGCTCTGGATGTCATTCTACATCTTCTGCCTATAGAGCAGTATGTGATGGGAATGGCAGTCAGGAGCATTCCCAGACTGAAGGAGTTAGGATTGATTGGGAATGTCACGCAGGGTCACTCACGGATCCTGGATAAGATTGAGGCTGGTAGCTATTGCCTGGGATCATCCGGTTCCACTGGTTATATGGGAACTAGGGTGGATTTTGGGCGGTTGCCGGAGGTAATATTGCCTTCTAGGGAGTGCTGGTCAGGTAGGAGCAGATTGTTTAGTGGATTTGCTATTTTTACTGATGGCTCGATGATGAGGGGCACGGGTGCAGGGGTCTACATTGAGGAACTGGGCATTATAATATCACATAGGCTTTCTGACGACTGCAGTGTTTTTCAGGCGTAGGTTCACGGACGCTGTGGCCATGCGAATCAGGTGATGTCTCGGGCTGTGGACTCGAGGGGAGACTTGGTGCTGGCCGCACGTAGAGCGAATTGGATTGAATAGGATTTGGTTTGGTCCGAAACTTTCTATTCCTATCTATCTTAAAAATCTGTCTTATGCTTTCGCTCTTTATTTTACCTACTTTCCCTCTTTACATATCTATCTCTAAATAAGGCGTCGCAATGGACCATATTGATCTCTGGGTGAAGTTGTGAAGAGACTTCACACCAGCCTTTCTACCTCCTTAGTGGTAGTAATAATTATTGTTTTGTGCCGCATACGCCACTTTTCTAAATGTATGTCTAAAAAGTAGCTTTTTGTGCTGCATACGTATACTTGTTGCTTTGTATTGAGTTGTTGACATTTTATTTTGCTTTTATTCCTTTTTTTGCGGCAATGAAGCGAAGCAAGAGTAAAATTTATTGTCTTGCAGTCATTTTCTTTCGATTGCGCTTTAACTCCTTATTTATCTTACAGCAATGAAGCAAAGCAAGAGTGAAATTTATGTTGTACGTTTTTGTATGAGGAATTTGCATCATTCGCCAAATAGTGGCGTGAAGAGCAAAGCAATACTTAATAAACTTTAAAATAGTTGATGTGCAGCAAAATTATTGCTTAATATATCAAAAACGTAAAAGAATTTCGTTAAACAGGTTTTGGATTCAGAAATGGGGTATTCAAAATAACGTAGTTTCGGTCGGTAGGTGAAAGCAATAAATCATTGTGGGTTACTTAAGCATTTTTGATGTTCTGCAATTCATATCCACATGTTTTTCGTTTTCAATTAGAGTAGTAAGTCTGCTTTCACACGTTTCATCTTTTGATGCTCAACTCTTATGTTTTTAAGTGAGAGAAGAAAGAAGAAAGGGGGTTAGTACAGAGATGCCTGTACTAGGTCGGTTTTTATTCGTTGGTATATGCACAACGATGGCTGCATGTAATTTTTTCCTCATCTTTTTCTCTTTGATTCGCTATTAATAAAATTGTTGTTGTTTCGAACCGCAAAAAGTTTAAACCGATTGCTGCGTGTGATTATATTGGCATCTTTAAAAGGGAATTGAAAAGAAATTGAGCATCAAAAGATGAAACGTGTAAATTCAGACTCAAGAGGTTGGTGAAAGTACAACGAAACGATTTTAATTCGTATATGTGATTACATTTTTAACAAAAACCAAATTTCGGTTTGAAAAAATTTATATTTTCCCACAATATATTAAATGTACAGTCTTCTTTTAAATTTCCCAAAGATTTTAAGATTCTTGTCTCCGTAATAGGCATTTTTGTGTAAAAACTTAATTTTTTAGGAAACATGTTTGACCTAATCAAGAAAACAAAACTTTTTTAAAAAGACAAGATTATTTTTATGAACGCCAAAAATAGCATTTCGTAGCAGTTTGAAACTAACCCCTATGTTCAATTGGGCTTTATTGTTTTTTATTAAAATCAATTTTAATAAGTTAATTGTCGGTTGTTTATTATACAGACCAAAAATACTTTTTACGGACATGTTCTAGGAATCGACAGAAATTAAATTTAAGTCGTACCAAATTTTGAGTTTAATTGTTTACAAAATGACCGTAGTTCTGCCAAGTTTAAAGAGTTATTCTTGCAAAATTAATTGATACTTAAAGGAAGAAGTATATAAAAAGGGATATTTCTATGAACTTTCATTTATATTTTTCCAATTCTATACCGCATGACAGAAAATGGTACGAATTCTTAATACCTTGTCTGCTAAATAAATCCTACTTTAGGAAAACAAATATTAAATGTTTTTATGCACATATTTATTTTAAGATAGTCTAATCTACAACAAAAATATTAAACCATAGAAATGATAAAAGAGAATTATGCATATTGAATACGATAAACTGAAACCCAAAAGTAATGGATTTGGAAAAGCGTAATGAAATTAATTTTAATGCAAAATAAAACAAATATTAAAAACACATACATATATACATAAATTTAACAAAGAAATATAAAATCGAAACGAGCTTCATACTAGGAGTTCATTACAAAAAAAATTATAATAGAAAAGCAAAAGAAAATTTAAACAAAAATTAAGATTTTAACAATAAAATATGTATACATATACAAAATTAAGCTTACCATCATCATTTTCATTTAGTAAAGGATCAAATGCTTCTAAAACGCTGACACGGGAACTGAAAACAAAATAAGAAACATACATACATATTTGAAATTTTTACAAAACAAGTTTATAAATTTTAAAACTTACTCATCTTCATGCAATAAATCAATTAGATCCGAACCAGCTACTTTAGGTTTTCGGGCCGGTGGCGTGTGACGTTTATAATTGTTTTGGCCATTACTTTGTGTAGATGCAGTGTAAGGAATTGAGGGGTTGGAATGTGTATGATTTAAACTATTGCTGCTAGAGGATAAATTAGATGAATTGACCTTGTGATTAGGTTGACTATTCATAATATGAACAGCCGATCCCAAAGAAGATACGGAAACGGACGAAGTGGATGAGTTAGTTGAGCCCATATTAGTGGGATAGTAGTGATGTTGTGAAGGCGTTGCTGCCACATTGTACTGAAAGCCATAAGGGTTGGGATATTGTACAGGCGCCGTATAAGCCATGCCACCAGCTACACCTACCACAGCAGCAGGAGTTTGAGGATAGTAGCCAGATCCCTGCATATGTGCCATAAAACCAAAAGGCCGAGGTCCATAAACGGGGGCTGTATATGGTGGTTGTGACATACTGTACAACTTTTGTAATTCATCGTGGGTAAGTGGAACTTTTTGCTGTTGTGGTAGCGGAGTAAATGGTACCAATTGCATTCCAGCAGCTCCTGCTGCTGTTGTCACACCATATTGGGCCGGCGGTTGCACAGCAGCAGCACTGCCCGCATATATGGCTGCTGCTGGTGTAGCAGGTGCGGGCGAATGATAACCCGGATACATGGGAGCTGCAGCAGTAGGCCCCAAAGGCATCAAAGTTGTTTGTGGATTAGTGGCTTGTAGCTTTTGTAAATCTTCTATCAATTGTTCAAATGAGGAATTCTCCGATTGTTTGGAAGTTGGACTAGCAAAATTAATCAAATCACTTTCCGCTGCAGCCATGGAAGCTGGTGGTGTCTTTGAACGTTCGACATCGGTAAACAAAGTTGATGGAGGTACATTATGCGTTATTTCCGAATGACGTCGTTGTGGTTGGTTTGATTGTGGCGGTGGCAATGATAGACGATATTGATTAGATATGGATGTTTCCGCAGAATCTCTGCGAGCATAATGCTGACGGCGTAATTGAGCATAGTTGCGATTTTTGGCCTCCTGTTGCACTGACTGTGTATAGGCTGCACCGTATTTTTGGCAACGTTTAAATTCTTCTAAGGCTTGTTGTTCCAAACTTAAGGCGGTTGCTTTGGCCAAATCTTCTTGGAATTGTTTTTCATAATCAATTTCAGCTTGATTAGACATTTTTCATAAGTTTTACACAATATTGACTCAATGATGATAAAAATAAAATTCTAATGGAAAATGAAGAAAAAGAGATAAAATGTTAAAATTTAATAATTAACAATAAAAGAAAAAAGTATAAAAATATTAAAAATTGCTGGCACAAGTACTTCTTTGTTGTTTCTTAGCAAATGGTTTGTGTAGTGGAATTCAAACTGTTTTTATTTTGTTCTATTTTCTTTTTTTCATTTTATCTACGGCCGGTTTATACAGACACCTTAATCGACGTTTTTATTCTGGCATTGTTATTGTTGCTTGATATGATATTGATAATGAAATAAAAAAATTTATCTTTGTAGCTGCTTTGTTAAGGTGATAATGAAATCTTTATTATTTGTGTTATTTTTCTTTAAATGCATATGTGCAGTTCCAGCGAAAAAGTCTACTTTTTGTAATGTAACGCCAGAAGTAATTTAAATTGTTTCTCGAAAAATTGTATATGTATAGTTTACTGTTTCATAGTTTGGTGTAAAGCGCAACTAGCTCTACATTAAGAAACAAAAGGGATAACGGTTGAACAACATGGTCCTAAAATACTGCCTTATTTGCATTCTGGCGTTACATTAAAAAAAGTAGACTTTTCTCTGAAAATTCCCATATGTATGTACCTTAAAACGAGCAAAGATTTTTTATTTTGATAGCTTGAAAAATAAATATATGTAAGTCCAAAGTTAACTAAAAAAGGTTTTAAGCAAAATGTCTTGCTCAATGCGCAGTCTTATTCAGTTTAGTAATTCAACTCAAAATCAACTTCCGTTTTTTTTAACGTCCCGTAAGCGCAAATTTTTTGCCTATATCTGCAAATCCTTAGCGTCGATTGCTGTAATTTTTTTTCTGAATATAGCGCTACTTCATTACTTTGTATACATATATGTATAAAAAACCCTTTTTACAAATTTTACGTCTTCATTTAATTTTTTTACATTTTGTGGTACAAATATCACACGTCAAAATGGAAATGCCCATATACATATTTTGTATGTTTTGGAAATTCTTTATAATTGAGGCAAATATGAAGAAAACATTCATATAAGTATATATTATTAACATGCTTCGAGCATGTTGTTTTCGTCCAAGTGGATCGATTTATGGAAGGACCAACCTTCATTCCATATATTCACCCTTATCGTGGTTGGCGTTTTTAAAATACGCCTACGACTGTTTGGTAATAGATTAAAGAAAATAAGTTCACCTTCTCTTTAATCTATTACGAAAGAGTCGCAGGCGTATTTTAAATACGCCAACCACGATAAGGGTGATTATCTTCCACTCAAGTTCGCGAATGTTAAATTTAGTTTTGTAAGTTCAATAATATAAAAACAAAATCCGAAAGTACCTGTTGGAAATCAAAAAAAAAATACCAAAAAGTCTCCTCTTATAGTTTATCAGTTTCTCTGTGATCTGCATGTTGAATTTTATGCTTCTAGGTTCAGTATTAATAAAAATCCCAAATGTACCAGTTAAAGAACTAAAAAGTACCAAAACGATCCCTCCTACAGAATCGCATTTACTCAAAAACTTGTATGGGTAATTTTAAGTTTCTAGGGGTAATACTAACGGAAATTCAAAAAGTATCAGGTGAAGAACAAAAAAGTTTTCTTTTATACCTGTAGATTCCAACTCAATACAAAAAAAGTACCAGTAGTAGAACGAAAAATATACCAAAAGCTACTCCTTACAGATTTGTTTTTACTAAGACAAATTCATTATTTGCTTTATGCTTCTAGTCCGAATTGTAAAGAAAATTTAAAAAGTACCAGTTGAAGAGAAAAGAAGTACCAACAGTTTTCATCCAATAGATTCTCATTTACTCAGGTCCCAGCACCTATAATTTTTGTTTCTAAGTTCTACTTTAGAAAATTCTAAAACTGCCACACGTACTAATATGGCGGTGCGCAAAATGACCCCACGAAATATGGCCCCAAAATAAAATGAAGAATGGCCCTAAAATTGTACATGAAAAACAACAACACGCAAATACCCGATTCATTTACCAAAGAAAATCTTTGCTAGCTATCCAGAGATGTTTTAGTTATTGAAGTCGGAGTTTGTTACACCATAGAGGGGAAAATCGTTGCGCACGGCCGAAGCCAGGCTATTTGGTGAAGCGTTAGTGAGCGAAGCCAGTGTTTGTTATACCATAGAGGACAAAATCCTTGAGCCCGGCAGAAGGCCCATCGTGTGATTCTTAAAATCAAAACAGTATAATTATTCGGGATATTAAAATTCAGGATTTTTAAACCCAACCAAATTTTTAATATACATATTTTTCTTTGTGTTTTTTCTAATTTTAACTTTTTTGGGGTTAAAAATCATTAAAAATTTTTAGGTGATTTTTCATAATGAAGAATTACCCCAAAATTTTTGGGTAATTTTTCATTTTTTTAGGGCTATTTTTCATTTTTTGGGGTTATTATTCATTTAAAAAAAATGGGGACGTATTGCATTATAAAAAAGACACCAAAATTTGGGGTGAATTTCATTTATTTTTTGGGGCCAAATACAACCACAACTTTTTCTTTGGGGCATTTACTAATAAAAACTGCTTATTTTAAGAAATGAAAAATTATCCCAAATTTTATAAAATTTTATGTAAAAGTTTCTAGAGATACGCACGATTTTTAAAATCAAAAATTATTCGGGATATTGAAATTCAGGATTTTGAAATTCTGGATGTATAAACTTGGGATTTTAAAACTTGGTATTTTAAGCGTCGGGTATATAAACGCAACCAAATTTTTTAATGTAGCTCTCTTGGTGTTTTTTTTTTTTAATTTTAACTTTACCCCAAATTTAGGGTCATATTTCATTTTATTTTTAGGTCTATTTTCATTTGTTTGGGGAAATTGTTCATTAAAAAATTGAGGACGTATTGCATTACAAAAAAAAACAAAATTTAGGGTCAATTTTCATATATTTTTTGGGGCCATATTTCCTGGGGTCATATTTCGCAGCGCCCACTAATATATGTAAATGAATGAAAAAAGTACGTTTTTCACCCCTTAACCGTTCGAAACGACAACAACCAACATCAAATTATTCTTCGGATTGTGGCTGGGAATGAAGACCAATAAAAATGACAAATTAATTAATACTCAACCTAAATATTCATAGCGCTAAGACAATGTTGAGAATGGAAAATTATCCAATTAATGCTGAAAAGGGACGTTAATGAAAATATCCGGTTTCACCTAAAAACAAAAATTGGTAATTTTATCACAATTTGGCCAAAATTTAAATGCTAAACTCCGAATAATCTTAATCCATTTGCTTTTAAATGACGCTCAGTACCCCCATTTAACACTTGTGAT
The DNA here is from genome assembly GCA_949318255.1 of Pollenia labialis. Taxonomy (NCBI): domain Eukaryota; kingdom Metazoa; phylum Arthropoda; class Insecta; order Diptera; family Polleniidae; genus Pollenia; species Pollenia labialis. The sequence goes on along the minus strand of OX439140.1, from coordinate 27,408,586 downwards.
AATGAGGAGAATGCTTTTATAAATAGAAGTTTTTAGTAAAATTAATTAAGAAACAATATGCAATACAATATTCATAAAATCTACGTAAATTTTATGGATTAAGTAGATTTAGCAAACTTTATTTAATCATTGTCGAAAACAGTGGCTTATATCTAACATTACATGTTTAATTTAAATGTATAGTAGGTATAAAAAACGAGGTTCACTAGTTTTTTTAGTTCGTTTCTTCTTAGAAGTATCTATATAAAACAATATTAAACATTAAAAATCAAATAGGAGTAAAAATTACTATGTTTAAAAAATTTATCAGTACTTTCGAACTTATCAAATTAAGCAAGAAATGTTCGAGATTCATTTATATTTCAACTTAAGTTCTTCTCTTGTCAGCCTCTCTTTCATTTCTAGCTCCAAAATTTTAACTTTTTCTTGGCTGTTAATTTCATATAATTTAATTTTTTCTGAGCTTATTAAACGCCTTTCTTTCAATTCCAGTCTCTTTTCTTTTAAGATTAATTCCATTACTTTTAATTTGTCTTTTAAAAGTAATTCATTAACATTAACACCCATTTCCATGCATTTAATATTTAAATCTTGACTAAGTTGCGACGGTTTAATGTCAACCAAATCTGGTTTTTGTTCCAACATTTCTGGTTCATGTGTTCTGCTAATTGCTGGAAAATTTTCATCCTCGGTTCTTTGAGATATATCATCATCACTATCAATTATTATAGATGTTGGAAAATTGCTGCTCTCAGACTCCAAACTATGCTCTGTTTTATAAAGTTCTCTAGTGGAAAGTTCTAAGATTTGATCACCAAAAATAGGCTCAAGATCATAGTAGTTGCTACATTTTCTTAGCACACCATCTAAAAATTTAAAAAGTTGAGAAGTGTTTATTAATATTGTAAAGGGAGAGTATGAAATAAAATTTACTTTCAACATCCTCTTTATTTAAAGTAGCCGCTTCTTCTCCATTTTCCCAACACTTAGCTCTAAAAAAGCTATTACGCATATTTTTTACTTTCGAACGTACAACCTTCCAGGCAATATTAAAATTAGTTTGGTCGCAAAATCTACGATAGTAAACTTGAGCCGTAGGCTTCTGGAAATTAAAAAAAAATCACTAGTTACATTTACAAAGTTTTCTTTCTTTTGTAATAGAAAAAGAAACAAACCTCAATTTCACAATTATTAAGAAGAAACTCTATAAGAGCCTTTTCTTCCACTGGAGACCACTTTTTATTAGGATTAAGTCTAACTCGTGTTTGTTTAAACTAAAAATTTAATTTTTTTATTTAATATAACAATAACATCATTATCTTGAAACCATATTTTACCTGAACATTAAATTTTTTGTTCATTTTGCTTATATGTATATGTAATTTTTAACCAATAAATACAAATAATAATTTAATTGTCCTTATACAGATTACTTTACAAAAACATTTTCTCTTCTTTTTGTTATCCTCAGTAAAAAAAATGCTAATCACTGAAAATTGTTAGTTTGCCATACACAAATAACACTTAACAGCTTTATCTGTTATCACGTATTATGTTAGCATTAATATTTTAACGTTGAGTTTAAATTTCTAAAAGGGAATAACAGGTTTTTGCAATGTTAATGTGTTATGTGGTGTTATTGCATTCCGTTATTAGGAATATTATAACATTGCGTTTAAATGTGTTATAGCAAATAACAGCAGTTTGAAGTTTTAGCAGAGAATAACCAGTTATTGTACTGTTATTGTGTTATTTGTGGCACCACACAAATTTCATTTACAGTCATTAAGTGGAATGGCTGAATTTATTCTTGGTAATACAAAGACATTGCGATGTTATTGTTTTAATTTATCTGCTTCGAATTATTGGTATGGAATATACGTATGAAGAAAAGTAATTTGGGTTTGTTCTTTATCCTTAAATGTTCATATCGTTAGCTGAAATGCAAAACCACGTAACTAACAAAAATAGCAATAACGCAAGCAGAATATTTGCGTCGAATTGCTAGTGTTCAAGTTTATATCTTGAAGTGGCGAACACATGCATGTACATATTAGAACATTTTTAAGTGTTTCCCTCAATTTTCAATGTTTTGTCTTTTTGTTCTATACAAAAACAAAAAACCACTCTGAAGTAAATGGTAGTTGAATGCGACAGCAAAGATAATTCCTGAGCTCCCTTTTTACTTTGTCACGACCCAGAAGGAAATTTCGATAGTGAAAATGAACTTACTTATTTTTGACTTTGTCACCAGTACAACTGTTTAATTATAACCAATACAATGCTTTGTGTTGTCAATATTTAGCATGTACATTCTTGAAAATTTCCTAACGACATTAAAACAATTGACTAGATAATGATTACGTAGTTCTTATGGGACCACATGGAGACATTTGAGCCATAAATTTACAGATACATTTCTATAATTAGTTTGCAACTCAACTCTAGTTCTGTATAAATTTTGCAGTTTTGTATTATTTACAGCATTGTGTTAGTTCAGTCAACAATGAGGATGATTTACACACAACTCATCACAACAGTTGTTAAGTAATGTTATTTAAGGCCCTAAACCAGGATTGCCGTTTGAAAAATTTTAATCCGACCAAAATTGTCTGAAAAACCTACAAAAATCCCTTGAAACCGACCAAATTTTTTAAAAATGTATTTAAAAACAATTATATCGTCATATAAATGCAAAAAATTAATTTAATAACGCTTATAAACTAGAATAATTCATTGAACGTATGCAATAACACATATGTACATATAGACCACTAATAAAATATGAATCAAAATTTATTTACTTAAGTTTGTACAATTTTTGAAAAAAAAAAAGTACATATTCAACTTTATAAGACATAGGCTGAGCTCCATTAAATCCTAATACTTTGCAGACAACGTAAAAAATGTATCAAAGGGTTTAACAATGCATAGTTGGCTTATTGTTAACGCGTTACCGACGTTTTGGAACATATCCATACATTCTGCAAGTTCTACGGCACTTATACAATAGACTTTATAAAAACATGATTCCAAATACAGTATTTGAGCATCCCATTGTTCTATGATTCTTACAACATCTTTCTTTAAGAAGTCCATTTTGTATAAGAAACACCTAATACAGAATAGAATTCCTGAAATTCTTTTATTTATGTTATATTTTAAGGACTTTGTGATAAAACTTTAAATATTACCACAAAGAACCTTAATATTTTTTGCATTGCTAAATAAGATTACCTGCCTGTTTATCTATTTCTGAACGAAGACTTTGTGCGCTTAACTTACATTTAAAACGAAAACAAAGTGTACAATATTGTTTTTGTTTTACATGTAATTTAAGCGAGCGAAGTCTTCATTCGAAATCGATGAACAGGCTATAAGCTTTTTATAGGAATATTGTTTGTTGATCAAATGTTCTTTATAAGAAGAACAATTTAAACGGCATCTGACTTGGTAAGCTTGAATAAGATGACAAAACTATTATAAAACTAACACCTCCAAAGAAGCTTGCTTCTAACGTAATATCAACAATCAACAATAAAAAAAAACAATTTTTGTGTTTGGTAAAAAAGCTATGAAATTTGCAATTGTATGCTTTCCGTCCAATGTTCTTAACTTTTAAGAACTAAAACCGACCAATATTAGGTTTGACCTACCATCCGACCAAACCACAAAGACCATGTTCGGCAACCCTGCCTAAACGCAACGCAATGCCAAAATTAACATTGAAAGTATAGATTTGGAGATACTTGGTACCCGGCTTCCTACAGGGATTTCTTGCTGAACATATTTTCTAACACATACATACTTATGAAGGGCACAAGTTAAAATATTGTGTTAGTAATAGAATTTGACAGTTGCCATGGCAATAATTGCCAAACTTATTGCTCGTGTGTTTGGGGGGTTATAAAACGTTCAACATAAGGAAACAGGAATGTCAAATTGAAATTATGTACAAGCAAAAGCTACATGATATCCATTTCTATCTCAATTTGTTTTCTGAAGTATTTTGTGATACGATGAGGATATTTGACGATAATACGAAGCATTTTAAATATTCCAAACAATACTTACATATAAGCGATTAAATTGTTTTTTTTTATTATGCACTGTGCTAGTCGAAAATTGTAACAAACTGGGCACACTACTACCTATTCGAGTACGCTGAATTTAAAGTCAGTGCTGGTATTCGCGATTAAGAAATTTAAAGAAGTTGTGCTGGATTCCTGCGGCTAAAAACAACAAGTTTTCGAATGATTATAAGAAATACAAAAAAAAAATATTAGAACTGATTGGACAATCAAAATTATAAACAAAGAAACTATGGGTAGTTTAGAATATAACAAGTTACCGGAAGCTTTAAAAAATATCCAAAGAATTTCCGTTTTTAAGAAAAATATTAAAGAATATTTATTTGAATATTTAGAATTGCTTCTAATGTAGTAAAACGAGTATTTACTATAATAATATCATTAAAATGTATTTTCATTTTAATTTGTTTCTTTTCTTTTTTTATTAATATGTATGAAAATGTTAAGTATGTAGTTCTTTGCCAACTGGCCTCAATAATGTCCTATGGACGCTGAGGCAATACCTTTTTTGTAATAATTAAATATTTGAATAAATGAATTTTAATAAAAAAAAAAAAAAAAAAGTTCACACTTTCTTTTTACACAAATCAAGAACCGATTACTACAAAGGAAATAAAAGTCCATTTCCTTATAAGTACACAGAAACAATTATTAAGTGGGTGAATATAAATACGCCGAGTTAAATATGTTTTATGACGTCAAACTTTACGCTATTAAAAACGTAGCTCACTCAGCTACGCGTATTTCAGCTACGTGTATTTCAGCTACGTTTTTATTTGACTTTTTCTTTATTTTGAACAGAGTTTCTGGGAGATTTTTTTAAATTGCGAAATTATAGGTAATTAGCTCTACTTTCGTAATCTTTAACCAAAATTTATGATATATAAATTTTTTTATTTTTAAAAAATTTGTTAAATTTTGAATCGTGTATCTGGATTTTTTTAAATTGCGAGCGAAATAAAAAAAAAAGATTACGGAAGATTACCAATTGTATGCCATAGAAAGTACCCTATATTTTAATCTGGACCATATTCATTCTGCATAGTAAATATTTAAAAAGTAGAGCTAAATACCTATAATTTGAAGCCACTCCCGTTCCGTAATCTTTTTTGGTTCGGTCGCAATTTCAAAAAAATCTCTTCTAGATACACCAGCCGAAATTAAAATAATTTTTTAAAACTAGAAAAATTTATATTTCATAAATTTTGGTTAATGATTACGAAAGTAGATCTAATTAATTAAATAAAAACGTAGCAGAGCAACGCGTAGCTGAATACTACGTTTTTAATGACGTAACGTTTTACTTCATAAATCATATTTAACTCGGAGTATTTATCTGCACCCTCTTACAATTCTTTATGTAGAGAAATTACTGAATGCAAGATATCATGCCAGCATTATTACCAGTTGAGTTGACAGCATCGAAATTAGGCAATGCCGCTCGATGTAAATGGTAATTTTTTTTTTTATTATATATTTTAACAAGAGCTTCAGTTCAGTCGTCATCCGTAATCGACCATTTAGTTTCGCTGACTTATTGATAACTCCAAATTTAAAGGTGTTTTAATAAATATAAGTAAAAACGTTGACGGTCTACTCGGAGACGTAAGTGCGTGCATCAATATACAGTGGTTTCCCGATTTAACGAACAATTGATTGTCAGCCCTGTTCGTTAAATTGAAAAATTCGTTAAATCCAGTACTAAAAAAAATATTTATTCATGTAACAACAAATTAAAAGAACAATTCATATAATTTCGTATTACAAATATGTAAATGGATTTTGAAAAATAAAATTAATGATAAAAGTTATTATTTAAAAAAAATAAGAAAAAAGTACATAATTATTTAAAGAAACTTGTTATTGACGCTTGTTTTTGAGATTTCCTTTAACTTTTTCAATTGCTTTCTCTTGAAGCTCATGTAAAATTAATAAGGGTTATCATGATGTCGCTTAAAATTGTCATTTGTGCAAATGGGCAAACTTGCAAGACTCTTTCATGAAGACCGTATTTAGTTTGTGTGTAATTTTAAACAATTAATGCCAATTTGTAAGAAACGCCAATAGAAAAATAAATGTAAAAAATATTAAAATTTGTGAAATTTGTGATTAAAATGTGAAATTTTTTTTTAAAAAAGGCATCAAGAACTCAAGAGGCTAAATTGTTGAAATTATTGCAAGAATTTATTGTTTTTGGTTTATAAACCCTTGAATTTTTCAACGCATACGGCGGTAAGCATTAAAAACTGTGTTTTTATAAATGCATAATTGAACTGCGCATGTTTACGGGTCAAAATTGCTGGGTAAACTTACGAAGTTTGTGTGCGATATCATGAAAACCCTTAAGGTCATGGATATATCGATATTATTTTCCTATCCTCACTGGATACATACATTAAAGCTTTACATCTCTGTTTCTAATCGTGCATTAATTTCTTTGTCATCGTCAAGACAACAACTCTTGGCCTGACTACTCCATCTATGTATGTAATTAAGTTTTACGAATTTTTTGTATATTATTTTTATTTGTTCGTTACATCGAGTACCAAATTGGATATTAATTCGTTATACACAGTACCTAAGGTAAAATTTTTGCCTGTTCGTTAAATCCCGAATTCGCTAAATCGAGAGTTCGTTAAATCGGGAAACCACTGTACTAGTTAAAATCGAATAATTATTATTTTCGCAATTTGAAGCCAAACATGTTAGAGGGATATATTCGGCTGTGCCGAATATTTGATACCCTCCACCGGCAGTTTGAATACTTCAGGAGTGATATCAATGTTTATGATATCTATTTATTTTTATATAATCTTTATAAAAGCTGACGTCAGCGTTAAAATTGGTTGCGGTTTAGACTATACTAAATTATTGACCGACAATCAGAAATATTTATGCTTTTTTTAGAAATTTGAACTAGTTTGAGTTAAATATCATGATTCGTAAAAGTATTAGCCGAATTAATATGATTTTCAGAAGGGGAATTTATATTGGAACCATTGTTAAATTTAGACCAATCATCTCAAAATTCTGCAGAGTGATATCTGGTATTAAAACATAAATTTCAATACAGCGGTGAAATAAGTTTGAGCGTTTACATTGAATTTCAGAAGGCTGCTAAATATGGCATCGAAGGTAAATTATAGGCCGTATATCACTTAATAACATGACACTTTTTTTGCCATATGAAGCTAAGTTGGAAGAAATGTTACAGTCATATCTATATCTGATACGGTTTTAGGCTTATTTAATTAATTTTTGTGTGAGCTTTATATGAGGCCTATAGTAAATTATGCACCGATCATCACAACATTTATTAGTGTAATTTCTAGTCTTATTAAGCTGTGAAGTATTTAATATAATAATAATATATATTCTGATTGCATTATTTATTACGGTGTTAGGCGTAAAAAACTGTTTCCGGGGGTATCGTTTACATGAGGCTTAGGGTAAATTATGGTCCAATCTTATCGAAATTTCACAGTGTCATTTCTAGTCCTTTAAAACTGTGAAGTGCCAAATTTTGTTATGATAGCGTTATTAATTATGGTTATAGGCGTACTGAAATATTTTCCGGGAGTAAATTATGGATCGGTCTTCACGAAATTTTACAGTGTGATTTCCAGTCGAATAAAACGAATTTTTGCAAAATCTTATATCGTTCCGTGCATTGTTCCAACATTTATGTTAGTTTTTGTAACAAAATTATCAATTTTTTAGGGTGATGGTTCCACATTTTGATTCATAACTCTGATCCTACTAAACCGATTTTGCTGGATTTCAATCCCAAACTGCTTAGGATAACTAGAAGCAATTTGACACCAAGTTTGTTCATTTCGTTTTAGTTTTTCGAAAGTGAGCGTGTTTTCAAAAGATGGACAGACAGACGGACATGGCTAAATCGACTTAGAATTACTCAAGGAGCCAGAATATATATACTTAATGGGGTCTGCGATGAATAATAAAAATGTTTCACACGGAATGACAAGCTTAGTATACCCTCTTCACAACTAATTGTGGTGGAGGATAGAAAACGCATAATTTGTTTGATTTCTAGTCATATAAAACGAATTTGTGCAAAATTTAATGACATTCGGCCCATTTACCCACCAATTTTTTAGTAAGTTTTTGTAAGAGAAATATTATTTTTTTTTGGGAAGGTGTTCCCCATTTTTATATTAAACATATTGTGCTGGATTTCAAATCCAAACTGCTTAGGAAGAAGTAGAAACAAATTTACACTAAAATTGTTGTTTGCTGTTAAGTCTTTTGAAAGTGAAAGTGATTTCAACAGACGGACAGGCAAAGAAACTTGGATAGATCTACTTAGATTGAGTCAAGGATCCAGAATATTTAAAAGTTTATGGGGTCGTAAGTTTTTTAACTTTTAACTCCTACAAGGTGCATAGGGCCGTAACCACTAGTGGTGGAGGGCATAAAAAGTAGCTTTCGGGAGGCAATCCTCGAAAAATGTTTTTGAATAATTTGTTATAGAAAACTGTTTTTCGCCAAAATTTCATTATAAAATAGGTAATTTTAAATGCATATTATTGATTTTCGGAATATATTTAGTAAAGAGTCCTTAAAAATGTGAAAATAATATTTAAAAGAATGTTTACATTGTAATCTTAAAGTCTCTTTATCTTTTAAAAAATATTCCTATTTTTTCCAAAAAAAAAATTAAAAATTTGCATGCCTCAAAAAAATTTGCATTGGATTTAGAGTGGTCTCGAAACTAAGATTACATTTATGCCACTAAAATTAGCAAGTATTTGATATAAATATCTATTTTAATATTAATTCAAATGACATAAACCAACTTATTAGCTAGCGAAATTAACTTAAATTATTGTTAGAGCTATTAAAAAATCTGGGCAAAATTTTACTAAAAATTTTTCAACTTTCAAAAAAGTTTGTTTTAATATTTTAATTTTTTTTTTACATTTGTATGTATTTTATACTTTTTTTTCCTCTATTTCGATAAACTTTGAGGCAAATTTTTTTAAACTTAAGTTCCATCCACTCTACACACTTCCGGCAACACAACAACAAAATAAAATTTATTATAAAATTTTTACAAGCAAAAATTTTGCGTTTCTTTTTGTTTTTTATATAAAGGGTGTTTCTTTAATTGAGCAACCTTTAGCTTTGCTTTTAACAAGTTTTCTTGAATTACTTAACTTTATTTCTAATAGATTATATAATAGTATATTGCATACACTATAAAATGATGTATAGGAATATGACTTTTTTACACAAAATTTACCTATCTCCACGTGACATTCCATACTAAATTAGTAATAAAAATTGTGTTTGCTGGTCATTTTGGCAAAACCCTTTTACATTAAAGGAAATTTCTAAAAACTCACAGATGAATTTATTTTTTTTTTATTACAGCTACACAGAGTTTCTTTAAGATTTCTTAAAAGAGCTGCGATATTCTTTTGCCGATTAAAATTGCGAAAAAATTATATTTGATAATAAAATTTTTATTAACATAGACACAACTTCAACTGATTTGGTAGAATTTGATATTTGCAAAAAAAAATTTAAAGTTATTGCCCTAATGTACATACATATGTATATACCATTTAAATACAATAATGTTGCAAAAACTCAACTTTGATATTTTAAATACATTATTAAAAAATATTTGCTTTCAATTCCTTCCGTTCAATCGCATTCCAAAAACTTTTTTTGCTTACGAAAAAAAACCAAAAGGCCATAATAAAAAAATTTTGTAATTTTTTTAGAAATCGATATTTTAATAGAGAAACAATAATAAAAGCTACATACTTACATACTTGCATATACATTCAATTCCTGATAAATCGTAATTCCCGATAATTCGTAATAAACTGTCGGTCCCTTGAAAAAATCTCATTAATTCATAAAATTTCCATACATTTTAGTCCCCTCACTAATTCGTAATTTTTTTTTTCAAATAAAATCGTCTTTACTTCTTATAGATCGTAATTGTTTGCGAACTACCACCACTTATAATTCGTAATAAAACAACATAAACATGGACAGAATGATATTTTGTTTAACGCTTTTTTTTGCGTGGGTTTTTGCTTGTGTGTGTGTTTATTTTGTTAAGATCAGTTTGTTACATGAATAATAAAGAAATAGTCAAAGCGCACGCATCGTTTTAGTACATAAATTGAAAACCCCCGTTAAATAGTTTTTATTTTATTTTAGCCCCGTTAAATCGAAACCCCGCTAAATCGAAAACCCCTATAATTCGTAAGAAATGGCCGATCCCTTGCGATTACGAAACAAATAACCAATGTTGACAGAATGTGTAATTAAATATGAATTTTAAATCTGTCAAAGCCGCTGCAAAACACATATTGTGTAATGGTACCTTTATTATTTTTTCTATAGAAAACTTGTCCGTTTAAAAAGTATTTTATGAAAAATCGTCCGTTCAGAAAGTTTTCTATAAAAATCCTTTCCCTTTAGAAAGCTGTCTATTAAAAAATTGTCTAATAAAAACTTGCTCATTTAGAAAGTTTTCTATAAATGTCCGTTTAAAATTTTTCTCATAAAAATTGTTCTTAAACAATTTTAAATTTTTAACATGAATGATAAATTAAACGTTCTATAAGAGAAGTAATTGAATGCGACTTAAAGCAAATTAGACACATTTTGAATTAAACAAAAGTCACGTCAGAAGATTGCAAGTATACAAATAGTTGAACCTTAAAAAAGCATTTAAAGCTTTTATTACATATATGTAATTTACACATTTTCGCCCGTATTTATAAAAAAAATTTTAATTTAATAAAGGTTTGCAAAACAAATTTTGTATGAAAATTTGCCCTAATAAACGTTTGTTAAATTTAATAATCGTTTATAAATACGGGGGTTTGTATTTTACTTATTTACCCGCACTATATGATTCATTGCGGCCCTATGCTCCCCAGAGGAGTAAAAGGAACATATATATATATATATATGATTCATTACTCTTTCTTAAGACAATGTGAAGTATAAAAAAAATATTTCTTATTTGTGGTAGGTTATGCGTTTGAGTATTATAGGTACTACTGAAAAGTAAAACTTCATAATAGAGCCTTTCTGGAAATGTAAATACACAAGTAGTTTTCCAAAGATTTACGCTTACTAATCATTTATTGATAACTGTGGTTTATGTATTATTAATGAGTTTATATTTTTACTTAATGAATGAAATAATAAATACCGACAATAATTTGCCTTACAAGGCTTTATAGGAATACAAGTTTTCTTCAGCAAACATGATTTTGAAAACGGACAGAAAATAAATTTGTGCTTCCAAAATTGTTTTTCTTTTATAAATTGTTTGTAAAAGAAATAAAACACCGTAAAAACTTTATTTTGCCAAAATGTTTTGAATTTCTTTATCTCAAACCCATTTTTTTCTTTTGTTAAATATGATAATACTCTTAAGTGTTTCAAACCTTATGTTTTGACAAATAAAGCTACAATAACGAGATGGTATTTGGAGCTCATAAGAAACTCACCCACATACAATATTTTATGGTCAAATCTCTTTAGATGTTTTTTGTACATAAATTTTAGCACCGTAGTATAATAAAGAGTACAATAGCACTGGAGTAGAGTTGCCAGCCGGGCGGGACTGGTATTTTAAAATCTTGGGAATTGGGATTTCTAAATAAATTGTGGGCTCCCGATGTAGAGAAAGAAAAAATATATAATAAAAAAAAAAATTATAATAATAAAAAATAATTAAAAAAAATAAATTGCTAATATATAGACATCCATCCATATTTGTCCTTATGCTTGTATATATATGTAAGTGTGCAGGAATGCACAAAGATTTGTCCTATTTTCTATACTGAATTGGACCGTTACTTTAATTTTCTTTAATTTAATTTTTATAATTTTGTATATTGGCTGGGCAGCTAATGTTTTAAATGGTAAGGATATTTTTAGTTTTAGTAAACTGGCATTTAAATGTTTAAAATTTTTTATTGTTGTATTACATGGAATGTTAAGTAGTTTTTTTTAAATCTTAGGTATTTTTGAATGGTATGTAATATTTTTACATTGCCCACGGAGGCTTCATACTGCATGTTATATAATAAATAAATATTATATAATATAATATAATTATATATTATTTTTTATTACCCAACAGAGTTGTAAAATATTGCAAGCGAATTAATTGTAATCAAATGATTTTACGTTAATAGTTGCTAATTTCTTGATTACATTCAAAGTCGTAAATTGATTGTATAATTTAAATTTGAAATCATGAAATCTTTTCTTTTATTTACGAATATGTTTATAGAAACTATAGAGAATAAGAAGCATCTGGAAATCGAATTTTTATATTTTATAACCATGATTGATAACACTGTGCTAGTTGAAAAAACAGACAAGCTGGGCACCTGGCGTTTTAACCTAATTCGTGTACGCTGAATCCAGTGGCGCCAGCCGTTTTTTATGTTAGCTCTGGTTTTCAAGATATACCGTTATTTTGAAAATTGAGGAGGTTGCACAACATATGTTCGCGTTGTTTTTTAAAATTCATAAAAAATTGGAAATGCAGCTATTAGGGTATTCATTTGGTTAAACGTTAATTGGTTAACCGATTAGTAACTACCGGATTAGTTGATCGGTTCATTTAAAATTGGCTATTTTCGATCAACGATTAAGCCGGTTAATTTCAGTCGATTAACCGATCTTACAAAATTTTTTATTTTTTGTAGTATTATAACAAATTTTTTTTGTTTCGTCTCATATACAGTGATGCCAACTTAGCGCTTTTGATGCCTCAAAACGCCAAAATTTTATTCTTAGTACCATACTAATAAAAATCACTAACTTGGTGCTTTTTCAATTTTTCGTTGGTGCATTTTATAATTTTTAATTTTTTTTACAATTTTTTATAACTTTGATTATATAGCCGATGATTTAAATGAGCTTTGCTATTTGGAGTACAATTTTGAGTAAGCTTGGAAAGATTTTATGATTTCAAATGTTAAAAAAGTGACAAAAGAAAGTTGCATTCGTTTTACCAAAAACTTTATTTACGAGGTTAGAGCAAGGCTTCCTAGCAATTTGGAACACTCGTCTCCAAATAGCCGCGTGTTGTGCACTTTTACCTCTAGTGCCTTTGCCATAAGATTTGACTAAGTATCAGAATACAAAAATACATATTTTTTATATTTGACACCTTATGTGTGTTCTTAATTCAAAAGCGTACATAGGTTAAAATAATTGGATAATATCATTATTTTTAAGAAAGTTGAATGATACGCCAATTATTTTATTAAACTTTGCACGATTTTAATTTAGATTTATTTATACGATAAAATATAAGGTTTTTTATTAAAATATGGGCTGTCATTAAGTTTTATAAACACTGAATTACTTTAAAACTTTTTTATGGCCAATTCAAACTCAGCTGATGATGATCCAAATGATTTTGATAATAATTTTTTTATTGAAGATAATAATAATACAGTTAAAAATGTTTATATACAAATTTCCATTTAGTATTTAATTTTAAATGAAAATTGTCCCATTCAACGCCGTCGCCTTTTTTTAAATTTTGGAGGTACATATATAATATTTGGCACAGCCGAATGCAACTTGTTTTGTGTTTAATTAAATTGTAAAAATGGCTTAGTGTTTTTTTACGCTTATTTTTATTCGAAATAGTGCTGTTTAGTGCTTTTTATATTTTTTAATGTGCTTTTTTCTCTCAAAAAGTTGGCATCACTGCTCATATACAAAAGATATGTGTTTATAAAATAATTTTTTTAAAAAATATTTCCTTCTAGCAATACATTATTAAAATACAGTACAAAAACAGAAACTAAGGAGTTCTAAGATTATATTTTTGAAGAATGTTCGGTGCTGAGCTTTGCCAGGATGAGTCAGATGATAACTTGACAACAGAAGAAAATCTCGATAGTAACACAAACAACCTGTTAACAGAATTTACCGAAACAATTAGAAGTGTTAAAAATTTAAAAAAATTAAAACTTGTAAGGAGATCTTATCAATTGAAATAATTATTAAAATGATCACCCAGTTTATTGTTTAATAAATACATAATATGTATTAATTAAAAATACATACATATTTATTACATAGTACGTACATACATATTTATGATTTATTTGTTCATTTTAGTTCAAGAATTGTTTTGTTTGTTGTATTATTGTTTTTTTTTTTAACGCCAAATAAAAATAAGTTTTGCAATTTTCTTTATTGCAATTACTTAATAGATATATAAAAAAAATTTTATTAATAGGTAAATCGATCAATTATGAAGAAAAAGTCCCATAAATGCCGAGGAGTCGCCCCTAGTGGGATAAAATGTATGATCGACCGCAATTAGTTTTTTGTCCTTAACATTTTCTCGAAACATATGTATGTACAATGTACACTTATTTTGTAAAATGTCGAATTTGGAGTACTGCGCCTCCCTATTTTTTTACACTTAGTCTAGAAAATATGTGGTGCAAATTTGAGCCAAATCGGACAATTTTGAACCGAGGCGCACGGAGGTCAAAACTTGAGAAAATTTCTCATTTTTTGCTAAACAAGTACTTCTAGGGTTTTTATTTTTTCAAATATTGTAATAAAAATAAGAAAATTAATTCCTTATCGCTTTGTCCTCAAATTCTGGTTATTTTTGTAGTAAATTGTTAACCCTGTTGTTACCCTGTTGTCAGAAATTACCCATTTAAAAAAATTCATGCTATATATTGTATCTTTAAGTCGCAGTTAATTAATTTTTCTGCTATATTTTGGGTTTTTATCTTGTACTCTTCCAATTTGCATAAAAACTTTAGATCATTTAAAGGGGCTAAATGAGCTATTGTTGCGTCGAACCAAAAAATGTAATAACATTTTATAATGAAACCTGCTAGCTCCATTAAGCTTTTAGTCTCACTTTTGGTAAGTTCAGGAAATTGGTTCCTAAATAGCAAAATTTTAAGGCAGTACATATATACACTTTGACATCCACCTGGCTAAATGAAATGCGCGAGGCTTGTAAAATGACATACCTCGAGGTGGAGTTCCTTCTAAAAATATTACAATAAGCTCCAAAAACTCTTTATAGTCATATCTAGGCAATGCTTCCAATAGTTTTTTGTTAGCAAGAGAAATTATTTCGTCGCACTCATCACCCAATATTTCCTTGAGTCTCGGATAATTTATTCCAGGTTCGTAGTTCTCTTGACGAATTTGATGCCAAATCTTTTTAAATTTTTTAAATATTACAATGTCAGGGCCTGCGGTATATATTTCTTTGTTAGCCTAGGAAAATAATGATTTTTAAAGTGGATAAGGGTAACACAACGGTGACAATGAATAATAGAGAGTAGCAATCATGTCACAGAGTACAATTCCGTACGGAACCGAAGAAAGCATATTTGTTTATTGACAGAAAGTGTATTTTGATAGTTTTTTGGCCTTTCAGATACAGAAAACTCCCATTTCGGTCATGAAAACAAAAATGGTTTCATTCCGAAAAATGTATCGTATTTTTCTGAAGCACCAGAATATGGAGTGAATTCCGTTTCAGAACGGAATTATACTCTGTGACATGGCTGTATATATCTAGAATTGAAAATATTTTAAGTGATGATACAACTTTTTACACATTAGAAAAAGATCCAAAAAGCAGATTCTAAAAGGATTATATGAATTACCAAAAACTCATAATAAGGACAATTTTCCTATAAGACCAATTTGTTCGTCAATGAATTTCCCTTCACATAATTTATGTAGCTACATTACGAATATGCTTAAGAAGATAACGGAGAATTCGAAATATAATGTTCTCAATTCGGTGCAATTTAAAGACAAGCTAGAAAATCTTATAATTCAGGCTAATGAAAAATTAGCTAATATTTTGATGGAGAAATTATTGGATACATGTTTGGAAAATTGGCAATAAAAGCAAGAATAATAACAAAATATGTAAATGACTTATTTTGTATAGTTGATGAGAATGAGATTTTTGATCGGAATACCAAATTAACTATTGAAAGGAAATTAAACAATTCGATTCCATATTTGCACACATTGATTATAAGGAAAGGAAATATGTTGTTGATATATTGGTATCAAAAACCAATCTCATCAGGTAGAATTATCAATTATTTTTCTAAATACCTGAAAATAATTATTATTATCTTAGCTAGAAATCTAATAGATAGGATATTAACAATTAGTGGCAATAGATTCCATAGGAAAAATAAAGTAAATATTCGCAATATTTTGGAAATATAAGAGTTTTTCTAATAAACTCATTTGAAGATTGGAAAGACAATACAACATAAGATCTCGAAATATTGCCGAAATTTTTAAGCCAAGAATTTATAAAACATTTTTTATCAGTTATACATGAAGTACCTATCCGGTTTTTTGGAAAGATTGCAATACTTGAATATAGGAGCATATATGAGAAAGAGATATATAGTATGGCATATAAGGTGAATAATAACGTCGGAAGATTATTCTCAAAATTATTTAGTAGTAAAAGTGGGACAAACGCACAAACGTTTTCGAGTTATATGCCTCAAAAATTATCATATACACTAGCAAGCAAAAGTGAGCAAATTTTTAGAATTTTTATTGAAAAGCCCCTGAAAATATATAAATATCCAACCAAATATAACAAAACTGCGCAACTACTGATTTCTAAGTTCTTAACAAACAGAACCAGATACTAATATAAGAATTAAATACATTTAATTAAATGTACCTATAAACAATTAATTAACTGCCTGTTCAACGATTTCGAACGTTAACGTTCGTACCTATAGAATTTTTTTTGGAAAATAGTTTTAAAACTGAGTGTTTTTCATATAAATTTTCTATGCGAACGTTAACGTTCGAAATCGTTGAACAGGCAGTTAATTTATAAACAATTGATTTTTGTTAAAAAAAAAACCATTGATCACAAAACGAGCTAATTTTTCTTTTAAAAACTTTGTGAAGGTATAACAAGCGAAATATTCCTTGAAAAATTGATTGTTGATTAACATTTTTTAATAAGAATTATACATACATACATAGGTACATAGGTACGTACCCCAAAATTTCAGTACAAAAACGACAGCAAAGTTTAGATAATTATGCAAAATTGGAAACTTGTTTCACCCATTTTCCGTAATTTCGGGTATCCATGTTTTTATGTTCAACAAATGAATTTATGACGAAACAATAATATAATTGTTTCTATTTCTTTATATTCAACCCACAAGCAAACCTCATTAAGAAAAAGATAAAATTAACAAGTGTACTTATTATACACATGACACAAAGTATGTAATTACTCAACTCGTTAGATTATTGTAATCAACAACAAAAACAAATCAGCAAAAACTACAAAACAATGACAAAATACATAAACAAAGACAAAACTTTCGATAAAAAGTATACACTGCAAAAATTGATAAACATACTGTTGAGTTGATTCAAGAAACAAAGAAAGCTTAAGAACCAAATGAACATAACATACATACATACATATGTAATATCAAAAATATGGAAATAAAAAAAAACATAAAAAATAGCCGACAAAACAAAGACCGGCAAAAGTATGGAGTTCAACGAGAGATACTTCAAAAGACCGGAAAAAGGGTGTTATGGGTAGTTGCCAAGTTTTAGCATTTAGATGGTTTGACAAACCAATTTGATAACAGTATCTATTTAATGAGGAAAACGCAATAAAAGTAAACCTATAAACGATGTAACAAAAATAGAAAGAAAAGCAAAGAATATGAAAAAAATCCAATGAAAAGCCAAATGACGTCGTAATGACCTAACAAACGCACAAACAATAACAGCAGTTACTAGGTATGTATATTAAATAATTTAATATGGGTACCTATCAACTGCTGTTATTGTTCAAATGGTCTAAACTGAGTTTCTTTATATACCTATGTATGTAAGGAACCAACCAATTACATATTGATAAAAATCATTAAAATATATGATTATTTAAAAACTATTTAATACGTTACTCTACACAACATGTATGTGCATAGTGTGTATACATATGTTTCGAAATTATCTTCCACATATGTACTATATAGTAGGCATGTATAATCTCATTAACTTACTTAACACTTGAGTTGTTTCTAAATTGTTATTTAAGAAATTAAATCCAAACTCCAAATTAGATACTGCTTCTTTTTTAATTAAATATTTTGTTTTTTTTACTATTATTTCTTTAAAAAATTTCACTTAACTCTTTCTTCTTTGCTGTGAATGTTTCTTTCCTTGGTTTCTTTTATTTTTTTCTTGTTATTAAATTATTTGTTTGTTGTTGCTGTTTTAATACAAAAACACTCACACATATACAATTAGTACTGACGTGACTCCACCAAAAATATGTGAGACACCCAAAAAAAAACCAATTTTTTTCCTCCTTAAATATTCTTGCACAAGTTTTGTATTATTTTTCACAACTATTTAGATATTTTACTTATTAAATATATATTCCACCATTTAAATTGTTATTTTTTTGAAAATAAAAAGAATTATTCAACTTAAATAAAATAAAAGTTATTGAAATGATTTCTCCGATTAATTTTTTTGTTGGAATGAAGCAAAAAGCAAACTGCATAAAAACAGCCAAGGTATATTTACACAAGGTAAACTCGTTGGCCCATATGTTTGTCAGCTGTTTACCTAAGTTGGAACACCAATGTCAAATTCCGTGTATATGAGCCAAAATTTGTACATGTGTGCGTTAAATTTATATGAAGACAATTTTGACAATTCCGTTCCACTCGGTTATTTTTATAGAGCAGCATGTCTACACTCCCAAATGAGTCTACCTTGTGTAAATATACCTTGAAAACAGCGCTTTGTGTCTACGGTTGCCAGATTTGATGATTTATCTTGATTTGACAATTTTGGTTTCAAGAATTGCATACAGACGATTTGATAATTTATACCCTAAATTGGACTATATGTTATTTTTTTTGTTATTATCGGATGTGTGTTGGATATGAAAACGTAAAATGCAATAATTTTAAAGGTCATTTTTTAATAACATTTCTGAAATCAAAAAATTGTATGACAAATATTATACAAATATTTCGCTATTTAACAGAATTTTATAACAAAAATTATAAAAATTAAAAGGGTATTACAAAACAACTTCAAAATTCTTGCGTTATACGTTATACTCTGTATAACTATTGAACTAATTTGCAACAGTTTCTGACATAATTTCATATAATACGCGAAATGCTCTTTATTTAAGCCCAACAAATATTATTCAATGGCGTTCATTTTGTTTGTTGGATCCTGGAATTAGTTACAGTTTTCATAAACAGCAATTATTAACTTTAACTACAAATATTTAAAATATTTTTCGATTTTGTAAATATTGCTATTGATGAGAAAACGTCACAACGATTCTTTTCTTAATTCCAAAGAAAGTTTGAAATATGTATACATATTATTCAATTTTCGGATTTGTTTAATAAAAGATATTTATACGTATATGAATATTTAACTTTATTTTTGAATTTTTTTATAAGCCTGATTACGGTTAGCGTTGGCGTAAACACCTTTGTTTATTTTTGAAAAAGATTAAAGTAACGCACAGCCTGTGCTCTTCAATTTACTACAAAAGCGACTTAGGCAGGCTGAATAATAAAATCTTGTTTATTTTTCCAATGACGATTTTTGTTAGTCTGCTTTTACACGTTTCATCTTTTGATGCTCAACTCTTATGTTTTTAGGTGAGAGAAGAAAGAAGAAAGGGGGTTAGTACGGAGATGCCTGTACTCGGTCAGTAAGCTTTGTGTTTTTATTCGATGGTATATGCACAACGATTGCTGCATGTAATATTTTTATTTTCTTTTTCTCTTTGATTCGCTATTAATAAAATTGTATATTGTCATCTTTTAAAGGGAATTGAAAAGAAGTTGAGCATCAAAAGATGAAACGTGTAAATTCAGACTTACAGAATTTTACGATTTTTTCCTCCAAATTTTACGTTTTTTGATTAATTGATCTGGCAATTATGTGTGTGTCATAGCCAGTGATGTTAACCGTACGGTAATTACCTTCTTTTACGTTATTTTTGCAAAAGGTAGCAAGGTGATTTCATTTAAAATACGGTAATTGAAAGAAATTTGGATTTTTGGAATAAATTTACATAGACCCCTTTCAGACTCGGCAAGTTAGTTGCGCAAGTAACTTGCCGAGTACAACGAAGTCTGTACTAAATATTTTTTTCCTTACCCCGACCTTACCGCTGACGTCTACAAACCAAGAGTTGAGCAAGTAACTTGCCGAGTGTGAAAGGGGCCATACTAACATACGCAGGTTTTATAATTTTAACTTTTGAGAGGTTTCAATTTAAAAATAGATAATGTTTTAACAAAAAATCAAGTAAATTATGCATACATCTGCAAATGTTTTTGTAACACTGATAAGTGCAAAATATGAAAAATTACTTTTGTATATTATTAATTTTATATCAAACTTTTTGTTTGTTTAAAAATCAAAAATTTTTAAACATATAAAATAAGCGTTATTTGATAAATTTGACTTTTATTTTTTTTTTTTATATTCAATTTTAATTTGATTGAACTTAAGTTTAAATGTGGCTAAAAATAATTGCTTGGCACTTGAATAATTCATATTTGAATCAATCATTCTGTATTTGATTTAAGAAAATCCGTATAAATTCATATACATTTTAATACACAATCAATCGCCTTACATGGGGTCTTCACCTGAGATAATATCTGATATAATATGTGAGAGAACGTCGGCAGAATGAGAGAACAAATTTCTTCATGTTAATCTTAATCTTAACACCGAGTCTACAACTGACATGAAATGCTGTTAAAACATGATGTTAAGACTCCATGTTGAATTTTTAATATGTTAATGGTGGAGTATAGTACTCATGTTAATGTTAAGAAATTTCATTATTTTTTGATTGTCGTCGAAGCATATTCCAAACAATAGTGTGCGTGAAATGAAAAAAAGCAACAAAATGACTTCTGTCAAGCTTAAACGTCATTTTATGTTATAAAAGAGTTGTTAAAACACATAGCTTAACAGCCGTGTTAAAACATGAGAAAAACTCTAACATGATGAGTCTATACTTAACACTAACATCATGTTAGTGTTAATGTTAAGCATTTCATGTCTGTTGTAGACTACATGTAAACAAGGGGAACACGTATGTTATAAGATTTCATAATCGAATGGTTCTCGTACAGTAAACTTGTGTCGTTTTTATTATTTTTTTTAGTTTTTTTCTATTTTTTTAGTCAAAAATTTTGTTTTTTTAAACACATCACAAGATTTTCACTATTTGCACTAAAAAACTAAACATTTTAATATTATTTTATATGTCTGTATGTATGTGTATTTTTGACAGCTCATATTATAAGATAGTTTTTATAAGATTTCTCATAACAACTGTCTCATAATATTTTTTATAATATTAATATTAACACTATTTGAGAGTTCACACGTAAGATAATACTCTCTGCGATTGAATTTGACGTTTGCTGATATAAAAATCTTTATCTTATCTCAGGTGGAGACCATGTGTTAATGCTTTGATGAAAAACCTTTGCGTACGGTAATTTCGTCTCAAAAACGGCAATTTTAGGGAGCCGTAAGGTAATAAAAAAATAAAAGTTAACATCACTGGTCATAGCCACAAGCAGGGTCAGTGGTGCTAGCTTTTATTTTCTCATTACCGTAGGGTCTTTTTTGCACTGCAGTTACAAGTTCAAATTTTTCTTGATAGTCTTTTAAAAGTTTTGCCTTTCAATACCATTAAATTTGCAATACACTCTCACTTTTTTACTAGCACACTCACACTTTTTAAATTGACCACGAGATTGCTTTCAATTTCACCTTTCCATTTGTTTGGCAATTTTACTATCAATTTAACAGCTTTCAATTTATTTAAATTTTGACAAACAGTATATGTAAAAGATTATCAAGAACAACTTGATCGTGTGGCCGCAGGGTTAAATGAAAAGGGCGAAACAACAAAAAATTCGAAATCGAGTTTGGAATCAATTACACAAAATTAGGTGGCCATATGCTGTTTGTCAAAATTTACGAAAATTGAAAGCTGTGACGTAGGCTGCACGCAATTTTTAAGCAATTTACTCAAGTTTAAATCAAGAAAACAATTTATAAATACACACGAAAAATTGGTTCACTTAACTTGTAATCAGTTGTTTTTTTTTTTAATATTACGCTCAATTTATTGTCGCTTCCTTTAAAAAAATTATATTCCTTCAAAAATAAATTTGTTTTATTAAAAAATATATTGTTTTTAATAATTCTCTAATACAATGTGATTTTTGGTTTCATATACATATTTTTGGGTATTTTATTTTAAGTACCTTACCCTATTCAAAAATTCTTTTTTTTTTGCTTCATTAAAATACAACTTGGTACTACTCTTAATTTAACACGATTAAAAAACTTGGTAGCACCAACATCTGTTGTTTGTTTTCATTTTAGTGTTTGTAAATACTACAATAAAAGCAAATACATCTTTTTACTTTCAAAAATTAATGAAAAATGAGTTCTATTAACTTTGAGATAAAATTAAAACGTGAAAATAAAATATATTTTGAAGGAGTGAGTGTTCTTTAACAAAGTGTTACAGTAATTAAATTGATTTGTTTTTAAGGAACTTTTGACTGGATGTGTTCAATTTACTTGCCCTTCGGAAGCCAAACATGATGGTATTTCGCTTACCCTGGAAGGTGTGGTTAATTTGCAATTAAGCAATTCCAAATCTGTGGGACTTCTGGATGCTTTTTACAATTCCGTTAAACCGATAACGCTCTTTAATTCTGTATTTGAGCTTTCTGCTCCCGGCAAACTTTCTGCTGGTGTTTCAGAGTTTCATTTTGAATTTCCTTTACAGTGCAAAAAAGAACAACGTATCCTCTACGAAACGTATCATGGTGTTTTCATTAGCATTAACTATCAACTTAAATGTGATGTAAAGCGAAGTTTTTTGGCCAAATCTTTGCAAAAGACTCAACAATTCTGCATACAGTATAAACCTCCAGCTGATGATGGCATTAAAGTGCCATCCAAAGAAGTAAATTTCAGTATTAGTCCCGAGAGCTTACAGAAAAACTCTAAAGAACGTATAACTATGCCAAGATTTTTAATAACTGGAAAGCTAGAGCGCACCGAATTTTGTATTACACAACCGTTGAGAGGTAATTTAACCATACAGCATACTGAAGCGGCTATTAAGTCAATAGAACTGCAATTGGTACGTGTAGAAACCTGCGGTTGCAATGAGGGTTACTCGAAAGATGCCACTGAAATTCAGACTATACAAATAGCTGATGGCAACATCTGCCCTAAATTAGAAATACCTATTTATATGATTTTACCACGTTTGTTTACGTGTCCAACGTTGAGAACAAAAAATTTTAAAATTGGTAAGTTGAAGAATACATATTTCGATTTTCCTAAATATAATTACATAATTTTCTTTTTAGAATTTGAGTTAAATTTGGTTATTGTATTCAAAGATGATTATATTATTAGTGAAAACTTTCCGATTGTTTTGAGAAGATTGCATGGACCACCTGGTGTTAAATTTGTAAATCGTGGCGCATAAATTTATAATACCTATCTAGTGTTGTATAAAATACAGACATACATATATTTAAGTCACATACCAAAGTAAAGTTTACATACTCTAATTGATTTTTTTTTTATAAAAAATGATATAAATATAATTTTTCCTTATGATCATTAAAATAACGCAGCACGAAATGTCACTAGTGAATCTGTACTGATTCACTATTGACACAGTCTACATTACTAGTCACTTATTATACCCCAGACAATGTTATTTACTATAGACATTTAACTTGTGCGTGTCATTGGAAAACTACTGATGTTGGTAGTATTGACTATGTCGTTCTTTTGGGAACATATGTAGACATTGAAACTAGGGAATTACTAGTACATTAAGGTAAATCTAGACTACACTCTTAGTAAGAATACGAATTCATAACAATAAGGGGTTTCATGATATCGTTTAAAATTGCCATATGTGCAAATGGGCAAACTTGCGAGGCTCGTTTCATAAAGAACCCTGCGGGATCCCAATCTTACCGAAAACTGTCTCCGTACTTAAAGTTTGGTAAAGTGAGTGAGTTTTTAAGAGAAAATATTCTTGCACGAAGTAGCCCGTACTTTTTCTTTTGGCTGAATGAGAAAACTGTTAAACAATCAGCTGTGTCAGAAAATGAACAAAAAGCATTTCATATGTATGTATTAAAGAAAACAAAATAAAAAAACATTTGATTCCGTGCGGAATATGCGATCAATTTCGCAATTTGTTTAAGCAAATGACAGTTTCATCAAACTTAACAAAAAATTTTCTTGAGTTAAATATTTCTTCTTTTATTTTAGTTTCTATTTTGTTCAGCAACAAGGCTCGAACGAAGATAGAATGCTTTAGCGAGATTACTATTGGTTTCATTTTTCACGGAATTAAGGACAAGATAGGTTTAATTATTTTTGAAGTAACTCTTCATCTTATATTAATTTTTTTTAAAGATAGCGATAGCTGCATCGGCATGTCACAAAAACTTACATTTTGATAATTGTCCTGTAGCGGTCAAAATCGTAACGTACCAAATTTTATTACAATAGCATCATTTGTTACGGCTTAAGGAGTACTAAACTGCTTTGCGACAGTAGGGTTTATATGGGGCCTTAGGGTAAA
Organism: Pollenia labialis; assembly: GCA_949318255.1. Classification (NCBI taxonomy): domain Eukaryota; kingdom Metazoa; phylum Arthropoda; class Insecta; order Diptera; family Polleniidae; genus Pollenia; species Pollenia labialis. The sequence goes on along the minus strand of OX439140.1, from coordinate 27,383,746 downwards.
TTATAGACAGATCTGAACGAAATTTGACAGTGTGATTTCTAGTCCTATAAAACTGTGACGTGCCAAATGTAATAATGATAGCATTATTTATTACGGTTTAAGGCGTACTAAATTGTTTTCCGGGAGTAGGCTTTATATGGGGCCTATGGTAAATTATGAAGCGATCTTCACCAAAAACGAATTTTTGCTAAATCTTTTATCATTCCGTGCATTATTTCAGTATTAATGATAGTTTTTCTAACAAAATTATCAATTTTGAGGGTGGTGCAGGGATGTTAAATTGGGTTTTAATATTTGTACCATTTTCCAAAAAAAATTTATTTTTTGGACCTTCACGGTACCATTTTTTTTTATTACACTGTGCTAGTTGAAAAAACAGACAAGCTGGTCACCTGGAGTTTTAACCTAATTCGGGTACGCTGAGTCCAGTGTTGCTAGCCGTTTTATTAGGTTAGCTCTAGTTTTCGAGATTTACAGTTACTTCGAAAATGGAGGAGGTTGCACAACATATAATTCGCGTAATTCAAAAACGGTTTAGTTTAATAACTTTTGTTTTTTAAAAATTCATTACAAATTGGAAAATGCAGCTAGGCTTCTAATTTTTTGCAGAAGTATAAAAATCAAAGACGCAAACAAAACAAGCCATAAATAATTTTGATTTTTTACGAAAGTCATACATTTGACCCATCTAGGGGCAAAGTTGGCACCGCAGCAGCCAAATTTAAGAATTTCATCCATAAAAAATATGGCCTGCTATATCAATTCCTTAAGGGGGCTCCCATACAAAATAGTCAATACAGATTAGAAATATAAGCCCCAAACTGCCAATGAATCGCCAATAGGGGGATAAAATGTATGACCGACCTCAATTAATTTTTTGTCCTTAACATTTTCTCGAGACATACTTGCCCCTTATTACCACTTCTTATTGGGGCTCCCATACAAATATTGCGTTTTATGAAATTCTTAAGTTAATTTTGTGAATAAAATCCAAAGTTGTAATCATTTATGGCTTGTTTTGTTTGCAAGTTCGTCTTTTATACGTCTGGAAAAAATTAAAAGCCTAGCAGCATTTTCCAAAAAAAAATTGTTATTTTTTTCCAAAAAAAAAATTATGTTTCTAATATCTAATATGTTTATTTCGGCTTTTTTAGTGTTTTCAATAAGCTAAAGCGTTTTTGAGTTACGCGAATATATGCAGTGCAACCTCCTCCATTTTTAGAATAACGGTATATCTCGAAAACCAGAGCTAACCAAAAAAAAAAAAAGGCTAGCACCACTGGATTCATCGTAACCGAATTAGGTTAAAATGCCAGGTGCCCAGCTTGTCTGTTTTTTCAAATTTGGCGAAAAAGATCTAAATAAATTTGACTTCAAAACATCAATTCATCTTGACATATACATGAGGTGATCTCATTCATTTAAAACCCAACCCAACAAACACGATATGAAATGACTTTATCATGTGATCGAACGCAATTCTCAAACCTTTCTCAATTGTTTGATTTTAATATTTGAATTCAAATTGATAATGATTTGAATAGAAAAATTCGCCATAACATGTTTCATCAATTTGATATCAAATTATTATCAAGTGTTCACCCTTATCGTGGTTGGCTTATTTAAAATACGCCGAAGTTGAACTATTTGCTTAAATTTATTACCAAACAGTCGTAGGCGTATTTTAAATACGCCAATCACGATAAGGGTGGTTATTCCCAACTCAAAAATAAACTGGACAGCACTGAAGCGAAAAATAAATGAAAACTTAAAAAAAACCATAATTTCTTGTGAAGAAATATAATTATTTGTGAGTAAGTAATTAAGTACAAAGTGCGAGAAAGCGAATAAAAACAAGTAAGAGTGCTATATTCGGCTATGCCGAATCTTAAATACCCTTCACCATGGTGAGATAAGAACAAGAAGTTTTTAAAAAGAATACCTATGACAAAATCAAAAAATGTATGTATATAACTAAGTCCGTTTCCTCTTTTGACAAAGTTGATGTTTAAAATTCGTTATATAAGTTTTAATTATATTTAATCTTAAAATCGTGTATAAAAAAATTTAATAAAAATAAAAAAAAATTTATTTTGGAGACTTGAACTCGCAATCTTACGAGCCTTAAGCGAGAACTTAGACAACTCAATACGAACGGTTTTATTGAACAAGCGTTAAATTAAAATATATTGAGAGAATTTTATGAACATACATACATGTGTATGCGTAAAAAACACATTAAAATCCACCACTTGTGGTAAAGATTATAAAAAAACAACAAAAAAAAAACCGCAACCAAGAGAAATGCAAGAAGAGATCAACGTAGCAACAGCTTATTAGACGAAACACAATAACAACAATTACTACAGCAATAAGAGATAAAAATAAAATGCAACAACAACAATTACGAAAGCAATGCCTTTATACATAAATAACTTTTGCTCATTCATACATACTCATGTGCATACATATGTATGGCTTTGCAATAGCTAGGTTAACCTACTAGTTAGTATGGATTTATTTAAATTACATACAACTTTTTATGTACATATGTAGGTACGTATATGCTTGCCGAAATAAAATAAAACACTGTGTCATTGCCAATAAAATTAAAATATCGAAAAGCTTTATACCTAAGTAATTTTAAAGTCGTTTTTAGGACATAAACAAATTAAATAAAAAATAAAAAACAAATAGGTATAGAATATGATTTTTGTTTTACATGTAAGTTAAGCGAACGATTAATATTTACATTGTCAAAAAAATCAAAAATTGCTGAATTATTTTAAAATCGTTATATAGAATATAAAAAAAGTTAAAAAAAATTTTTTTTGAAAAGGTGGATGCCGGATTTGAACCCCGGCAGTTACCAACAACGCTGCTTTCAGCAACCGCCCAGACAACTCATCCATTAACGCTTATGCTAATAAAGAATTAAAGTAGAATATATTCCGTCACTTTGTTTGTTTAATATGTAGGTATGTATGTATATTTCAATTTAAGCGACCAATCATGTACAAACATGTGTGTGTTTGATATGCCTAACATTCAACACGTTCGAATAAAAGCACAAACAAAAAAACAACAACCACAAGAGATTTTTTGGAAATATTAGAGGTAGTCATGGTTTTTTGCTCATAACTCAGCCATTTTTTAACCGATTTGACAGATTTATATACCGACGTGTTTAAGAAGGAATTTACCATTTACTTGTGTTATAAAGCTTGGACTCGGGGAAATCTATGGTTCCCGAAAGTGGGTATTTAAAAAAAAAAAATTAATTTTGGTCATAACTTTTTTGTATCTGAACCGATTTTTCTGAATTTTTTATAAAATATGTTCTAGTAAAAATTTTCGATATTTTGGTATATAAGTCATATCCATAGGACATATGGCAGCCCTAAATTTTAGGTTTTTATACAATTTTTAATTTTTTTTTGTACGGGAGGTACCACGCCCACTTCTCCAATCCCGCCCACATTTTGTAGGATCGTGTGTATGGACTACCTAAGTGTGTACCTAATTTGGAAGCTTTGGCGTTTGCCGTTCCCCAGATATACAGCAAAAAGTAATAAAATTACAACAACCACAAGGGATTTTTGGAAAATATTAGAGGTAGTCGTGGTTTTTTGCTCATAACTCAGCCATTTGTGGATCGATCTTGCTGAATTTCAATAGCAACCGATGGTAGACTATATGTGACACAAATGTAAAACAACCTAGCCGCTATCATGTCTGGAGTCTCCGGAAAACACATATCAAACGTAAGACGGACAGACGGACAGACGGACGGATATCGTTAAATCAACTTCTCTCCCCATAAGGACCCAGAATATATATACTTTATAGGGTCTAAGATCAATATTGTAGAAATTACAAACGGAATGACAAACTTATAAATACCCTTTTCCACCTGAGGTGAAGGGTATAATAAAACGGAAATGTGAAGAATATATATAAGTTTGTTGTACGATCGCGGTGGCACCTCATAATAATCTTTAAAACAAAAAGGAGCCAAGTATTTTGTCTATTAGAGGACGCAAAGAACACCATTGTATCTTTTAGCTTTTTTAATAAAATTTAATTTAATTTAAACAAATTATGAAATTAAATAAAAAAAAATATTTTTAATTTATGTTTCACATTGTATCAAAATCCACATTTCAAAAAAAAAATTGAGAATAACGTTTGAAAGAAAATTGAAAATAAAAGCAATTTTCTATTTGAAAATAATTTCAAATCATATTTAATTTGAAATCAAACCTCCGTGTTTGTTGGGAAATAACCATTCATTTGCTTACAAACACAAAAACATGTATGCAAAACGACAGTGAAGCGAGTTAAATTTCCGTTTCCGTTTAAATATGGAATAAAATGCTTAAGTGTTGCCACATTTCCCTCCAAGCAATTGGCTGATTGTTTTGCGATTATCAAGGAAATTTTAACTACTTCGTCACATTTGGTAGTTAAATAGTAGATTTTGCAACAACAAAATACGTTAGAATCGAATAATGAGTTCTAAAATTATACTTTTTCGTCACTTTAAAAAGTTGTTTATTTAATATTGACTTCTTCGCAACGATTTGCAGTTAAAAAGTGAATACCAAGTACAAAAACAATTTGCCTAAGTTATGACAGTTTTTATAAAAATTGTAATTTGATCGGTGGTGCGTTAGTTTAAAATAATAAAATATTTAAAAATAAAATAGTTATATTATACTCAAAGTTAGGACCCCGCTGGAACAAAAGGTTACCGAAAAGCGTTCTAGTACACGAAAGTTTTAAAGTACACAAAACAGCCCAAACACATTCTTCGGGAGGATTGGGTAAATTTTTAATTATTTTATTGCTCATCCATTCATTTTTTAGAGCCAATAAAAGTGAAATAAAAAGGTGGCATATCAACGTCCAGTGTCATTGTGTCCATGGACTCCAAAAAGTGTCACTGTGTCCATGGACTTGGAGCAGTCTCATAACGTCCGTGGATTTTCGCCTCTATGGCATAACAAATACCAGCTTCGCTAACTAAAGCTTCTCTTCACAGCCAGCCATTGGCCGGGCGCAAGGATTTTTTGCACATGTACATGTACTAGTTGTAGTACCGAGATTACCTGGGATGAATTCGCCTTGCCAATTCATTTATGTTAAAAATTCGTTTTTGATGTAAAATAAAATAAAATTATATGATATATTAATACATATTTAGTAAACAGAATCGGCGAAATTGGCCATAACAATTATTTTGACTCAATGAATGAACGGTAGATTTTTGATTATTTGTAAAACTTTCAGTTCAGCTCTTTTTTATTTTACTCAGACTCGCCTAACAAAAACAAACAAAGATTAACAGTAAAATGGTCCAATTTGTATTATAAAAAACAATAATAAGAAACAAATTAACTTCAAAAGAGTTTTTTTTTAGAGCCAAAAGCGATACTACAAAATTCAAATGATATTGAAGTTGTGATCAAATTCGTCATAAAATATCGACACTAAGTAGATTCTTAATGTAAAAATTACCATAGTGGGACACTTCTTGCCAAAAGATGTCTCTACATCAATAAGAATTGAATAGCTAAAGCGATAGGTTTTTGCTAATTGGGGACACTTTTTAGATTATTTTTCGATTGAAATTGTTTGCAGGGTTAATAAAAAAAAAAACTGTCATACACACAAACAATCAAACACATGTCTGCTACAGAAAATTAAGTTGAATCTACATGACCACTTTATTATTTTAATCTTTTCTTTTTTTTTTAAATGAAAATGAATTTTAATTCAACATTTATTTGCTGCCAACAATAATACTTGTTCTTATTCGTATTTGTGTAAATAAATACGCATTATCACCGTCATTATCAAATAAGAGTATCTGCTTTTCGGGCAGTTGTTCTATTTTTGATGTTTTGTTTTTGTTTTCGTGTGTTTTTTTTTTATTTTTTACTCCTACCATTTTAATTAAAAATGTGCTTGCTCATGTAAAGGATTTAATATCAGTTCTGTATAATACTACAATGCTGGAATATACATACTTTTAATGACCATAATCTTTGGCTCGTAATAAATGTACTATTTTTATTTTTTTGGCGTATGATGTCCTACATAGAGAACGGAAATTGTACTCTGAATGGATTGTTGAAAATCTGAGGTTTTCAGTGTTTGTTTTTTTTTATTTTACTTTTATTTGTGGAAATGAAAAAGAAGTTTACAGATTAAAATTGAAAAGAAAATTGTGCATTTAAATAAATGGTTTACAAGTAAAAGAAAAACGTTTACATTAAAGTTTTATTCAAAATCGTTTTAAGTCAGTGACAAGAGTTTGCTACTGAAAATGAGTTAAATGGAGTTTATTTATTGACCTAGTAAACTTAATTATTGTTTTGCAAAAAGGATTTTAACATGAACAAGGACATAATAGTTTCAAAACTTAAAGGTAGCAGATTTTCCTCCACTATTTAAATAAAAAACGGAGTCTTCTTTTAATCAGTGCTGCCTATTACGCCATTTAGTGACTTGATTACGCCATTTTTATCTTAGTGCCCATTCACATTATACGATTTTTGTCGTTGCGATTCTTACTTTATAGGCAAGAGGGGTGAGAGGAATTAAAAGGGGTACACAAGCGAGTGTACTCTTCGATTCGTTTTGTTCGCTCATTCGTTCTCTCATTGTTCTCTCATTTGACGAAAAATGTATTGAAGTTCGGTTGCACAGAACAAGTCGTAACGACAAAAATCGTACAATGTAAACATCAAACCGACTTCAAAGAGGAAACGACAATAATCGCAACGACAAAAATCGTATAATGTGAATTGGGACTTACAAAGCTAGCAAGGCGAATTCATACAGGTGGTCTTATTTTAAAAACGTTTACAGCACTGTAAAGTATTTTAACGTTGTGTCAAATATAATACAACACTGTAGTAAACAATTTAAGCAAATATTTTATTAGCTTCTTAATTTTAAATTGTTTGTTTTGATATTTAATAATTGTAATAGTCCTATTCCTTAAATTTTTCAGAAATTACTTTTTTATACACTACCAGACTATTATATTGTATCTTTTTGTTACATTTTACCTTAGCTGTCCTTTGGATAGCAATGAAGTATCCCTGCGGGAAATTTGTGTCAATTGGTCCAACAGACTGGTCCTGGGATTTGTGAAAATAGAACAAGTACAAAAAGAAAGGACTCATGACCAGTGAAAGAAGAACCAATCCCTTAACTGGTTTATAAAGAACAAAAAGGTAGAAAAAGTAATGAATTACTGTACAGTCTTAATTGGTGCTGTGACACATTTTTAGGTAATTTCTAAAATTTGGCACTCAAATTTAATTCTTGGACTAGTTTTATTAAAATAATACTACTTTGTATTTAAATAATACTACATTTAAGAAACTGACACTAAGCAGGTTAATTGAGAATAGATCTGTGATTCGTCAAATGGTGTCAATTGACCCCCTCCAATGACAACCCCATGTAAAAGTGATAGGTCTTATCCATATAAAGTGTAAGAACTAGAACCGGTCCCTACCACCAAAGACCTATCACGGGACTACTTCAGTGTCAGTTCGCTTCCCTCTAGGGATATTGTATGCACAGAAAAATTTACAATTATTAGACACCAGCGGAATGTAATGCATTTTCTGGCCCGCTACGGCCTTCGTCAGCATTCTTTGTGTCACACTGGATAGTCATACTTTATAAATTGAATGTATTTAACTCAACAATTTTAACAAATAAAAACAAAAAAGTTTTATAAAATACATAACTGAAATTTAGCGCATAGAATAAATTCGAAAAATAAAAATTATTGAATATAACCTTTAACTAACGAGGTGGTGTTAAATTTTACCATCTCTTTACATTTTTTTTAAATTCTCTCTTCCATTGCGCTCAATCAATTTAATTTTCTTGGTATCTTCATATATTGTGATCGTTGTTATTCAGTTGTGTTTTAGCTGATCTAGACATAGCAGGAGCGGAGTTACGCACATGCCGGTGTAAAAATTACCACTCCTCGGCATTTACGTAAATTTTTCTTTGAAAATATTTACCACCACGTCAGCTTTAGAGTAAGTATTTAGTAGAAACAAATTTACCCCACATCGAAATAAACGTAATATTTTTGTGGAATTATTTTTACCACTCGTCTGTTTTCTTGTTGGTAAAAAATTATTTATTTCAAAAACGTTATATTACACATTTTTTAAATTACGTGATATGCTATTTATGTCTACAGATCATGTCGAATTCAAAAAAACTCAGTGATTCAGTCATATCGAGCCTTTGCTGCAATAGAGTAATATCTTAATTTTGAATTTTCTAACACCTTACAATTTAATTCTCCTCTCAAGAGTTGAGTACATAACATATTTGTAAGAAATTTTTACACAATATGAAGAATCGATATGGCGATTTACTCAACATTTTTTGCCTGTAGGCGGCCCTATGTTCCTTTGGGAATTAAAGAATCAAATACATTAGCTCAAATATTTGGTTTTTTCAGTTATTACTCTATTGCAGCAAAGGCTCGATATCTCAATTTCTTGAGGAACGATGAGGACGTTAGCGAAGTCGACGACAAAATTGTCGATCCGGATTTCTGCATTGAAGAAAGTGACATGGAGGATGAAATACGTATAGAAGATGATGCATGCAGTGAATACGTTGAAGCGGATACAATGATTGTTGAGGAAATTGTTGGAAGTGATGAAGAAGAACTAGTTTTTGATGAAAATGTATGTGAATCTACTGTAAACTACTTTAATGGAAAAAATGGGTTCAAGTGGTCAGCATTGGAACCAACACGCTGCGTAAAAACTCCTCCGCAATCGGAAAAGGATTTATATTGATATTGGTCGCGAATTTTCAATAGCGAAATGGAGAACATGATTATAGAACATACAAATACAAAATTGAAAGCAACATTTGATTTAACAGCACAAACTGAAGCGAAAATGCTCAGGTATTACGAGACACAATTGGTAACATTTTGGGCCCGGACTCGGTACCTCCGCCTCCAGTAGAACCGATCCGCGTTGCTCGTAAGTTATGCCACATATGTCCGACTAGGCTAAAGCGAAAAACTACACACTTTTGTCTGCAATGTAGTAAGCCAATGTGTATGGGATGCAGCAAACGTATATGCTTACACTGTGCGAACACAGATTTTGATGAGTAAAAAACCACCTGAAAGGTGGACCTGCAGTTTTTACACCTGACTATTTTTTTTTAATATCTCTTTTATATCTTTAAAAGTATACATTTGGCTGTGAAAAAATGCCCTTTAAGTTTTTGGTTTTTCTTTAATAAAATTTTTTTTTATAAGTTATTTATATGTCGTTTTTTTATATTAAAAAAAAGGTTTGTGCAATAAAGTACCTGTTATGTTCAAACGAATAAAAACAATTTTTGTTTTCTTTATTTTTTGTAATTAAAAATATAGTAGCTTTTTTTTAACAAACAAATAATTATCAAAAAATATTTTTTAATAAATTTTTTTTAGTAAAATTAAGAGGGGTAAAATTTACCACCACGTCATAAACTATGTCCCAAAATTTCACCTTGTCAGTTAAAGGATAATATAAAGTAACCTTCGGAAGGAAATAATTCCCAGTTTTTAATATTAAACATTTTTAATTTCATAATTTTAAGCGAAACTTATAAAATTTAGTAAATATTCCCCAGAACCACATGAACGGTAAATCATTTTGACACAAGGTTAGTAATCAGCTGTTGCTTACGTAGCAATATAAGGTCACCTGGTGTAAATTCACCTTGATAGCTAGGAAAAAATTAATTTATTTCGGAGTTGTAAAAACTCAAATAAATCTTTTACATGGAAAAACTTAAATAAAAGTTTTACAACACTGAAAATATAATTTCGATTCATTCAGTATCGACTGAAAGATTAGAAAGAATTGATTTCAAATCGAAAAAGTATTCGATCACGTATGATGGTATTAGCCCCAGATAAGTTTGAAATTTAATACAAAACTTTTCTAACTTTATTTACGCTAACGACTTAATTGCTAAAAAAACATTCTTTCTATCGAAGATTTCCGTTTCTAAATATTTCAGAATTATTCTTCTGTGCAGGGGTCTAATCACCGCATTCGATACTATCGTATCGAATAAACTATCGAATGTTTTTGCATACGATAGACACTGACGTATCGAATGAAAACTCGAGAAATGTAATGTCGAGTTACTCGATATCGAATGCTATTATTTCAAATTCAATAAATTTCACTCGATATCGAGAGTCATAATACCAAAATAAATAATTTCGATCAATTTTGCTCGATATCGTATGCGGTGATTAGACCCCAGTTTTTGTGTCACACATTTTTGATTTTAAATAATACAGCGTTTACATTTGACAGTACTGGCAAGACAGTAAGAAAATATATTTTAGTCCCCTTTTAGACAGGCAAAATTTGTTGAATCTCTTTTAAACTTTGTTCGGTGTTTAAACACACAAAGTTTAATTTGACAAAGTTTTGTTTTCTTTTGTTTGAATATATTATGTGAACAGCGTTGCCAGAATGACAATTTCATCATATTTTAGATTTTTTTTTTTGACAAAAATACCATTTAAATATTTTTTTCTCAAATGATGATTTTTTATTTTCAGAAAAAATGATTTACTTAAAGTAAATTTTATTAAAACAGTAAATTTTTAAAACAATGAATTTTTAAATCAGCTTGAGTTTTTTAAAATAAAACAAGCAACCTTTTTCGGGAGCAAAATTTTTAAGAAACAGACACCAAATTGCATTTTTTTAAAAAAGGCACATTTTTTTGTAGAAAAGAAAACACCATTAGTTTTACTTAAATCAATATCATTTTAGAGTTATTTCAAGTACGATTCCAAAACTTTGTGATACTTGAATCAAGCGCATTTTGCGATTGATTCGATTTTAGTTTTACTTAAATCAATCTAAATTTCGAATTATTTCAAGTACGAATTCGAGATTAAATATGGATAAGTTAAGTATTTCACACTTGAATGCATCGTACTTGAATCAATCTTTCTCTACTTGATTTAAGAAAATCCGTACTCAGAACGGTGATACCGGGTTGTTTTAAGTACGGATGGCGTGATTTTTCTTTTCAATGTAGGAAACCGAATCAACGCCTATGTTTTTCGATACTTTAATTTACCATTCTCTAAAGTAGGACTTAGAAGAGTTTTTTCTTGGGCTTACTGCTCTAGGATTTCTTGGACAATTCAATAGTATTTAATTCTCGTTTTTTTTGGTGAACAATTCATTACTGAACAAATTAACGAAAAATGTGGTGGTTATTAAATTTAATGGAATAAGTAGATAGAAATTAAAAGTATGGGGAATGAAATATGGACTGATTTTCAACCTTCAGTGCAAAAATAAAACAAAATGTAATTTTATGAAAATAATCCTTATTAAAAACAATTTAAATTTTTTCGTCACTTTTCTGAAATCCAAGTGAAATATTTTTTGTTTATAAGACAGTTAACGATTTCGAAAGTAAAAAACCGTTTTATTGAAAACGACGACCCGGCATAGCCGAATAAAGAACTCTTCTTTTTTCTCGTTCGGTTTGTTTTTACTTAAATTTTTTTTAACGAATGACATGCTGTATTTACTTGCCAAGATACAGTTTTGCCAGCAGATTTTTTGAAAAATACCTACGCATGCTAAAAAATCCCTACTTTTTAAGTTGATTTTAAAAAGTGGTTCACGAAAATTAAATTTTCCATCTCTGAATGTTGAGTATCAAAACTTAAGCGTATGACGCTTCGCGACGTACTACATTTATAAACACATTTATATTTACAAATATTCACACGTTTGTTGGTTTTGTAAATAATTAACAAAACATTCTGTTTATCTTTGTGTTATTAGCAATAAAGATGTTAAAGAATACACAATTATTTATTTATTTGTATTTTTATAACTTCTACCACAAGTGGTGAATATTGTGGTATACTAAATTTGTCATTTCGTGTGAAACTTTTATATTATCCATCTCAGATCGCATAGTAATTCTTAGTCGATTTAGCCTGGTATGTCTGTCTATTGAAAACATTTGTTACAAATAGAACTGTTTCTGTAATTCTTATACACTTAACAGTTTTATTTGGTTTAATATCTTTAGTTTTTCTAAAATCTTTATGGATGAAGTTTCCTGATGATCTGGCCTAAGCAACCAGTGAAATGCGCATAGGAATAGCTTATCCCATCAACAATAAATTCCAAGTGTTTTTATCAAATAATAAAAATTGGGAATTAAGCACGAATAACAAAATCATTTAAAATTTTTATCAGTAAAATAAATATTTTTAAATCAATAACTAGTTAAGAATATTATTACATTTTTTGCCCCAAAGAATGAACAACTTTTCATTTAGTCTCCACGTGATATTTTCCACCATTCAGTTTGTAAAACATCCATTGACATATTTTTTGATATTATAACATGCTGATGATTTGTCGCTGCAATAAGTCCCATAAATGCCCAAAATTTGAAAAAAGCCCATCGATGTGGCTAGATATCCTTTTGTAAAATAAGCTTAAGTTGTGTTTTTTAACAATTGCATATCAACTTTGAATTTTTAATACCTGATATAAATTTTTAATTACAGCTAATGTTTCAGTCCATATTTTATTCCACATACGTTAAGATCACTAAGTTTTATTTTAGTTCAGTTATATAATAGTTCAATTTCTAAAAACCTAAAATCGTTACGAAAAACGATTTTTTTAGGACCAGTACTCAATGCATTGCATTGTGTTGGAACTAGGAAAATAGGTTATGGGAAGGAGTATAGAGGTAGTAGTGCTTGTGAACATTCGACTTGAACTTATTCATGTTAAAAATTAAAGGGAAGACTTCAGCAGGAAGGTTATTCCACATACCAACAGCCAGCCCCAAAAAACGTATTTTTCCTGTAATGCGTTGCACGATTCACCTGCCAATCGACTTCAAAAGGACGAAATATTGGTAAAAATTATTTTCTTTTGTTACAGCGATATCTGCACGCAGAGAAAAACATATTTAAATATGGTCACCTCCAAAAAAATTATTGTTTAAGAAAAGTTTAAACATATTTTGTTTAATGTAACCATATTATTTTCACCGACAACCATGTTATTGTCAAATTAGTCCTCCATAAAGAAGCCACAACCATATTATGGTTGCCTTTAATTATGTAATGGTGCAGTAAGACAATAATTTGTTTTAAAATTGACAATAGTATTTTCCCCTTTTTCAAGAGCAGCACGCTAACGTTGAAAAACAACCATGCCAGTATAAGTTTTAAGCATGTTTAAGTTATTTTTGATCATAACATGTACGGAGGTAACCATAATATGGTTGTGGCTTCTTGATGTATGACGGATTTAATCATAATATGGTTATCGGCAATAATAATATGGTTAAATTAAACATAATATGTTAAACATTTCCTTTAAAATTAGTTTTGTTGGAGGTAACCATATTTAAACATGCTTTTTCTCTGTGTGTGGTAGTGTCCTTAATATATTTTGAAAGAGGCTATCAGAGATTCATTACAACTAAATAACCTTTTTATAATTTTATTGCAATCTTTTGCAAATTTTTAGTATCCTTTTTAAAAACTATTGCAAACCCCAAGCTTCACTTGTAACCGACAAATTAGAAATAAACAATACATCATTAAAATTTTAATTAATTTACTATAACGATCTAGTGACCATAAACACCCTCTCCTATGATTCATCAACCATCGAAATGTATTTAAATCACAAGTATTTCCGTTGCCGCAAACACACACACAAACATATTAATATTCTACATGTGTGGCAGGTAATTATTATGAGCAATGAATTTCGTTTCCGGTTTTAGCTTGCTGAAAATTCCCAACAGTTTTTAAATAAATAAAAATTTTAGAATATAAATAATAGCAAAATGCGCGTATAAAAACTTAAACTGTTTGTAGCCCAAAGGGCATTTCCAGGAAAAGCATAAAACAAGAATCACCAACTTAAATAAATAAAAAAATGAATAACAAAACCCAACTATGGCAGGTATGTGGAAACACATACATACATTTATATGAAGAAGAAGAAAAAAAATATATAAAATGTCAGTAGGTGAAATTAACGGATGTTTTCAAGCAACAAGGTGACATACTCACAAACTGTAACTTCAACGTGTATAATAAAATGGCGGAAAAACGGGAAAAGGAAATATAAACGTAGCAAGGAAACAGCACAACACAATAAGCAGGTTAAAACATGCTTTAACTGTAACTATGTTTTCGTAAAACTGTAAAATAATAGAGCAAGAAGAAATAGTTGTGCAATTTTTCTTTTCTTTTCTAGATTTTTAAAGAAACAATATGAAAATAATAATAAAAATTATAAATAGAGGCAAGAAGAGTTGAAAACAATGAGAGATATAAACTTAATATGCTGCTTAGATGTAGAACTTACTGTATTGCAGTTGAGTGCAATAATTAATGGTTTAAGTTACGGGCACGTACAAGGACTTCCTACAACATTCAACTAAATACACTCATGTACACATGCCTTCTATGGTTTCTCGTGTTTTTTTTTTTTTATTTTTAAAAGAGTACTGTAAAACAACAAAAGCGAATAAACATGAACTAAAACATGCATGACTTTACTGCTGCTATAAAGTGTTGTAAATAGATTGAAATGATGCCAGATTGAAATAAGAAGTTGTACACTAGATCAGCTGCCGTCATTAAAATTTGCCAGCTAACGAATTATAACATTCAAGAAGAAAATAAAGAGATTCCTTTATGCTAATCTTGCGGTCAAGTTTATTTAATTCAATTTGTTTAATAAGTGATATTCAGCCCAAAGATGGAGACTCTCAAAATTGTGAAACGTCGATTTATACAAATGATTTTTACTGATTTTTACAAATTTGTTTTACTATCGGCAAACATTTGCTCTTAATAAAGAAAAAAAAACAAGTATGAAAGTACAGTCGGTCCAGCCCGACTATATGATACCCTACACTACAGTATATTAAAACACATTAACGGGAGTGCACCCTGTTCGGGACCCATCTAGAATCCTGCTTATGTGTCCATATAAATATGGGTCTATCTATGTTTTAAATTTCATTAAAATCGGTTTGCAAGTTTCTGAGAGTCAGAAATTGCCCCTATCTCGTGGCCCTACGATTTGCCCCATTTTAAATAGGCCAATAAGAACCAATAAGCCGAATTTTATCAAATTATCTCCAAAATTGCGACCTGTACAAGGTTACATGGATAGCCAGGCAGCCAGCCAGCCGGACGGACTTCGTTAGATCGACCCAGAAAGTGATTCTGAGACGGACGAAATAATTTGAGGTGGGTCCAGGATTCACATTTTATGGTTTTACACGCATCAGCACAAATGCATAATACCTTCTCCACTATTGTGGTGTGGGTGGAAAAAAGGGAAACTTTGCATACATTTTTAATTTTTGGCTAAAAAACAGAAAAACCATGTAGACTAAAGAATACATATAAAATTCGAATATCGCACTGTGCGTACTGCCAAAAATATTGCTTCTGTTAGTCAAAGTGTGGCAGATAATTCGATATTGTCGAATTTAGCGTTTTTAGCAGTTGGACCCTCTCACGGCTTAATGGTGGCCTACGATAGAAAATTATGAACTGGACGATGTGTGGTTTCAACAAGAGCCAAAAAACATGACCCATTTTAGGTTTTTTGCACGGAAAGATTCCAGAACGAGTAATTTCACGTTTTGGCGACGTCAATTAATCACCAATATCATTCGATTTGAAGCCGTTAGATTTTCTTTGTGGGGCTACGTGGAAGACCGTGTCTATGCGGATAATCACCTAACGTTGGAGCATTTGAAAACTAACATTTGTCAAGTTGTCGTCGAGATACAGCCCGCAATGTGCGAAAAAGTGGCGGAAAACTACTCAACTGCTGCAACCAATCTAGAGGCGGTGCTTTATAAGACCTTGTATTTCGTACATACATAAGCAATATCCATTATCATTATGATGAAATACACGTTTCTTGTATTTGTATTTAACTTTAATTTTTAAAACAGAAAAATAGACAATCCGTTATATATATACACTTTTTCACCCATCTGGCATCACTGTTACTCGCATGTGTGGAAATCATATAAAATAAAACGCATTTTTAGCTTGAATCAGAAAAAGCATTAGTTTGGCATAAAAATACATACAGCATACAGTATAAGCTAGTAAACGTGTTTGTGCATGCATTAGAGTGGTAGCTAGAAAAAAAAACGTTAAAACAACAAGATAGCAACACTAGCTCTACAACAACTTAAAGTTGTTATGTGTTTTGGTTTTGTTGCCGTTGTTTTTTTTTTGTCTTTTTCCCCATTTTGTGCACACTTTCTTTGTTATTCCTTGTTTTTGTTGTCGTTGCTGTTGGTTGCTGTGTTCATTGGGTCAATGGGTTACCATTGACTTAAATCGTAATGTACAAGTGGAAAACAAGCCAACGAATATTTTTTTAAATGTTTTAAAACCCTTCAAGCACGGAACAATAAAAAAAGACAACATCTTATTAGAATGGAATAAGACGACTTGAAAATACGTTCTAAAGTCCTTATGATTATTGCTCTGTTACATTTATTTTAAAGAAAGTTTGAACATATGTCTTAATATGAACCGACCAGATATTTTATGATTCACAAAAATCACGATTATACTCTCAGATTGTATTCTATAAGGAAATTTACACATGCTGGTGATGAAGGGTCATGCGGTCGGGTGGTTTAGTTTAACTAAACTTAAATTTGTATGTAGCTTAAACTCAACAGCAGTAAATCAGTATCGCATGTATTATATGTAGCTTAAAAAATAGCATGTGGCAGCACTACGATAAATGTTGTCAAATTCTTTTGGTCTGTATTGGTAGTTTATACGCCTAATTTTATGCGTTTAAAGATGGGTTTTATGTTTACGGATTTATAGATTTGTTGGTTTAAACACATTTTAAACTTAATATGCGAAAAAATGCATTTTCTCCAAAATATGCAAGAACAAATCGATGCCATTTTAATGATTCGGAGAGATAATTGGTCGACATCGTTCTTAGACTATCGGCAAAAAACATGAATTTGCATGGAAATCGCATCCCTAGTTATTACAAATGACATCAATGAGGCAAAAAGTGACGTCAACCCAATGATGAACGACATCATGAAATTTTGTCATGTTTTACGCGTCTTCAATGCTATGAATACAGTGATATCAATTCGACACCAATTTTCTGTATTATTAACATTATTTTCGTGTTTAAAAATTAAAATAAGAAGCAATAATTTCCACATTCTAGTTGTTTAAATTATTTAGTTAAATACCTGAAATTTTTAAAGTAGAATGATGACGAAAACTGGTGTCTTATTATTAAGAGTTTTTCTGTAAACAAAGGGCGGAATACAACAAACATGTTAAACGGGTAAGTCAATAATAATATTCTCTCCCTTCGACTTAAGTCAATCCCAATGACTCGATTTAATGACAAACTGTTATTACTGGGTCCTCTCTCCGATGTTACTGAGTCATCGCACTGATAAATTTTTTTTATTAAACTGACTGCGATTCGTCATTTCTGTGATGCCGATGCACTATGCTTTGTCCCATAGACAAAAATCAAAAAAAATTTTTTTGTCTTAAATTGTTTTTAAATACAGATTTTTTGAAAGATAATAAGGTATCTCGAATAAATTTTAACAAAAAAAATTTTTCTGATTGCTTTTGCCACCACGAGAGGGCGTTAAAAGCAGATAATTTCTTGCAAAAATTACTTAGCAGAAAAATGAGTTTTAGTTGTTTCACAAAAATAATTCTGAAAAATTCATCTTTTTTAAAAGTCGCTCGAAATTTGGGTTTCAAGTACTTTGATATATTTGCAGTTAAATTAAAATTTATAATTTAGTATTTGTTTACAAAATATTTTTTTTTATTGCTCTGAAAAACACATTTTTTTTTTGTTGAACATCCAAAAATAATTTAAGTTTGATGCAGTATAAAAAAAAATTATATAAAATTAGATATTTTTTTTTCTGTTTTTGCAAGTTTATACTCTAAGCTAACAGGGTATTCAAAATTTAGTGCCTATTTTTTACCACAACTTAAAAAAAATGAGTTTTTTGAAATGCCTAATTTTATGACTTTTACTCAAATATCCGGCATTTAAGAGTGTTTAATATCATTGCGCAACACGATTTTATATTTTGAATGTTAAAAAATAAAAAAATTTAATAATATCATTAGTAGACCAAAACCACTAAAGTATTTTCAAAATTTAGCTCGAGTTCTTTTTTTATTACCCACTGAAATATTTAATTTTTTTTTAAAGGCGTTTTGAGTAAGTCAAAAAAATTTATTAAATCTAATTCTGAGCTAAATAACGTTAATAGATGATTTTAATAAAAGTTGACGGTTCTTTCCATGGAACTAATTAACCCTCTATCTGCGATATTTAGGGGTCATTTCAGTCCCTCCTCATGGAACACCACTTACACGCACGTTTAAGGGTTAAAATATTCTACACCAATTTTCTGCATCGAATTTCACTAGGGGTTGTAAAAGATCATAAGTTCGTGTGATATAAGCAAAATGCTTAAAACAGTAAAATTGTAAATTATCATATATTATTATTAAGTCGTGTAAAATAATTGGCAAAAATGTAATAAATCTACTTTTGAGCTTAACATATTATTAAACCCTCTATCTCCCATTTTAGGAGTCATTTAAGTCTCTTTTTTAAATATTCTTATTTAAAACCTTTAAAACGTGGGTTTAAAGGATTAAAATGTTCTACAAACATTAAATAGTTTTTTTTTACACATTCCAAACACCTTTAAAAAAAATTAAAAAGTTCAGTGGGCCATAAAAAAATATCTCGAGCAAAGTTTTTAAAAACCTTCGGTGTTTTTGATCTAATAATGATATAGTTACATCATTTTTTTTGTCCCATTTAAGATAAACAAAAATTTAAATTTTTTTATCAAAATATATCGCACTTAATCAACAGGAGGGTATTAACTCAAAATGTTCAGTAGAAGCAAAACAATTTTAGATTTAATATTAAAGGCACATGAAAAAGAATATTTAAGCCAACCATTTCATTATCAAAAAGTAGGTAAAATAACACGATATTTTTACAGCGGATATGAATACTACTCGTCGATTTTTTTCGAAAAGTGGAAAAATAAAAATTTTGATGGATCAAGTGCGATATGATTTTTTTATAATTTTTTAATGACGTTAACAATGCTAGTTTTCCTCTTTAATTTTTTCATTTATGTTATCTTTCAAATATCCTTATAGTTTTATTTTTGCAAGAGCATTTTAACCGGTTTATCCTATTTTCCAATAAATGATGTTTTTGTATTTTCTACATTGATAATCCGATTCTACACAAATTTGGCACAAATATATATCTTGCAAATATCAATTTACATACCAAAATTTATTACGATCAGGAGGAGTGTAGGAGTGGTAGCGTTTTTAAGAAAGAGGATATATAGCAGGACCTTGAGTCCTTAGTCCGATTTAAATAAAAATTTACACACACGTTGCTAGTTGCATGTGTATCAGCATGACCTCTTTTTGTAATTTTGTGGGCATTATTGAAGCTAAAATTACATTTTTCAATTTCAGGACACATGGGAGGTAGGCGTGTCCTTGGGCCGATTTTTCCAAAAATTCTAATTTTTCTTAACTAAGCTTTTTGATGCTAGTGTACCAAATTTCAAAAATATCTGACAACTCCTTCTATTTTTGTCCCTTCGTTATATGGGAACGAAGCATAGTGCGATGTGGCATCCCATTGATAACATAATTTCAATTTTTGATTCTTGGCGTGTCATGGCGTCAAATAGGAAGAAATATGTCATAGTACTGATGTCAAAATACATCAGCTAACGCCTTATCTATCAGTGTTTAGTTTTTTCGTCAAAGAGCGTGTCTACGCGTAAAATCTTCTAACGTTTGAGCATTTATAAACCAACATTCGTCAAGCTATCGCCCAAAATGTGCAAAAAAGTGGTCGAAAACTATCTGAAACAAAATAACCACAATACTAATTATTGTTAAAGCTAAGGCACGAGCTCTATGTGTACATTTGTCCTTCAAGTTGTGCTGAAAAAGGTCAACAGGAAAAAGAAAGACAAAATGAGAAAACAAAAAATGTACTTTGGACTTCAAGAAGAATTCTTGACATGAGTACGGAAAAAACAGGAGTTAGGAAAAACATGTAAAATCAATTAAAATGGATAATCATTCAAAAAAGCAAATTTCGATCTACCAAAGGTTAAAATACAATTTGGTTTAAGGATTAATGTTTGACTATTGGCGTCAGCAGTCGTCGATGGCTGCGAGTGTAAGACTGCAAATCCATCTGAAGAGATCGAGTGGTTGCGATCGAAACATGTCATGGTAACCAGCCGCCTGGGTTCGAATCTCAGGTCAGTCAAGAATGAATGATTATCAATAACAATTTTAATTAATTTTCATGTTGTAAAATTCCTTTCTTCATAAAAATAATTTAATGAAAATTAAATTTGATGAACTTAAGCCTGATTAAAATATTAAAAATTTGGATTAAAAACCATAAATAGTTCAACAAAATAACCAGAATAAAAGATAAATACAATCAGCTGACTCCCAACTTTTACATGTATTTTGAGAGGTGTTGCCAACTGAAATCAATGTTTTTTGTCGGTATATTGAGAAACCCAAAATCGTTAACGGACAGTTTATCGGTCCAATAAATTTATGTTGACATTAGGTAACAGACAGTTTGTCGATACATTGAGAAAATGGCCATAAGAGTTGGTTTATCAACCCTTCCATCAATGGTGTTGAGGTTATAATTTTTTTTTGCCTAATTTGGGGCAAATTTGTTACTTGTTAAACGGCAATTTGTTCATAGACCCATTTAGCAAGAATTTAATAAACATTCAATCCAAATTTCTTAGTGTAGGGTAAAAAAGGAAAGGTAACAATCCATTAAATAATACTAACTAAAACATTTAGCTTTGTTGTTGCAACTTTTTTTGTTGGGTTTTTAAAATTGCTCTTGCTAGTTTGTTATTTAGTTGTTATTTTTTTTTATTTTTCATTCTTTCCTTTTAGATCCTTTAAACTGTTGTTGGTGTTGTGTTTTCGTTTTAATGTAACGGCATATTTAGTTGGTACTCAGTAGTCTGTACTCGTATTTGTTTTACATTTAATTGGCATCTTTGCTGACAGTGTTGTTTTTGTTGTTGTGGCTGTGTTTTTAGTTGTTAATAGTATTTTTTTCCAAATAGTTTTTTTTTTTTTTTTTTGTAAAATTGTTAGATGTTTTTTATGAGGTTTGCAATAAAAGTTGTTGTTGTTGTTATTAAATTAAGTGCAATTGTATGTTGAAAGGTGGTATAGTTTAAAACAAAAACGGAAGTACTTACATTGCACCCACTTGTATGTGCGAATTAAAGTTATTTTTTTGTTCGTTTATCTGTGTGAGTGTGTTTATAAATAAATTCAGTTTGTTTTTACAAGTGGTACAATTGTT
This sequence comes from Pollenia labialis, assembly GCA_949318255.1. Classification (NCBI taxonomy): domain Eukaryota; kingdom Metazoa; phylum Arthropoda; class Insecta; order Diptera; family Polleniidae; genus Pollenia; species Pollenia labialis. The sequence continues at coordinate 27,362,177 of OX439140.1, read as the reverse complement.
TCAAGACATACTGGTATTTTACAAAAATTGTTTTATTCATTAAAAAGAAAATTAAACCTTAAAAAAAGCAATTAAATGAAAAATAAACTTCATAAGGAGTTCAAAAGGATATAGGCTATTAGTATGAATGGGTATATATAAAATTATTATACAAGAAAATGTAAAGTTACATTTCAAATTTTATTCAGCATTAAAATTAATGTTAAGTTTCAAAAGAAAACTGTTTTGATATAAGTTCATTTAGAAACTTTATTTAATTTAAAAAAAATTTCAAGTTTAAAACATAGAAAAAAATTTAAAAATCCAAAAAACGCAAGTAAAGTTGTGTAATCGAGCAAGTCCGACCACATGATACCCAGCGCCACCATTAAACAAAGTAAACAAGATAGCGCATTTAAATATTTCAAGCATAATAGCGGTTTTCACCCTTGATAGTAAAGTACTTTGTTGTCCTTGTGAATCTTACTTATTTAGTTACTAAGATTTACAACACTGCAACAAGAAAATGTATTAGACTTAAATCTACTACGCTGTGGTTGAAGAATCCAGCAAAAAGCTGTACCTAGTAAACACGTTTGATAAATAACCCAAAATAAAATAGTTGAAGAAACAGATAATATCTGTCTCTTTCCCTAACTCAGCAACTTCATTAATTTACAATACTAAAATCGTATTAAGAAAAGCAGAGTAGTGCACTTAATACAAAGGGTGAAAACCGCTAGTAAATAAGCACAGACACCAAAACACACAAACACGTGATGTGGTATACTGAATGTTTGTTTACATTTTAATCTCTTTAACGGACCTGCACAATGCGCTACCATGTTTTCTTTGTTTCATACAGCACCACTAGCAAATTTATGTAGATCTGTAAAATACAAATCTAATTATTGATTTATTTTCAAATGCGGTGCCATGTTTAGGAAATATTAAACCAACAGACTAAGACCCCTTTCACACTCGGCAAGTTAGTTGCACAAGTTATTTGCCGAGTACAACAAAGTCTGTACTAAATACCCCGACCTTACCGCTGACTTCTGCAAACCAAGAGTTGCGCCAGAGACTTGCGCAAGTAACTTGAAGTAGAAACATCAACATAAAATATTTTGAACCAAGCGAATAAATAAAATATTCACTAAATTAACTAATTTTTCCACACAAAATTTTTGTCCGGATTTTTTATATTTAGTTTCTTTTACAAAGAAAATAAAATTTACTGGGTTCTGCCGAAATTCCAAATCGATTAACCTACAATTGTCGGTTCCTATTTTACTTATTGCTCAAAATTTAATTTTAAGATCATTTTTAATGGTTGCGAAAGAAAAAAAATCATTTCTAAAAAAAACAAGAAATAAAAACAGCTCCTTCAAAGTTTCAGAATTTTTAAAGAACGGTTTAAGGCAGTGTTTAAAAAACTTAAGTCAAAAGTTGCTTAATTTTAACTTTTCAATGCTTTTTAATTTTTTCTGATATTTAAAATCAAACATTAGGTGTGTTCCACAAGATCTCAGGCAAGTTCGGACTAATGAGAGTAAAATGAAAATTACTCTCTAAATTTGCCGAAACTACCCAAAATTGCTGGAACGCAAAAAACCATTTTTGAACATCTTCAAATACTAATGCTGCTTACTTTTCAAATTAAGATCTATTTAAGTGATTTAAGACGCTTAAAAGTCATAACATTATAAAACTAAAACATTTGCATCATTGTAATTTTTTATATTTTGTTTTTTTTTTATATTAAAGATTAAGGGATATATGTATGCAATAACGTTTTAACCACTTTCATTTTTCACAAAAACCTTACATTTTGCTTTTTAATATGTTTTTTAATTAAAACTAAACTTTTCCTTTTGCTTGTATATTTCCTGAATTATTTATCAGTTTCATATGTAAACAATGTAAACAGCTGATTGTTTTTTCCTGTCCGAACTTACCCAAAGAAAAAGTTCGTGCAAATTTGTACAGGAAATAAAAAAAAATTACTCTCTCAATTACTCTCTTTATTGCACAAAAATTGTTATGTGGAACGCTTTTGGGTAACTTTGTGCAAGTTCGGACTGTTTCGTTATGCATGTGGAACAGAGCTATTGATTCTATTAAAACTGATGAAAACAATCTTTACTATTGATAAGTTAAAAAAAAATCAAAATCACGAGCAGTGTCTTTGCTTTTGAAAGCAGGCGTTCTTTTTGTTTTGTACGTTTAAACATGGGTGCCAGATGATTTTGATAAGAAATCGGCATATTTTCAAAACACAAAAAAAAAATCGGCTTCATCGGCACTTTAATTTAAAAATACCGGCAAAAATCAAACACATTTTTTAAAGACAAAAAAAAAATAACAAAACGGAACAATTAAGCATAAATTTTAATATCATCAACAAAATAGTTTAAAATTTTAAATTTGAAACAATCTTTAGAATGAAGAATTCCTTTCAAAGATCAATTTTGCACGGTACATAAAAATTTGGTTTTATTTAGTTGACTTGGCTTACATGTTTTTCCACATTGGCGGAAGAATGTGAAAGCACCATAATTTGTTAGAAATGCACCAGGAGAATTCTCACTTTTACATCTTGGCCAAAAAGTTTGTAAATTTACTTGACTTTCTTACAAAAGATTAGCAATCTGATGTACCTGCATCACCCTCAATTGCGCTTTTTAAATTTTTTTCGTTCATATATGTTCATTCGAATTGAAAGGGGTCGGGTCCCACTCTTGTTCGATTCGACAAGGAATTTTTCATATATTATGGTGCATATGAGGGTTCCTCCGAACAACCTAATACTGAACGAGCAGTATTCTAATTTCTTAAATTCTGTTGATTTGCATACTACAACACTTTTTAAATCTATTCCTGTATAGTCATTGGTATGTACACGAATCGCGTGTAATTCTGTGACTCTACTAAATTCAAAAACTATTTGAAAATCATGCATTTTTGATATTAATTTTAAAGGTTTTTTAAAATTTGTTTTTTTCATGGTCTGTATTATTTTAACTACTGGGTCACGTCCTTTTCAATGCGTTATTATAATGTTTGTTTGCGCGTGTTTCCGTGTGTGTATGTTAGTTAAGTTAAATGTTTTAGTTTTCACCATTTCCTAAGGGAATTTGCACGTGTGTTTAAAGGTAAAAGTGGGAGGATGCATGTCAGAGATGTGGGCTTAAAATCAAACATTTCAACACAAATATTTTTGCTGCGGAACATAAACACAAACCACTAATGTACCACTACAACTTCATATTGCCGCTATTACAAAGACTCTTAAAATAGTTTAAATATACATATGTATTTGTTGCCTGCACTGTGGAGCTGTATTCAAACTGTGTTTGGACAATTTTAAGCGTTTATTGTGTAATATTGACTATGACTATTTCCCATCTGTCTGGCAACATTTTATTACATGCCAGAAGGCCAGTGGCCTAATTCTGGCAGTCGTGATCGAGTACTTTCTCGATTCGAAAGCAATTTTATTTCAGTCGATACTAAACGAATCAAAATAATTTTTTCAGTATTGTGAAACTGAAGTTAATGCTTTATAACACCGAAAAATAATTCCGATTCGTTCAGTATTGACTGAAAAAATTAGATATTTAATTGCTTTCGAATCGAGAAAGTACTTGATCATGACTGCCAGAATCTGGTCCCTGCTGAATAAATAGAATTTCATTGACGAAGCTAAGCTCTTATTCTCCAATTTTTTACCAAACTTATGAAATAACATATTATCAAATATATATAAATTTCGCATTTCTTAATTATATAATAAATTATACCGCCGTTTTTTTTAATAATTTATTTAAAAAGTTATTTTAAATAAATGAATATTGAAATATAAATCCATAAGAAGTAGAAAAAAAGTCTTAAACTTTCAATGAAGCCAGATTTACAATGGAAGCAACTTTTTCATCGTCTGTTTACAATGTTAGTAACGATTTCGTTTGCACACGCGTTAATTTCCAAAAAATAAATATCTGCAAACTACGTCCGGAACAATATTATATCTTTGTTACAAAATAACCACAATACTAATTATTGTTAAAGCTAAGGCACGAGCTCTATGTGCACATTTGTCCTTCAAGTTGTGCTGAAAAAGGTCAACAAGAAAAAAGAAATACAAAATGAAAAAACAAAAAATGTACTTTGGACTTCAAGAAGAATTCTTGACATAAGTACGGAAAAAACAGAAGTGAGGAAAAACATGTAAAATCGATTAAAATGGATTATCATTCAAAAAAGCAAATTTCGATCTACCAAAGGTTTAAATACAATTTGGTTTAAGGATTGATATTTGTCTATTGACGTCAGCAGTCGTCGATTGCTGCGAGTGTAAGACGGCAAATCCATCTGAGGAGGTCGGGTGGTTGCGATCGAAACATGTCATGGGAACCAGCCGCCTGGGTTCGAATCTCAGGTCAGTCAAGAATGAATGATTATCAATAACAATTTTAATTAATTTTCATGTTGTAAAATTCCTTTCTTCATAAAAATAATTTAATGAAAATTAAATTTGATGAACTTAAGCCTGAATAAAATATTAAAAATTTGGATTAAAAACCATAAATAGTTCAACAAAATAACCACAATACTAATTATTATATTTGTTATTATTTTCAATATACATGTGTATATTTTTAAAAATTTTTATTCAAAACTTATAAAAATTATAAATTTTTATAAACGTAATTAAAGCTTCATATAAATTATTGCTGTTGTAAAAGTAGACTAATTTTTTTTACAAAATTTTAGTCAAGTATTTGTACTAATTAAGAAAAGAATTTATGTAAAACACCTTAAAAAAGAATGAGACATATGAAAAGTCAAATTGATGCTTCCATTGTGAATGAGGCTTAAGGCACAATAGATTTTTTATACCCTTCACCAAAGGTAAAAGGGTAAAAATAAGTTTATAATTTCTTAGGTAATTTCTACAATATTGATCTTTGACCTTATAAAATATATATGCATATTCTGGGTCCGTATATGGAGCTAAGTTGATTTCATGATGTCCGTCTGTCAGATAAAAAAGGATTTCTGAAGACCACAGATATGATGGGGACCAGGTAGTTAAAGATTTATTTCACATATAGTCCGGTATTGTTTGCTATTGAAATTCAGCCAGATCTGTCCGTAAATGGCCAGTAAAAAAAATTTGGGTTTTTGGAAGCACTAAAGAGAAAAAGCGCATAATCGAGGGCTTCAAAAAGAGAGCTCTTGTATAGCCGTAAATGATAAAGAATAAAATATAGAAAAAGCTGCTATTTTAGTGCGGACAATGATGAGGTTTTTAAGCGAAAAAAAATAAAATATATAATGATTACGAAAATTATTGAAACAATGCATTTAAGCAATTAAAAGCAAAACATCAATGAATATGTTAATATAGTTGGCCCTTACAAAAGCACTTTAGGAGTGTTTTGTTTGCATGTTAAAAAAAGCGCTTATTGTCAGCAGTAAATAGCTCTTCAAACCGGGAACACTCCATACACAAATTAGGCATCCGATCAGCAGGTTTAAAGCGATTTGAGGTATGAATTAATACATAAAACCTGCACATTTTTTACTGGGGGGCTTATGTAGATATGAGCAACAAACCACGACTACCTTTAATTTCATAAAAATTCCATGTTGCTGTTGTTTTTTTTTATTCAATTCACCGGAAATATATGTACCTTGTTGCTTGTATAAGTTGGATTATTTTATTATTTTTTAGTCACCTGCGCGATTTGCCGCTTAAATACAGAAATTTGTCTTAAACGAACAACCGTACTCAACGCAATGTACGATTTGTGGTCCTTTAGAAATAACTGTTCTTATATATTCGGCATAGCACTCTTACTTGTTTATAATGGATCCATTCATCTCATGTTTAGATGCAGGCTTCGTAATTTTGTTTAACTCTCATTCGGCTTTAACTCGTTTGAAACCCAATTTCCTTGCATTTGAATAAGTTTATACTTGCAAACTTTTTAAAATTGAGACTTAAGGAATAATGCCTGCAATTAACCTTTTTCGAAGTTCTTTGGCTGATATGAGCGGTTTTTGTCTTCCGTGTCAAAATCCCTACTCTGTGAAAACTTTATCGTTTACACAACTTTGTTTACTCCCGAAAATGCCATTAAATACACAGACAATGTGTTTAAGATGCCTCACCTATTTTAAGTCCAGCATTATACAGCTAATATAACCATGCCATTTATTTTAAATCGAATGGTTGAATCTTTGTAGTCGATTAGTGATGAAAGATCAAAACGGTGTTTACATAATGATAAATTATAGGAGTAATAAATATATCCTCAGCTTCTGATGGTGGAAGTACAAAAATTAAAATTTTTATTTTGAATGTAAAATTGTTATCTGCTCAAGCAATCCAAAGTATAGTTTTGAAATTTTGCTGTATCCAAGTTTCAGCTTTGAGACGTTGTGGCCGTTCTTCCTAAACAATAATCTAAACTCGACTGAAGGCTTAACGAAAATCTCCAAATTCATTGTCAAATTTGCGCCACTATGTTGTGTTTTAACAAATACAGTGTTTGGTTTTTGTTTATGAGTGTTAGTAAAAGTACGTGTGTGTGTTTTGTAACCCATTAAATCTCTTTTTTCTCTTTCAATTTTAAAATATAATGAATGTATTTGAAGCCATTAGGGCCAACCACTAAAGCTTAACGTCAATTAAATGGCAAACGTGAATGTGAATGTGTGTGAATGCTTGGATGAATGTTTCTAATACAACCCAGCAAGCATTTTCTATCGCGGAAGTTCGAAGAAAGATTCGTCATACGATGAAAATAATCGCCAAACAAACCATTAAGCTATCATAATAATAAGTTTCCGTGGAAAAGGCTAGATTTGCCAAATTTCAAAAATTGCTCTTACTTACACCAGATTGAGACTGTGGTTTAAAAATCATGTGTTTTTAACTGCCTGTTTTTAGAAAACGTAAACAAGTGAGTGAGTGAGAAATTGTATTGAAAACAAAAACAAATATTCGTTTTTTATTGTTGTTTTCAATATAATTTCTCACTCACTTGTTTACGTTTTCTAAAAACAGGCAGTTAATTCCTTTTAAAAGTTGCTTCCAAAACACAACAGGTTCAGACGATGATTCACCATTGTGCGAGCAGAATACAGAGCAACTAGACAACACCTAAATAATTTTACATATATGTACATAAGAGTGGTTCGAAAAAAAAATTTTTTGTCAGTCCCCCCCTAGGATTAAAGATAATGTAAAAACAATTCCAAAAATATTTTTTTTATTTTTTTGCCACGCCTAGAAATACCGCCCTTTTAGTTTTTTGTCCGATCATAACATTTTGTATATCGCTGTTCATGGCTCTGTATGTATGTATGTATTTTTTCTATCGTGTCCCAAAAATTATGTGAACTGCATCACTTTTTGTCAAAAGTGTTGCCATATTTCAAAACACGTAAAGTATTTCTCTTAACTCCTACAACTTCTTTGTTTATGAATAAAAATAAATAGCTTCAATACATAAGTTGTATCAAAATAACACAGCTTCATTTAAGTTCAAAAATATTTAGCGTTTGGGAGGGTACAAACCGAGCTTTTGAAAGACATGACTAGAATTTGCGTGGTATAAAAAAACTATTAAAGACACACATGTAGCCCTTACAGAGCCATGAACACCGATATACAAAATGTTATGATCGGAATAAAAATGGCGACACAGTGAACAAAAAACTAAAAGGGCGGTATTTCTAGGCGTGGCAAAAAAATAAAAAAAAATATTTTTGGAATTGTTTTTACATTATCTTTAATCCTAGGGGGGGACTGACAAAAAAATTTTTTTTCGAACCACTCTTATGTACATACATACATACATATTCACAATTCTAAAAACTTCATTATAAAATAATTTTAAAAATCTAAAACTGGTAAATATTTTTTTACAATCGTTTTTAGAACATAAAAATTAAAAAAAAAATTCTCTTTGAAAAACCAAGATTTGAACCAGAGGACTAACAGTTTCTAAACTCAACCCCCTAGACGACTGAATCATAAACGAACGTTGTTTGAATATCATTAAAATGAAATATGGCCCGTTTTACGTTTCACAACTCAACTCAGTTGTGAAGGGTATAAAAAGAGTAATTTTGGGATTTCAGTATTTTGGTAATAACTCAGCCATTTTTTAACCGATTTGAAAGATTTATATAGCGACGTGTTTAAGAAGAAATTTACCATTTACTTGGGTTATAAGACTTGGACACGGAAAGATCTTTGGTTCCCGAAAATGGGTATTTAATGGTATTTGGCCATAACTTTTTCGTATCTAAACCGATTTTTCCGAGTTTTTTATAAAATATGTTCTACTAAAAATTTCCGATATTTTGGTATGTGATTTAGGGCATATGACAGCCCTACAATGTAGGTTTTTATACAATTTTTAATTTTTTTTGTACGGGAGGTACCACGCCCACTTCTCCAATCCCGCCCACATTTGGTAGGATGATGTGTATTGACAACTTAAATGTATGTACCTAATTTGGAAACTTTGGCTCTTGCCGTTCCCCAGATATACAGCAAAAAGTAATAAAAATACCACAACCACAAGGGATTTTTGGAAAAAATTAAAGATAGTCGTGGTTTTTTGCTCATATCTTAGCCATTTGTGGACCAATCTTTTTGAATTTCAATAGCAAACAATTCTGGACCATATGTGACATAAATGTATAATAACCTGGCCCCCATCATAAATGGGGTCTTCGAAAAACCCATTTCAACGGACAGACGGACATCGTTAAATCAACTTCGCTTTTCATAAGAACCCAGAATATATATACTTTATAGGGTGTAGGATCAATATTGTAGAAATTACACACGGTGAAGGGTATAAAAAGACACAGACGGTGAAGGGTATAAAAAGACACAGAGAAGAGAACATTTCTTTTTTTTTTCTCTACCCCGCTTGACGAACATTTTAGATCAGAAATATCAAAAATGTGTTTTCGAGAAGAAGACACCGCCATATAAACAATTTACGGAAAAAAATTTAGTAAACGTAAACTGATCGCCTCGCGTCGATTATTTTCTCTGCATATAAGACAAAAATAATTGAGCACTTAGAAGCGAATATTCGACACGTCATTGCCGAAATACAGTCTGACTTACTACACCAAGAATGTTGCATGCTGACGCTTTAAGCACGACGAATAAATGCACGACGCATAAACGAACGACGGATCATCTGCATATGTGGGTGAATACTAATATCTTGATGTCCTGGGCATGAAAATACAATGTGATGTCTGAAGGACAAAACATATATACAAGGTGTCAAAAGAAGTGCCTCGGTTTTTTAAAACGGTGTAAGAGATACTTCGCTGCGAATGGAATACAACTCTAATGTGTGGGCCGGTGCATTAAAGTCTATTTTGGAGCTTCTCGTTTCTACAAGGAGATGTGTTCTGAAAAATTAGGGATCTGGTTTCCGAAACTCATACGTTTGTTCGTAATACGCATTTTTCTTTAAGAGCCCACACTTTTGCGGTCGATCGTCCGGTGCATCGTACAACGCATTACAGGGAAAATAATGAGTGAATCCAAAATTTAAGAACGCTCTCTCCAGTCGGCATACTAGCAGCGAAGCCAGAAGTGCAGATTTATCTGCATTTTATAGAGTTTATACCCTAAAATTTTCAAAATGCAGATTTGAAGATTTTTGGTTTAAATATGCAGATTTTTTAGCTCGGTGGAAACTTCTTTATATTGTCACTTATGTTTGTACCATTTTCACTTCTTGTATTGATTAACGAAATAAATCAACCATTCATGGAAGAACCGTTTGGAAATAGATTGATTAGAAGGAATTTTATTCACTAAAAATTATTTAACAATTTAAAATTTGCATTGTCTTGAAACACTAATATTGCCGGACATACATATGTTATCTATAGTGTCTTTAATAGTTGCAATATTTGAACTCTTGTAAATTTTCAATAAGACCCTTGACAGTTAAAATAACATCTTAAGCAATTAACTTGTAATTTGATGCTTAAAATACTAAAGGTGTGATTAATCCCTACTCAGCCCGAGAAGATAAATTTGTAAAGATATTTTTAATGTAAAAATATCCAAAAATTATCAGTTATGTTCTGAAAATCGCATTCGAGAAATGAAAATAGAACAACCCCAATAAAAAATTTTATCATTTTGCGAAGCACTAATGGTACATTTAAAAAAATAAGCGCAAAATTATGCGCTACGCAATAAGACATACCGAAATGCAGTAAAGTAAGTGAAAGAACTCTCACAAACTTTTATAAAAAAAACATAACATTTCAAGTGCTACGGCATTCCCTTACTGCGAAGCAGGTTTGTAAGGGAGAAAACTAAAAAAAACCTGTTTCAAAACAGTCAGTGTGTAAGGGCGATCGTTGCATACAACAATTTTTATATGCGCTGAATAATGCGCTTTATGTGTCAAAAATGTATTGCTTCAAAGTGGGAACTCGCCATATAAAGTTCATGTCTTCCGTCTTCGCAATGGTAAGCGAAACGTTTATGTTTCTCCCTTACAAACCTGCTTCGTTGGAAGCTCCATTTTTTATTAGGAAGTACCATCGAATTCAAACTGAAAAACATGGCATGCATATTTTAAAATCGTTTTTTGAAGATTTTTAAAATCTTGACCCAGATTTGGCAGATTTTTTTTTTTTAAAAAATTATGGTTTTTTGCTGGTTTTACCTCTAAAAGTTCTGGCAGCACTTCATACTTGTTATATAATACAGTGTTGCAAAATTAAAATTTATAAATGGTACTGAACATCTACTTAAAGAGTACTTTTCCCACCAAATGGTACTTTTTGTTAAAAAAAAATCCACCATTAATGAAAATAAAACGAACAAAAAATATTTTATTGAGAAATTTATAGTTTTTTATTTTATTTTCCATCAAAGTTGAGAAATATAAAGGAAATGGATAGTTGGTAAATAACGATTTACCTGGACAAACATAAAGTAAAAAGTACAATTTTTGTACATGCTTTTCTCAATAAATAGATCTATCAATAGAATGACGATCCGTTCCTAGTTTTCGAAATACTTTATTTGCCAGCGGACCAAATTATAAATTGTCTGTTTCTTAACACTGGAAATCAGTCAACTTTGAAGGGCTATCTTATATATCTACATTAGAGTTTCTACGCGGGAAAGAATTCCCGGGAATCCCGGGACATTATTTTTAAATAATTCCCGGGAAATTGTTTTCGGGAATTTCATATTAAATTTTTTGAAATCTTAATTTGTTTGCATCGTTAAAATCAAAAACGAGCAATAAAAATTTAATCTTTACTAAAAACTACCTACAAATCGAACTATTTTTCCTACTCCAATAACAATTTTTAATTGCTGATGAAATGTCTAAAAAGCTTCTTGAAGTAGAAAATGAAAATGTACACGATACGCCATCACCAATTCCAGAACCATCTAAAAATTCTAAAAAAATAATTAAATTAAAAAATAATTGGACGTCTATTAAGTCACGGGTAACAGGCCAACAAATTTATAATCTTTGTATCATGCGCTTCTTACTATAAAACCAACGTCTGTAGAGAACGAGAGCACGTTTTCGGTAGCAGGTTATATACATATCAACAAGGATTAGAAATAGAATCTCTGATGAGCTTTTAAATGCTTTAATAATACTAAAAGAATTTTCTTAAAAGGAAATTAATTTTACCAAGTTGCTATTAATAACAACTACTAAATATTAATAAGTTTTAAACAGTCGTGATCTCAAAAAAAAATATATATACATATATATAAACATACATATATAATATGCATGTGCATATGGATGTAACAATTTATTTGGTTTTGTTTTAGTTTTGTTTTGGTTTTCTGTAGAATTATTTAAGCTAATTTAGACTGTTGTATATGTGTATATTCTTTTAAAAAAGTAAAAACTTTTGTCTTTAACTCATTTAATGAAATCATTGTTTTATTCAAAAAATCCCGGGATACCCGGGAATAAGATTTTTTTTGTTTCGTTTCCCGGGAATAGAAAAATACCGGGAAATTAGAAACCCTAATCTACATGTATATCTGAACTAAAAATCTGATTGTGAAAAAAGAAGCATATTTGAAATAGTTGGACATTTTCCTTCAATATTTTTGAGGAGCGCCTGAAATTTTTGATCTTTGCAACTGTGCGTCGGTAATTATGTACCAAAAATTTGGGTCGGTTACTAATGGTTAATAACAATGGTAGTTATTATAGATACTATTAGTTTTCTCTAAAATAATATTTTCTGGAGCGAAGCTGCTTATTATTTTCAAGGTTTATTCTTAAAACAAAATTTAGTTCTGATTGATATGCAAAATCTCTAAAAAAATGACTTTGCAGTTTCTTTCAATATATAAACAATTTCCATGTTCAATTTGCATGTTTCTATAAATATGTCAAATCGAGATCCACAAAAAATTTCATTTTAAGGTAAATGGTTTTTATTTAAATTTTCTTTTTCCACTAACATTATATCAAATGCATCCCTTTTTATACATTTTCTTGCAACTTGTAAGAACAAATATCCCATTCTGGATAGCAAAATATATATGGGCTACTTCAAATTTGAGCACCTGCTGAAACCGACATACTATGGCTCTTATTTCGTTAAGTTTTATGAATTGAAAAAAACGTTGTACAGGGCTTGGATGACTATACTTGAAGGATATGACGTGCAAAGTTTTACGTTGAAAAGTCCTCACCTTAAGAATTGGTGGTCATCTAAAATTCGAAAAATTAAAAAAACGACTTGAAACTTGTATCAAGTTGGTGTCAGCGCACTAATAACGTTTCACAGACATCACAAACTTAAAAGAAATTAGCGTAAATTTTTTAAAAATGCATCTTTTTTGCGTCTGACAATCTGAATTGCCTTTTAAGTTGGCTAGTGTATTGCGTGATGTGAGTAACTTCGTAAAGGGCACCTCCGAGGCGAAAACGCACTTTAAAATTTTTAAACGCAAAAATTTTATGAACTTTTGAAAATTTTTGCAAAAAAACAATTTATTTTTAAGCATTTTTTTGTATCAAAACATGTCATGGGAACATGTTTAGGTATCTAAATAGATTCTTCGCGAACTGAAGCGCTGTATCAATTCCGCTCAAACGTTCATCGAATAGAAGACTTTACTGAGCTTGATACTAAAATTGAAAACGCACCAAAAAATTTTAAGGATTTAAAATTTTATGAAGGAAACAAAATGTTTCTAACCTCAAAAAGCATCCTTGTATGAAATATTTGATTTGGTTTCAGGTAATACATTTTAAAAATTTTTTTCCCAAAATATTGCAAATTATGTCTTATAATAGCCGTAATTTTGTAAAATGTTTTACAATTTTAAATAAATTTTTATATGCATACACGATCAAAAAAAATTTTTTATATTTTTTTCCAGTGTATTTAAAAAAGTATTCAAGCTTTTACAAATATTTTAGTGTGCTAAGAAAGCCCTTAAGGGATATTATCCACACGAGTTATCCTTTTTCAATTTTAACAAAAACTGTAATTTTTATATTTTTTTTTAATTTTTAACTTTAAACCGCAGAAAAATTTGCGCCGTGTAATAAAAATGATTAACGCGAACGGATTTCACATGCTCAAATATCGGTTTATACACACGCAAATCAACAGTGATGTCAGACAAAAAAAAAAAAAATTAAAAAAAAAAATGTCTAGGTGTCGTAAATTTTTGAAGTTGCTCATATATCAATTCAGTATTTACGTCGTTAATTATTTTTTATACACAACAATATAAATTTTGGAACAAACACATGACTACCAAAGCCTGCTATCGAAATGATCACATCACAGTTAAAAAACGCCAAGGATAAAAAAGTACTAAAAACAACGCGGAGTTACTGCGGTATTTTTAATAAGAAAAAGTACTGAAAATAGTACTAAAGTACTGCATTTTTCAAAACTGCTATGATGTAGTTATAATGTGTGCTCTTATCAGTACAATTAATGTTCTTTGTTTTTGTAAAATGAACGCTCTCTCTGCTGCAACGTTTTTTTTTCTAAAAAAAAATTCGTTTTTTTATTTCTTATTATTATCCAGAAGTGTCGAAGAAGTTCAATTTAGATAATAAAAATTCGATTGTATTTTGTTTTTATAAAATATGCAAAATATTCTTTCAATCCTCCTGAAGTGTAGAACACGTAATGCCCGATTACTTCCATTCTTTTCTAAATGCTTACTGGGATGTATATTTTTCTAAATAATACACTCAATTTATGTGTGCTTATGTTTTTTTCAAATATGTTTTAAAAGTACATTGGAACAAATTTAAATTTCAAAAGCGCATGTAAACTCAAGTTTTATAATAAAATATTTTAGCAAATAAATAAGATAATCACGTGATAGAGAATAGGGCAAATGCTTAAAAACAATAAAGTTAATGAAGGCTTTTGGTGGGATATAAAAAACCATGTCTTTCGTAGTTTAAGTCGATTAACATGTTGCTATATTATTATTACATTAACAAAGTTGTAATTTATTTGAAACAAGAAAAAATGGGCATGATCGTAAATGCATCACTGCTGGGCATCATAGCAGCAAACGTGGCTGGCTTAACGCTGCTAGAGCCATTTTTCTACTATGTATTTATAACTGGCTGGTGCGCCATTTGCTATAACAAATGATTTTAGGTCACTTTAATTTTCATTTGCAGCGGAGTGATGCATATACAAACATGCCCAATTTAAACCGCTTACGCACATCTACTGCCAGAACTAGAGATTCCTTAACCATGTGGGGACTTGCTAATGACGCCAGCTGTCCATGCGGACATCCTTTACAAACAGTTGACCACATAATTCAAAATTGCCCACTCCTGTCATTTCCAGGAAACACTGAGGAAATCAAGAACCTAACACCCGAAGTCATATCCTGGATAAATTCTTTAAACTTGTAAAATAAATTCATTATCTATTTAACAACGAAAAAGCAAAATAGATATATACACATATTTATATTTTCTCTGTATTTTAAATCCATACGCTAAATAAATAAATATCTCTATTTATTCAAGACTTTCATTCTGGGGTCTTTTGAACTCATAGAACTGCTCTAGCATTCTTATGGCTAATAAATCATTAATGGTTTAAACGTTGGTTTAGTTGAACTAAACTTGAATTTATATTTAGTTTAAACTCAACATTAATCAGTGTATTGGTAGTTTAAAAGTCAAATTTTATGCGTTTAAAAATGGTTATCTCTTTGGTGATTCATAGATTTGTTGGTTTAAACACATTTTAAACCAAAAAGAGAGTTTAACTCGCTCTGATTTTTTAGCTCTTAGTAGCCCAAATGCTCTACTTATAGGAAGTTAATAAATTATGGACTAATTCAATTGTGTTTGTACATTGATCGATTATACAAATATTCATATTAAATTTCCCAAATCTTATTAACAAAACGCTAAAAAGTATGAAAATATAAACTTAAACTTATTCTGCGCCACCCTGTATTCTACTTTCTTTCACCCACAACTCTAATTTTTCTTAAAGATTCTTTTTTATAAAGTATTCCAATTACAGCTAAAAAAAATTATGCATGAAATCTAGATATTATTAATGTAACATATTTAAATACTCATTTCAATTCTAATTAAAGAAAAAAATATAATAAAATATAATTATATTTCCGCAAGGTATTTAAGGTAAAAAAAATCTGAATTATAAAGTTATAAATTTATGGCAAACAAAACAAAAAAGTACAAAAAAAAATTACGTGCTTTACCAAATAACTTTTCTGGTTTAATTTATTAAAGAGGCAAAAAAAAAAAAATTCCAATGTTAATAAAAATTTACAAATAAATTGTACCAACACACACGACGCATTTGTGATTTTTATTTTCATTTAGGCTTTTTTTTTAATTCTAAATAAGGCCAAACACACATACGAATACGCGAAATGTAAGTATTTTAAGAGGAAATGCATAGTGAGAGAGCACGAAATGTTCAAACTATTTGCGGAAACCGCAGAAAACAAAAAAAAAAAAAAATCATGATAGAAATTAAACAAACATTTTTAACTGGTGCTACACCTCTCGATTTTGTGTTTATCACAATTTTCCACATGCATGAATACAAAAAAAAAACATTTCTTTGCACAGTGGTAAAAAACGTGCAAGCAATAGAATGTGCACACTTAGAATAAAGGATTTATTTCGGGTAAAACTTGTTTAATATTCATCTAAGACCCCAGAGTACATATAAATTCTGGGTCCTTAAGTAATTCTTAGTTGATTTACATACATGTATCCGTCTGTCAGTCCTTCCGTATGTCTGGCTGTTGAAATCACGTTTACTTTAGAACAAATTAAAAATAGAAACAGTTTTGTGTTTAATTGTGTCTAGTTCTCCTAAGCCGTTTGGCAACGAAATTAAGCACAATCGTTTCAATAGCAAAAAGTTATGAATTTTGTGATGATCAACCTACAATTTACTATAGGCCTCATATGAAGCCCAATCTCGGAAAACGCTTTAGTACTCCTAAAAACGTAACAAACAATATGTGCGTTCGTTTACTTTTCCAGTAAAATTCAGTAGGTGAGTTATATGAAAATTTTACAAATTTATGTGTACGCGAACGCATTTCAATAAAATCCAGTACAAATTTGTATAAATTTGGGGTTAAACGAACGCAGCTAATGCTATTGTAGTAAACTTTGGTCCGTTTTTGTTCCATAAGGTTAGAAATCACATTGATGGATTTCATCACGATCGGTCGATAATATGCCACAGTCCTCATATAAAGCCAATCCTCGAAATTTTTTTAATACGATAATGACCGTAACGAATTATATTTTTAGCCCAATTCACAATCTTGTGCAAATGCTCTTGCATCGTAGCAATTGCAAAATGGTATAGTAAATACTAGGGTGTTCAATTAATTGGGTTTTATTTTGTTGGATTAAATGATTAATCGATATTTGGCATTTTTAACTTTTTCGATTAAACGGATAATATTTTAAAATTAATCGATTAATCGAATAATTCTAAATCCAGAAATTTTATAAGTTACGAGATTATTTTTCGGTTAGTTAAATAAAAAAGTTAAATTAACATTCTTTTTTAAATAAAACTTGTCAATGTAGATCCAAATTGTTGCTTCACTTTCGGCCACTTAGATTTTAAAAGGGTCAATATGACTTTGGATTTTTTGAAACTTTTCACGGACATTTCATTCTCTGCTATGCTTCTGCAAATAATTTCCTCTACAGAATCGATCAAAGAATCTTGTTTCAAATATTTATATATCTTCATCAATATTTTAGTGATAAATTAGTGAAGTTGTTGAAGAACATCTACGTTCATACATTTTAGGACACCTGTTACATTTAGCATTATTAAATTTATCCTTCGCACAATATTTTTAAACCAAACTCATTCTAAAGAGAGAAATGTTAAAAATACGGGCGTGCTCTAGAAATCGAAGTGAAGTGGATTTAAAATCAAAAAAATTTTAAAATTACTCTTTAATGAAAGTTCATAAAAAGATTCCATTTTATCTACTTCATTCTTTAAGTATCTATTTTTTTTGCAAGACCAACACTTAACACCAATTTTTATCCATCTTGTAATTGTAACATAAATCTTCCCACGTTACCTAAGCATTTTCTGTGCGAATTTCCAGCATCAAATTCCTGTAAAAAACTCCATATTCCAAAATTCTGACCCATTATATCTACTTCCCCATCCCACCATTTAAAGTGTAACAGTATTAATTAAATTTTCTAAAATTCTCGAACATGTTTATACGAATATAATCTTTGTAATTATCATTGGAAGAATTCAATTTTATCACGTTGTTTTATTACTTATTTTTATTTTTAACAGCTAAAATTTGTTAATAATTATTAAGGAACATTTTTGGGATTATTGTCTGGGGGGTGAGAAATTCCAAGTCAGGGTGATGGTACTAGGTCAGTATAGTAAAACCCTCAAAGGGTTTGGCGTTCATATGTGTCAGTTTTTTTTTATGACATTTTAAATTTTTTCCTTATCTTGATGTTTTTTTGTTTAACATAACTCGAGAACCACTTGTCCGATTTTGCTAAAACAAACTCAAAACAATTTAGAATTACAATTTCTTTAATCCGTTCATATAACGTTTTTCTTTATAATCATCAGTTTTGCCGGTAAACATAAATTTGTAGAGAAAAAAAAATATTATAATTATTTCGCCCTCGAAAGTATGCTAATAATTAGTTTAATTTATTTTCTTAAAAGTACATGAGAGCGTATACATACATATGTGTTTGTTTTTCTAATATTAATCATACGTTCAAAATTACGATCATTTAGGATTTTTTTAGTTTTTATAAAAAAATAAAATTTTAATTTTAGAATTAAATATTAATTAAATGGAACATATACATCAAGGCCCAGCTATCAGGTCTGCTTTCCATTTAATGTTCCATTTAATTAATATTTAATTCTAAAATTAAAATTTTATTTTTTTATAAAAACTAAAAAAATCCTAAATGATCGTAATTTTGAACGTATGATTAATATTAGAAAAACAAACACATATGTATACGCTCTCATGTACTTTTAAGAAAATAAATTAAACTAATTATTAGCATACTTTCGAGGGCGAAATAATTATAATATATTTTTTTCTCCACAAATTTATTTTTACCGGCAAAACTGTTGATTGTAAAGCAAAACGTTATTTGAACGGATTAAAGAAATTGTAATTCTAAATTTTTTTGAGTTTGTATTAGCAAAATCGGACATGTGGTTCTCGAGTTATGTTAAACAAAAAAAAACATCAAGATAAGGAAAAAATTTAAAATGTCATAAAAAAAACGGACACATGCGAACGCCAAACCCTTTGAGGGTTTTACTATACTGACCTAGTACCATCACCCTGACTTGGAATTTCGCACCCCCCAGATTGGCTGTTGTACTGTGTTATTAAGAGAGCTGAATGCCAATGTAGCTATTGCTCTTCCTAAGATTTTATCTTTAATTTGTAATTATAGATAAAATTAAAAATAAATACGAATAAAATAAGTTCTCTTCTCTAAAATCACATTATCAAGTTTGCCGAGCAGTGTAAATAAAACATTTTGAGTGTTTTCCATATAAATCTTGCTACACGTTCAGTCCTTTGTGTTGTGAAAACAGCACATAACGTTTTTACAAATCCTTTTCTGCTATTTCAGGAAAAGTAAGGTAATATAATTTCAAAGGCGGTGAAAAATGACCCCAAATAAAATAAAAATTTCTACTTTTGGGCTATTTTTTTGTTTACTAATAGAAAATGAAAATTTTAAGATATTAAAAATCACCCCAACCATTTTAACATAAATTTTATAAAATTTTACAAAAACGTTTCAAGGGATAGTATAAAAATCCCGAAGTCTCATACCAAAGTGGAGAAAATCCTTGCCGGTTATGCAGAGATGCTTTAGTTAGCGAAGCCGGTGTTTGCTATTTTTGCGACCGGCCGAAGGCCTGCTATTTAGAGAAGCTTTTGTGATCGCAGCCAGTGTTCGTTATACCACTGAGAAGAAAATCCTTGCACGCGCCCAAAGGCCGGCTATATAGAGAAGCTTTAGTTAGCGAAGCCAGTGTTCGTTATATCATAGAGGAAAAAATCCTTGCTCATGGCCAAAAGCCCATCCGTGCTATCAAACGTACGATTTTTAAAACCAAAACTGTAAATTTATTCGGATTTTGAAATCGGTATTCTAAAATTGGGATTTAAAATCTTTAGTATAACTTTCTTTGTGTTCTTTTTCGGGGTTGAAATTTATTATCAATTTTGAGGTGATTTTTCATAAAAAACTATTACCCCAAATTTGGGGACAAATTAAATTTAATTTTTTGGGCCATATTTTACTGCGCCAATTTCAAAAATGCACGGAAAAAATTATTTACTATATCACCAGAAAATACATATGTATGTCTTGAGCCAAGAAAATGTTGCACCATTCTCTTCCAAGCTAAAAATTTCCTATGGTAAACATGTGTTGCCTGGCTTAAGCAAAAAGTTCCCAATAAAAAATTGTGCTTCCATTAAACTGGTTTATAAGGGAGAAATGTAAGAGTTTTGCTTACTATACCGCTTACGGAAGACATGAATTTTATATGGCGAGTTGGCACTTTGAAGCAATACATTTTTGACACAAAAAGCGCTTTATTCAACGTATATAAAAACTGGTGAACGTTGCTACCAGCTTTTCACACTGAATGATTTTTTTATACCCTTCACCGAAGGTAAAATGGTATATATAAGATTGTCATTCCATTTGTAATTTCTACAATATTGATCCAACACCCTATAAAGTATATATATTCTGGGTCCTTATGAAAAGCGAAGTTGATTTAACGATGTCCGTCTGTCCGTCTGTCTGTTGAAATGGGTTTTTCGAAGACCCCATATATGATGGGGGCCAGGTTATTATACATTTATGTCACATGTGGTCCGGAATTGTTTGCTATTGAAATTCAAAAAGATCGGTCCACAAATGGCTGAGATATGAGCAAAAAACCACGAATACCTCTAATTATTCCCAAAAATCCCTTGTGGTTGTGGTATTTTTATTACATTTTGCTCTATATCTGGTTACAACTTTGCAGAGTTGAGTTGACACAACTGAGTTGAGTTGTGAAACCAAAAACGGGCCAGATTTCACTTTAATGATATTCTAACAACGTTCGTTTATGGTTCAGTCGTCTAGGGGGCTGAGTTTAGAAACTGTGAGTCCTCTGGTTCAAATCTTGGTTTTTCAAAGATAATTTTTTTTTAATTTTTATGTTCTAAAAACGATTGTAAAAAAATATTTACCAGTTTTAGATTTTTAAAATTATTTTATAATGAAGTTTTTAGAATTGTGAATATGTATGTATATGTAAAAATTGTTTAGTTTTTGTCTAATTGCTCTGTATTCTGCTCGCACAATGGTGAAGGGTAATAAGTTTCGGCACAGCCGAATATAGCACTCTTACTTGTTAGAGTTATTTTTGATGTTCTCCCTTACAAACCAGCTTCGTAGTAATGGAATGCCGTGGCACTTGCAATATTATGTTTTTTTTTTAATGAAACTTGTTAAGAGCTCCTTGAATTACTTTACTGCATCTCTGTATGTCTTATTGCGTAGCGCATAATTGGGTGCTTATATTTTTAAATGTACCATAAGTGCTTTGCAAAATAGTTAAAGTTTTTATTGGGTTATCACTCAAAGCGAACTAATATTTACCTTAAAGTTTTCGTTGCTTTTTATTTTACAAAATCAGAAAAAAAGCCTTCATTTTGTTTTCATTAAAACGTGTAGCACTAGTTAATAGAAGAAAATCTAATATAAAAAAAGAAAATTTTGATTGATTTGCTTAACATGTCGATCCAAATAAAAATTAATTAAATCAAACCAAGTTTTCTTGAGCTTTTCTTCGTGTTTCTTCATGCAAGAAATTCGATTCTTTTTTAAAATCAAGAAAATTAGACTAATATTAAATAAATGCTGCTTGATTTCAGAAATATCTTTCTTGTTTTTAATAAAAATAAGCTACTTTTGTATTTCTTGTTTTAAGAAATTTTTGATCATGTACCAAAAACGTGAATATTTTTATCATGAGAAAATATGGATTTGTTTACTTAATACGAACTAAAGTATGCAAATAAAAGTACAAAAATGTTGGTTATCAATAAAAGCACTTATTTAGCGCTTTTTTAAAGAAAAAGCGTTAAGGAAAATATATGCGCCTTTTCGACAGTTAAAAAGCGCTAAATTGGCAACTCTGGTTCCCACTGTGTTCTGTAATAACAAATTATACATATTTTTTTTAGAATTATTTATGTACTTTGTGCTAAAATAAAAAACGAGCCACATAAAATGAGTTTTAGCAACTTATTTGCAAAAAATATTTTTTTGCTAAAATTTGTTTTATTTTTACAGTTCAATGTAAAAAGGTCAAATGTTAAGGCTTAATTACCTTCCAACAAAATAAATTTGTGTATTTGTGTTTTGCAACGGCATTTCTTTTGTACATTTTTCTATTATTGTGGGTAATAATTTGTATTTTTGCTTACTGAAGGCCTTGAAGCTAAAAAATAAAACCAACAAAACCTCATTAACAAATTTTGATAAACTTATTTTTATTGAGTGCCTTTCAAAAAAAAGTTTTTATTTCCCTTTGGTTGTTTTTTAAATCAAGGTTTAATTTGTGTTCATTTTGTTTTTGTTTTTTTTTTTTTTGATTAGGAACAATTTCTTTTGTTTCATTTGTATTTAAAATAAATTCAATTCAATTAAATATTAAATTTTAAGACTTTGTTTTTTTTAAAAATTAAAAACGAGTTACAAAACGTTTTCAGTGAGTCAATAAAAAATTAGGTTTGTTAAAAAACCGTCTCTTTTATTTTTTTTTCTAAAAAAGAAAAATTTGATTTTTTTTTGGAACAACTACCTTGGTACGATAGTATGCTATCAGTCTGCGATTTGCGAATCTTTTAGACCCACGACCATCAGTTCTGATAACGAAATTCAGTTTTAAAACAAAGAAATATATTTCTAAAATTCTTTATTATTTAAAGGCAGTTAATTTCTCTTCGACCTCTTAGATAAAGTAAGGGAGGGTTTTTAGAAGTGCCCCTGCTTATGGGCTAGAAATAGGTAAGTTCGGGATCGGAAACCTTTTTGCGAGTTTAATAACTTTGAAAAAAAATGCTATAAAAATATAATTTAAAACATTTAAAATTTTTATGAAGTACGTTAGGTTAGGAAGAAATGACAGTCAGTACTGATATGACACATTTACATCCAATGACCCATTGCAATACCATGGAGTTCCACTTAACAGAACCGCACTGTAGAATCAACCCGTACTTCTACCGAAGTTAAATTTGCGCTCTAGTTAAACGCTAGAGATATCATACAAATCGTCTTCTTGCCAGTGCAGAATAGTGACAGAGAAGGTGGCAAACGTCCTCCTCCTCATTATCGTTATCGCGATGCCAAAACTAATAAGTACTTTTTTATTCATACGTCGCCACAATTGCCTGGCAATCCTGCATGCAGTACTCACTGCCCATCTGTCATAAGCAATATCGGTTACCAATTGCCGAAGTTGGAGTTAGCAGGAGAGCAGTGGTACGCCAGCTCCTTCCACATCCAGTGGAACCCGTGAGGTAATGACCGTAAGTTCATCCGCCCTAATGTTCCCCAGTAAATCCCTGGGACCGAAATGATGCTGATTGGTTGGCAGCTATCTCGTTTCGAGGCGAATGGCACTCAAGGGCTGATCTCGTTCTCAGGGAGAGGAATCCAAGGCCACAGCGGCGGAACAGCTAGCAGTGCAAATAGTCACAGCAGTCATCGATACATCAGATAGTCTGAGCCAATCTTTTTGAATGTTGGTTTTTCTAATAATGACAAGAAAGATGTTTGGTACTGCTTAAGAACTCGTCCTTCTTTGGCGTTAAAACGTATAAGTTTGGTACAGTTTTGTATGCTTCGTAGCTTGTAGTATATTTGTTACCACCAAATTCGGACAGACCCATCTCCTGAAGTTATGTTAATGAAATTTTAAACTCTGAATTATCTATTGACATGTAGAAATACTATTGCAGGAATTTTGAAAATTCAATTTTTTACAAAAAAGCACTAATTTAAAAATTCGAATGTTAAGTAGTAAAGTTTAATAATAATAATTCTTTTTGATAACCCATGTAAGTTCTAGGACTATTTTATGTACCTTATATATTTCATAGGGCTGCTATCATGCCAAAATAAAAATTCAGCGCGATATTTAACTCAGCAGAATAAGTAACAACGTTTTAAGGCTAAACAAGGATTTAGATTATAAAACATATACTTTGATTGTAGGTACAAATTCTTAAAGCGATAATCTCACGCTGATTTGCTTTTTTTTGAATGCTTAACAAACATTGTAAACAGAAAATATTTGGCTAAACATTTATTCCTTAGCACGTCTCGTGTAGACGCGACAAAGTTTATATACCGAGAGAATATTGGATAGATAAAATATTTGACCTACTCGTAGAATTGTTCTGAGTGGAGAAGCAGCTTGCGCACGTTGTCATTATTTTTTAAGGACAATCAGGTCGTTCTAGTTTGTCTATTTTTCGTGCGTTTTGCGTTTGTCACCACGCATTGGCTAATGGCTTGTCGTCGTATTACTGTACCATGTTTCAGTTTTTGCGGTTCCCTGGAGTATTCTTAAAGCTACTCCATTGTATATACAAGAGGATTAGTTTTAACTTCGTTAAAAAACGAAAACATGTCGTCTCACTACAAACACTTTCTAACAATGACATGGTCCATGCTTGCATTACATCGGACCAGTCCATGGAGTAGTCCATTTAATCAAAATGGATCAGGTGGTCCAATAATATTTGCAGAGTTGTTCATTATAAACCATATGCAATCGTTTTTAGCCTCAATGTTTCAACGTCTTTGTCTGGTGGAGAACCATATAACACTCAAATCGAGGTCTTATCGCAAAAATTAAGGGCCGATGCTGATTTTGAATAAAACACAAATTATTTAGGAAATTATTGTTCTTTCTTTTTATAATGATAATATTGGTATGGTTTGATTATGTATGGAGCAAAATATCACCCGATGATCCAAATTTTCGATGAAGCTGAGGCATAATTAAGGTTCTATGCCGTTAATGTGCCGAATTGTCTCTTGCTTAAGCTCTTGAATTGTTGCTGGCTTATCGACGTTCACCTTTTCTTTCAAATAACCCCAAAGAAAGAAGTCCAACGGTGTCAAATCACATGATCTTGGCGGTCAATTGATATCGCCACTACGTGAAATAAAACGGCCATTGAATTGGTTGCGCAAAAGAGCCATTGTTTCGTTAGCTGTGTAGCAAGTGGCACCTGTTGAAACCACATATCGTCCACATCCATTTCTTCTAATTCGGGCCGTAAAAAGTTTGGGAAAAAATATGGCCCCATGATGCCGCCAGCCCATAAGCCGCACCAAACAGCCACTCTTTGTGGGTGCATTGATTTTTCGACAGTCAATTTTTGATTACACAGTGCAACACGAAAAAAATAACCATATACGGACAATAAATAACCATAAAGGACAAAAAAAAAGACCCGTGTCTCCCAGTTTTGCCCAAAGTCATCCACTTATTTTTTTTTGGGCCCTTAAAGATTTAAGGCCTCGGTTTAATTTTTGCAAAAAAGTGATAATTTTCTCAGGCTCATATCTTGCAACCCGTTCGGAATTTTAATTAACCCTCTCAGACAAAGTTGTAGTTCTTGCCATAAAGAACAAAAAAAAAAAACTTCATCTTCCAGATCAAAATCGCAAAAAATTTTAAAAAATTCGATTTTTTTTTTACTTTTTCCCCCTGTCCATAGAAAAAATCGATTTTTTACCTTTTCCCCCCTGGGCACATTTTTCACAATTGCGGCTACCTAAACGGTGTTAGGAATCATTCCTAGGAAGTTCATATGCCCTAAAAATTGTTTATTGAGATCTTAGGTACATTTTTGTAGTTGGTTGTTTCCTTGAATTTTTAACGGTTTTCTACCTATGGGTCTAAACAAGGGGGAAAAGGTAAAAAATCGATTTTTTTTTAAAGATTTTTTGCGATTTTGATCTGGAAGATTAATTTTTTTATATTTTATATGTTCACAACTTTTGTTCTTTATAGCAAGAGCTACAATTTTTTCTCAAAATTTAAATCAAGATTCCAAACGGTTTGCAAGATATGAGCCTTAGAAAAGAATCACTTTTTTCAAATCAAATCAAATCTTTAAGGGCCCATAAATTAAAAAGTGCATGAATTTGGGCAAAACTGGGTATATTTTTTTATGGTCCTTTATGGTTATTTTTTTTATCAGTATATAATTATTTTTCCATAACTTAAAAAATTACACACAGTGTTATCATTCGCCCAAATGCGGCAATTGTGCTTATTGACGATTCCAGTGAGGTAAAAGTGCGTGTCACGAAGTGTACGATATGCATTTTGATTTGAACGCCCGTTTTCTTAATAAGCCTGAATAACTATAACGCGTTGGTGGATTGTGTATCTTTCCATTTTTCAAATTGAGTTAATCTGAAATTGAGAAATGCCCAAAGAAATGTAGATAAAAACTTGACGTTTAGGTGTGGTTTACATTCAACATCGGCGCTTACAATTAAACCATCCTATATCTTAAGCGAGGTCCATAAAACATGTTCTATGCGTTTGATATTTCCTTCTTTTCTCAAGACGCATGCGATGCGTGCAAATGTATGCATTCTATGCGTGTGCTGTGTAACTCATCAATACAATTTTATACCGATTCTACATTTTTGACAGATGCATACAAGAATCAACGCCTTGAACGCGTGGTGTGGACCTAAAGCTTTATTCCGGTGGCCATTTATACCATAGATTGAAGATAAATCTAAAGATTTGTTTTCTAGCTTAACTAATCAGATCGCAATCACTCTTAATCTAGGTAAAAACGGTACCGATTGCGAGAGTTTTAAGAGAAAATATACTTGATGAAAATATAATACTTCAATCAAGTTTAATTTTTAAATTATAGAAAAATACATTTTCAGCAGTTTTCTGAATCTGCCAAGTTTTATTTCTATAGTCTTTTTCTTGGGATTCATGGTAATTTTTTTACCTTTTCTTACCGAAGTTTTTATCAAGTTACGTTTTCTTATTTAAACCATTTAAGTTTGCTTTAAAGCAACACATTTTATTTATTTTAATAATAGAAACTTTCACAGTTTTTGACCTTTAATGCAATTGAGTTGCCAACTTCCCCCCTAAAGATGAACTATTGCCAGCCACAAATACTGTTTTTTTCGGTTTGTTAAATTTAACCACAAATTTTACAACATTTAAATGCAAATCTATGTCGATATTGTGGTTGTTTTGAATTTTTTTCTTTAGTTTTTTATGCAAAAAGTTTGGTACTCAAGAACAGTGAGTAATAAATGTGAAAGGGAAAGTAAAGGACCAAATAAACTATACAAGCAGTTTGCCAAAAACAACAAGGTGTTTATGTGAATATTAACAATTTGAGATATAAACATAACCAACATTCGTAGAACTGCTCTGGGCGTGAATAAAGTTCGCGCGTCTTTGTCGTTATCTTTTTAAAACAAACAGGCCAACTTTTCTCGTCTGCCTTTAAATGCTTGAGATGCACAAATTTTCTAAAAAATTAAAATTTCTTAAATAAAAGTATTAAGTGTGGAGTTCTGATATACTTAATATCTTCTTTTGATTAAATTTTCTTAAGAAGTCTTTGGAAAGTAGTAGAAATGTGACTTGAAGTATTACATGTAAATTCTTTTCATCCGAAATGCTGAATAATGTAAACAATTTGTATGTCTTTTTTGCAGGGCTGTGGAGTCGGAGTCGGAGTTGATGTTTTTGTGCCGGAGTCGGAGTCGTAGTACCCACAAAAACTCGCCACTCCGACTCCAAAGTTTTTCGTCATAAAAAATTAAAAAAAAATTTCCAAAATAAAAATTATCTTCTTAAAACACATTTAAAATTTAAATAAATGGTTTATGAATACTGCTCTTATGAGCTATTTCCAAATGACAGGCGATGGACTGAGTGCTTTTCATATACAGGGGTGTGCTGGAAATCGCAAACGTAAAACGCAAGAATTTTAAAAGTCGTTTTTAAATAAGATTTTTGTAATAAAAGAATTTTATGACAAATATTTTCCCCCTGATAAATTTTGCTACATAATCAGTCGCCTGTCATTTGGAAACAGCACATTAATGTTTGCGTACGGTAATTGCTTCACAAAAACTCTAATTTTTAGAAGGCCGTACGGTAATGAAAAAATAAAAGTTAAAAAATTTCAGCATTTGGAGTCGGAGTCGGTGTTAGTACTTTTTTCGGACGACTCCACAGCCCTGCTTTTTAGTTTAATTTTTAATTTCTTAACTACTAATGCCCTTAAATAAAATAAGCTGGATGTTTATGCGGACCGTAACGTAAGTATTTTTGGTGGCCTTTAGTAAATTGAAAATGTGTGAAAACTTTTACCATACACAAGCAGTACCACTATCACCACCATCACTGCAAGACAGTGGTTCTGAAGCGTATTGTTTTTAATATATTAATTGATTTTAATCTTGAAAATTGGATATAAACACTCGATTTTTAATTTGATGTGTATTCATGTAGGTTAGGTTAGGTTAGGTTAGGTTAGGTTAGGTTAGGTTAGGTTAGGTTAGGTTAGGTTAGGTTAGGTTAGGTTAGGTTAGGTTAGGTTAGGTTAGGTTAGGTTAGGTAAGGATATGTGCCCAAGGTCACACTTCCACCAACGCGGTCCATTGTGAATCCTTTCAATGAAAATAGAAAGAGAGAAGTAAAGAAAATAACTATGAGGTGGATAGAATTAAGAAAGTTAGAAGGCTAGTAGGTGCCACGTATAAATACTACCCTCCCTACAGTCCTCTCAACAGAAACACCGCACTTTTTCCCTGACAAACACCAGAAGATCAGCCGGATTACATCCAGCGATGCACCCCAGCTCGTCGTGAAATCTTTCTCCTAGGTACTTCTGTCTGAGAGCCTGTATCCTAGGACAGTGGCACAGAACATGCTCGATCGTCTTCAGCTCTTCAGAATCAGCGCATAATCTGCAGAAGTCCGGTATGATGTTGTCCCATTTGCCCGTAAAAGCCCTAACAGGACAATGACCCTTCAAGAATCCTATAAGTGTTCTAAGACCACCCTTGTGCAATCCCAGTAGAACCCTGGTTGCCCCCGCGTCCAATCTGGGCTATAGTGCCCTAGACACCCTGTAATCCGTTCTGTTCCCCCAGGATTGGTTAACGTCATCACGGAATTTTTCCCGTATCACCCCATAGTAGTAACACAGAGGCGGCTTTACCGCCTGCCCTTACCACTAAGTCCAAATTGGAACCCCTATCGCGAGTTCGTCCGCCACCTCATTTCCACCAACCATCCAAGAGTTCCCTAAGAGCATTCCCACACCGAGTGACCAGGCATGATCGCACCGTATTATTTGTCAATGCCTTTAGCGCCGCCTGACTATTGACGTAAATTATGACCACAGATCCACCCACGATGTGATCCAGTATCACTTCCGTCGCCCTCCAGATCGCTAGCATCTCAGCCTGGAAGACACTACACTCATCAGGGAATCTGAATGACCCTTCTCACTTCGGTGTCCGCGATACATACACCGGCACCAGTGTCCGCGATGCATACACCGGCACCAGAGTCGGTTTCCATCTTTGATTCATCCATCATCGCAGACAATTGTATTTCTATTTGTTTGCACACAATGACATGAATGAGCTGAATTTGTTTTCAATTTATAATGTATGTATAATATAATCACGTTATGTCCCCAGGGGCCGAAGACTTTTCGTAATTTTTTTCGTAAACGAAACTCACCTCAAAGATTTTTGTTGTTAAAAAACAAAATTAAAGAAGAGATCTCAACTGAGTAGTTCCATGTCTTTCTCTCTCGCTTTTGTAACATTTCATTTTAATTAAGACACATTTAGGTACACGATAACCATAAACAACACAAGTGTATTGAAATTAATAGAACGAATTGATAACTTTCAAGACCACTTGGTAATTATCATAGTCATACAAGTCTTCAATATAACCTACAGCTACACCAACTTTTACATTATCTTACCTGAAGAATATGTAGATTTAAAATAATATGCATTCTCTGCAACTATATTGACCCATTAGAGAGCCTAGCGACTTCAAAGAAACAAAACAAATTCGGATCTAAAGCTTAATGTTCTTAGAAATTTAAGAACCACTGCCACTTAAACCAACAACAGCAGAAGAGATCCCTTTTCACAAACATGCACTTCAACTGCATGTACATCTGTTATTTACGACTGTGTATGTTAATAAAGTAGGAGTGTATGTATGAGATAATGCTCAATGCAGTTCTCAAGTCGTAAAACGGGCATTTTTTAATGTGTGTGTGTGTGAAATAGATTATACTATTGCAGTTTTATTAGTGTTGCCATTTTTGTTAACACTTTAATACTCAACCCCAACTTCTATTAAAATGTATGTATGTATGTGTATAACTCTGCAAATATTAGGACTAGTCGAAGCACGCGTGTAAAATGTTGCCCACAAGGGACTAGGACTAGTCCAAAAGTAACCCAAACGTATGGAAAAAACATGGTCTATTTAGCAATACGATGTCCTAGGGCAGGACCATATAACCTAACTAAAATACTCCATTTTATACACAAGAGGATAAGTTTTAAGTCGTTTAAAAACGAAAACATGTCGTTAAAAAACGAAGACATGTCGCCTCAGTAACAACACTTTTTTACAATGACATGGTCCATGCTAGCGTTACATCGGACCAGTCCATTTGATCAAAATGGATCAGGTGGTCCAATATTATTTGCAGGGAAGTTCTATATATGCATGTGTATAACTGGTCTTACCCTGCAAATAATATTGGACCACCTGATCCACTTTGATTAAATGGACTCTACCATGGACTGGTCCGATGTAATGCAAGCATGGACCATGTCATTGTTAAAAAGCGTTTGTAGTGAGACGACATGTCTTCGTTTTTTAACGACATGTTTTTGTTCTTAAACGAAGTTAAAATTAATCCTCTTGTGTATACAATGGAGAAGTTTAAAGACTACCTACTCCTTAGTAATCCAAAGCTGGGTTATATGGTCCTGCCCTAGGACATCGTAATGTTAAATAGACCATGTTTTTTCCATACGTTTGGGTTACTTTTGGACTAGGCCTAGTCCCTTGTGGGCAACATTTTACACGCGTGCTTGGTCTAGTCCTATTATTTGCAGGGTAATATTATTCTCTTATAAGAGCCATTTTTGTTTGTTTATTCGAAAACTTATTGTTGCTTTGAACGAAGAGTTTTATAGCACTAAGCCTCAAATACATGCAGATCTACACAATTGAAACTTATTTTACATTCTTTTTATACGTTTTTTGCAATTTTCAAGAGTCATTAAGCTTTAAGGTGGCAACACTTTGCCATATGTATAAATGCAAATATGCATAACGGAAATTGAAACTGTTTTCTCACTAAGTGTAAATGTGTGTGCGTATGTGGTTGTTTGTGTATTGTATTCCTTTCTGTATGAGTTTCGGTCTGGGGCGGTAAGTTTTAATGGTATTTTTTCTATGGTAATAATGACCCAAAAAAAAAAATCTATATAAAAAAAAATGCTGCACATTTTCCATTTTAATAGAGGAAATATACAGACATATTGCCAAAACAATTCAAAAGTAATTTTCACTATTAGGCAAAATTTATGGGATATTCCGAAGAACAGGTCAATAGGTGAACAAATAGAAATTGTTCTATTCTTGAATGTTTTCAATTTTTTTCAAGATAAAATAAAAAAAATGGTTATATTACTCGAAAAAAAAGTTTGCATATTGCATAATTTTGTTTGAAATGCAAATTGGGGGAAAACGTTAAACAATTCTCTCTCAAATTTAAGTAAAAGAGACATATAACTACATATTTAAGGCGAATAAAAAGTAATTACCAGGGCTAATAATTTTGCATACTTGCATAAAAATGCATGTTTTGCAATTAAGCAATAAATTGCAATAAAAAATGAAATAACATTAATCATAACATATTAGTTCGACTTAGTACTCCTATTCAGCTCCTCGTAAAATAAAATTGAAGAAACTAAATAAAATATAAACAGAAATTGACACAAATATTTTGGTGTTGCAGTCATGACAGGATTAAATCTTGAATTGTTTTTGAAAAATGTTTCTGGCTTCTAAAAATAAAATGTTTCTGTTTTTCTCATTCGCTTTACATTTTTATTTTTATCAAAAATTAAGCATTGCCAAAGTCTTAAGAGAAATAAAGCACATCATTGTTAATGAAACACAAATTTTGTATTCCCCAAAAATAACTTTTGTAATAATTTTGCAGATGACCGTGCAAAAAACTGAACTGGCAAATTGCTTTGGTTTTATTTTCTTGCGAAAACAATAAAATAAAGAGACGGGTATATGATATTGTTTTTTCTTTCTACCCACCATTGTAGTTGTACAAATCGAGTGGAAAAAAAGTTAACTAAATGTAGGGGAATGAAAGAAATGATACACTTACTATTTATTGTTGGTGATTTGTCTAAGCATTGATACCGCTGCAAAGAAGACTTTAGTGTTTGTAATTCTCATTTGCTTTACAATTTTATTTGTATAACATCTTTAACTTTTTCTCAAGTCTTTGAAAAAAGGTTTCCCGAACTAGCTTCAGTATTTTTATCAAGAATAAAAATTGAGAATTCGCGAAAATATCTTTGTTAAAAGAAATTTTAGGCTGTCAGAAAATAATCAATGATATGGACTATCAGAAAAACAGCTCGAAGAAAATTATTGTTCATAGAAATAACTTGCACCCGCTCGAACCAGAATGAATATTTACGTTTAAATAGGATTTTAGTTTCGAATAAGCATTTACAGAATCATTTGAAAAGCTTTTTCTAATTTTTGTAAAGAAGATTTCAATGAGAAACCACGATTCCTTTCTACGGATGTTTGCCTTTAAAGTCAAAAGAACATTATATAATCTCTAGACGCTTGTAGATTTCTTAGCCATTAATTCAAAACTTGTAATTATTTTTTATTAAAATTTTTTTTCTTCGAATCAAATAAGCGTTTTCTTGATTAATAACTTTTATCATCATTTCTTACACAATCCAAACCGAAAAATCTTTTAAGCAGATGCTTTGCTTAAAAAATCATTAAATTTTTTGAAGCAAGTGGGTACAAACTTTTTTTCGTTTTTATTAAATAATTCTGGGTCTTTAAACAATTAAATCTTTTGTACATTTTTACCCTTCTTCTTTTGAAATTTCAGAACATTGCATATCTTTGGCGTTTGGCAAAAATGTCTTCAGTCAGAAACTGTAGTTTTTCGTTATGTTAAATTAAAAAATATTTATTTGGAGTATTTCCTACACTTTTTTCCTAAGAGCAGATGATAACGATTAAAAGCAGTTGTGCTAGGCCAAAGTGATTTGAGCCGAACAAAAGAAAAGAAAACATTGAATTAAAGCCAATCAAAAACTCAAAATGCGCTTTTTTGACGTAAGACCTTCATGATACAACTTAATTATGACACAACTTAATTACAATTATACATATCAGCAGTAAAGTTGACATAATTAAATGAAAAAAAAATCCCGGGAATTCCCGCACAAATATTACGGGATTTTTACCCGGAAAATGAGCGGGATCCCGGAATTTTCGTCCCGGGAAATTCCATGTGCACAAACGCATAATATTATCTCCACTATTGTGGTATTTTTTTTTGGCTTTCTACATAAATTTATATTAGTGAAGTTCAAAAATGATTGCAAATGGTCTTGCAACGTAGCAAGTGCAAATTGTAATTGTTTTTCTATTTGTGTATTCGTAATTGATTAGTAATTAGAAATTCTATTAGTAGCCCAATTCAAAATCTTGTGCAAATGTTCTTGCATCGTGGGATTGCGTTTTACACAATTGGGCCTTTAATTTTTTGAAAATAAAATTTCAAAATTGTTTTAAATATCAGAATATGACACGAACAATAAAAATTATTTACTAAACTTTGCATGATTCTAGCTCGTCTAAGCCAAACAATTTCTTGAATTTAATTTATTTTGTTCTTATTTAGTAAAATCATGCAAAATTTTCTTCGTTCAAGCCATATTTAGCAAATAAATCTTTCCGTGTATGTACTCACAAACTACTTATCAGTTAATACAAAAACATTTTCAAGGTAGGGTTTACCTCATGAAAAATTTAAAAATTAAGATGGTACTGACTACCAACCAAAAGAGTAAATATACAAAAAAAACAAACATAGAAAATTTTTTTTATTTTTATTATAAAATTTATAAAATTTTGGTGAACAAACTAAAATTATTACATTTTAATAGAAACCTTTTGCAAATGTACTAAAACGTAAATATACTTTATTTATTTATTATTTTTACCCATTGGATGCAGCCTCCATTACTTGCGAAGTTTCCAAGCATATTTTTATACTCTCCACCACAATTAGTTCAAAAGATGGTATACTAAGTTTGTCATTTCGTGTGAAACTTTTTATTGTTCATCTCAGACCCCATAAAGTATATATATTCTGGCTCCTTGAGTAATTCTAAGTCGATTTAGCCATGTCCACCCGTCTGCCCGTCTGACCGTCTGTTGAAAACACGCTCTCTCAAACTCAAAAGAAATGAACAAAATTGGTGTCAAATGGCTTGTAGTTATCCTTAGCAGTTTGGGATTGAAATCCAGCAAAATCGGTTCAGTAGGATCAGAGCTATGAATCAAAATGTGAAACCACCATCTTAAAAAATTGATAATTTTGTTACAAAACCAAACATTTATGGTGGAACAATGCACCGAATGATATAAGATTTTGCAAAAGCACATTTAATCTGACTGGAAATCACACTGTTACATTTCGTGAAGATCGGTCCATAATTTACCATAGACCCCATATGAACCCTACTCCCGGAAAACAGTGCAGTAGGCCTAAAACCGTAATTAATAATGCTATAATAACAAAATTTGGCACGTGACAGTTTTATAGGACTAGAAATGATACTGTTAAATTTCATGAAGATCGGTCGATAGTTTACCATAGGCAACATATAAACCCTTCTCCCGGAAAACAGTTCAGTAGGCCTAAAACCGTAATTTATAATGATTTCAGAATAAATTTTAATACTTCACAGTTTTAAAGGACTAGAAATAGCATTAATAAATTTCTTGATGGTCGGCCCATAATTTACTTTAGGCCCCATATAAAGTCCACTCTGGTAAATTAATTAGGTTAGGTAAGGTTAAGAAGGGTTATGTGCCCAAGGGCACACTTCCACTCAGAGACCAATGCGGTCCATTGTGAATCCCTTCAGTGATAGAATTAAGAAAGTTAGTAGGTACAACGTAGAACTATTAGCCTCTCTACAGTCCCCTCAACAAAAAACAACCGCACTATTTCCCTGACATACCCTAGTAGATATGCCGGATTATATCCAGCGATGCACCCCAGTTCGTCGTGAAATTTATGTCCTAGCCACTTCTGTCTGAGACCCTGCATCCTAGGACAATAGCACAAGACATGCTCGATCACGTGGTAAAATTTTTTCATCATGTGGTAAAATTTCTTCCAACTTAGTTTAATATGGCCAGAAAAATTTTTATGAATTTGTGATATACGGTCCATAATTTACCTTAGATCCCATATTTAGCAGCCTTCTGAAATTCACTGTTAACGCTAAAACTAAACTCTGCAGAATTTTAGGATAATTGGCTT
The DNA here is from genome assembly GCA_949318255.1 of Pollenia labialis. Classification (NCBI taxonomy): domain Eukaryota; kingdom Metazoa; phylum Arthropoda; class Insecta; order Diptera; family Polleniidae; genus Pollenia; species Pollenia labialis. The sequence continues at coordinate 27,326,827 of OX439140.1, read as the reverse complement.
ATAACTGACCATGGCTCAAATATAAATTCCCAAGTAATTTAAGTTCGGCTTAAACTGTTACAATTCACGATTGATATTTTACTCAAGTTAGTTAAAATTGCTAAAAATAAGCATACAACTTTCTGATTGTCGGTCAATAATTTTAAATAGGTCCAAGCCGACACTAATTTTAATGCTGATGTCTGTTTTTATAAGGATATATTAATAAAAAATAGATATCATGTAGATATCAAACCTGAAATAATTGAACCGTCGGCGGAGGGCTTCAAAGATTCGGCACAGTCGAATATAGAACTATAACTTGCTTCGATCTTGATTTTTTTTTTCATTATTTATTTATTGAATCTTCATATATTTAATATGAACTAACAATAATTAATCAAATCTTAACCTAATACATTATATATGTCCAGCCAGTGCCAGACAAAATTTCGTCATAACGGTTTATGTTCACATATGTGGGTGTTTATCGCTCTTCTGATTCGGTGAGTGCTGCAGTATCTCTTCTTCTTAAGCGAGTGTGGCCGCCAGTTCTTGATTTTAACAAAAAGTTTATTACATATTTTTTAATGCACAGAAAAAATTTTTGCAAAAAATTATTCAATTAAATAATTAATTGGTGGTGTACATTAATTATTCAATTAATTTTTTGTTTGCTGCAATTAATTTTTTTAATCAAAGCCCATAAAATTAAATGTTAATATTTTTTGTTTATACAATTAATTTTTTAATTGACTAAATTTGTGTCCCATGACTCGAAAATACAAATCCGAGAAACGCTAGATTTCTTAACAGGGAAGAACAACACGAAGAGACACCTAACGTCGGGGTATTGTGGTATTTATGAAAAGAAAAAGTACTGAAAATAGTTCCCTAGTACTGAATTTTCCATCAATGGTTTATTTATATAGTTATGGGCCTATCGAAGCAGCGTTCTCAGTTTTGAGGATTTGTCCTCAATTTTTTTTCAATTGAGAAAAAAAATTTTGTGAAAAACCCCAGGGGCAGGGCTGCCAGATTTGACGATTTAGCGTCATTTTGGCGATTTCTTGTTCCGAAATTAGCAATGTGTCGATTTGCTGATTTTTTTCTAAAAAGTGACGAATTTTTTCAGTCTCGAAAGCCTGAATAAAACATAAAATAATCTGACACGTTCGTTTTTTAATCTTGGAATGTTTAGCAGCCGTACCTTAACAAGAGCGGAAGGCGGAACATTTTCTTTCGCGTAGCTTTTACGCTGATATACCATACCTTAGCAAGAGCGTCAACGTTGTGTCACGAACAGTAGCGATAGCTTTCTTATTTAATAAAACCCACAAATTACAAAAACGCTACATTGGCCATAAAATAGCTAAATTGCCATTATTAATTAACAATAGCGGCAAACTTCACTATTAAACGAGTTGTCAAAATCGGGTTTTCCAATTGCAAAGCGTTCAAAAACTAGAAAACACGTGCTGCTTTTGTTAAGGTACGGCTGTACGGCTCTGTATAAATAATATTTTCAACAATTATGTGGCGAACATTTCACGAGTTGTAAGATAATATCTACATCAGTCTCATGCGATACTTGCGATACCCACGTCTTTAACGATTCCCACAATGATTGAAGAAGCGTCTTTTGCTGTGCTATGGCAGAATCTCAGTCGTGTTACAGTTTTTATCGTGTGTGGAATATTCTACGATTAAAAAATTCGGTCATCAACGATAAAAAGCTCTTCATGAGACTCCCAGTATGAAGTTTTTGTTTGAATGTTTTTTTTTTTATATAAAAATCGAACAAAAATTGTTAAAAAAAAACTAAATTTTAAGTTGTCCGATTTTTTTTTTTGACGATTTTTCGAAACGTGAAAGACGATTTTTTCTCAGGAAATTGACGATTTCCTCACAAATGTATCTGGCAGTTTTGTAATTAATTATATAAAATGAAACTTGAAGCCCTGGCCTATCATAACATAACATTTAAGTGCTGTGTAAATTTAAATAAAAATTACATAGTTTTCAGGAATTTTAATTAATTTAACGAAAAGTTTATATGTGTGTTATATGTATTTTATATAATCTTTTTAAATGTATTAAATTAGGATTCTAGTATTATGTTAACAAATTTCGCCATATTATTGGCAATATAAATCTTTACACATTTAACCAAGAATATGTGACCAATATCTAATTTTCAGCCATGTGAGTTAAACAATAACGCACCACAAAGTCCCTGCAAATAATACACTCACAATATTATTACAGTAACGGACTGTAGTTTATTTAAGAAATATTCCGTTCAGTCATTTTTAAATAAATAAACATTTAAAATTCCAAGCAAATTTATTTTTAACTGATTCTAACAGTTATTCAAAAAACTAAATGCATATTAATACGGATTTTCAGTTGCAGTTAATTTTGTCCGTTGATTAAGTTAAATTCTTCTTTATGTAAAATTAAATGAAAATGTAATTTAAAGCAACGAAAAGTTCATTTAATTTTTACTGTCAAAAATTCAACCGCGAATTCCGCAAAAACAAATCAATATTCAGTTATCTTTTATAAATTAATTGTCAAAAAATTATCTACATATTCCGTAAAAACAAATAAATATGCAGTTATTTTATAAATTTTACTGTCAAAAATTCAACACCATATTCAGTAAAAACAATTAAATATTCAGTTATTTGATATACTTTTACTACCAAAAATTAATTTTTACTTATCTATAAAAAATAAATTGCTTGTTTTGTGTAAGCAATACCCATTTTCTATTTGTTAAAATAATTTAGTTAAATACATCAAATTTTAAAAGTAAAATAATTGCGAAGCCATATCGGTCATGCTGCTGGTGTCTAATAATTGAGAGTTCTTCTGTAAACAACGTGGTCAGTACAACAAAAGTAAAACAAACGTGTGTAACTGGGTAAGTAAATAAAAATATTCTCCCTCTCTCGCTTATAAGAAAAACAAGCGGACAGGTGTCTGTCTGGAATTTTTTAGAAATTCGGCTCTTTTGTGGAGTAAACGAAAATTTAATAAAATAACTGAATATTTTATTGTTTTTACTGAATATGGGGTCAATTTGACAGTAAAATTTTAATAAATAACTGAATATTTAATCGTTTTTACTGAATATGGTGTTGAATTTTTGACAGTAAAATTTTACAAAATAACTGAATATTTATTTGATTTTACGGAATATGGTGTTGAATTTTTGACAGTAAAAATTAAATGAACTTATTGTTAAAAATAAATGAAAAATAGGTAGACCGGTTTTTAATTGAACTTTCATTTATTTTATATTACAATTTCAGTTAATTTTACGTACAGAATATTGTGAGTGTAGGATTACAAAGAAGTAATCTAAATTAAACTCCATTGTATACGCAAGAAGATTAGTTTTAGCTTCGTTTAAAAACGAAAACGTGTCGTCTCACTACAAACACTTTTTAACAATGGCATGGTCCATTCTTGCATTACATCGGACCAGTCCATGGAGTAGTCTATTTAATCAAATTGGATCAGGTGGTCCAATATTATTTGCAGGGCACACACACAAGCATTCACACACCGTAGACGGTACTATTAACCCAAATGAAAACTAAAATGAAATGAACTAAAGTCACATGTGTTTGAAATGTGCAACCAATATTAAATTCATATTTATTGCAAAAAGTAATAATAATAACAATAATAATAATACCCGTAATAAAAAAAAAACATATTATATTACAAAACATTTATTAAATTTTTCCTTTTTGCTGGTATACAGAAGTCTAGAAAAAAGAGGTTATTCAGATGGCCTTGTATTTGGTCAAATGAAATTGAAAAAGAAGGACGGAATAAAATTAATAGTCCGAAATGTTCATATAACAGGCCATTGATAGAATGGCATAATAATACTTATCAATACCAGTAATATGATATTTTCTATTATAAGTCTCTCATAAGTCTCATGGACCCAGCAAACACAGAAATATGCCGAATGTATTATTGCGGCAATAACCGATTTCGTATTGCAGAAGATACTTCCTTCGAAAAGAAACGTGACTCGACAGCAATACAAAGCGATTCTGTTAGATGATAAACTAGCAATACTGCCAAATAACAACTTATAAGAAAATAGAAAGATATCGCCAAAATATCATTAGTATGATAAAAATAAGATTTAAGTTAATTAAAATTTATTGATAATTTTCCATTCTTGACTGTCGCGGTTGAATAAAAAACTATCAATAAATTTTAATTAACTTCATGTTGCAAAATTCATTTCTTCATAAAAATAATTTAATGAACATTAAATTTGATAAGCTTTGGCCTGATTAAAAATATCAAAATTTGGATTAAAAACCATAAACAGTTCAACAAAAATAATGACAATACTAAATATTTTTTTAAATCCTGTAAAAAAATGAAAATAAAAAAGTTTTTTGATTATTTTCTTCTTGGTGACAATTTTGGGATATTGCTAAACTATTGCCTATGGGAATATCTTCCATTTGCTTGCTGGGAAATAATAAATAATTTTGTGACTTAATTTTAACCGATGACTTACATAAATGAAGCTTTGTGAATGTCTAAAAAGAGTTTTAATGGTAAAAAAAATATTGAATTTGAGTTGGCAGTAAAGTAAGACATGTTCAATTAAAGTTTATAATGCGTTAACTTGTTTTTGCTAAAATTTTGGATTTTCAGGAATAAAATTATGAAAACTGTTTTCTTCTTTTAAAATTGAAAACTTATTTAATCAATTGGTTTATATTTATGTACTTAACAAATATATTTCTGGGCCTAATTCTGGCATTCGATTCGAAAGCAATTTAATATCTTATTATTTCAGTTAAGACTGAACGGATCGGAATTATTTTGTCGGTGTTCTCAAGCATTAATTTAAGTTTCACAATACTGAAAAAATAATTACGATTCGTTCAGTCTTAACTGAAATAATAAGATATTAAATTGCTTTCGAATCGAGAAATAACTCGTTCACGACTGCCAGAATTAGGCCTCTGTTTTTTTTTATTTAATTTTTCCTCATTGATTGATTAACAACTTGTTAGGATTAAAGTACAGCATACTTCCAGGCACTCAATTTATGCGTATGAACATTCCTAACGGTAGGTCATTTAAATATTTTTCTTGAGAGAGAGGCAAATACATCGACATACCGATTAAATCTATGAACTAGAAAATTGTTTACTATCAAATTATAGAAATTTATGTACTGTAAGCCGCACAGTGGCGTAAAAAATATAAAAAAAATTAGAAATTGATTTAAAAGAAACAAACGGTAGTTTATGGCTAAAAATTATAAAATTTAAAAAAAAATGCTAAAATTTATTTTTGCGTTTCAGGTACTTAAAAATGTGCTAAAACTAGTCCAAAAAGTACTAAGTTGGCGTCATTGAACAAAATACTGAGATTCTTGGTTTCCATGATAGTTTTAAACAGAATTTCGAAATCATTCGCATTGATCATTTTGCAAATTAGTTGAAACTTATCTAAATTTAATTTTATATGGTTGTTTTTTGCTTGAAATCCAAAATTTATGAAAGCAAAAATTTAGATTAAAATGTTTGTAAGTGTTTATTAGAAGAATTTTTTTAAAAAACGGCGTAATTTTGCAAAAAAAAAATGCCAATGTATCTCGATGTGATATATTTGCACAGATGGGGGTAGCACACTAATTGTGCAGTTTCAAATCCAGGGCTGTAAGAATATTTTCCCTTATTTTATTATTTACGCTTGTTTTTCTATGTTTCATACATAAAATATGAAAAAAGTAGCAAAACTTTTACCTTACTCTTATCAACAACTTATACGGTGTAAAGGGTCCTAATTAAGATTACAATTTTTGTTAACCTTTATGTGCTCGGGATTTTATGGAAAACTATGTCCACATATAAAAAAACACTAGTACGCAGAGTGTTATACTCTAATGCTTATTTGTAAAATATAATAAAGTCAAATATGCAAGCACACGCATGCAAACACAAACGTGCACAAGAAAGCAAAGAGTACCAAAAAATACGTACTCTTTGCTTTCGGCGGCATGGTCGACATGCCGCATTCAAAAAATTTCGAGTTGAATATAAAAATGATGTGAATTTTTATACAGTTTACATGGTGTCTACATTTGTAGAATACCGGCCAGGAAATGTTCATTGGGGGATGCTGTAAATTATTTTCATAACGTGTGGAATTTTTTTTATTCAACGTTATCTTCAAAAATTCTACAAATTTAGCCTACCGAGCACATAAAGGTTAAGTGTGTGAAAGGTACTTAATAAACTTAAAAAAAGAATATAAAACCGTTGACAACACACACAATTTTTAATTTTTTTAAAACAATTTTCAAGCAAATGTGTGTTCCCCAACAATAAGTAAATATGAAAGACAATTAGAGTTTTTTTTCCCGGAGTTTTTCGATTCCCGGGAAAACGGGAAATTATTTTTAAATTTACCGGGATTCCGCTCCATATAAATAATACAAACTAAATTTGTTTCAAATTAATGAAAAAAACTTTTTTTTTTTAAAGCGCAAGGGAACTTGTTTATAAAGTAAGTAAATTTTGTATCATTATGCTCTGGATACAAGATAAAAAGATAACATAAACATAACAATTTAATTCATAAAACAATAATAAAAACAAACAAAAATTGTGGTACTCAAGTTATGAGATCAAAAATTAAATTCATAAAATAGATAAAATATTTTAAATAAATATGTTTTATAAGTATATATATTTAAAATAAATATATAAACATTTTTTAACAGCTTAGGAAATAACACTAAGACACACTCAATGCGTTTAGAAAGTCGGCAAATAGTATATATCTATTTTATTTACTTATTACCATGTTTCCGAAAAATTTCGTTCACTTTTTTACCGAGATTGGACAAAAAGTTTAAAGTGCAAAAGTTTAAAGTTGTTGCATATTTCTAATTCACAATCCGAAGTATTTTTTCGTTTTTATAAACAACGTCTATATCAGTAAAATGTATGTCAAGGTTGATGCAAAAAACAATGTGCTTTTAAAACTGTATGTTGTAGAATCTTACACGAGTTCTCAAAGTTTTTTTTTATTTCTGTTTCCCAGCACTTCCCGGTTATATAGTAAGCTGTCACAAAATGAAACAAATTTATGTTTATCACCTTATAAACATATCGTCATATCTCAAAAATTGGTATTTTATCTCAAACTGAACCGAAGTTATGGCAAAATATATCTTTAAATCGGTACATTTTGCCAAGCTCGATTTTTTTGTAGATATGACTTTGCTGCAATGAAGGAACGATATTTTTGGATATAAAATTAACTGCCTGCATCTTATTTTGAATTTATGTTCTTTATTAACTCTTCACTTCACTAAATTTATTAATTATCAACTGTTGCATGGCACACTCTGCTTTTGGTAAATTTATTGCGTCAGTAGACATTGATTTACGAACGTACTCACTTCTTGTTATTGATCTAATCGACAACCCATCAACAATATAAAACTAAATTTCAAAGTATAAATAGCTTTTTTCTGAAACTATGATGAACTTTTATTTTCCGGGATCCCGCAACAAAAATCCCAGGAAAACGGGAAAAAACCCTAATAGAGTTTTCTTTTCCCGGACTTTTTCATTTCCCGGACTTTTTCATTTCCCGGGAAGCGGGATTTATTTTTCAAGTTTCCGGTATCTCGGGAATTCCCGCTCAATACAAATCGATGCAAAATATTAATTAATTTAATTTATTTGAACAAATAACATTTCCTGAGATCAATTAAATAAGTTTATAAATGCATTCAACTTTTTTATTTCTGTGGCAAAGAGGAACAAGTTCTTAATGACACTTTAAGATCTTCATGTTCAAAACAACAGATGAGCAAAATTTCATTTATTTTGTAGGAGTTTTGAGGAAGTTATAGCAAAATTACCTTTTGGGTATCTTTTTTCCATGCGCAATAACATTTGGAATAATAAAAGCTTCAGAGCTGTGACATTAGGAGTCTTTAGGAATAAAAACTTACAAAACTATAACTGCAGAGAACCGATGAAAATTTGCAAAAGCCACCTTTGAAGTGGTAAACTGTTCTCTTATTGAACAAAACAAATAGACTTAAACTCTTATGGCCACAGAATTAATTCAAAGTCAACAGCAATTATATAAAGCGAAAAAAGTTAAATTATTTAATCAAATTTTTAAAAAATATTTCTTTTAAAATAGGAATTTCGTTCAGAATAAGCATTAACAGAATCGTTTGAAAAACTATCTCTAATTTTTATCAATAAGAAAACACGATTCCTTTCTATGGATGTTTGCCTTTATAGTCAAAGGAACATCAAACATATAATCTCTAGACACTTTCAGTTTTCATAGCACTTCCTTCAAGACCTGTAATTCCTCTGTAAAAATTAATTATTTTCTTCGAATCGAATCATCATTTCTTGCAGAATCTAATCCGAAAAATCTTTAATGCAGCTGTTTTGCATACAAAATCATTAAATTTTTTGAAGCAAGTAGGAACAACATTTTTTCGTTTTTATAAAATAAATTTGGGTTTCTTTCAAATGTGCTGAATTCCCATTTCATACTATTGAGAAACTGAAATTTATTGTTGAAGGGATAAGCTATTCCTATGCGCATTTCACTGGTTGCTTAGGACAGATCGTCAGGAAACTTCATCCAAAGATTTAAGGAAAGCTAAAGATATTATACAAATAAAACTGTTAAGCTAAAACGAATTATAAACCTCAGTTCGGGTCTTTGAACAAATTTAATATTTTGTACATTTTTACTGTTATTCTTTCGACATTTCAGAGCATTTAACATTGCCTTACTTATCGGATATGAATTGATCTCTCTTTGGCGTTTGGCAAACATGTCACATATCTGTAGTTTTTCGTTATGTTAAATTAAAAACTATTTATTTGGTGTATTTCATAGAATTTTTTCCTAACAGCAGATGATAACGATTAAAATTTCACAAAACGTTGAACGACCTACCATCAGAGCCGTGGGGGCCTTTTTGACGACTATTTTATTCCAAACTTAATTGGAACTTTTCTTCTTTAGAATCGAAAAAAACAAAAGTATCCAAAAAATACGCATTTTTACTATATAAAATGAAAAAAGTGCATTCTTACTGAGACACCTTTTACATACACAAAAATAATGTCTACTCTGTCTTTTCTATATCTTTAATAAACCGACGGATAACAAATTTTACTTTTCATAAAGATTTTTTTTAATTGCCTAAAACAATTTTTATTTTGTTAAAGCTTTTCCAGACAAAAGTTTTTGCACATCAAATTTTTAACAAAAAATTTCACAAAAATACAAAATCCATAGACATTGTTTAAAAAGAGAATATATTTTTAAATTTTAGCTCTAAAGAGTTGTTCATACACACGTACACACTTTAACACACAAGGGAGTGTAAGAGTGTGAGTTAAAGCCTCAAATTTTTGGTAAAATTTATGTCAACAAACTCTTTTTTCTGTTGTGTTAAATATTTTAAACTTTTTGTTGTTGTTTATGATGAAACCCAGCCACAAAATGAAAAATTCAAATAATATACAATGTTTCGTACTTTCTTGCTGTTTTTTATTTGGAAAAAAATTCAAAATGTTGCAAATAACTGAACAAATAAAGCCCAAGCCCAAGCCTTCACACATACACAAACACACATACACACACACACACACACACACTAAAAAGGGACTAGAAGAGCAAAACAAAAAAAAAAAAAAACAAAAAGGGAAACAGAATTGAGAATTGTTGACCCAACAGCCCAAAGTAACAACTGTTTATTTAGACATATGAGAAACATATTGGTTTTTGAATTTAACTAAATAAATATATTTTCACTTGATTCATGTTTGCTTCTTTAATATTTGTATAGCATTTCCAACTTTTAGAAACAAGTGCTGGGGAAATGAAAGTGTCTAACCTATCAAATAAACAAAACTTTATGCATCAGCTTGGTATGGAATAGCAAAAGGAAAAGAAGAAGTAGGATTCCTAAATTCGATTGTGCCGAATCTTTGATACCCTTTAGCAAAAATTTTAAATTCTCGGTAGTGGATGTTATATCAGATGTAAGATGAATAAAAAATTGGAATTATGACCGCACATCCATAAACTTAAATAAAATCTGTTAACGGAATTACTTATATTACTTATATATATATATATAAATATTTTTGTTCCTTTAAGGAGCGGCTCCGTGCAATAACTCCCAGGCGCAATAAGTCACAAGAAAAAAATGAAATTAGACCCAACAATTTTTCATACAATTGTGGGAGTAATTTCATTATGAAATAGCTCCCAGCTCTCTCGGTTTTATTTAATTTTTTTTAAAGTAATTTAATTTTTTGCCTGGGAGTTATTTCATAATGAAATAAAGTCCAAATGAAATAAGTCCCCGCAAAAATAAGCGTGGGAGTTATTTCATTTTATTTTGAGCTTCGGTGTTATTTCATTTACTGTGGGAGTTATTTCATTTTTTGTAGGAGTTATTTAATTTTCAACTATTTGCAATTTCTTAAAATTGTTAAACATTTTAAACGGTATTTAAAAAGGGATAGTTTATACGGTGGCATTTCATAACGTCCAGTGTCATAGTGTTCATGGATTCTTTCTACTCTATGGTATAGCAAAGACAAGGTCCGTTAACTAAAGCTTCTCTGCACAGCCGGCCTTCTGCCGGGCGCAATGGTTTTCTCTTTTCTGGTATAATAAAGACCGGCTTCGCTAACGAAAGCTTTTCTGCATAGACGGCCTTTGGGCAGGTTTCGCTAAATAAAGCTTCTAAAATCTGCCTTGTTTTCGAACGAAGGCCGATTTCGCAGAGAAGCTTTAGTTAGCGAAGCCAGTATTTGTTATACCATAAAGGAGAAAGTACTTGCGCCCGGCCGAAGGCCATCTATACAGAGAAGCTTTAGTTAGCGAAGCCGGTGTTTCTTATACCATAGAGGATATAATCCTTGCGCTGGACGTTATGACATTCTACCTTTTAAACAGTGGTACTCATACATTTGGAATATTTTGATAACGTGAAGAAGAAAATCCTTGCAACCGGCTAAATAATGGATATAAAAAGAAGCTTTAGTCAGCGAAGCCGGTGTTTGTTATACCATAAAGGGGATAATCCTTGTACAAACGATTGTGCCATATGTATGGGTAGTCAATCAAAAATACTCTCTTTCTGCCATGCAAGCACCTAAAAACTTGCAATAGCTGCGTGCTTAAACTGCAGGCAGCTGCCATTGCAAGAGGTCTGGATACAATAAAATGCCCCATTTGTTGTCAAAATGTCGAGGACTCAATGTTAGTTTTTTGGTAACCTAATATGTAAATATTCAATTAAAACGAATACATATATAAAACATTTCTTTGGAAGTTGTTTCATTTTTTTGGGTCTTATTTCATTTCTTTTCGATGGGCTGTTTTTGGAAGTTATTTCATTATGAAATAACTCCCAAACGTTTAAGGCTTGGAAATTATTTCATTTTTTTTGGGATTAATTTCTTTTTTCCAGTTTGAGACTTATTTCATTTATTTTGGGATTCAATTCATTGGGAGTTATTGCACTGGGACTAATTGCACCTGGGAGTTATTGCACGGAGCCTAAGGAGCATAGGGCCTCAACAAAAGACTTCCAATTGTTTCTGTTTGATTTCATTTTATTCCAGCTTTTTCCTACTCGCGAAGCCTCCAGGTCTAACTGTCTTCGCCAAGTGTGGGCAGGGCGTCCTCTTCTTCTGCAAGCATGCGGGTTCCAATCAATATACCATTGAGTACATCTCCTAGTGTAACAGATACCTTATCACTGAGTTCTGGTGGAGTATATGACAATTTACGTTTCTGTATAGTTCTTGGATAATCCCTATTATTTGCCTAGGTACGCCTTTACACGAAGGGACCTTCCAAATGGTAGTGAGGACAAGTGTGTCAAAAGCTTTCTTAAAGTCGATAAAGACCAGATAAAGAGGGGGAATAACCAATTCACTGATTGGTCAATTATGCGGAAGCTGCTTATGTAATCAACACAGGATTTTTAAGCTCTGAATCCAGACTGTTCGCAACGACATTGTTGGTCAAGGGATTCAGCAAGTCTCATGTTGATAATGTTTGCTATTACCTTGTTAATCCTACTTAGGAGTGTGATCCCCCTCTAGTTTTTACACTCCGCGAGAACACCCTTCTTAGGAATGTTGATGATTTAACTTCGGAAAGTTCTTTATTATCCCGGAAGTCCTGCACCACATTCTGGAGTAGGAAGTCACTTGGTTAGGAGTCTGCTTTTAGCAGCTCTGGGTTAAGATTGTCAGGCCCTGACGCCTTGTGTTGTGAATATCGTTTCCATTTCCAAATACGATGTAATTGCATATTTAAGGATCTCAGAATTTTTTCATACTCAACTCACTATTACAAGCAGTGTTTGAAAATAAATACTAAATATCGCTCCTTATAAAAGTGTTTGTGTAGTAAATCATTAAAAATAACGTTTTTCTGTTTGTCATCTTTCGAACACAAAAATAATGCTGTTTTTAACCAACTCATTAAAAGATGAGAACATTTAATTCCGTTCTTGTTTTTTTAAAAACCACAAAATTAATTGTGTTCGGTTCAACTCAATGCTCGTCGCTTTTGCCATTTTTTTTAACAAAACAAAATACACAAACGAAAAAACAAAACAAAACACATATACAATACAAACACAAGCTGTTCGTTTTGCGTTCGTTGCTAAAATTTTAAGATTGTTCATTTCTTTATCAATGTTAATAAAAGAAACGTTGTAGAACATTAAAATATAATGGTTTTCTACAGTATCACTACAATTTTTCTGTTTTCTAACGAAGAACAGAACACTATATAATGTTCGGCTCTTTCTTGAAAATAGTTACGAACGATATTAAGGGTAGTGTTCATATACACAAACACAAAACAAATAGATATCGTTTCTGGGTGTGTAAGCCAAACGCTTAACAATGGTCTGTTTATTTTCGAATACTGATTACAAGTAGCACAACAACTTAAGCGTATGAGTGATATCAATTTACTTTTTAATTAATGTTACTCATACGTGCAGAAGCAAAAATTAAAATGAAATATTTTTGCAAGACGGGTCGGGTCGCCATTTTAAAAGTTTCTTTATGTCTTTTGCATTAATAGTCGGATCTTAAATTATGATCAAAATTTCTGTCTCGAGAAAACCAATGTTTTGCTCTAAAATCCATTGAACTCAAGTGTCCCCTTCTTGTATTTATCTACCAGATCTCTGTTTCTACCACCCTAATGTCAGAAAATTAAAGGATTCAAATTCGATAATTGCAGCAGACACATGTTAAAACTTAATTACTCAAATTATACGAATCATTCATACGCCCATCGGGTGTTTATATGTATATGGGATCTATAAATTATTAAAACTGACGTCGAACAGTGTTGCTATTTTTAAAATAGCGTGCAATAGCCATAATTTATTTTACCGCCAATTTTAAATTTAAATACTCATATTAAAGTAAGCACTTGAGAACCTCATAAGCCAAAAATTCAGATCTCTACGTAAACGTCTTCCCTATAAACAGGGTGGATGATGCAATATGCACCTTTTAATTATCTGGCTGAAAAGTATAATTTTGTAATAAATTTTAAAAATCCAATCGCTTTTATTTTTTATTTTCAAAAGGAATTTTTATGAAATAAACGGGTTTCGTAAAAACGGTTTCATAGCTTTAATCTCAATGTAGACTGATGTTTCCACTACTTTTATATTATTTTTAAAAATGTGTTAAATTTTACATAAATTTAAGATTTAATGGACTAGAACCTAAGCGAATTACAAATATTTCTTAATAATCATGGTATCATTTTAAAGTACGTACTCCATACCCATTTCGTTTTGCTTTTTTTGCTCGTTTGGAGCTTGATAAATTTTATTGACAAGTCTGAAGGTTATACTCTATACCAGCATTAACATATGTTGTATATTAAAAATGCATTCTTGTTAACAAAGTACAGGTCGCAATTTTCAACGGAATTACATGAAATTTTGTATACTTTTTTTTGTTTTTGCAAGAACGAATATTGTTGAATCGGTCCACATTTTCGGGTACCTCTCATACAAATAACCTTCCGGGAACCAATTAAATGCTTATAAATGTCCAGCAAAGACTGGTAATAAAATTAAATAATTAAAATTAAGCCAGAAGAACATCATGTATAAACATAAATTAAACATTAAATTTTATTACAACCGGTCCACATTGGACCATACCGCTCATATAACGCCCACTACCAAAAGGCACTTAAATTTTTTTTTTTTTTTTTTTTGTAAATCTAGCCGGACATTAGGCAAAAAATAAAATTTAAGGAATGTAAGTACGCAGCTCGGCAAAATTCTGCATAGTTTTGTAAATTTTCCAGTCGTTTACTTGAGATTTGTCGTTTTGGGACTCTGTTAAAGTCAGGAAAATAAATTAAATTGCATGCGGTTTTATTAACTTTTTACGGTTTTGAGAGGCTTACAATATATTTTTTGGGGCTAAATGAATAAAGATTTTACATTGATTTTTTTTCTGTGAAATACTATATTAACAGCTACATACGTATAATTAAAATAAAAAATATTTTTGTTAATTTTTTTGTGAAAAAAAAATATAAAAGATTTTTGAAAGTGAAGGTAGTCGGGATCCTAAAAATTTTATGCATACCGAGAAAGTGGAAATTTTTAATTTTAGACTGAAAAAAACGGTTCGCGTATTTGCGCCATTTCTTTGGTTGACTTTTTTTTAATTAAAATTTTTTCTGTTTTTGCTCATCTTGCATAGGCACATATGGGTAAGCAACCCGTTTGTCAGTCCCAAAATGTTAAGGTTTGAATTGAATCAAGCGAATACCATTGTAAAAGCCACTGTTTGCAATATCAGTTTTTTTTTCAAATTATCGTAAGCATGACTTTATTAAATTGTTTAAATATCATATCATCTAAAATTATGCACCTTAGCCTCTTCAAAATGCATTACAAAGAGCCAGCCAATGAAAGAACGTTGTAAGTTACTAAAAAAATTATACAATTTAATGGTTTTGTAAATTGGAATAACGTTTTAAAAGCCGCTTGCTTAGTGGAAAAACGTTTTAAATAAGATCCCGATTGTGGATATGAAACGTTTTTCCACAGAAAAAAAGTTATTAACTGTAAATTTGCATGTTATTTTAAATTCAAATTCCTCAGTATTTTACATACATAATTTAATTATCATTAATTTTGATAATCTAAAAAAAATTTAAAAATAAGTAATCCTGCCTTTTAAAAACATTTTTTCGCTCTCCTGAAAAATAATTAATTTTTTGTCTCTTAAAACGCAATTCGCGGATGTGCTTCAATTGTTTGTAGATGTTTTTTATTCAAATTATTACACCTAACACTAATATTACCAGTGTAAAAAAGAAATGTGCGAAACAGTTAGCAACGGTGTTATGTTCTACATGACGTTATTTTATGAAGCAAAATAAATGTTAAAAAAACTTTTAAAATTATTAACAACAACAATTATATTTAAAAAACAAATCTGGGCTTCAGTTAATCAGTTTTTTACCACGTCCACCTTTAACTTAAAAAAAAAACATAAGTAGCCTATGTGTAGCCTTGTTGTCAGGAAAGTACTGTGAAAATTTCAGGAAAATCGTTTCAGAAGTTAAAGGGTCTAAAGGGAACAAATAACCATATGCTTTTTCATTTATATATTATTTATTGCTTCACCTGCGCCTACCCCTTTAATTTTTATTTTCAAAGGTGTGGTTCACTATAAGATTGACTCCTACCAAGTTAGAACATAATTAATATTAAAGTTCTTAAGATATGCGATATTTAACATTGCCATCCTATGGGTGTAACACTTCCCCTGCTGATATCTTATTTCAATTTCGGTGCTAACTGCAAAAATTTAAAGAAAATGGGTGAAGCGGCTCTTAAGAAAAGCGATGCCTAATATTGGCATCCTATGGAGGGTACCACTTTCCCTGCTCCTATCGAAAAAACAAGAAGTCTTGTTTATATTCGGGGCTCACGTAAAAATCAGGAAAATCGGTTCAGTAGTTTAGTTGTTTAGTTCAGTAGTTTAGTAGTTAAGCAAACAGACAAACATTTTTAATTTTTAAAGATGGTCCATTTTTTGCTATAAATTTTATATACAAATTACAAAATAAAATTTTTTTACTCAAATTACGGCTGATTATAATCATAATAATTATTCTTAAGAAAATAACTATCAATTTTCTTGACATGATCTCTACATTCTGCCGCACCCTAATATATGAACTAATATACCAAAATAAAGGTAAACCGCATTCAAATATACGCTTTTGACCGCTATTTGCCACACTGTGCGTCGGTATTGTATTTCATCGCGGTTTATATCTGTGTGAAATTATTGGCCAACCATCAGAAAGTTTTATGCTTTTATTTCTTGTTGTATAAAATGTTAATTTTACTAATTTGATCATGATTCGAAACAGCTTGAGGCGTTCTTTAATGATTTTCAGGAGGGGAATTTATATTGGACCCATGATAAATTATGGATGAATATTGCAAAAAATTCTGTAAAGAATTTTTTGGTATAAAAAATCTAAATTAGACCAAATGGACCGATTATCAATAATTGCATGGTGTTATATCAGGCCATATAAAGTTAAATTTTATCAAATAGAAACTGGGAATTATTTCCTTTCATAGGTTACTTTATTATATTCAACATTTTTATTTTTTCGAATTTATTCTATGAGCTAAATTTCAGTTATGTATTTTATAAAGCTTTTTTGTAATAGTCCTATTCCTTTAATTTTTAGGAATGACTTTATACACTACCAGACTATTATATTGTATCTTCTTGTTACATTTTACCTTAGCTGTCCTTTGGATAGCAATGAAGTATATTGTATGTACAGAAAAATTTACAATTATTAGACACCAGCAGAATGTAATGCATTTTCTGGCCCGCTACAGCTTTCGTCAGCATTCTTTGTGTCACACTGGATAGTGATACCTTATAAATTGAATGTATTTAACTCAACAATTTTAACAAATAGAAACTGGGAATTATTTCCTTCCGAAGGTTACTTTATTATATTCAACATTTTTATTTTTTCTAATTTATTCTATGAGCTAAATTTCAGTTATGTATTTTATAAAGATTTTTTGTAATAGTCCTATTCCTTTATTTTTGAGGAATGACTTTATACACTACCATACCAATTTTTTTTACAATCACGTTATTCGTTACGTTTGGGCATATGGTAAATTATTTCATTAGCAAAAGATTAATGAAATTTTGCAAGTTTTAATTTTTTGACATAAGGGTTGGTCATTAGGTGGTAGAAGCAGAGATCTTGTGGATAAATACTAGAACGGGATACTTAAGGTGCGTCAATGGCAAAACTTTGGTATTTTCGATGCAAAAACTTTAATGTATGTATCATACCTTAAAATCCGACTGTAAATGACTTGAAACCGCCTTGCAAAAATACTTTATATTTAGGGGTGTATGGGGATTTTTTGAGGTACGTTCTAACGTGTAGGCCAATTGTGCCAAATCTGTGATAAATTTATACAAACAATTTTAATTTTTCTGTAGTGGATTTCATATGTGACCTGTAATGTAAGTTGAATAATAAACTTAATATACCCTAAGTTGTAACTCATGCTGGTGCAGGGTGTAAAATTGGAAGGTAAGTTAAAGTGAACTAAACTAACCACATCAACCATATAACAGAAAAATACGTCAAGTAAATATTTATAAAAAAATAAAACTCTTCTTATCATCCTACAAAGTGGCTGTAATTTATTGAATGTTTTTACTGCCTTTCTATTTTTTATTTTTAGCTTTTTGCTGTTTATAGTTTAAGCTTGTTAACTAGACATTATTAGACATTTACTTGATTTAAGGCTTTAATAATAGAAAACAATTTTTTTCGACTTGTTGATTGGATTATGTTGGTCCACTAAAAAAAGACTGGGGGTTCTGTAATTTTGTTGAAAAAAAAACAATAAGTGAACTATATAAGCCTTATTATACGCAGAGAAAAACATGTTTAAATATGGTCACCTCCAACAAAACTATTTTTAAAATATTTTTAAGCATATTATACTTAATTTAACAATATTATTGTCACCGACAACCATATTATGGTTGAATTAGTCGACCATTAAGAATCCACAATCATATTATGGTTGCCTCCGAATATGTTATGATTAAAAATAACTAAAACATGTTTAACACTTATAAAAGCATGGTTGGTTTTCAACCATTGCATGTTGCTCTAGGAAAAGAGGATAATACTGTTGTAAATTTTAAAACCAATTATTGTCATATTTAACCATTACATGTTTAGAGGCAACCAGAATATGGTTGCGGCTCCTTGATGGAGGACTAATTTAACCATAATATGGTTGTATGTGACAATTATATGGTTATATTAAACATAATATACGGAAAAAATTCGTCCAGTTGGTATTAGTAGTACATAATAGGCATATCTATTGTTAAATTTCAAGTATTTTTTTTTTTAATAGGACCAACAAGAACCCATAAAATGAAAATATACACAGAAAAAATAGAAACTCGACTTTAATTAAACAATTTGTTCAGACAATTAAATATTTTACTAATTTTGCCCCTGCAAAGGAATTGATCAAATCAATTAACGGATTTGTATTTTCGAGTCATGGGACACAAATTTAGTCAATTAAAAAATTAATTGCATAAACAAAAAAATAATACACCACATATACACAAACATTTAGTTTTATGGGTTTTGATTAAAAAATTAATTGCAGCAAACAAAAAATTAATTGAATAATTAATGTACACCAATTAATTATTTAATTGAATAATTTTTTGCAAACATTTTTTACAAAAAATGCCATAAGATTTTTTGTAAAAATCCTAACATACCGCTTTGCTCAGAAATACATTACACTGTTTTAACTTAATTACCACTGCTTTTGTGAACAATAAAAATATATGAGGCTACTGTACAATTTTCCTTGGTCAAGCATTTTACATAGTAAAATTTGATGGAGAAAATATTCGTTTAATATTTTAACCCACTATGGTATACTAATATACTAAATTTTGAGGGAAAATTTAAAAAAGGAAAAAAATGACACCTTAAAATCCAATATATTTTAAGAAAAGAATCACCATCCAATTCTACTGAAGATAGCTTAGGAGTAATTTAGGATATCTCTTTAGGATATCGCCTTTTCAGAAACCCGATTTAACTTTTCAAAACGCTTTGGCAGATTTGCTCAACTAGTAGTCTAGTTGCAGTTCGCATTGCAGCTATTGAGGCACAGTTTAATAAATATTTATTAATAAGGATCACTTTTTGTCAATAATAAGTTAAGGACGTTTGTGGTAAAAAAATGCCTTATTATCATTCTCAATTTGACAACACGCCGTTCTTATTTTGAATGCCCACTGTTATGGTTGCATTCTTCTTATTCTGAAAACTGATATAAGCCATTGAGACTTAAACAAGTATAAGGTTTTTCATTTCGTAGTGGATCTAAGTTCCAATATATACTTTATCGATTATTTTCTTCAAGAACGTCATAAGCCGAAAATCACAAATTTTGCCCATATAACACTAACGCATAGTTAATTATTCTTATGTAGATATTGTAAATATTTTAAAGTCGTTTTATGTAAAACTAATGTTTTCAAGTTATGGCTTTGTTGCAGCAAATGAGATATTCTGTGTGCATGTGTGCATAATATGCATAGCCTTGCTTAACATACTGTCAAAAGTTAACAAAAAGTCTCTGAAATGTATTTAAAAAACAAAATAGAAATACATTTGATTCCATATGAAATGTGCGATCAGTATCGCACTTTGTTTAAGCAAATGACAGTTTCATAAAACTCAACAAAAAGTTTCCTTAAGTTCGAAATAGTTTGCCTCATATGATTTACATGTATTCGCTCATTTGCTTAAGCCAAGTCAATTAGGCCATGTCTGTATGTCCGTTTGTTGTAAATACGTTTTCTTGCGATTATCTTAATAGAATAGATCGATTTTGATGTCCTGTTTTATTTGAGTCAACTTTAAGTTGTTTATGCCGCTCGTCCTTAGGCCCATTATTTGCATAATCAGTAAATTCAATTTAACACCTTATAAAAAATTTGATCCCAAATGAAGATGAATCTAAGGCTAGTGAGATGGCATCTTATTCGAACTTCTAAATAGTCTAAGTTATAAAAGAGTTTCATACAGAGTAGTCTCAGTCTGCGCTCCGGTAGAGCTGGCTATTCACAATGCAAGTGTTGCACAGGTTTTCTCTTCCTTATCGTCTAAACAATGCCTACAGTAATTTTTACGACAGTCCCTTATACATTTTCAAATATGTCCACCTAGTGCCCTGCAAAAATTATTATGAAAATCCTGATCGAATTCTTTTTAAGGGATAATAACTGCCTGTCTTTTTGATGACGAGCGGAAAACTCAGTTGTTTAGCTTTCATATAAAACAAAACAAAGAAATCTAAAAATATTTTCTTGTTTTAAATGTAATTTATACGAGTGAGTTTTCTGCTCGTCACAAAAAAACAGTCAGTCAAATTTTTGTTTTTCGTTCAGGGATGGCCAAAGTTTACTGAATATTCTACAAATTGTCCAAGGACAAACCATTTGTGGCACATTCATTAGCCATTATGATGCCTCGGATACCTATATGTCCCGGAACCCATATTAGTTCAACATTATTATGTTTGAGAAGGTTAAGAGAATTTACGCAGTTGTTCAGACATCTCAAGATATCGACGTTGCCGTTTAAGGCTTTACTGTCCACATAGATATCCACGTTTGGCATCAGAGGAAGAAGTTCTAGAATTCTGCTAGCAGCTTTATTGATAATTTCGTATTTCCATGTTTGACATCAGGCTACCAAGTTCAAGAATTATTCTAGCTTTCTATTTATAGTGTAAATTTCCTGCTAAAAGGCGTTGCAAGGACTTGGTAGTCTGAGAGATATCGAGAGTTCAGGATTATTAGAAAACGTGCCTCAATCAGTGCCAGTACTCGTCTTTGATCAATGCATTAAACCAGAGATTAAAAAAACTCTAAGAATTTATAAGGGCTTTAGTTTAGAAAAGGAATTATTGACCCAAATGTAGACCAGCCTTCCCAAAAATTTATATTTCGATTTCTTTTTTAAATGTGTTTAAACAAAAAGTTTATTTCATTAAGATACAATGGCAGTTAATAAAAGAAAGTGTTTCGTTTTTTATTTTCATATGATTTAAGAAAAGTGTAGGTGTCTTATTCGCTTAACAGTTTTATTTTTATAATATCTTTAGTTTTCCTAAAAACTTTGGAAAAAGGTTCCTGAACAACCAGTGAAATGCGCATATGAATAGCTTATCCCATCCACAATAAAATTCATCTTATCAATGGTTATAGTTGGGAATTTAGCTCATATAAACGCAAATTTGTTAATTAATTTATAACTCCTAGGAAACTAGAAAGAAATTATAGAAGTAAATATATTACCTACAATGCTTACAAGAAGAAGCAAAATAAAAAACAGTGAAATCCCGATAATTCGTAATCGCAAGGGACCGGCCATTTCTTACCAATTATAGGGGTTTTCGATTTAGCGAGGTTTCGATTTAACGGGGTTAAAATAAAATAAATACGATTTAACGGGGGTTTTCAATTTATTTACTAAAAGGATAAAAAACAAAAAAACAAAAAAAAAACAATTGTGAAAAATAAAATACAAAATAAATACATATGGGGTATTCACAAGGTGTGCAATTAAGTCATATCGTCATTATGTCCTAAATAATATTTTACATTTGTTTAAAAAAAAAATTATTGTTGTTTTTCAAACAAAATAAAAATTTTAAAGCTGTGTTCACTGATTCGTTATAAATATGCAGTAGAAATCTAAATTATAAGCGGTTGCCCACACCAGTCATATATATTTCTTGTAATTATTTTAAGACATATGACTTTACAACTTTATGACAACCTTGTGAATCCCCTAATAAAATAAAATAGCATAATAATAATTAGCGTAAAATTGAAGAAGGATTGAAGTAATAGTTGATGGAGCAACGTCTATTTTTTTCTTTATTGTTGTTGTTTTTGTAAAACCGACAATGTTTTATGAGTGCGCTTTGACATTTTTCTTTATTATTCATGTAAAATACTGATCTTTAGAACATAAACACATACACAAGCAAAAACCTACGCAAAAACAAAATAGCGGTGAACAAAAAATCATTCTTTCCATGTTTCTGTTGTTTTTAATACGAATTATTAGTGGTAGTTAGCAAACAATTACGATTTATAGGAGGTAAAGGAGATTTTATTTGAAGAACAAAATTACGAATTAGCGAGGGGATCAAAATGTATGGAAATTTTACGATATATCGAGATTTTGTCAAGGGACCGACAGTTTATTACGAACTATCGGGATTTGACTGTATATGTATCTATTATATAACCAAAAATTAAATTCCATTAGTTTTTCCAATGAATAACATTGCACAGACACATTGGTGTTTAATTACAGCCACTTTTAAGTATGAATTATGATCACACATCCATAAACATAAATCCTAAATAAAAATCATTTTAGCAATAACTTGTCTTAGTGCACATTCAAATTTCTTAGTATGAAAATTTCTGAACAGCGTTTCCATCTTCAAAATTTGTAATGATGTAATTGCATAATTAAGGAGCTCAGAATGCTCTCACATTCAACTCACTATCGCAAGTGCAAGTGGCATAACAACTGAAGCGTATGAGTGATATTTAATTACTTTTTAATTAATGCTGCTCATACGTGTAGGCGAACACAAGTATTAAATAAAATCAGGTAAATTCTGGGTTGTTAGAATTATTATTACATTAGACTTAAAGTAAAATGCTTTCAAATTACTTTTCTATTGGATTTTGATTTAATGAAATTTCAGTAGGTTTTTTAGGGGTTTTTTTGTAGACAAATTTTATATCATTGCAAAGAAAATATTCATTAACATTATAAGCTTAACCCGCTGCGCTTCGCTGCTCTCATTAAATCAAAATTAGTAAACAATTTTTAAAACATATCTCGTGTATTGGTAACCCAGCAATTTATACCATACGTCATACGTTTACTATTAAATTTCTTCAGATATTTAAACAATGATTTCGCCCTTGAACGGGGGGGTTCCACTTACACTTTTCCAGATAAGCTCGCTTTTTCACAGATTTTTAGTATTAAATTATACTGAAATTTTTATTGTCTCCGTGTGGGAAATTCCGAGCCCCAACAAATAACAGTGAATATTTCTGTAAGCTTCATTTGTTTAGAAGTCTATAATGAAAAAACAAACAAACGCATTTTCATTTTATCAACCAGTGTAGCGTATAAGCAACGTTATGATTTATTTCATAAATTCTATTTTAATATGCTTCAAATTGTGAAATAAAAATAAAATTTTTTGAAAAACTGTATATAAATATAAATGGATATTTAAATAGAATTGGTGAAATAGGCTTTAAAAAAGTGATTTTTTTTTGTTTACGTTGTTTATTTTGGGGTTTTTTTTCATAATTAACTTTGAAAAACTTTCAAAATCAATAATGGAAGGAGTCAGCACAGAACAAAGAACTAAAGTTGTTCAATTTGATTTTGAAAGTCAGCATTCGATAATTCAGACACAAAGATCATAAATAATAATGGAGGATGAGGCCTATTTTCACCTCAATGGCCACGTGAGTAAACAGTATTGGAGAATATGGAGCACCTAAAATCCAGGAATAATTTAAGCACAGCCACGAACAAAGTTTTAAGCTACAAAATTATTATTTTTCATGAGAGCAAAAAAACGTTTTTCACAGGAAAGATAACTATTTTTTTATTTTTTTTATATTATTAAAAATAATGATAGTAAAAACTTTTATGCAAAATAAAAAGAAATTTAAAATTTAAATTAAATACAAATTTAACCGTTTATAACCTTTTTTTTTTGGTTGAAAAACGTTTAATATCCACAATGTTATTTTAAACGTTCTTCCACTACACAAGAGGCTTTTAAAACATTATTGAACGTTTAAAAACCATTTACTTTTTATCATTTTGTAAGTAACTTACAACCAGTGTTCGAAAATAAACAGAACATTATATAGCGTTCGGCTCACACACACACACACCTAGGAACAATATCTATTTTTTTTTAGTGTTTGTGCAATACCGTTCGTAACTATTTTCAAGAAAGAGCCGAAAATTATATAGTGTTCTTTTCTTCGTGAAAAAAATAGAACAATTGTAGTGATACTGTAGACAAACATTATATTTTAATGTTCTATAATGTTTTTTTTTAAACATTGATAAAGAAATAAAGAAATAAAAAATTTTAGAAACGACCGCAGCACGAACAGCTTGTGGTTGTATTGTGTATGTGTTTTGTTTGTTTAAAATTTTTTTACTGGCATTTGTAAAGAAATGTTTGGTTTTTACCAGCCAAAAGGGATGGACATTAATGAGTTGAACCGAACACAATGACGTTTGTGGTTTTTTAAAAAAACCGAACCGATCTATTAGCGTTTGTGTTTTCCACAAATCTTTTTTAGTGTTTATTTTCGAGCACTGCTTCCAACGTTCTTCCACTAGTTGACTCTTTGTTTGCAATTTTGAAGGCGTTAAGGTGCATAATTTTGGGTGATTTGAGATTTAAACAGTGTTAGAGGGTTATGTTAACGGTTATCTGCAAAAAACAGTTTTTGCAAAATGTGGCTTTTAAAAAACTTTATTCGCGGCTGTGCTTCAATTGTTAAACAGCAAATGCACCATCTTAGATACACGTATATTTTTTTTTTGGAAAATAAGGTACAAGTAACAGTTAATTTAAATGAAATTCAATTGAAAATATTTTTAAAGTCCTGAGATAGAGAACAATACAGAATTGTGGTTCCAGCAAGATGAAGCTCCACTTCACACAACGCGTCCAGCTATGGATTTTCTGTGCAATCAAATATTTTCGCGTTTTCCTGATTTTAACTGGCCTCAGAGTCTGCCCGATTTACCTGCTCCCGATTATGTTCTTTGGGGCTACCGAAAGAGTAAGTAGTATGCAAATAAGCCAATATCCATCGAATAGCTTAAGGCGAATCCTCGAGAAGAAGTGAGGGCGCTGGGACCTGAAATTCTGAGAAAAGTTATGGGAAATGCTATGGAGAGAGCATGTCAGGTCGAAGCAATCAATGAGCACCAATTGATAAAGATATTTTCTTCAAAACATAATGGAAATATGCTTTCAAACTAGTTAAAGTCAAAATTTAAATAAATGCCAAATACAAAAAACAAAACAAGAAAAAAATAAAATAAAAAACTTTTAATTAAATAAATCACTTTTTAATTATTTTTAAGACAGGTACTTAATTAGATCTAATTTCTATTTCTAGTTGTATACACAAATAAAAGTACCCAGTAAAAATGTTCTCCAAAAGGAGCAGGTTTTATGTATGAATGCATACCTCCTATCGCTTCAAACCTGCTGATGGGACGCCTGATTTTTGTATGGCGTGTTTTCGGTTTGGAGGACTATTTTCTGCTGACAATAAGCACTTTTTTAACATGCAAACAAAACACTCCTAAAGTGCTTTTGTAAGGGCCAACTATATTAACATATTCATTGATGTTTAGCTTTTAATTGCTGAAATGCATTGTTTCAATAATTTTCGTAATCATTATATATTTTTATTTTTTTTCGCTTTAAAACCTCATCGTTGTCAGCACTAAAATAGCAGCTTTTTTCTCTATTTTATTCTTTATCATTTACTGCTGTATAAGAGCTCTCTTATTGAAGCGCTCGATTATGCGCTTTTTCTCTAAAGTGCTTCAAAAAACCCAATTTTTTTGACTGGGAAGGTAAATTATGCATCAATTATAACAAAATTGCATGGTGTTATTTCCGGCCATATGAAGTGGACCACATTTGACAACAAATTCTATATCTGCTTCCCAGAGTGGGCACAATGTGGGGAATAGGTTGAGTTATGGACATTTTCTATTGTTATTTGAAGCCTTATGAAACGATGAACGACCAAATTCTGCTACAAAAATATTATTCGTTACGGTGTTAGGCGTACTTAAATGTTTTCCAATAGTAAACTTTATATGGGGTCTATGGTAAATTATGGATGGAACTTCACGAAAGTAGACAGTATGATTTTTAGTCATATATAACGAATTTGTGCATTATACCATCCTTTATGTTTGTTTTGGTAACAACATTTTCTATTTTTAAGGGTGGTGGTTCCACCACTGGATTCATAAATCTTAGCCTACTTAACAGATTTTTTTGGATTATAATCCAAAAATTGCTTAGGATAACTACAAGCAATTTGACACCAACATTGTTATTTTCTTATGAGTTTTTCGAAAGTGAGAGTATTGCCAACAGACGAATAGACAGACGGACAGACATTGCTTAATCGACTTAGAATTACTAAAGGAGCCAGAAATATTTATTTATATAGTTGAATGCATTGAAATTATTCAGAAATTTTGTGATTTCAATAAGTTAAAACATTTTGTTCAACATCATGAATCAAATCTGCATACTGGGAATCCTTCAGTTGACACATCTAATCTAGATTAATAAAATGCCTTTCAAATGCTTATGATAATTCCTTGGTTGTAAGGAAAAGGAGAAAAATATTAAAATATGAAAAAGCGCCATGGACGAATGAAGTTTTTCAAAAACCTAATTTGGTTTAAGGAAAATTTGTTAAAGCAAAGAAAAAGAAGAGCAAACAATTCATATGTACAAAATATATTAAAAAGAATAAGCAAAGTAATAAAGTCGGCATGTCGTGATTCTATGAACAATTATTATTTTCATAATATTAGCAATACCCAGCACGATCCTAAAAAAATGTTGGAGGTTTCAGAATGAAACTTAAGGTAGAAGTGCTAAAGCCAAAGCTAATTTAATAAATTCTATTGATGAGCTGATAACAGATGATGCTGTTAAATGTGAACTTTTTAATAAGTACTTTTTACAAGTCCCAAAAATTTTAATACAACAAATTATAACTTCTCAAGGGGATTCGTGTAACAACCTTTGAACTCTTAAATACCATCCAAACACTTTCCGTTTTAGTTACACAACATTAGATGAAATTTCGCAAATGATTTCCAACCTTACCATACGTAAAAGTCCTGGTCATGATGGATTATCTCCAAGAGTACTAATCGAATGTAGTGATGAAATCTCACCTCATTTGGTGAAAATTTTTAATCGTATTATTGAAACATCAGAATATCCGAATATTTTAAAAATATCAAAGATTGTTATATTACCGAAAGAAATACATGCTCATAGCATAGATACATACAGAACTATTTCTTTGTTACCAATTATCGATAAAGTTTTTGAGAATCAGCTGTTGAAATACCTAGAAATTAATAAGCTGCGCTTTATGATTGTCAATATGGTTTTAGAAAGGGGAGTGGTGCGGATAATGCTGTTGTGAATGTCATAAACTACATCTGTCAAGGATTAGATCAAGGCTTTTGCGGTGTGGGTGGAATTTTCTATGATTTTTCTTAAATGGTTGTAAAAGTTTTCTTGGTGTCGTTGAACAGAGTGTGCCACAGGATAGTGTTTTGGGACCGCTTTAATTCACTACAAATGTAAATGATATTAATAATCTTGGACTGTATGGAAAAGTGTAAATGTACGCAGATTATATTTCTGTGCTTTATCCATACAAACATGAAACAGTACTAAAAGCATATATGGAAAGAGATGCTGCTGAACAGAGAACTGCAACGAGCTCCCGTTTTTATGATTGATGATACTCGCCTTTAAACGAGTTGCGGTGTAGTTAATACAGCCTATTGTTTTTGTATGTACTCGCCAGGCTCGTAAGAAATTGTGTTTTCAACATACGAGCCTTTAGCAAACGCAATGAAATTTATATGAGTTCTGTTTTGTATTGTTTCTTAAATATATTATTTCAACATTCGGCAATAGCACTCGTACTTCTGATAAATCAACTAATTTACTCTCTTTTTTTCAATGTTCTCTATCTGCCCTTCGCTGACCTAGAGTTATAATTGTCTGAGTGCACAAGTGTTTACTCGCAGCATTCGTCATTCGTAGTAATACTTAAAGCAGCGTTGCCAGATGGTTTAGGTAAAAAACAACGATCGTATATTTAAGTAAACATGTAGGGCAAAATTCATTATGAAATAAAATGAATTAAAAAGTTATTATAAGAAAAATTTTCGTGGAAAATTTTAATTAAAATATATAACGAATGCGATAGGCTTATGAATCACAATTTTTTTATACGTCAATTTCATTTATATGCAAATATTTTTACAAAAATATTGACCAATTGCAACGCTGCGCATTCCGTTATTTCATTGTGCGACGTAAACACAGAATTTACTTTTTATATATATATATAAATTTTTGACAACAAATTTTACAACAAACACACAATTATATTTTATGATGCTAAAGATACACATAATAATATTATTTTTAAATGGCTGAGTGCGCTCTTTATTAACGGTAAATATCGGCTGCTAATTAAGTTTTTTCTTTTACTAGTTTTCATCCATAAAATAAATAACAAAACATGCACTAAATCATTTAAACGCCTAAAATCGTCTTACCTAGGACAAATCATAAAATCTGGCAGCCACGTTTTCATTTAGTGTTTAATTTTAAATACACGAACATACACTAAACGAATATGCCGTGAATGTTGTTGTTACGAGCTGGTCGTAACACCTAAGTCGTGTAAGTTAAATACAAAAAAGTTACCGAATATGAAAATAGAAAAAACACGAAACTTAGCTTTGCGTTGTTGTGATATTGTTCATACATTTTTCTGGGCTCTTACTACTTTATGTAGTTCACACATGTACAAGTAAAAAGTTATTGTGAATATTTGTATGCATGAAGCTCGCTTTGTATGAAGAACGAGCCAACGAGCCAACCATATCAGTAAAAGCGAGTGTTTAAAAGTATTCGAGACTAAAAATGATTTAGTAAACAGCGAGTGCGCTCGCGAGTATTATGTATTGTTGCAGTTCTCTGCTGCTGAATATTCAAAAACCAAACTCCTCAGGTTTCGACCTCATTTAAGTAACAATGATGGAAGTTTTAGTATTTTTGTGAATGGTAATGAAGTCTTTGAAAGCCAGTCAATAAGGAATTTGGGAATCAATTTGCAATGTAATTTGTCATGGAATTTACATGTGGAGGAGCTAAAGACGAAAATTTCAGCTGCTATTGGTGTGTTATATAAGTTTAAAAACAAATTTATTGAACAGACAAAATTAATGCTTTATCAGGCTTTAGTTCAAAGTCATCTGAACTATTTGGTAGTAGAACATGTTTGTAAAAATACCACGGAACTAAAATCCTTCACCGTTACTGCATTCAACATTGTCCTTATACCAAGAAGTAGCAAGAAACATTTTACCCATTAGAGGACTATATAAAATGCAGCGATTGGTTTTTGTTTTTAAATCATTACGGAATATTAGGCACAACATAATCACTTTTCAAAGGAATCAATCCAGATTTAACACGAGAAACTGTTCGAATTTAAGGGTTACAAGATGCAGATTAGAAACAACGAAGCAAAGAATTGAGTATGTTGGTGGATCAGAATTTTTATAATTTGCCTCAAAACTTAAAAGATATACAAAGAATATCCATTTTTAAGTCAAGTATAAAAAACATTTATTGCAAAGTCTTGAAATACTTTTAATTAATTGAAAACCTTTAACGAGAAATTGTAAAACTGTATATAATAATTTTTTTCTTTCTTTTTTTAATTGATCTCATACACTTAATTAGTTAATTAATTTATTAGTGTTAAATAATTTTGCGCCAACTCGCCTCAATAATGTCATTTGACGCTGAGGCAAATGTACAAATTTGTAAAATAAAATAAAGAAATATAAATTAATAAAAAAAAAAAATATATGCTGGCACTCTTTGTGCTGTGTTTGTACTTTACCGTGCTGTCATCATGCAGCTGCATGCTGCAGCCGGATTTTATAATTCGCTTAGCTATCCATCGCTATAATCAGTGCTGCCACAACCAATTAAATTTTTACAACCAAAATTTTTGAAAAAGTTACCAATTGAAAAAAAATATAACCAAAATTAAAATGTCTTTTATTAATTGCGAAAATCATTAAAATTTATTTTAAGTTGCATTGCAATTCAAAGGTTATTTGTAAAATAATAATTATAAATCAAAAAACCAAACACGAAATGTAATTCATTTACATTTTAAAAAAATAACGAGAAACTTAATTAAAAGTTTTTTTTATTTAAGACTTTTTTCGTGAAAAAAAACAGTAAAATTTCCATACAAAATTCAGTATATTTAAAGATTATAATGGAATATTTTTTAATTTGCCAGTTATAAATAACAAAAATGGAAAATTGTTTTCCGCTTTTTAGCTATTATTGGCAGGACTGTCATATGTGGCGATACCTTAATTTCGATGCAAATTTTCGTTTGGCGATATGGCGAAATCGAAAACGATTGGCTATATGCGAAATGCATTTTATGTAAATATTTTCCAATTACCATTTTTGTATCTAAAATATTATAAAAACTTAATTCTCTTGTTTGTAAATTTTATTTAAAATTTATAATTCTTATTATAAATAACTGTTTTAAACTGGTTCTTTTTGATATATTTTGTGAATCATTGAAAAATATTGTGGCGAATATAAACAAATTCGCCTTTCGTAACGTACATTCAATGGGAAAAAAGTATATGACTGACAGTCCAAAGTTTTTTTTTTTACCAAACAATTATTTTAAAAAATATTAAAAAATAGACATAACGACAAGTTATCAGCAGTAAATTTTCAAATTTCTTAAAACTTACAGCCATTTCTTAAAGAAAATTCCATACATTTTAAAATTTTATTGATATGTATGTGTATTTTCAAATTTGTATAAAAATATACTTCTAAAAATAACCTAAATTCAGAACATTAAACTTATTTTCAGGTTTTTAGAAACACTAAAACGAATTTTCTGAAATTGATTCCTTATGATTTTATGCACTTCCTACCTTAAGACTTTACTACTCTTAAAATCAAGAAAAACTACGCTCATTTAAAAAAAATAATTAAAAATTTCCATTGATTAAAACTTCATTTGTTTTCGATTTCAGAACATTGCGTTTTTGATATAAAACTAACAAATGGCAATATTTTTTAGCAAAAATCTTAAAAAATTATTTGGTTGCTGTTTTGAAAGGGATTTTTTGTTTTCGATAAATTATAAAAAACTTTCGTTCCTTGGTAACAAAAAATGAAAAAATCGTAATACACAGTACAAATTATTCGAGCTCGTAAAGTTTTGTATCAGGAGAAACATATTCGTTCGCATTATTATTTTAGAAAAAAGTAACCAAAATGAAAAAAATATTCACATCTCCACATTGAAAAAAAATATAACCAATTTTGGTTAGAAATAACCAAAAACGGCAGCCCTGGCTATAATGCCTTAAAGGCGAAATTTAATGGTCAAATGCTTGTTCATCAGGCAAATTCAGTTGTGTACGTGTGGTGGACGTAATATTCGCCGTCATATCTTATTTTTTTTGATTTAACATCCACCATCGTCGGCGTAAAACATACAAGCACGTTTAAACTACTATTTTCACAATGCTTAATGATTTTTTTGATCAGTGTATTTGGGTTTTTAAAGAATACTAAATTTAAAAATTTTAGCGATGACATTAAAAGCTAAAATTGCGGCGAATAAAAATTGTATGGCATTGCCAAATTTAGCAAAGCACGTTACAGAATTGAATTCGTAACCAAAAATCGCTAAATGAACTTTATAGATTTGAAGCTTTAGCGAATTATAGAATACAGCTGCTTTATTGTATTTTGCTGGATGTCTTTGTACTGATATCTTCTGAAGGATTTTCGCACCACACAATCAATTCAAGTTAAGTATCAATTCATTAAGTGTATCAGGAAAAATACACACACATTAGGCATATAACTTTTTTAGAGCATATATTTATACACACACATTAGGCATATA
The DNA here is from genome assembly GCA_949318255.1 of Pollenia labialis. Lineage (NCBI taxonomy): Eukaryota > Metazoa > Arthropoda > Insecta > Diptera > Polleniidae > Pollenia > Pollenia labialis. Next base: position 27,294,734 of record OX439140.1, on the reverse strand, counting down.
ACTTTTTTAGAGCATATGTTTTTTTTTAAATCACCTTAAAGTTTTCGCATCAAACTACAAAAATCATCGTCGGGCTTTAGAAAAGCAAATGAATGTTTACTTATACATTGGGACAAAAAACGGAAAGTTTACCGAGGCAACCTCCTATTGGATAGACCTTGCTAAGAACTAGGATAAAAACAGAACTATAATGTTCAGTCATACGCATAAGAGAAAGTGCCAAATTAGACAACGTTTGCTGCCAAACTTTGAACATATCGGACGATATTGTAAAAAAATCTGTTCATCTGGTAGAGTTGGTATATGAGGATGATGAAAATGACATAATTGAAATTTTAAACAGTTTTAACAACTATTTTAAATGGCGATTTATTTTCTGAGAAAAATATGTTACTGTCATAGATGGGCACTTTGCAGTACCAGTACTTCTTCAGTATTTTTTTTTACTGGTATTGCGCTTGAATTTTCATTACCAGTATATTTTTACTGATTACTGAAAAAAAAAATCAGTATTCAGTAAAGTTTACTGATTACTGGAAGACAAAATCAGTATGCAGTAAATTTTATTTAATAAAGTTTACTGAATACTGAAAATTTTTTTCAGTAATCAGTAATATTTACTGAATACTGAAAAAAAATCAGTAATCATTAAATTTTACTGATTACTGATAAGAATGCAGTATAGGGAGGTTTTTACTACCTATACATACAAAAAAAAACAAGAATAATAAAACTGTAAGAATTTTCGTACTTAATAAACGTTAATAAAACGAAATTCCAATATGCATATAAAACAAAGGAACAAATGAACGGACCTAATGTACATTCCTTTGTAATTAAAAAAATTATGAACTTCACAATATTTATCAGTTAATATAAATATGTGAATCAACCTGTGCTGTTAAATTAACAGTGTTAATTACATGATTAATTGTAAAAGTTGTTGCTAAACAAGTTGTGTATTATAGAGGTTAGAAATTCTTTCCGCATCAAATTTCATTAAAGCATTTAAAGAATTTGGAGTTGAATTAAGTAAGAAAAGAATATATTAATAAATAAATATTTATTTCCAATATAATTATATTATTAATTTTCTTTTATTTAATAATGCACATAGTACACACAGAAAAAAATACCAATGTAAAATTAACATGGAAAAATGTTGATTGAGAATCATGTTTATTTTCTGCGAAAGTATGCCCTTTATTTAAATGTACCATTATTTCATATTAATTTTAAATGAAAAATTTTAAAATAATCTTTAATCACGCTTATTAAATATTATTCACTGATAAAAAAAATGAAAAAAAAATATTAAAATATAAATAAATATGGATTCAATATTGAATCCATAAAAACCTACTTTATATTAAAATCAAAAGTTTATCTTGTTAAATTAACATGCATACATAGTAAAGTATGTTAATTTTTTTATTTTCATTCCTAAAATATGTAATAAAAAGAAGACAACTCCCGTATTCTTTTAATCAAAAATTATTTAGTTAAATAGTACATCAAGTTCTAAAAGTAGAATGATGACGGAAACCATATCGGGCGATTCTGCTGATGCTTCTGTTAACAAAGGAGACTACAAAATAAGTGAAACATGTGTTACAGGGGTAAGTGTTTTGAATTATTCTTAAATAAATGTATATGTTGTCTCTGAAGCTTCTTCACACCAATTAGTTTCTACATGAAATTCACGTTGTTTCAACATGAAATAACTTTCATTCAACGTGATTCGGACTGTTGTTTCAAAATAAATGACATTTTGCTCTAACTTTACTGCAATGTTAAATTAACATGAATTATAGTTATTTTAAAAGAAAAAAATGTTGTTCGCAAGCAATTATAAAATCAGGTTGAATTAACATGAAACACGTATGAAGCAAAATCACCACCGAAAAATTTTAAATCAACCTTGTTTTCGACGTTTTTAACTTGATTTTTTTCTGTGTGTAGTGATGAAGAATCTGATTCTGACTCAGATGAGGAAACGAAAGTTTAAAGCCCTGAATTTCGCCCTGTAGACATAAAGTTATCTAAACATTTCTCATGTGCTAGTCACACATTAAATCTTTTGGCTACAACCGATTTCAACAAAATAATGAATACTTTAAGTCAAGACGTAAAAAATATATACAACAATTCTTTCAGAAGGTTACATTGATAAAATTTAAATTACAAACTACTCTATATTTTAATTTTTTGGTTATAGATGTACACAGATTTGGAACAAGTGTAATAGACCAAAATCTGCAGAAATAATCATTTCAGTTTTATGTACCAATTTATTGATCCCTTGTATAACAAGATGGAATTCTCTTTACGATTCAGTAAAGAAGTTGCTACAACATAAGGCAAATCTACCGGCAAATCTATCGTCTTTCCATCCCCACTATTCTTGCTGATGAAATTGAGTATTTGGAGGAATATGTAAGCATAATGGACCGCAAAAATCATTTTTAGATTTTGGAGAGGAAAGTAATGGTAACGTTTTGCATCTTATTTTCCATTAAATTTTTGTATTTATTATTCACATGCTTATCTTATTTTCTTAAACAGATGAGGGCATAACTATTAATTCAGGTGACTTGGCAAACTATCTCCAGAAAACAATTTTGTACCTGGCCGAACAAGACACTAGCATAAATTGTCTGCATAATCACAGTGCTATTAAAAACGTGTTTTTGAAATACAATACTCCTTTGCCTTCGTCTGCTCCTGTAGAAAGATTGGTTTCTTTCGCTGGGATTGTGAATCGTTCCAGAAGACAAAAACTTAGTGATACAAATTTTGAAATGCTTGTATTAAGAAAAGCCAATAATATATACCATCTTTTATCTTTATTCAACAAATTTACAAATATTTATTGTGCTAAGCCCGCAAAGCTTTGAGCTTGTCAAAAAAAAAAAAAAATACGTAATCGTGACTCAATTTTTTCATTTTTTTCAGTATTCAGTAAACTTGACTGATTACTGAAATTTTTTTTCAGTATTCAGTAAACTTGACTGATTACTGAAATTTTTTTTCAGTATTCAGTAAACTTTACTGATAACTGAATTTTTTTTTCAGTAATCAGTAAAATTTACTGCATACTGATTTTTTCTTCCAGTAATCAGTAAACTTTACTGAATACTGATTTTTTTTTTCAGTAATCAGTAAAAATTTACTGGTAATGAAAATTATATTTCATTACCAGTAAGCATTTACTGATTACTGAAACGCTTGCTGCAGTAAAAAAGTAATGCAGTATGCCCATGTATGGTTACAGTATATACATGTAACACTTTCTAAGATTACCTACTATCAACTTCAATAGAACAAAATTAGCTGCCTTTATTTACAAATATTACACTTTTATCATAAATACACTTCATAAGCGATTTGTAAGGCTATTTGAGCGGTTTCTGCACGCTTTTACGGCTCGGCAACAAATATTGACATCACTAATGGCTTACAACGATTAAAACCATTATAATATACAGCTGGGGGATTCATAAGGTAGTCAGAAAGTTGTAAAGTCATATGTCTTAAACTTATTATAAGAAATATATACATACGACTGCTGTGGGCAACCGCTTATAATTTTAATTTCTATTTTACGGTCATGACGAAACAATGAACACAGCATTCAAATTTGTATATTGTTTCAAGTACAACAAAATATTTTAAAAAAATTGTAAAATATTATTTAGGCCATTATGACGATATGACTTTTTGATATGTAAATATTTTATTATTTTGTTTAAAAACAATATTTTTACTTAATTATTGTTTCTATAAACAAATTAAGTACCAAAGTTGTATAACAGGGCAGTATGAACACCTTTAATAAAAGTAAGGGTAAAATATGCAACATGTTTTGCATGTTTTTCATCAACTTATTCAGAAAAGAACTTGAACATCTTTTTCACAGTTATATTTTTTTTGTACAAACGAACACAAAAATATAGAACATGTTACATTAATGCAACATATTTCTCAGAAAAGAAATCGTCACAAAAAATATATTATAATGTTGTAACATTTTTTATAACAAGTGTTTGTATTAAACAAAATGAATATGTAGGTAAAAACACTTCAAATGTAATTTTTAATTATTTTCATAAAAATCAATGTTTCTAAACTTGCACTTTTGTTTTTCACTGTAGAACAATTAAGCACTTTTTTTTGTCGATTTAGCACTTTTAATTTGAATTCTTCTGGCAAGCTTGACAAAAATAGCATTCATAAATTCATCACTCTGGCCAAAAAACGACTACAAATCCAATAAAAAATTGTATCATTTTGCGAAGCACTTATGGTACATTTAAAAAAATAAGCGTACAATTATGCGCTACGCAATAAGACATACACACACAGAAAAAAATCAAGTTAAAAACGTCGAAAACAAGGTTGATTTAAAATTTTTCGGTGGTGATTTTGCTTCATACGTGCTTCATATTAAATCAACCTGATTTTATAATTATTTGCAAACAACATTTTTTTCTTTTAAAGTAACTATAATTCATGTTAATTTAACATTGCAGTAAAGTTAGAGCAAAATGTCAATTAAATTGGAATAACAATCCGAATCACGTTGAATCAAAGTTATTTCATGTTGAAACAACGTGAATTTCATGTAGAAACTAATTGGTGTGAAGAAGCTTCAGAGATAGGGTTGCCATACGTACTGTTTTTAACAGTACATGTACTGATTTTTTGCAATTGTACTGTTTTATACATAATGTCCAAAACAGTACGCAAATGTACTGTTTTTTACACTTGTACTGCTTTTTGTACTGTTTTTTTTTTGTTCAGTCTACAAAAAACCAAGATATTAAGAAAACCCCTGTTTTAGTCATATTTTTAAAATATACTAATATTTAACAGTTCATAGCATAACAACAAAAGCTTTGAAATAATAATAGGACTTTTTACGCTGTGGTTATTGTTTTCTCATAAATACGCAGTAGAAATCTTAATTATAATGGATGACTCGCAGCAGTTGTATATTGTCATGTTATTATTTTTAAGACATATGATTTTATGGCTACCTCTTCCAATAGTATTTTCCTTTAAACACCTGAGAAAGACAAAAACAAAATCGAAATTTTGTTAAAAATATTATTTTTTTAAATACTAAATAAATACTTATTCCAACCCAATTATCTTTAATTCCTAGAATTTGTTTTTAATATTCGGGCTCCGGGCTTAATTCTCCGGGCGCAAAATTTATAAAAATACCTAATTCCTTTCAGGACCACTTTTCTCTACCTAAACTACTTTTGAAATAAAGAAAAGCTACGTTAATTTTTATTGAAACTTGTTTTTTACTATTTTAATATTTTCAGATTTTGTTAAATAAAAATACACCAAACTATGTTTTTTGGATTTTATAGATTACAGCTAAACTTGGTAAAATTGTCCGTAAATAGTTTAAAAATTTTTTGAAATTGGAAAATTTACTTAGGACACATACATTTCCTCAAATTCTATATGACTTGTGCAACTATGTGTGTGGTGAAAATTGCTTTTACTACCAGGGGGTCGATTCTGTTTCTGTGAAACTGTGAAATGAAAATTTTTTTCACATATTCCTAGAGTTTCTGATTCTCGTTTAGTGAAAAAATGATAAATAAATTCGAATGTTTTCATATGAGAAGAACAAATGGAATGAAACAAATTGTTTTCACATTTTCACAGTAATGTGATTCTTGTTCTGTGTAACAGTGCAAAGAAGTGTCACAAACTTTTCATTTATGTCATATTTTTACACATTCATTTTAACGGTGAAAAATAATTTTAATTAAATTATTTAGAGAAAAATATGAACATTGCCAACGATAAATAATAATTTAGAGAAATAAAAATAATAATTTTCTAAAAAGATGCATATTTACAGATTTTAAACTTATTATATTCATATAAAATGCCAATTTTTGATAAAATAAAAAACATTACTGACGAAAAACGTTAATAATGTTTTCTTGCATTGTACCATTCCGAATTTATTTCGATAATTCCATTAAAACTAATAATCCTAACATTTTTTAAATTAATTATATTTTTTGTGTATTTGTATAATTTTACACTTGATTAAATGACAAAGTAGATATGTAATTACCATCGGCGGTGAAGAATTTAGGTTTAGCGACGGCTTAAAGAAAATTTAAAGCCGCCTACAAAATGTTTATGTTTTATATTTAATAACATATTACTAAATAAATCTTTATTTGGCTTTTTATTTGTTAATGATTTCACAATTTTTTGGGCTTATGGTCGTTTTTTTAAAGCTTTTGTTTAACTTGCAATTAATGTATGTTTGGGTGGAACCTTGCAACTCAATTTGAAGCAGATATGTTCAATTGACTGAGCTGAAATTATGTACTCACGTTCAGTTTTGATGACAATACATTGTAAACCATGGTGGAATAAGTAGGTGTCATCGTTACGGCAACAAATACAACATTACAACAAAATTGGAAATTACTCACCGTTTGCGTCAAAAAATAATTTTAACAAAAATCAAAGCGTGCCGCTGAACGTGATGAAATAAATAAATTTTTAGGCAATTTTTATATTATTATAGTCAATTATTAGTATTGTGGTTATTTTATTGAACTATTTATGGTTTTTAATCCAAATTTTTAATATTTTTAATTAGGCTTAAGTTCATTAAATTTAATTTTCATTAAATTATTTTTATGAAGAAAGGAATTTTACAACATGAAAATTAATTAAAATTTTTATTGATAATTTTTCATTCTTGACTCAATCTGGGCTCGAACCCAGGTGTTTACGGACAGGTTACCCTGACATGTTTCGATTGCAACCACTCAATCTCTTCAGAGGGCTTGACGTTTAACACTCGCAGCCATCGACGACTGCTGACGTCATTAGTCAAACATCAATCCTTAAACCAAATTGTATTCAACCTTTTTTGGTAGATCGAAAATTTGCTTTTTGAATGATTATCTATTTTAATTTATTTTAACATGTTATTCCTTTACTTCTCTTTTTTCGTACTTTTGTCAAGAATTCTTCTTGAAGTTCAAAGTACATATATTTTTTGTTTTTTCATTTTTTTTGTCTTTCTTTTTCTTGTTGACCTTTTCAGCACAACTTGAAGGACAAATGCAAACATAGAGCTCGTGCCTTAGCTTTAACAATTATTAGTATTGTGGTTATTTTATTGAACTATTTATGGTTTTTAATCCAAATTTTTAATATTTTTAATTAGGCTTAAGTTCATTAAATTTAATTTTCATTAAATTATTTTTATGAAGAAAGGAATTTTACAACATGAAAATTAATTAAAATTTTTATTGATAATTTTTCATTCTTGACTCAATCTGGGCTCGAACCCAGGTGTTTACGGACAGGTTACCCTGACATGTTTCGATTGCAACCACTCAATCTCTTCAGAGGGTTTGACGTTTAACACTCGCAGCCATCGACGACTGCTGACGTCATTAGTCAAACATCAATCCTTAAACCAAATTGTATTCAACCTTTTTTGGTAGATCGAAATTTGCTTTTTGAATGATTATCTATTTTAATTTATTTTAACATGTTATTCCTTTACTTCTCTTTTTTCGTACTTTTGTCAAGAATTCTTCTTGAAGTTCAAAGTACATATATTTTTTGTTTTTTCATTTTTTTGTCTTTCTTTTTCTTGTTGACCTTTTCAGCACAACTTGAAGGACAAATGCAAACATAGAGCTCGTGCCTTAGCTTTAACGAAAAAAGAGAAGTAAAGGAATAACATGTTAAAATAAATTAAAATAGATAATCATTCAAAAAGCAAATTTCGATCTACCAAAAAAGGTTGAATACAATTTGGTTTAAGGATTGATGTTTGACTAATGACGTCAGCAGTCGTCGATGGCTGCGAGTGTTAAACGTCAAGCCCTCTGAAGAGATTGAGTGGTTGCAATCGAAACATGTCAGGGTAACCTGTCCGTAAACACCTGGGTTCGAGCCCAGATTGAGTCAAGAATGAAAAATTATCAATAAAAATTTTAATTAATTTTCATGTTGTAAAATTCCTTTCTTCATAAAAATAATTTAATGAAAATTAAATTTAATGAACTTAAGCCTAATTAAAAATATTAAAAATTTGGATTAAAAACCATAAATAGTTCAATAAAATAACCACAATACTAATAATTGTTAAAGCTAAGGCACGAGCTCTATGTTTGCATTTGTCCTTCAAGTTGTGCTGAAAAGGTCAACAAGAAAAAGAAAGACAAAAAAATGAAAAAACAAAAAATATATGTACTTTGAACTTCAAGAAGAATTCTTGACAAAAGTACGAAAAAAGAGAAGTAAAGGAATAACATGTTAAAATAAATTAAAATAGATAATCATTCAAAAAGCAAATTTCGATCTACCAAAAAAGGTTGAATACAATTTGGTTTAAGGATTGATGTTTGACTAATGACGTCAGCAGTCGTCGATGGCTGCGAGTGTTAAACGTCAAACCCTCTGAAGAGATTGAGTGGTTGCAATCGAAACATGTCAGGGTAACCTGTCCGTAAACACCTGGGTTCGAGCCCAGATTGAGTCAAGAATGAAAAATTATCAATAAAAATTTTAATTAATTTTCATGTTGTAAAATTCCTTTCTTCATAAAAATAATTTAATGAAAATTAAATTTAATGAACTTAAGCCTAATTAAAATTATAGTCAATATCTAATTTATTTTAATTAAAAATTATCAAAAACTTTATTAAAATACAATAATCTCAGCACAAAACAAATTGTAAACATAAACAAAATTTTGACATAAACCTAGACAAACAATGCAGGAGCAAAAAATCGTCATCTGGCGTAGTGCTGCCACCTTTTTATTTCACCATGTTGTAAACTATGAAACGTCATTCTAAATCAAACATAGCAGCACAGCCAAAATGGCGATCTAGCTATTTTTAATGCAATCCTATAATATACATAGGTATCAAATGAAAAGGCTTGCTAAGAATAACTCGAAAGCTTAAACGAAAGAAATTAAGGCCCAGGCCCACGATGTCGACAAGAACATTTCTTTCGTATATTTGTTTTGAAAACAACAACACATTTTAGTTTTTTATTATTGTTTTCAATATAAATATGCGAAAGAAATGTTCCTGTAGACATCATGGGCCTGGCAGTAACTTTTACTTTAAAATTTTACTAGCAACTAATAGAGGCATTACCTTATTTATAATTCATTGTCCAAATTTGGAATTTTTGTTGCAGAGATTCATGATTTTATTGGTGAAATGAGTTCCGCTCCCAAACTTTCTCACCACTCTCACAAATTGACTCAAGAATTGATGCAACAAAAATTGCAGGTCTGGACCGGCACTATGATATAAAATCTTGCCAATTGTCATCACACAATTTACACGATGTAAAAACTTGTCGCGAAATTTACTTGTGTAGAAAAACAAGTAAATTAAATAACTTGATGCGATTGATATTCAAAAATAAATAAAAAGTAAAAAACCTTTTTCAAAAACAAGCTTTTATTTTAATACCCTAAAAAGAAACTTTCACTTAAGTCAATAACATTATTTTCGTAGGTGTCAGTTTTATGCCAAAATTATTTACTGCAATAAATATTTTGGGGTAGTCGCGCGGGCAAGATGTTTACCCAAAAAACTCATTTGTCAACTCATTGATTGATCGATTTTACATTTTTATGACTGCTCTTGATTTTTGAATAAAAATTTGTTTCCGTAAAAAAAATTGCTGTTGTTTTTATATATTAACACATTTTATGTAAAATTTTTTCCTTTCCTATTTCTTGCGCGCACTTGGGCAGGACATTGGGGCCAACTTCTTTCAGTTGCAATATCGGTCATGAAAAAAACCCAAATGCAACAAATTCGGAATTTTCGGTTTACTCATTATTTATTTTAAATTAAAAATATTAACCATGTACATATGTAGGTATATGTATATGTATGAAAATAAAAACCAACAAAAACTCCTTTACTGAAAAAAATTATATTGTATAAAACAAGAGGAGCCATAAAAATGTATTTTTTTTCTCTCTTCAAAAAAGCTCTTTTAGCAAAAATAAATGCTAGCAGCTCAAGCATTAAAAAAAACTCGTTTGCGGCTTAGCGCCGTTTCAAAATCCTAAGCTTCGATATCTGCATTTGACTTTTACATTTTATTAATATAGTTACAAAAGCAAGGCCCATCTATCAGGTCTGCTTACTTGTACAAAAACAAAAAACGTTTCTTTTTAGTTGTCAAAAATTTACTACCACATATACAAAGCAAAAAGAAAAAACGTGTATGTGTCGCATACCATAAACGTATACATGCACATGTAAACAACTTTTGACAACTAAAAAGAACATAAACAATGATCATCAGGCTTCTTGCGCAGACCTTTTCAATGGGCCTTGCAAAAGTTTCACAGCTGCAATGGAATGAAACACTTTTTCATTAAAAGAACGGGAATCGCATTTTGTGTAAGTGCTAATGTGAAAATTGCTCATAAAAACGAAAATGAAAAGTTTTTTTTCATTTCACAGTTTCACAGAACCAGAATCGACCCCCTGGATTAAGTTTAGAAATATAAAATCACATGGCTCCAGTGTACTCGAAAAGATTATCACAGATAAAAAAATAATTTTAAACTTGTTGCACTGTTGGTGGATGCATTCGATATATTCACTAAATATTTACTAATCATTGGCTTCGGAGGAGCCTACATTCAACATTCATTCTTTATACGTTAACCTTATTCATACATGTCATATCATCCAATCATTCGCTTTTTACTTCAAACATCATTCAACATTAATACGTCATACTTATATTGACCAGACGGGAGTCCTCATTCATGCATAGTGGTGGTATTGTAATCATTCAATCTTCATTTTCATTCAGCATTCAAACTTCACAGACCTTTTAACATTATGCATCGGACCGGGTGGATGTCCTGATTCATTTATGGTGCTGGTTTGGGCATTCAATCATTCGATCTTTATTTTCATAACATATCAGTCGGTCCTTCTTCTTCATCTTCTTCTAACATCGTTTCATCATAATCATAAACCGTTACACCATCTTCTTCTACATTTTTCTCATCATCATCACCAATTAGCTTTCTCGTCTAATGCATCCCATGTGCAAAAGCATACCTCGTTTGTAAAAATCGTCTTTCTTCAGACAGGTAACTTCCGTAAAGACAATCTCGCTGAAAGCCAGAAAGCATTTCCCGCAGGAATAGCAAAGCTTTTGACACTCTATCACATAGCAAATTAATACAAATGTTAGAAAGATTTGGAATTCGTGGCAATTGTATAGCATGTTTCAAAATCTACCTCACGCTCAGAAAATATATTTGGGGTATTCACGCACACCTTGTGAATCATGTTATATTGTCATAATGTTCTAACATTTTACAATGGTTTAAAAATATTGTTGTTGTTTTGTAAACAAAAAGTGTCTTAAATAAATATAAGTAACTTTGCCTTGCTGTGTTTATTGTGCTGTCGTAATTAATCCAAAGTGACCTGCGCTGAATGGCTGAGCCAAGCAGCATTAGTTTTTGTAAACAGTCGCCGTTGATGGTAAAATTTATCCGGCTTACATCCGAATTTAACCTGCGGCTGGCAATTTTTGCAACAAATCACTTGCGGCATCAAATTCGATCGGCTTGGGACTCTACTGTTTGGTAAACAAACAAAATAAAACTTATTTCTGATTTGCGTCTGAAAAATAGAAAATAGTCAGGTAAGATCTAATTTTATTTATTAATTCATGGATTAGAATTAAAAAATATTTTTATTTTTGGTAAATATTAATTTTTTATATTTGTTTTAAATCAGAGTTCAGAGAAGGTCATATGTGATCGCTCATATTCAACCATTCTTGAATCTTTTACATAAATGAAAAATTAAATATGTAACTTTTTTCACAGTCATGAATGAATTGTTAATATTTCGGCAAATTCATTCATGTTTTTGAGGAAAAATCCAATTTTGCCTTTCTTCAGTCATGTAAAATGAGGAAAAAAAAAGTTTTAAAAACGATCCTCACTAGTAATGTTGTTGTTGCTCGACAGTTTGAATGACTACAGCTCGAAATGCCTGTGTGTATTTGTGTGTGTAAAATATTTTTGGCAAAGGCAACCAGCCAAAGTGTCTGTCTGTTGCATTTTTTGTAGGAAAAAATTATTGGAAAAAAATTAAAAGAACTGCACATATCGTCATCTTAAATGCAGAATAACATAAAATTTCATAAGTTTACATGCAAAGCAAAAAACTTTGTAAAATGTTAATTATTTGAGATTTAAAATCAATTTGAAATATTTCAGATAAAAATGAGATAACCCATATATTTGTGAAGAAAAATATCATTTTTATTATTTTTTAAAATGTGTTATTATATATTAATTTGTATTTTTTAGAAACAAAAAGACATATCGTAAAAGAAAGTATATTAGTATTAAGTGAAACAAACATATAATATATTAAATTATTAAATATTTGTGTTTAATTACCGGAAAATGGAATATATATATATATAAATATATGATAATCACACGATTAATATGTAGCATCATAAGGATTGCGTTGACATGGTAAAATAAGTTTGCTTTTCTGATTCAGCGCAGGCAGTAATGCATTTAATAATGTGGAGAACTTATATTGTTATAGATATTATGGCATACCTATTATTTATAATTTTTTTTATTGATTTTAATTACTTATAAGTAGTGGTTTAAACTAAAATATGTACTTCATTAAATTTAGCTATGAATTGATTTTAAAAATACATCTTTTTCATTCTTATCTAAACGTATTTTGATCTCCATAAAATGAATTATCTTAATGAATTTTTTTTTACAATGAACAAATTTTACAAATAAATATTTGACTCATATTCATTCATACCTAATTGTCTCCAGTTGACGAATTATTTCAAAATAACTCTGCATCATATACTTTCAAAGCTAATGCAACAAGTTAATTTTAATTAGGTAATTTATGAATAATATAAAGAAGAAGGAAAGAGTAGTCCAACTAAGAGTAGTTGTTGATAGCAGCTCCGGTATTAAGTAAACGTAAATATTGGACAAAGTAGTACTTCTCCAAAGAAAGATATTATTAGAATCAAATAGAGCTGAAGAATTAACAAAATATAGCACCTTATCTTTCCAAGGAATCTTTTAGTTTATGAACTTAATGATTTATTTACCTTGTATCTCAACTAAACTTGGTAAAAAACTGGAAGTGATTTTTAAGGCTTAACTATGACTTGCGGAACATTTCAGTTTAAGTTTTTATGTAGAAGAGATTTTTTGAAAAAATATTCATTTTAGAAAAATAAAGATTTTTTGGAAGCCAAACCAGACCAAAACAATTTTCTCTAAAAAAAATATTGAAACGCAGTTTGCGACTTTTATCGTACTTTAAAACAAATATTTACACGGTCGATTTAAAACAGTAAGCAATTGAACAAAATAACGAAAACAAGATTGTAAAATAAATAAACAAAAACACAGCCAGTAAAAAAAAAGAAAAGATTAAAAAAAAACTAAATAAACTAATAAAAAAACAATTGTGGCATTACATAAAGAACAAAACAATGTAATAAAACAAATGACAATGAAAACAAAAATTATAAATAAATAAAATTAAGTTGTTAAATTATTAAATAAAGTGCGTAGTTTTTTTTATCTGAGCCTTAAGCCCTAAAGTTGTCATAAATGTCTTAGTAAATTTCCTCAAAGATATTTTTTAATTGTAATCTTTGAAAAACATTATTTTGATAAATAAAATTTTATGGAACCTGGGGGTCGATTCTGGTTCTGTGAAACTGTGAAATGAAAATTTTTTTCACATATTCCTAGAGTTTCTGATTCTCGTTTAGTGAAAAAATGATAAATAAATTCGAATGTTTTCATATGAGAAGAACAAATGGAATGAAACAAATTGTTTTCACATTTTCACAGTAATGTGATTCTTGTTCTGTGCAAGGCCCATCTATCAGGTCTGCTTACTTGTACAAAAACAAAATACGATTCTTTTTAGTTGTCAAAAATTTACTACCTCATATACAAAGCAAAAGGAAAAAACGTGTATGTGTGGCATACTATAAACGTATACATGCATATGTAAACAACTTTTGACAACTAAAAAGAACATAAACAATGATCATCAGGCTTCTTGCACAGACCTTTTCAATGGGCCTTGGTTCTGTGTAACAGTGCAAAGAAGTGTCACAAACTTTTCATTTATGTCATATTTTTACACATTCATTTTAACGGTGAAAAATAATTTTAATTAAATTATTTAGAGAAAAATATGAACATTGCCAACGATAAATAATAATTTAGAGAAATAAAAATAATAATTTTCTAAAAAGATGCATATTTACAGATTTTAAACTTATTATATTCATATAAAATGCCAATTTTTGATAAAATAAAAAACATTACTGACGAAAAACGTTAATAATGTTTTCTTGCATTGTACCATTCCGAATTTATTTCGATAATTCCATTAAAACTAATAATCCTAACATTTTTTAAATTAATTATATTTTTTGTGTATTTGTATAATTTTACACTTGATTAAATGACAAAGTAGATATGTAATTACCATCGGCGGTGAAGAATTTAGGTTAAGCGACGGCTTAAAGAAAATTTAAAGCCGCCTACAAAATGTTTATGTTTTATATTTAATAACATATTACTAAATAAATCTTTATTTGGCTTTTTATTTGTTAATGATTTCACAATTTTTTGGGCTTATGGTCGTTTTTTTAAAGCTTTTGTTTAACTTGCAATTAATGTATGTTTGGGTGGAACCTTGCAACTCAATTTGAAGCAGATATGTTCAATTGACTGAGCTGAAATTATGTACTCACGTTCAGTTTTGATGACAATACATTGTAAACCATGGTGGAATAAGTAGGTGTCATCGTTACGGCAACAAATACAACATTACAACAAAATTGGAAATTACTCACCGTTTGCGTCAAAAAATAATTTTAACAAAAATCAAAGCGTGCCGCTGAACGTGATGAAATAAATAAATTTTTAGCCAATTTTTATATTATTATAGTCAATATCTAATTTATTTTAATTAAAAATTATCAAAAACTTTATTAAAATACAATAATCTCAGCACAAAACAAATTGTAAACATAAACAAAATTTTGACATAAACCTAGACAAACAATGCAGGAGCAAAAAATCGTCATCTGGCGTAGTGCTGCCACCTTTTTATTTCACCATGTTGTAAACTATGAAACGTCATTCTAAATCAAACATAGCAGCACAGCCAAAATGGCGATCTAGCTATTTTTAATGCAATCCTATAATATACATAGGTATCAAATGAAAAGGCTTGCTAAGAATAACTCGAAAGCTTAAACGAAAGAAATTAAGGCCCAGGCCCACGATGTCGACAAGAACATTTCTTTCGTATATTTGTTTTGAAAACAACAACACATTTTAGTTTTTTATTATTGTTTTCAATATAAATATGCGAAAGAAATGTTCCTGTAGACATCATGGGCCTGGCAGTAACTTTTACTTTAAAATTTTACTAGCAACTAATAGAGGCATTACCTTATTTATAATTCATTGTCCAAATTTGGAATTTTTGTTGCAGAGATTCATGATTTTATTGGTGAAATGAGTTCCGCTCCCAAACTTTCTCACCACTCTCACAAATTGACTCAAGAATTGATGCAACAAAAATTGCAGGTCTGGACCGGCACTATGATATAAAATCTTGCCAATTGTCATCACACAATTTACACGATGTAAAAACTTGTCGCGAAATTTACTTGTGTAGAAAAACAAGTAAATTAAATAACTTGATGCGATTGATATTCAAAAATAAATAAAAAGTAAAAAACCTTTTTCAAGAACAAGCTTTTATTTTAATACCCTAAAAAGAAACTTTCACTTAAGTCAATAACATTATTTTCGTAGGTGTCAGTTTTATGCCAAAATTATTTACTGCAATAAATATTTTGGGGTAGTCGCGCGGGCAAGATGTTTACCCAAAAAACTCATTTGTCAACTCATTGATTGATCGATTTTACATTTTTATGACTGCTCTTGATTTTTAAATAAAAATTTGTTTCCGTAAAAAAAATTGCTGTTGTTTTTATATATTAACACATTTTATGTAAAATTTTTTCCTTTCCTATTTCTTGCGCGCACTTGGGCAGGACATTGGGGCCAACTTCTTTCAGTTGCAATATCGGTCATGAAAAAAACCCAAATGCAACAAATTCGGAATTTTCGGTTTACTCATTATTTATTTTAAATTAAAAATATTAACCATGTACATATGTAGGTATATGTATATGTATGAAAATAAAAAACAACAAAAACTCCTTTACTGAAAAAAATTATATTGTATAAAACAAGAGGAGCCATAAAAATGTATTTTTTTTTCTCTCTTCAAAAAAGCTCTTTTAGCAAAAATAAATGCTAGCAGCTCAAGCATTAAAAAAAACTCGTTTGCGGCTTAGCGCCGTTTCAAAATCCTAAGCTTCGATATCTGCATTTGACTTTTACATTTTATTAATATAGTTACAAAAGCAAGGCCCATCTATCAGGTCTGCTTACTTGTACAAAAACAAAAAACGTTTCTTTTTAGTTGTCAAAAATTTACTACCACATATACAAAGCAAAAAGAAAAAACGTGTATGTGTCGCATACCATAAACGTATACATGCACATGTAAACAACTTTTGACAACTAAAAAGAACATAAACAATGATCATCAGGCTTCTTGCGCAGACCTTTTCAATGGGCCTTGCAAAAGTTTCACAGCTGCAATGGAATGAAACACTTTTTCATTAAAAGAACGGGAATCGCAATTTTGTGTAAATGTGAAGTGCTAATGTGAAAATTGCTCATAAAAACGAAAATGAAAAGTTTTTTTTCATTTCACAGTTTCACAGAACCAGAATCGACCCCCTGTATGCTTAAAGAAAGTCCTATTTTCACAATCAATAAGTTAGTTGATTGCAGCTAAGTTAGGCTTTTCTCCTATCTTATATGGGTTTGCTCTCTTCAAATTAAAAAAAAAAAAAACATTTGGGCCAAATGCTTTTATTTAGTGTTTTTTTTAAACGCAAATGGAGTAATTTCGTATACGTATAAAATGCCATAAAACCAAAATCATTCCTTTGACGTTACACATTTCAAGTGTTTTTCGTTATATAATTGTTGGATATTCAGTCAAAAGTTTTAAATATATAATAATTAAAAAAATAGTTGTGTTTTTTTGCCAAAAAAAATGTACTGTTTTTTTCTTGATTGTACTGTTTTTTTGTGCTCAATGTACTGTTTTTCCGAATGTAAAATCTGGCTACCCTATTCAGAGACAACATATGTATTTATTTAAGAATAATTCAAAACACTTACCCCTGTAACACATGTTTCACTTATTTTGTATTCTCCTTTGTCAACAGAAGCATCAGCAGAATCGCCCGATATGGTTTCCGTCATCATTCTACTTTTAGAACTTGATGTACTATTTAACTAAATAATTTTTGATTAAAAGAATACGGGAGTTGTCTTCTTTTTATTACATATTTTAGGAATGAAAATAAAAAAATTAACATACTTTACTATGTATGCATGTTAATTTAACAAGATAAACTTTTGATTTTAATATAAAGCAGGTTTTTATGGATTCAATATTGAATCCATATTTATTTATATTTTAATATTTTTTTTTTTCATTTTTTTTATCAGTGAATAATATTTAATAAGCCTGATTAAAGATTATTTTAATATTTTTCATTTAAAATTAATATGAAATAATGGTTCATTTTAATAAAGGGCATACTTTTGCAGAAATTTACTATGATTCTCAATCAACATTTTTCCATGTTAATTTTACATTGGTATTTTTTTCTGTGTGCATAAATGCAGTAAAGTAAGTGAAAGAACTCTCAACAACTTTTATAAAAAAAAAACAATTCAAGTGCTACGGCATTCCCTTACTACGAAGCAGGTTTGTAAGGGAGAATACTAGAAAATAACTGTATCAAAACATTCAGTGTGTAAGGCCGATCGTTACATACAACAATTTTTATATGCGCTGAATAATGCGCTTTATGTATCAAAAATGTATTGCTTCAAAGTGGGAACTCACCATATAAAATTCATGTCTTCCGTCAGCGCAATGGTAAGCGAAACGTTTATGTTTCTTTCTTACAAACCTGCTTCGTTGGAAGCTCCATTTTTTATTGGGAAGTTAAAAGATGTTTTTTTTGTACTGATTTGGTCAGTTAATAAATTTTTTGTTTATAAATATTTTTTTACTAAAAACTTGAGACGTATTTGAATTTTGCGTCACTGTATAAGGAAAATATAATGCAAGAGTTTAAGGTTTTTTCTTTTAAAAAATCACTGCAAATTTGTTATTTAGTCAATGATATCAGCTCTCTATATTATATTTTTCTTATGAAATTTGCATTATCCTTATTTTAAACACAAGAAATGTTTATACACTAAAAAATCCCAAAGTATTATGAAAGAAAAAAATTAAAAACTATGCATAAAATTTTCTTTTTAAATGCTTTTGTTGCCAAGTTTAAGGCAAACAACAAAAATGAACCAGTAACAAAAAAGAGTTTTTCTTTTCTTTTGAATATAGAAAAAAATTTCTTTTTAAGAAAAAACTAAACTTTGTTCAGAAAACACCACAAACATTGATGGTTAAGAAAGAGTAAAACCTACAAAAAAAAACATAAAAATAAATAGAATTATGGAAAACATGAAGAAAAGACAAGAATGAAAATAATATGATATCAACGTTAAACATGCCACCACTATTTATGCAAAAAATAAAAAAGAAAAAGATGATGTTTGCGCAAACATCAGACAGTATGTTTGCAAAAGATTTTGAGAATTTTAGATTTGACATCCAATACTTAATTAGAGTCAATAAAAATCTCATGATGTTACCTAAATCAAATAATAAATTGACACTATTTGCGGCCAATTTTTAGGTTTGATATTATACCCAATCAGTTGGGTTTTTAAATAATGTCCAATTTTCAGGATAGTATTACAATCTATATGCAGTTAATTTTTGTATAAACTTAAATAGTTTTTAAATACAGATTGATAAAAATATGGTAGCACTACTAACCCTAGAGGGAAGCGAACTGACACCAAAGTAGTCCCGTGATAGGTCTTTGGTGGTAGGGACTGGTTCTAGTTCGACCGCTTTATATGAATAAGACCTATCTATCACTTTTACATGGGGTTGTCATTGGAGGGGGTCAGTTTACGCCATTAGACCAGTCACAGATCTATTCTCAATGAACGTGGCTAGTGTCAGTTACTAAAATGTAGTATTGTTTCAATAACACAAGTCCTAGAATAAAATTCAAGAACCAAATTTTAGAAAGTACCAAAAAATGTGTCACAGCACAGTTGAAGACTGTACTATAATTCCCCTAGAGGGAAGCGAACTGACACGAAAGTAGTCCCATGATAGGTCTTTGGTGGAAGAGACCGGTTCTAGTTTTCACACCTTATATGAATGAGACCTATCACTTTTACATGGGGTTGTCATTGGAGGGGGTCAATTGACATCATTTGACCAGTCACAGATCTATACTCAATGTATGTGCTAAGTGCCAGTTACTTAAATGAAGTATTATTTCAATACAATGTAGTATTATTTCAGTAAAATAAGTCCTAGAATTAAATTCAAGAACCAAATTTTAGAAAGTACCAAAAAAAGTGTCACAGCACCGTTGAAAACTGTACTTTAATTCATTACTTTTTCTACCTTTTTGTTCTTCATAAACCAGTTAAGGGGTTGGTTCTTCTTTCACTGGTCATGAGTCCATTCTTTTTGTACTTGTTCTATTTTCACAAATCCTAGGACCAGTCTGTGGGACCATTTGACACAAATTTCCCGCAGGGAACAGCCAATGCTGTTTTCTGTTTTATCTCGAAACAGATGTTGTTTGTTTCGTTTTTGATTTTAATGAAAAAATTATCAATAAAATAAACAATGTGTTCATTGATTTAATCAAATATAGCTCAGGTTCTGACAGTTCCCAACAACAATTCTACAAGTTTAAATTATTTTATTTTTAACGAAAAAATCCATTAAGAGTTTTTGTTATTTTAAATTAATATTTTAATTAAAAATTTATTTCAAAGCAACTAAAATAATCGAGTTTTTGTGAAAAAGAACTTTTTTTTATTGCTGAAAATGTTTCTTAAGGGCTTCAACAGCAACTTTTGCTCTGCGACTTTTTCATAATTCCGTTATTTACAAAACTGCCGTAGTTTTTAGGTTTTTGATGAAACTCTGAATTTTGACCTTTAAATTTCAAGAATTCGACCAAATGATGTTTGGCAATTTTGTACAAAATCTTTTAGCAAGTATTTTTGCTGAACATATGAACTCATAATATTTGCGAATACAGGGTGTTTTGATGCATTGTTCAATAAAAATGGATTTTTCGCCATCTAGCGGAACAAATTTGTATATTCGGCAATTAGAAAGTCATTGTGGACGACGGTATAGAATGGGTGGGACCGCTTTGTAACAATAGCGCTCCATGTTGCGTTTGGTTTACGGTATCAAATAATTTTTCAAAGTCGATAAACGACTTAAAGCGGAGAACTAAGTTCTGTAGATTGCTCTTTAATAATTCCAAGGCTATTGATGTGGTCTACGCAGAATTTTTTGGACCGGAAGCCAGCTTGTTCGGGCCTAAGATCCCTTAGTTCATTGTCAGATATTCTTTGGTTAATGTTTTGCGAAATGATCATTTTTTCCTGCAATAAGAATGCTTATGCTCCGCCAGTTCTTACAGTTTGTCAGGTCACCATTTTTGGGTAAATTTACCATAAAACTTTCTTTTAAATTGAAATCAAGTTCATGTGCGAGCCAGAAGAACTGGATAGGGGGAAGCAGTATGTTCCCTGTGGTATGGGGTTGCCTTTAAGCATAAAGGTCGATATGTTGTTGGCTCCAGGGGCCTTAGACGTTTTTAGGTGATTTACAGCATCCATAACTTCTGCAATATCTGGGCATTTAATGGAGATATCTTGCCTTGTTTCGTAGGAAACGCAGGTGCATATGTTTTGGTAGTTAGACGTTGTTAACGGAAGCATATCATTCACAGATGATGTGAACTCCTTCGGCGTTGGTCTTTATAACTAATTAATAATTCATTTCAGTAGCACAAATGCCCGTTTTGTTTTTAACTCACTCTATTTTTTTTAAATAAATAAAGAACATTTTCCGAAAATGGGCTTTAATGTTTTTTATGCGGCACAAATTGGGCTGAATATTATGCCTTGAAAGTCAACATAGTTGTTGATGATTATAATATCTAAAATTCTGCAGTGGTCCTGGAAGATTACGTTCCAACTTCAAAAGTTATATGTGAATTTTTTTAAATTTTTTCGCTTGTTTTTTTAACATTTTCCTTATTTTCTTGTAAACGAAAAATGCGATTGTCACGCACCAGTGCAGAATTTAAGATGTTGAAGTCATTAAAAACTGTGTTGAATGGCAAGAAATAATATTCAGCCCAATTTGTGCCGCGGTAAATGTTAACAGTAGCATTTTTCTTACTTCCAAGTTTTGTTGATGCCATTTTTTTCTCAGTTTATTATTACAACAATTTTCAAAAATGGAAGATTATTACCCAAACTAACTATCCAATAAATAAAAATATTATGTTTTGTAGCTGTTAACATAAGTAATGCGTTAAATTCATAAAAACTTAAAAAATCAAAGTTTTAAAGGACACTCTAAATTTTCGTGTTAGGACAAGTGAGTGACACTCTAATAAGCAATTAAGGTAGCATTAAAAATCATTCGGCGTTCATAGCTTGAAAATAAAAAAGTATTTTTTTTGGCATATTGCTAATTATATTTGTAATATTTAAAAAAAAAATAATTGATTCAATTATAACATTAATTTGTGAGGACCAAAACTTAAAGTAATTTTGGCCACACGAAATAAATTAATATTAGAATAAAGAAAGAAAAAACAAGGAAATGGTGTTTTATTTAATGAGCGGAGAATATCGCAGGGCCAACTCTGTTTATTTAATTTCAGGTTCCACACATGAGCAGACAAAAAAAAAACATAGCCAGCAGAAACAAAGAGTGCACAAGGAGAGAAATTTAGTGTTGAATAACGAGGCGTAATCATACATGCACAGCAGTGTTGCCAGCGAAATTTTGAGAAAAATACATTTAGTTTCCAAAAAGATACACTTTTTCCCAAAAAGATACATTTTGAAAAAAATCCGTTTTTAACGTTAACATTTATTAACATAACATTTTTATTTCATATTTAATGAATATTGTAAAGAAAATTATATTAAATAAATTAATTTTTATCAATAAATTAAATAAATAGTCATAAATATTAGCCCCCGTATTTATAAACGATTATTAAATTTAACAAACGTTTATTAAGGCAAATTTTCATACAAAACTTGTTTTGTAAACCTTTATTAAATTTAAAAAATTTTTATAAATGTAAATTTTAAAAATACAGAAAGAAAACTTTAATAATGATTATATGTAACTATCTTTGGATGTTACCAAAACAAATTCATTTATATATGGGTGTTTCTACAGAAAATGACCCCTTATAGCTCAAAAATGATATTGTTATTTTGAATTTTTTTTCCGCTGATATTATACAAAATAAATGTATCAGTCATTTTCCGAAAGATTAACTTGAATTTTCTTTATACTGACACAAATATGTTACTTTGAGTTAACCATAATAAATGAATTCATACACAAAACAACTGTTAACTTTTTAAAATGTAAAGACCGTTACTTTTAAAAACAAAAATTTTTTTGGGTAACTAATTTCTTTGGTTTGAAAATAAATCTATTCCTTAAACAAAACATTTCAAAGAATTTAATCACATATATTTTACATAACATATCCTGCGCAAAATTTTACAATACATGACGTTTGTTTCCGACATTTGAAAACAGCACATTTATAAAGTAACGACCGTTACTTTTTTAATGGTCAAAAAAGTATTAAAATTATATTTTTTATGAATTCTTTCGGTTGCTGGCTTTACTTGAACTTAAATAAGTCCAAAATGGAGCAATTTTCGTGGCATATTTGGGTAGGTTGGAATTTATTTTAAAAAATCTCCGAAAATCAGTAACGACCGTTACTTTGGAAACACAAATATATAATATACGAGTTAAGGCGTTTATACTAGAGCGATTATATCAAAAAATTCATATATATAAATTCCTGAAAATAAAAACAATGTTCATATCTCCTCAGAACAACTTCGCACTACTAGTAATCATCGATTTAGGTGGATCGTATGTTGAAACATCCTTAATGTTCTGTTTCACCATAGTTAAAGCTGCTATTGTATTAGTACTGAGTCGGTAACGATGATCAGTCCTAATAAGTTTTAGTTGTCTAAAAATTCTCTCCACACATGCATTCGGAAATGGAAGTACAAATGTTAAACCAACTACTTTTTCCAAATTTTTAAACATCGGTTCATTAACAACATTTTTTAAATTAAAATTTAATATTCTATTTCTGCACATTTTACGTACAGATTCAAAAGATACGAAAAATGTCAGGATTATACATGCTACATGAAGTCATCAAAAGATACGAAAAATGTATCTTTCGTATCCTAACGGCAACACTGATGCACAGAGACATGGGAACCAAGAGAAGCAGAACTGGGGAGAGGAATCTATACTCACCACAACCAATGAGAGTTGACTACAAAACTACAAATTATTGTCGGCGAACAGTATATAAACGGCTTTTTTCTGTGTGAAGGCGATCTGATAGGAAGTGCGGACAACCGGTAAGGCAAGTGAATTTAAAGTACAGTGCTAGGGAAAAAGTAAAAAAAGGGAGAAGTGATAGGGCATAACAAGACGGATTACATCCATCTTGACTCAGTGGGATTACATCTATAGGAGATTACAATAGGAGATACTTATCCATCTAACTCAGCAGGATCACATATAGCTGAGGAGGAAGGATTAGGGCATAGCAAGACGGATTACATCTATCTTGACCCAGCGGGATTACATCTAGCTGGGTAGGCATAGCTAGGGCACTGGCTTAGGACTCAAGCCGTAGAGGTCACTGTGGTTTACACCCAGCCACGTAGGGTACTAGGTAGGGCCGGGATCACATCCTACAGGGTCGACAAGCTAGCTATCATAGGAGAAGCCAAAACCGGCCCGTGCACCACGAGGTGAAGCTAAGAGGAAGTGGAATCAACCGTGGATTATAACTAAGAAAACAGTGGATTATAAATAATTAAGGAAAAATAGTGTAAATAAAGAAGTAAAGGCAGAAATTAAACAAGGTGTTATTATTAAATTTATGCAAGAACCCTGGGCGAGCTGAGCATACCCCAGCTGCAAACCCGGGTAACCGGAGGTTCCTTACAAATTAAATTGAAATATTTTTAAAACAATTTGGTTATTTGATAAAAAAAACTACTGATAATTTTTTCAAGTTCTTAAAGGTTGCAATGACTTCTCGCAATGTCCGGTCCATGAAGTCAATATAGAGCGTTAATTTAGTAAAATCTTAGCTTCAGTTGTAGTCATAAAGTCTATTTTAGTATGAAAGTTGATCATATTAGAGTCAGTTTTCGGCTTTAGGCGATTGGTTTTAATTGCAAGTTTAATATCCTTTGAACGCAGGATTTATGTTACCCAAGTCAAACTTTAATTTTTTAAAGTTTTAATACACTTATGGCCAATATCAATTCATATTTAAATTAAGTTTTTCATATAATTTTTTTTTTTTATTTGACATGAAAACCGAATTTTAAGCATAAATTGATATATAAATCAATTGGTTATATTGGTCATTAAACTCATTGATTTTAAATGCCTATTACTTTTTTATTTTTACAGTTTTTAGTTAAATTTTTTTTAACAGGTCAAAAACAATTATCAAAGTAATTTTGAATTGGTATTTTGTTTAAGTTTTGATATCGTTTCAAATGAAAATTTTAACTGCTTGGAATTCTTATCCACTCTACAATTTTATTTCCATATCTAATATCTTTAGCTTTTCTAAAGTTTTTGGGATAAAGTTTCCTGGTGATCTGGCCTAAGCAACCAGTGAATTGCTCATAGGAACTAACTTATCCTCGAACAATAAATTTCAGTGTATTTACCAAGAACGAAAATCGGGAATTGGGCACGATAAACAAAATCTTGTTGAGTAATAAGCAATTTTACAAAATTGAATATGTAACGTTATCATACTCAATGCGAAAGATCGCTTAAATATTGGTTAATTTTATAATATTTTCGGACGATCAATTGTTCCAACAAAAAGAAAATAACGTCAACATGATAAAAAAAAGCTTAATTACCCATTTTGAAAAACAGAGTTTAGTAGATTAAAGAAAGTGTCGATATGCATTCAACGAAGTTTAGTCGTCGACGTGCTACTCAATTGGATATCTCCAGAATATCACTAAGGCGCATTCTGGGTACTATACTACATGTTGAATTATAATAATAACAAAAAGGACTTATCTTGAAACTCTGTTTGCGTTAATATAAACAATATGATATGTATGTACATATGTATGCGTGTTTTGTGTTAAGCATTTTGTATATCACCATGTAATATCTTATAATATGGTTATGTAAATTTTTTTTTTTTTTTTTTTTTTTTTTTGTTGCCTACTATTAGGGTTGATGATGTGCGAAAAATCCATGTACAAAAAGAGTAATAATATCAAAAACAGCAAAGGATAAAAAACATAGCAAATTGAAAACTAACAAAAGCCTAACACTATGCCATTTTTTTTTTGGGATACATAACAAAACATTGTACAAAGTTGCCCAAAAGTCATAGCCCTAACGGAAGATCCTATAATTTTTGCAAATAGCGATATATGTTAGTGTTGCTTTAACATTTGTGAAGTAAAGGTGCATGTAGACGACATGTTTTTTACATCTGACTTGCCAACTATTCAAGTCACATGTAATTGTGCATGTCTGTCAAAAACAAAGTAGTTCTTGGCTTCAAAATAGCGTGTGGCCGCCGTACAAATTTTAATTTGCGCCGAAAAAGAGTTTAGTCATCTAAACATTTTTTTTTTGAATTGGAAGATACCAATTTAGGATATTATAATGAAACGTTTTTTCTTAATGAATGTAGTACATACTTTCTATTCAATGGTGAAATTATCATACATATATCGGTATTGTAAAATATTAACTTCAGCCGGCTAATAATTCCGTCAATAGTGGACGCCGCTGCCGGTTTCTTCCCGGCATAGATTTCTGATGTCAGATGGTTTGTCAGAAGAAAATAGAGCACGCTCTAATTGAAATTTTGTTAGACGACTTTGCGTCTGACTTTTACAGAAGCAGAGTTAAAAAGGTAACACACGACATGTATGTGTTTTGCAGTGGGAAATTTGACATGTCAGATGGCAAATACATGCCGTGTACGGTCGCCTTGAACAGCTACAACAAGCTACAAAAAAATGGAGCGTGGTAAATTTGTTTCGATTTTTTGCGAAACTTTTCATAGAAAAATCATAACCAGCGATGAGACACACGTTTTTTTATTTCTGTGGAAAAACAATACGTTTATCAACCACCCCCGCAACATGCAGAGAAAAAACATGTTTCAATATGGTCACCTCCAACACAACTATTTTTAAATAAAATTTTAAACATTTTGTGTTTTATTTAACCATATTATTGTCACCGGCAACCATATTATGGTTGAAATAATCCCCTCCATCAACAAGCAACAACCATATTATGGTTGCCTCTAAAAATGTTATGGTTAAAAATGAAAATAATTCTTTTTTAAATTAACAAGAGTATTTTCCGCTTTTGCAAGATCAACATACACTATGGTTAAAAACAAACCATGCTATTGTAAGTGTTTAACATATTTCAGTTATTAGTTGTGGTTTCCTGAGGAGAACTAATTTAACCATTAAATGCCTGTCGGTGAAAATAATATGGTTAAACAAAATAGAAAACGTTTACAATTTTCTTTCAAAATAGTTTTGTTGGAGGTGACCATATTGAAACAGGTTTTTTCTCTGGGTGCAGGTCGCAATTTGAGTGCATAATACGGCAAGATTATTTCGCCCCTTGTGAGGAAGCTGTAGCTCCTCTGTTGGTAGAAAAGTTAGTTCTAGACTAGTGCCGACTTTTAATGGGAATTTCTGGATTGGCCTTCCCACGGCCACGGGAAGTAAACCACGACCACCACGTGCATCCATTCATCGAAATGCATCTATCCGTTGCATCACATCCATCATGCTGGACGTGGAAGTGCAATTTTGTAAGGAAGTACCAATGATCAGAAAATTGAAACTACCGCAAAGAAAATCTTTTTAAAAGACAAAAAACATTTTCCGCAAGAAGTATACTAACAGATGCATCAACCGAAAGTTAATCCAGTGCTGACCCCCGTGGTACCAGATATTCTCCCCGGTCAGCCACGGTCGCAAAAGATCTTGAAGATCTCTCGAGGTCTGACAATTTTGGATTTTTGACATTATAGACTTATTTTTGTGGGGTTTCTTGAAGTTACAAGTCTATGTCAACAAGTCTCCGACTCTTGAAGCCCTTAAGGAGAAAATCCGTCAGGAATGCAAGAACTTATCGCCGGAAGTTGTGGCAAGATTGATGGAAAATGCCATAAGTCAGGCATGTTTGATTATAAATTCTGATAGCGGCCAATTGGTCGTGCGTTTCAAAGAACATCTGCTGTTAACTTTTGCACCACCTTGTATATTAGGGAATAATTTAATTTGCAACAGTGTCTTTTATTATGGTAAATTAAATTATAGCGGTTTCTCTGAAAATAATATAAAAGAAAGTTTTTTTGTTAGATTTTTTTATTATTATTATTTAAGTGATTTGCAAATGGTTCTCGGAACATTGTTTAATATATGAATTATTTTGGCTTTTTTTTTCTTTATATGTATTTTTAAAATAATTGAATAAATTGAATGAGAATTGGCATTGATATTTTAATTGTTAAAGTTAGTTTTAAATTTGCTGTAATTTTTGCTGTTATTGACCGACAGTTACAAAGTGTTATGCTTTTATTTGTAGCCATAAGAAACTTATTTTGAACCAAACATAAAATTATTTCCGAATGGTGAATTTATGTTGGACCCATAGCAAGTTATGGACTAGTCATCACAAAACTCTGTAGTGATTTATGGTATAAAAATCCTAAGTTAGGAAAATTTTCGAAAAAATAGTAAAATTTTGTTTAGTGTTTTTTAGTTTTAAAGTGGTTTTCGGAGGGTGCTTGGTATGGGACCTTAGGTTAATTATAGACCGATTTTCACAAAATTGCGTGGTATTATTTCTGACCATGTGAAGCTAAATGGGCCAAATATTACCACAATCTATATCTCCTACCGTTTTAAGAGTATTTCAATTATTTCCCATCGTAAGCATTATATGAAGCCGATGGTAAATTTAAAAAAGTGATTTCTATTTCTATTTACCTGTGAATTACCTATTTTTTTATAGCAGCACTACTTGTTATGGTATGAGGCGCACTAAACTGTTTTGCAAGAGACGGCTATATATGGGGCCTATGGTAAATTATGAACCGACCATCACTTAATTCGACATTATAATTTCTTACCATGTAAAATGAATTTGTGCAAAGTTTAATATAAATCCGTGCATTATACCACCGTTTATGTTAATTTTTTAGTAACAAAATTATCAATTTTTTAGGATGGTGATTCCACATTTGGATTCATTACTTTTATCGTACTGGCTCGATGTTGCTGAATTTTAATCACAAACTCCTTAGGATAATTTGGAAGCCAAGAATGTTCTTTTCTTTTGAGTTTTTCGAAAGTGAGCGTGTTTTCAACAGACGGACAGAATGACGGACGAATGGACGGATGGACACATGGCTGTATCGACTAAGAATTACTCAAGAATCCAGAATAGGATCTGAGATTAATAACAAAAATGGTTCACTCGGAATGATAAACTAACCTCACCACAAGTGATGGTGGAAGGTATAAATTAAATAGGCACACTCGGGATAAATTAAGTTTTTTATACTTACCCAGGAAAAACTTTTTGAATTTTGGTAATAGGTGGTAGTTATTTTATATGTTACCTGGTAAGTAGCTGTCATTACAATTATCATTATTCTGAAAACTTCAATAAGTACTTACTAGTAATGACCCCAGCAAGTACTAATTACTTCTATTATTTTCACTACTGAATACTGAAACTGCTTACTAATAATCAGCTCAATAACTACTTATAAGTTGTGTTGTCTTCAGTACTGAATATCTACTTACCAGTACTTACTAGTTCAATAACTACTTATTAGGTCTCTTAACTAGTGAATTTTTGGCTTTTAGTAAGTATATTGTAAGTACTTACAATTCAACTTACTCGTAGTTAAATAATAACTAGATACTTTTCGGCTTCTAGTAAGTTTGTTGTAAGTACTGAATTCTGTGGACACCTCGAACAAAAATAAGTAGTTATTCAGCCGAAAAATAAGTAGTGTTTATTTTCTCCAACATTACTTGCTTACTTACCAGGTAAGTAAAGTTTTTGCTGGGTACTTTAAGTACAAGTCGAACTTAAAAATTTAAGTACGAATAACACCAAAATGTACTTAAAACAATCCGAAATGGGATTCTTAAAATAAATACAAAATTCTTAAGCCAAGTAAAACTAGGATTAAACTTTCTTTGGTAGTACCACTCTGAGAGTAAAATACGAAAGTGAGCGTTTTAATCTCATTTAACTTATTAAAGTTCTTTGTAGACTACTACAACAACACCACAAAAACGATTTGTTTGTTGTGTGTAGAAACAACAGAACAAGAAGAAAAACCACATTATTTTCATGTTCACAAAGTTAAATCAACGGCAAAAGTTCTTATTTAGTTTATATTTTCAGTTACATATATATGTATATACCATTTTAAAATTAGAAAACATATCGGGATGGTGCTGGTGTTTTATAGTTGATATTCTGTAAGGTGTAAAACGCATAATGAAATGAATTATAATAACTAGGATCGCCCGGTGGCCGAAATTCGACCACTTGACATTTACTTTCGTTAGAACCTGTGCGTTATACAATAAAAACGTACACATTTTAACATTAGCAAATAATTAAATAAATAATAATTGAAAAAAATGGAAAAAATTAAATTTTAGTTTTCGAAAATTGCTAACAATCTATAAAATATAAATTGAGCGTTAATGGGTTAAGAGAACGGCCAAATTTACCATCCACACATCTTTGTTCGTGTGTCTGCAAGATAAATTAAAACGCTTTTTTTAACATGCCTTCTGTATTATGGCAATGCAATCCTGACTTGGTTCCATCCCGCTCTTCTGACTCATCAGCTGAATTTATATACGGTTTACTTGATAATTGTTTTTTCCAAATCAACTTCATTAAAAATGCCCTTAGTAGAATACTGGATCTTGTTTTTGTTAATGAACCAACTGACTTTTTAATACAGCGTCATACTCCAATCTCTAATCCTGAAGATATGTATCATCCAACGCTTGAAATATCCTGTTTTTTCCCCTGTACTTATGATCAAAATAAAACCCAACATCATAAAATCTTTTGGTTTAGCCGTACAAATTACAATAACTTGCAACTTCAGTTGGCAGAAATTGACTGGATAAACGTTCTATCTCGTTGTAATGATGATATGGACCTGTATGTAAAGACATTTTACCATATTCTTAATTAATGCTTTCTGACATCTGTACCTAGAATTTTACCTGCAAGATCTAATGGTCCTCCCTGGAATACAAATTATCTATCTAGGCTTAAAAACAAGAAAAACAAAATGTTCAAAAATTATAAAAAATATGGAACGTCGAGTGCTTATACGAAGATCAGAATATTCTATCGCTAATCAACTAGCTTATGATAAATACTTAGTAAAAGTAAAAAATAACTTAAAAAATGATCCGAAATCATTTTAGAAGTTTGTTAATTCTAAAAGACGTGCAGTAGACTTTCCCTCGGTTATGAAGTTTGGAGATTCAGAATCATCAGATGATTAAATCATAAGCAATATGTTTGCTGAATTTTTTGCATCGACATACTCTTTGTCAGTATTTATTGATAAAAACCTTTATCCATACACAATTCCGGAATCAACAACTATTAATATACCATCTATTAATCAGCAAACAGTTCGGACATATCTGAAAAAGTTAAAATTATCGTGTTCTGCAGGTCCAGATGGCGTTCCCAGTTGTATCTTAAACCGATGTTCGCATTTATTGTATATTCCTTTGACTTACATGTTTAACAAATCCCTGAAGTTGGGTTATTTTTCTTCTATTTGGAAAGAATCTTTTATTATTCCGCTGTTCAAGTCTGGTGCTAAATCTGATATTTCGAATTATAGAGGTATTGCTAAGCTTAGTGCTATACCAAAACTTTTTGAAAAACTTATATACAACACGCTGTCACATCATGTATCCTCTATTTTATTTCCAATGCAACACGGATTCCGCAAATCATGTTCTACACTTACAAATCTGCTTGAATTAACAACTCGGGTAAATGAAGGGTTTGTCAATAGGAAACAAACAGATGTTATATATAATGACTTTAGCAAGGCATTTGATAAAGTAAATCATGATCTATTACTTTTTAAACTTGATCGTATGGGCTTTAGTACATCGATCATAAAGTGGCTGAGTTCGTATTTAAAGGATAGAAAGCAGTCTGTTAAGTTTCGAAACTCGTTCTCCAATAATATTAACGTAATGTCAGGTGTACCTCAAGGTTGTCACCTAGGACCGCTTTTATCCACATTATTTATAAATGATCTTCCATCTGTATTTAAACACTCAAATATGTTAATGTATGCCGATGATGTAAAAATCTTTATTTCCTTCAACAATGCTGATCAACAATTACTTTTACAGTATGACATTAACCAATTAACTAAAAAATGTAAATATATGATTTTTACAAGACCATTTCCAATTAATGGCCGCTATGTTATGAATAATACAGCTCTCGAATTGGTTGACAGTTTCAACGATCTAGGCGTACTATTAGATGGAAAATTGGAATTTAAGAGTCACATTTCGTTAACAATTAATAAAGCAACGGGTCTATTTGGGTTCATTAAACAATGGGCTAAAGAGTTTTCAGATCCGTACACAACAAACCAGTTGTTTATTACACTGGTTAGACCAATTCTTGAATATGGATCTGTAGTATGGGATCCACAATATCATGTACACTCTAACAAAATTGAATCAGTTCAAGTTCAATTTTTGCTATTTTGTCTTCGTGGCTTGGGTTGGGATCCAAATAAAAAGTTGCCATCATACGAGAATCGTCTTGCTCTCATTAAGCTTCCTACATTGAAAAGCCGCAAACACATGTTAAATGTTTCTTTCCTCTTGAAACTGATGAATGGTAGCCTCAATTCAGAATTTCTTCTCAATAAAATTGACATTAATATACCATATCGGTCACTAAGAAATTATGATTTATTGAGTATCAAATATTATTGCAGTAATTATGCCAACTTTGATCCATTTCGTAGAATTTGTGATGAACTTAATAAACTATATACGTTCATTGATTTTAATAAAAGTTTGGACATCGTAAGAAGGGATATCATATTACATTTAAATAAATAAATAAATAGATAGTCTTAAATTATATGTTTGTACTGTTCAATTTCTTTTGTAATATGTATTTTTTAATTAGTCTGCAAGGATTATTCCATAGACTTTAAATAAATAAACAAAATAAATAAAAAAATAAAATACACTTTAATTCCTAAAATTTAGAAACTACATACTATTTATACATGTATGTGCATGTGCTTGCAAGCAAATTTAAAACACTTTTTAACCCTTTTAATGGACGATAAGATACTTAAAAATCAACCACAAAAAAATTGTTTCCGTTTTTATAAATAAGATATCCTTCTTCTGTTTAAGGCTAGAATAAATTTAATTACCCTTTGGGAATATTTCAACTATGAATTCGGGTTAAATTAAATGAATGATACTTGAATCAAGCGCATTTTGGATTGGTTCAATCTTAGTTTTACTCAAATCAATCTTATTTTCCGATTATTTCAAGTACGAATTCGGGATAAAATATGCATAAGTTAAGTATTTCGCACTATAATAAATCTTTCTGTACTTGATTTAAGAAAATCGGTACTTACCGTACTATTGATACCGATTCGGATTGATTTAAGGACGGATACATTGATTTTTCTTTTTAGTGGTTTACTGGCAAAGTTGTGGTATTTAATAAAGATACCAAACGGGACTAGTTTTCACAAATCCCACATCAATTTTTTTGGGATCCCGGGATTTTTTAGGGATAAGCTTTCCTTAATTTTTTTTGGGGAAATGTTTCCAGTTTATCTGGTCTAAACAAGCAGTCAAATGCGCATAGAAACTGGCTTATCATCCACCAATAAATTTCAGTGCACGACAAACAAAATCTTATTAATTGAAAATTTCTTACTCCCAAAAATTACTTTGATGATGAAGATCAATATTGTGTTCCCAATCGCCTATTGAACGGAAAAGCCCGATTAGATTTCCGCAATGTTTTTTTATCATCAATTTTTATTTCGTTGGTAGTTTTTTTATGATGTTGCGGTGTTTGAACTATTTTTTGCACTAAACTCTAAAGTATCACTCATTCTACCAACGAACTCCTAAATTGAAGAGAAGATTATCTGCTTGTTCCACTGCCAGTTCTAAAAATACTACTGAGGTTTCGATGGCATTTAGACTTTTCATGATTTTTGTTGTCTGCCCAAACCCAAAAGATGTTTGCAAATGGACTATTTTAAGTTTACTTTTTCTGAAGTCGTCCAACATGGCAAATAAAGCTTATTATCTGATATTTTAGAATCTAAAGGTACGGTCAGCCTAAATAATATTTTACGAAACTATTTGTTCTGATATTTTACTCAAACTGTATTTTGTTTAATGTTTAAACTAAGCTTAAAGTTTTGACAATTTTTGTGTGTGCAAATACATTTAATCAAATGTACACAACTATAATGTACTTAAGCAACTTTTCGTTAAGTTTCGTCAAGTGTCATTTGCTTAAGCAAAGAGCGTTACTTATCGTACAATGCTTAAGAAATAAAAAAAACACAATTGCATATTTTTCAATTGTAGACACTGACAAATTTTGTCAAGGATTTTATATTTAAAGGAAATATAATATGTTTTTAGCAATATTAAAGCCATAATTTTGTTTAATATTGCAACGAAATGCCTCTGTCGGCCCCAACAACACAATTGATTGATTTTGACATTTGTGGTCGCATAATATTTCATAAAAGGCGCAAATTTGTATGAAAAAAGTTTAAAG
Organism: Pollenia labialis; assembly: GCA_949318255.1. NCBI lineage: Eukaryota > Metazoa > Arthropoda > Insecta > Diptera > Polleniidae > Pollenia > Pollenia labialis. Next base: position 27,260,349 of record OX439140.1, on the reverse strand, counting down.
ACCCGTTACATTTTTAGTGTTGACCAATTGCACAAAAATTTTTTGCATTTTCCAATTCGGTGGCAAGTCTTCTTGAACATTTTTTACAAAAATTTTAGAAAAAATAATTTTAAATTTTGCGACGTAATTCGAACTCAAATTTTCTCAGTTTTCGTAAATCGAGGCACAGTAAATCAAAAGATTACCATTTATGACAAAAACTTTAAAAACAAAATAGTTTTTTTCCATTTAAATGAAAACAAGTTTTTATTGTTTTGTTTTTAATTTTAGAGAATCGTCTCAAGAAGAATTGAGTCAATTGTTTGCATTTCCAAATTTAATCCACCCTCTATAAAATTTCAGTTATCAAAATAATGTTTTTTCAAGATAACAAATACGAATTATACTAGAAGCGTACATTTATGATTTTATTACGAAATTAAATTCAGTTAATAGTAACATATTTTTAGTTGTTGTTATCTTGTAATTTTTATTGGCGCAAGAACGTAATGCGTGATTGTAGTGTTGTGGACATAACTGTACTGATCGTTAAATAAATAATGTTATGATAAAAAGTAGTCATTAAATTTAAATGTATAACAGCTTTTAAGTCATAAATATATACACACAGGTTTTTGTTTTTGATCAGAGGAAGGAAATAAGTATGATTACTTAATAAGCTGACCAGAAATACAACCAGAAAAAAGAAAAAAATTGTAACGTGGAAATAGAATATCCGAATATTCTATTTTCACGTATGGAAATACATACTTACAGTGACTTCGGTCATCTGTTCCGACAGTAACTTTGGTTTTCTCTTCCTACAGTGATTTAGTTCGTCTGCTGTCAAAACCGTGTCAGATACAACATCTTTACTTTGCCTGACGTTTCTTACTTAGACAGAAAGCAACAGGTGTATGATACAATAGAAACTTTGACAACACTCACGCATTGTGTGTTAAAAAAAAAAAAAATAAATAAAAAAAATTACACTAGCAGATTGTCAAATTGCGCAAAAAGATGAGAGTCGCTTCGCTCTGCGTTTAAAGTACTTTATGTGACATGTTACGTATAGTTATGAACAGGGTTTGGATTTTCATGCACTTTAAAATCAAAAGTATGCGCTTATAACATGCGCTATTAAATAGAAAATATGCGTTTAAAATATGAAAAATATGCACTAAAAAATTATAAATATGCATTAAAAAAAATATGAAAAAAGTATCAAGTTGTTATTTTAAATTATATATATTAATAACAAAAAAGAAAAATTCAGGTAACTACGTAAAATACATGTTAAGTTTATTTTAATATTGACACAAAATTTAAGAATAAAACAAACTTCAATCACTTTTTAATTATTTTTAAGACAGGTACTTAATTAGATCTAATTTCTATTTCTAGTTGTATACACAAATAAAAGTACCCAGTAAAAATGTGCTCCAAAAGGAGCAGGTTTTATGTATGAATTCATACCTCGAATCGCTTCAAACCTGCTGATGGGATGCCTGATTTTTGTATAGAGTGTTCCCGGTTTGGAGGACTATTTTCTGCTGACAATAAGCTCTTTTTTAACATGCAAACAAAGCACTCCTAAAGCGATTTTTAAGGGCTAACAATATTTCCAATTTCATTGATTTTTGGCTTTTAATTGCTTAAATGCATTGTTTGAATAATTTTCGTAAGCCATTATTTATTTGTATTTTTTTTTCGCTTTATAACCTCATTGTTGTCAGCACTAAAATAGCACCTTTTTTCTATATTTTATTCTTTATCATTTTCTGCTGTATAAGAGTTCTCTTATTGGAGCGCTCGATTATTCGCTTTTTCTCTAAAGTGCTTCAAAAAACCCAAAGTTTTTTTACTGGGTATCTTCAAAGTTCCAAAAACATAACTCGGTTTATTTGGACGCAAAAAGTTTTTGTACATTGAAAATGTACGCTCAACTTCAACGGAAGTCATAGGAGCATATTTGAAAGATGCCAGTTCCATTGGAGAATATTTAATTTCAATTTGATTTGCGTTATTAATATCAAATAAGCTTAAAATTTTTTTTATGCCATGAAATTCAATATTTTCTAAGTTAGGTTTAATTTTGTCAGATATTTCTCCAATTACATTGTTAATTTTATTAACGGTATCATCAATTAGTTTAATTTGAGTGAATTGAATCCCTGCAACTTGCTGATGTTTTCACAAATAAACACGTTGTTTGAGCACAAAAATGCTAGTTGGGCTTAATAGTTTTGATTTTGAAAATGTCTTTAAGTTTTTTAATTGAGTAAGCATCGCTGTCATCAAATTCGTCTATTACAATCTTTATTTCATCGAAATATGTTGCATAGTATTCAGCAGCCTCTAGCCAGATTCCCCATCTAGTGATTATTGATTGGGGTGGAAAAGGTATCCCTGGAAACTTTTCCTTAAATATTGCAATACGAGAAGGAGCCTTAAAAATACTTTTTTACCGTTCGAGATTAACAAATCTATATTTTCAAATTGGGACCGTATTTCTTCAGCTATACGATGTAAACCATGTGCTGAACATGTTACGTGGATAATTTGAGGATAAAACACCCTTAAAGATTTTGCGGCTTTTACCATAAAAGGGGCGGCATCCGTCAAAAACAACAAAATTTTATTTTTGTCGAACTGGTCTCCTAACAAAGTTATAGAATCGTTAAACAATATATGAATGAGTGTATACCAAAATATTCACTGTGCTCAAAATCAGGACCACCATGGGGCAATAAACAACTTTCTTCGTTAACAAACTCAAAAAATAAGACTTACAAAAAATATAAGAAATCTAGATCCCAATGCGATAACAGCAAGTATTCCATCCTTCGTGCAAAATATAATTTGCTAAATGCTTAATTATGTAACGATTATTTGCTTAAAATAAAAAAACAACTGAAAACACGATCCAAGATCATTCTATAAATTTGTAAATTCGAAAAGAAAGATCTCTGGCGCACCGAAAGTCATGAAATAAATGGGCACGGAAACACATGATGAAAAGGAAATCAGTGATTTGTTCGCAGACTTTTTTTCGTCCACATATTCTGATGCCCATTGTTCTGAAAATGTCAATTATCCATTTAATATAGCTACTGGCCAAACTATATCATTTTCACCAATAACGACAGTCAATATTATCAATTGCTTAAAATCATTTAAATATTCAAACTCAATGGGTCCTGATGGTATACCAAGCAGTATTTTAATCAATTGTATGGAAGCTTTAGCAATGTCGTTGTTAATTATTTTTAATATTTCTATGAAAAATGGTTACTTCCCAAAAATATTGAAAGAGATATATTTAGTTCCCTTCTTCAAATCTGGAAATACATTAAAAATTATTATTTACAGGGGTATAGCCAAACTTAGCGCAATTCCAAAACTTTTTGGAAAAATGCATTTTAGATTCCTTGGCTCATCAAGTTTCACCGTTATTAACACCTTTTCAACACGGATTTTGTAAGGAATCATCAACTATGACAAATATTTTGGATCTAACAAGTTCGGTAAATGAAGGAGTTGTCAACAACCAACATACCGACGTTATTTCTACCGACTTCAATAAGACATTTGATAGGTAAATCACAACCTTCTTCTGAAAAAAATCTATATAATGGGTTTCGACAAAATTTATGTAAGCTGGCTTAAGTCATATCGTTTTGGCAGAATATTTGTAAAATCCGGTGTTCCGCAAGGTAGTCGTCACCTTGGCCCTCTTTTGTTTCTGCTCTTTATCAACGACATGCCTGAAATTATTAAACATTCTCATATACTAATGTTCGCAGACGATGTAAACATATTTTTTAACTTCACGAACACTTTAGACCACATCTATCTACAAGAAGACTTAAATACCTTTTATAATTGGTGTAAACATAACCTTATGGAATTAAACCTAATGAAATGTAAGCATATGCGCTTTTCTAGAAAACGTAGTATTATAAATAATTATAAACTCGGTGACTACAAAATCGAGATAGTGGACACAATTATGGATCTTGGCATTTTACTGGATGTAAAATTGGATTTTATTCAACACATAACAATGACTGTGAACAGAGCTCGTTGTACTTTGGCTTTTGTTAAACGTTGGGCGAAAGAATTCATTGATCCTTTCGTCACAAAACAACTTTACACATCTCTCGTTAGACCAATCATAGAATACGGTTCGATTGTATGGGATCCACATTATATGGTTCATAATGATCATGTTGAATCTGTTGCGCGTTGAAGGGAAAATTAAAGAAACTATTTGTGAGTGATCTGGATGGGTGCGGCATGATGGTTAGGTCTTCCGGCTATCTTCAGTCTGGCTGGCTACTTTCAATCCAGGGTTCACTTATAGACGCAACATAAGATAAAAAAAATTACTTCATGCCTCCATATTTCCTTCTGTTCCAGCAAATTTTATTACACAATGTTATGTGCAAGTGAGCGCTAATTGGAAAAGGGTTCAAAAGATGACCTTGAACCTAGGAGCACACTTTTCCCACCCATATTGTCAACACCTATGGCAATTTAGTGCTCGCAGTTTAAATAAATTTCCCCTTTTAATAAAACCTTTTCCTCAATTTTATTTACTCTACAAATTCATGTTAATTTAGTAATAATTCATAAAAAAAAATAGTAATTTAATAAATATTATATACATTAATTAAGATGTTAACAGCATTATTATATTTGTTGTTGCAATAAATTTTTTAATATAAACTCGATATTACAAAAATAAGAGAACATCAAAAGTAAAAGAATGAACGAAATAAATGGAAAATGAATTTGTCAAAATTATGAATGAAATTAAATGAGAATTAATATTTTGAAGGTCATTAAAACAAATGAAGTTATGAATGAATTTTAATAGATTACGATTAGATATTGCATAGTAAAAGATTATTAAGGCAAAAGTTACACAATGTTATTCTAAAAAAACGTAGTATAAGAATTAATGAAAATAATTTTAAATTTTTTTAGAGGTAATAATTTTATAACTCTAACTTTCTTTGTGCAGCCTATAAGCTTTTTCTTCTTTTTTTTCCACAGAGGTATGGGCAAAAAAAACCAATTTATAAAAATGTACAGAATTTTTGTAAAGATAAAATATACATTTTAATATACATATAATATTGGATTTAAACCGATTATAAATATTGTCCCTAAAAATGACTTGATAATTCCGGATTATGATTTGGTCCGGGTGTAAAGATATCCTATTAAGTGCCTATTCATTGGAGAATTAAGTAAATAAATAAAAACAAAATTTTCGGCGGGAATCCTAGAATCCCGGGAATATGATTTTTATTTCCCGCTTTCCCGGGAATCCGAAAAGTACGGGCAAAAATAAACTCTACTACTAATTGATAAAATGGAACGTATGTTAAAATCTTTGCTTTGGCTCGATTAAACTGAGAAAAACAATATTTAAAGCAGGGTATACACTATTCCAGCATACTGCGACAAACCAGTGATGTTAAATCGTGCTCGAAACACACACAATACAGGTATGCTGGTGCAATGTTTTTTTTTTTAAATTTTGTACTTTGTAAATAGAAATTAAAGAGTTGTAAGGAATAGTGAAACAGTTTATAATTAAAAATAATAAGTACAATGTTGCAATAATACAGTAGTGAAACAAATTGTGTTTTAACCAATAATGTTTTTTCTTACTGCATTGAACAATAATGTTTACTCTTTGACAACTTTTCTTAACTGGACTAATTGCACCATACACAGCACCACAATATATCAAACTCAGTTTTACATCCCACAAAATTCCCATACACGATCAAACCACTGGCACTAAGACTTGATTGTGCGTGCATAATGTGGTCATGCAAGGGCTCTTTTTACTCTTAATAGAACAAAAAGTCTGGAAATATTCTGCTAACATTTAAAAGCACAATGACTTTTCTTAAGACTACAAAGACTTAACCCTTTGGGAGAGGGAGACCGGGGCTTTGATCTAACATGTTTTTCGAATTGAAAAGGAAATTTCCGAATCATATGTTAAACCGTAGTTCGTAACTTTTCCGAAACGACGGCAGAGTGTTGTATTTTTAAACTAATGGAAAATTTAATGAAAAGTTGGTAGCACTACTACAATAAATACTATTGAAAAGGAAAATAAAGTATTCGGCCAGTCTGGAAGTCGAATTCGAATGAAATTGAACAAATTTTGATACTTTCCTAGGCTTAAAGTTCCTTCAAATATTTCCTTTGATATATCTCATACTTTGAGGTCCACTTATTTTTACCAGAACTACTTTTGAAATCAGCAAAAGCCACGTTCATTTTTACAATCATTTAATTTAAAATCCCCATCGATTTCAATTTCATGTGATTTCTATTTCAAGAACATGGCTGGTTTAAAGAAAAAATAACAAAATCAATAAAATAAAACTAAAGAAATTAAAAAGCGAATTAAATAAAAAAAATTTGAGATATTTCCACAATACAAGTGATTGAACACGTTCAGTCGCTTGCATTTTGAGGCAAAACTTTGTTTTAACTTGAACTGTTTTCTACTCAAACTTTTTAAGTGAAGCTTGTACCGGCATACTTCAAAGTGCCAGAGTATCTCTCTTAATAGTTTTGTATACCTGAAATATTTTGACTAACTTCCTTAAAATTTCTTGTTAAATTCTCTTTGTAAGATTTTCTACCTGTCCCTCCAAAAGGGCATTTTAATTAATTAGTTTTCTTGCCGGACTTTTTATTAATCGCCTATTGAACGGGAAAGCCCGATTAGATTTCCGCATTGTTTTTTTATCATCAATTTTTATTTCCTTGGTGGGTTTTTTTTCATGATTTTTGTTGTCTGCCCAAACCCAAAAGATGTTTGCAAATGGACTATTTTAAGTTTACTTTTTCTGAAGTCGTCCAACATGGCAAATAAAGCTTATTATCTGATATTTTAGAATCTAAAGGTACGGTCAGCCTAAATAATATTTTACGAAACTATTTGTTCTGATATTTTATTCAAACTGTGTGAAACAAAAAAATATTTTGTTTTATGTTCAAACTTAGCTTAAAGTTTGGCAATTTTTTTTTGTTTTTTGAAATACATTTAATCAAATGTACACAACTATAATGTACTTAATCAACTTTTCGTTAAGTTTCGTCAAGTGTCATTTGCTTAAGCAAAGAGCGTAACTTATCGTACTATGCTTAAGAAATAAGCTGTTTCTTGGTTACATATTGAAAAATATTTAAAAAAAACACAATTGCATATTTTTCAATTGTAGACACTGACAAATTTTGTCAAGGATTTTATATTTAAAGGAAATATAATATGTTTTTAGCAATATTAAAGCCATAATTTTGTTTAATATTGCAACGAAATGCCTCTGTCGGCCCCAACAACACAATTGATTGATTTTGACATTTGTGGTCGCATAATATTTCATAAAAGGCGCAAATTTGTATGAAAAAAGTTTAAAGACCCGTTACATTTTTAGTGTTGACCAATTGCACAAAAATTTTTTGCATTTTCCAATTCGGTGGCAAGTCTTCTTGAACATTTTTTACAAAAATTTTAGAAAAAATAATTTTAAATTTTGCGACGTAATTCGAACTCAAATTTTCTCAGTTTTCGTAAATCGAGGCACAGTAAATCAAAAGATTACCATTTATGACAAAAACTTTAAAAACAAAATAGTTTTTTTCCATTTAAATGAAAACAAGTTTTTATTGTTTTGTTTTTAATTTTAGAGAATCGTCTCAAGAAGAATTGAGTCAATTGTTTGCATTTCCAAATTTAATCCACCCTCTATAAAATTTCAGTTATCAAAATAATGTTTTTTCAAGATAACAAATACGAATTATACTAGAAGCGTACATTTATGATTTTATTACGAAATTAAATTCAGTTAATAGTAACATATTTTTAGTTGTTGTTATCTTGTAATTTTTATTGGCGCAAGAACGTAATGCGTGATTGTAGTGTTGTGGACATAACTGTACTGATCGTTAAATAAATAATGTTATGATAAAAAGTAGTCATTAAATTTAAATGTATAACAGCTTTTAAGTCATAAATATATACACACAGGTTTTTGTTTTTGATCAGAGGAAGGAAATAAGTATGATTACTTAATAAGCTGACCAGAAATACAACCAGAAAAAAGAAAAAAATTGTAACGTGGAAATAGAATATCCGAATATTCTATTTTCACGTATGGAAATACATACTTACAGTGACTTCGGTCATCTGTTCCGACAGTAACTTTGGTTTTCTCTTCCTACAGTGATTTAGTTCGTCTGCTGTCAAAACCGTGTCAGATACAACATCTTTACTTTGCCTGACGTTTCTTACTTAGACAGAAAGCAACAGGTGTATGATACAATAAAAACTTTGACAACACTCACGCATTGTGTGTTAAAAAAAAAAAATAAATAAAAAAAATTACACTAGCAGATTGTCAAAGTGCGCAAAAATATGAGAGTCGCTTCGCTCTGCGTTTAAAGTACTTTATGTGACATGTTACGTATAGTTATGAACAGGGTTTGGATTTTCATGCACTTTAAAATCAAAAGTATGCGCTTATAACATGCGCTATTAAATAGAAAATATGCGTTTAAAATATGAAAAATATGCACTAAAAAATTATAAATATGCATTAAAAAAAATAAAAAAAAGTTGTTATTTTAAATTATATTTATTAATAACAAAAAAGAAAAATTCAGGTAACTACGTAAAATACATGTTAAGTTTATTTTAATATTGACACAAAATTTAAGAATAAAACAAACTTCAATCACTTTTTAATTATTTTTAAGACAGGTACTTAATTAGATCTAATTTCTATTTCTAGTTGTATACACAAATAAAAGTACCCAGTAAAAATGTGCTCCAAAAGGAGCAGGTTTTATGTATGAATTCATACCTCGAATCGCTTCAAACCTGCTGATGGGATGCCTGATTTTTGTATAGAGTGTTCCCGGTTTGGAGGACTATTTTCTGCTGACAATAAGCTCTTTTTTAACATGCAAACAAAGCACTCCTAAAGCGATTTTTAAGGGCTAACAATATTTCCAATTTCATTGATTTTTGGCTTTTAATTGCTTAAATGCATTGTTTGAATAATTTTCGTAAGCCATTATTTATTTGTATTTTTTTTTCGCTTTATAACCTCATTGTTGTCAGCACTAAAATAGCACCTTTTTTCTATATTTTATTCTTTATCATTTTCTGCTGTATAAGAGTTCTCTTATTGGAGCGCTCGATTATTCGCTTTTTCTCTAAAGTGCTTCAAAAAACCCAAAGTTTTTTTACTGGGTATCTTCAAAGTTCCAAAAACATAACTCGGTTTATTTGGACGCAAAAAGTTTTTGTACATTGAAAATGTACGCTCAACTTCAACGGAAGTCATAGGAGCATATTTGAAAGATGCCAGTTCCATTGGAGAATATTTAATTTCAATTTGATTTGCGTTATTAATATCAAATAAGCTTAAAATTTTTTTTATGCCATGAAATTCAATATTTTCTAAGTTAGGTTTAATTTTGTCAGATATTTCTCCAATTACATTGTTAATTTTATTAACGGTATCATCAATTAGTTTAATTTGAGTGAATTGAATCCCTGCAACTTGCTGATGTTTTCACAAATAAACACGTTGTTTGAGCACAAAAATGCTAGTTGGGCTTAATAGTTTTGATTTTGAAAATGTCTTTAAGTTTTTTAATTGAGTAAGCATCGCTGTCATCAAATTCGTCTATTACAATCTTTATTTCATCGAAATATGTTGCATAGTATTCAGCAGCCTCTAGCCAGATTCCCCATCTAGTGATTATTGATTGGGGTGGAAAAGGTATCCCTGGAAACTTTTCCTTAAATATTGCAATACGAGAAGGAGCCTTAAAAATACTTTTTTACCGTTCGAGATTAACAAATCTATATTTTCAAATTGGGACCGTATTTCTTCAGCTATACGATGTAAACCATGTGCTGAACATGTTACGTGGATAATTTGAGGATAAAACACCCTTAAAGATTTTGCGGCTTTTACCATAAAAGGGGCGGCATCCGTCAAAAACAACAAAATTTTATTTTTGTCGAACTGGTCTCCTAACAAAGTTATAGAATCGTTAAACAATATATGAATGAGTGTATACCAAAATATTCACTGTGCTCAAAATCAGGACCACCATGGGGCAATAAACAACTTTCTTCGTTAACAAACTCAAAAAATAAGACTTACAAAAAATATAAGAAATCTAGATCCCAATGCGATAACAGCAAGTATTCCATCCTTCGTGCAAAATATAATTTGCTAAATGCTTAATTATGTAACGATTATTTGCTTAAAATAAAAAAACAACTGAAAACACGATCCAAGATCATTCTATAAATTTGTAAATTCGAAAAGAAAGATCTCTGGCGCACCGAAAGTCATGAAATAAATGGGCACGGAAACACATGATGAAAAGGAAATCAGTGATTTGTTCGCAGACTTTTTTTCGTCCACATATTCTGATGCCCATTGTTCTGAAAATGTCAATTATCCATTTAATATAGCTACTGGCCAAACTATATCATTTTCACCAATAACGACAGTCAATATTATCAATTGCTTAAAATCATTTAAATATTCAAACTCAATGGGTCCTGATGGTATACCAAGCAGTATTTTAATCAATTGTATGGAAGCTTTAGCAATGTCGTTGTTAATTATTTTTAATATTTCTATGAAAAATGGTTACTTCCCAAAAATATTGAAAGAGATATATTTAGTTCCCTTCTTCAAATCTGGAAATACATTAAAAATTATTATTTACAGGGGTATAGCCAAACTTAGCGCAATTCCAAAACTTTTTGGAAAAATGCATTTTAGATTCCTTGGCTCATCAAGTTTCACCGTTATTAACACCTTTTCAACACGGATTTTGTAAGGAATCATCAACTATGACAAATATTTTGGATCTAACAAGTTCGGTAAATGAAGGAGTTGTCAACAACCAACATACCGACGTTATTTCTACCGACTTCAATAAGACATTTGATAGGTAAATCACAACCTTCTTCTGAAAAAAATCTATATAATGGGTTTCGACAAAATTTATGTAAGCTGGCTTAAGTCATATCGTTTTGGCAGAATATTTGTAAAATCCGGTGTTCCGCAAGGTAGTCGTCACCTTGGCCCTCTTTTGTTTCTGCTCTTTATCAACGACATGCCTGAAATTATTAAACATTCTCATATACTAATGTTCGCAGACGATGTAAACATATTTTTTAACTTCACGAACACTTTAGACCACATCTATCTACAAGAAGACTTAAATACCTTTTATAATTGGTGTAAACATAACCTTATGGAATTAAACCTAATGAAATGTAAGCATATGCGCTTTTCTAGAAAACGTAGTATTATAAATAATTATAAACTCGGTGACTACAAAATCGAGATAGTGGACACAATTATGGATCTTGGCATTTTACTGGATGTAAAATTGGATTTTATTCAACACATAACAATGACTGTGAACAGAGCTCGTTGTACTTTGGCTTTTGTTAAACGTTGGGCGAAAGAATTCATTGATCCTTTCGTCACAAAACAACTTTACACATCTCTCGTTAGACCAATCATAGAATACGGTTCGATTGTATGGGATCCACATTATATGGTTCATAATGATCATGTTGAATCTGTTGCGCGTTGAAGGGAAAATTAAAGAAACTATTTGTGAGTGATCTGGATGGGTGCGGCATGATGGTTAGGTCTTCCGGCTATCTTCAGTCTGGCTGGCTACTTTCAATCCAGGGTTCACTTATAGACGCAACATAAGATAAAAAAAATTACTTCATGCCTCCATATTTCCTTCTGTTCCAGCAAATTTTATTACACAATGTTATGTGCAAGTGAGCGCTAATTGGAAAAGGGTTCAAAAGATGACCTTGAACCTAGGAGCACACTTTTCCCACCCATATTGTCAACACCTATGGCAATTTAGTGCTCGCAGTTTAAATAAATTTCCCCTTTTAATAAAACCTTTTCCTCAATTTTATTTACTCTACAAATTCATGTTAATTTAGTAATAATTCATAAAAAAAAATAGTAATTTAATAAATATTATATACATTAATTAAGATGTTAACAGCATTATTATATTTGTTGTTGCAATAAATTTTTTAATATAAACTCGATATTACAAAAATAAGAGAACATCAAAAGTAAAAGAATGAACGAAATAAATGGAAAATGAATTTGTCAAAATTATGAATGAAATTAAATGAGAATTAATATTTTGAAGGTCATTAAAACAAATGAAGTTATGAATGAATTTTAATAGATTACGATTAGATATTGCATAGTAAAAGATTATTAAGGCAAAAGTTACACAATGTTATTCTAAAAAAACGTAGTATAAGAATTAATGAAAATAATTTTAAATTTTTTTAGAGGTAATAATTTTATAACTCTAACTTTCTTTGTGCAGCCTATAAGCTTTTTCTTCTTTTTTTTCCACAGAGGTATGGGCAAAAAAAACCAATTTATAAAAATGTACAGAATTTTTGTAAAGATAAAATATACATTTTAATATACATATAATATTGGATTTAAACCGATTATAAATATTGTCCCTAAAAATGACTTGATAATTCCGGATTATGATTTGGTCCGGGTGTAAAGATATCCTATTAAGTGCCTATTCATTGGAGAATTAAGTAAATAAATAAAAACAAAATTTTCGGCGGGAATCCTAGAATCCCGGGAATATGATTTTTATTTCCCGCTTTCCCGGGAATCCGAAAAGTACGGGCAAAAATAAACTCTACTACTAATTGATAAAATGGAACGTATGTTAAAATCTTTGCTTTGGCTCGATTAAACTGAGAAAAACAATATTTAAAGCAGGGTATACACTATTCCAGCATACTGCGACAAACCAGTGATGTTAAATCGTGCTCGAAACACACACAATACAGGTATGCTGGTGCAATGTTTTTTTTTTTAAATTTTGTACTTTGTAAATAGAAATTAAAGAGTTGTAAGGAATAGTGAAACAGTTTATAATTAAAAATAATAAGTACAATGTTGCAATAATACAGTAGTGAAACAAATTGTGTTTTAACCAATAATGTTTTTTCTTACTGCATTGAACAATAATGTTTACTCTTTGACAACTTTTCTTAACTGGACTAATTGCACCATACACAGCACCACAATATATCAAACTCAGTTTTACATCCCACAAAATTCCCATACACGATCAAACCACTGGCACTAAGACTTGATTGTGCGTGCATAATGTGGTCATGCAAGGGCTCTTTTTACTCTTAATAGAACAAAAAGTCTGGAAATATTCTGCTAACATTTAAAAGCACAATGACTTTTCTTAAGACTACAAAGACTTAACCCTTTGGGAGAGGGAGACCGGGGCTTTGATCTAACATGTTTTTCGAATTGAAAAGGAAATTTCCGAATCATATGTTAAACCGTAGTTCGTAACTTTTCCGAAACGACGGCAGAGTGTTGTATTTTTAAACTAATGGAAAATTTAATGAAAAGTTGGTAGCACTACTACAATAAATACTATTGAAAAGGAAAATAAAGTATTCGGCCAGTCTGGAAGTCGAATTCGAATGAAATTGAACAAATTTTGATACTTTCCTAGGCTTAAAGTTCCTTCAAATATTTCCTTTGATATATCTCATACTTTGAGGTCCACTTATTTTTACCAGAACTACTTTTGAAATCAGCAAAAGCCACGTTCATTTTTACAATCATTTAATTTAAAATCCCCATCGATTTCAATTTCATGTGATTTCTATTTCAAGAACATGGCTGGTTTAAAGAAAAAATAACAAAATCAATAAAATAAAACTAAAGAAATTAAAAAGCGAATTAAATAAAAAAAATTTGAGATATTTCCACAATACAAGTGATTGAACACGTTCAGTCGCTTGCATTTTGAGGCAAAACTTTGTTTTAACTTGAACTGTTTTCTACTCAAACTTTTTAAGTGAAGCTTGTACCGGCATACTTCAAAGTGCCAGAGTATCTCTCTTAATAGTTTTGTATACCTGAAATATTTTGACTAACTTCCTTAAAATTTCTTGTTAAATTCTCTTTGTAAGATTTTCTACCTGTCCCTCCAAAAGGGCATTTTAATTAATTAGTTTTCTTGCCGGACTTTTTATTAATCGCCTATTGAACGGGAAAGCCCGATTAGATTTCCGCATTGTTTTTTTATCATCAATTTTTATTTCCTTGGTGGGTTTTTTTTCATGATTTTTGTTGTCTGCCCAAACCCAAAAGATGTTTGCAAATGGACTATTTTAAGTTTACTTTTTCTGAAGTCGTCCAACATGGCAAATAAAGCTTATTATCTGATATTTTAGAATCTAAAGGTACGGTCAGCCTAAATAATATTTTACGAAACTATTTGTTCTGATATTTTATTCAAACTGTGTGAAACAAAAAAATATTTTGTTTTATGTTCAAACTTAGCTTAAAGTTTGGCAATTTTTTTTTGTTTTTTGAAATACATTTAATCAAATGTACACAACTATAATGTACTTAATCAACTTTTCGTTAAGTTTCGTCAAGTGTCATTTGCTTAAGCAAAGAGCGTAACTTATCGTACTATGCTTAAGAAATAAGCTGTTTCTTGGTTACATATTGAAAAATATTTAAAAAAAACACAATTGCATATTTTTCAATTGTAGACACTGACAAATTTTGTCAAGGATTTTATATTTAAAGGAAATATAATATGTTTTTAGCAATATTAAAGCCATAATTTTGTTTAATATTGCAACGAAATGCCTCTGTCGGCCCCAACAACACAATTGATTGATTTTGACATTTGTGGTCGCATAATATTTCATAAAAGGCGCAAATTTGTATGAAAAAAGTTTAAAGACCCGTTACATTTTTAGTGTTGACCAATTGCACAAAAATTTTTTGAATTTTCCAATTCGGTGGCAAGTCTTCTTGAACATTTTTTACAAAAATTTTAGAAAAAATAATTTTAAATTTTGCGACGTAATTCGAACTCAAATTTTCTCAGTTTTCGTAAATCGAGGCACAGTAAATCAAAAGATTACCATTTATGACAAAAACTTTAAAAACAAAATAGTTTTTTTCCATTTAAATGAAAACAAGTTTTTATTGTTTTGTTTTTAATTTTAGAGAATCGTCTCAAGAAGAATTGAGTCAATTGTTTGCATTTCCAAATTTAATCCACCCTCTATAAAATTTCAGTTATCAAAATAATGTTTTTTCAAGATAACAAATACGAATTATACTAGAAGCGTACATTTATGATTTTATTACGAAATTAAATTCAGTTAATAGTAACATATTTTTAGTTGTTGTTATCTTGTAATTTTTATTGGCGCAAGAACGTAATGCGTGATTGTAGTGTTGTGGACATAACTGTACTGATCGTTAAATAAATAATGTTATGATAAAAAGTAGTCATTAAATTTAAATGTATAACAGCTTTTAAGTCATAAATATATACACACAGGTTTTTGTTTTTGATCAGAGGAAGGAAATAAGTATGATTACTTAATAAGCTGACCAGAAATACAACCAGAAAAAAGAAAAAAATTGTAACGTGGAAATAGAATATCCGAATATTCTATTTTCACGTATGGAAATACATACTTACAGTGACTTCGGTCATCTGTTCCGACAGTAACTTTGGTTTTCTCTTCCTACAGTGATTTAGTTCGTCTGCTGTCAAAACCGTGTCAGATACAACATCTTTACTTTGCCTGACGTTTCTTACTTAGACAGAAAGCAACAGGTGTATGATACAATAAAAACTTTGACAACACTCACGCATTGTGTGTTAAAAAAAAAAATAAATAAAAAAAATTACACTAGCAGATTGTCAAAGTGCGCAAAAATATGAGAGTCGCTTCGCTCTGCGTTTAAAGTACTTTATGTGACATGTTACGTATAGTTATGAACAGGGTTTGGATTTTCATGCACTTTAAAATCAAAAGTATGCGCTTATAACATGCGCTATTAAATAGAAAATATGCGTTTAAAATATGAAAAATATGCACTAAAAAATTATAAATATGCATTAAAAAAAATATGAAAAAAGTATCAAGTTGTTATTTTAAATTATATTTATTAATAACAAAAAAGAAAAATTCAGGTAACTACGTAAAATACATGTTAAGTTTATTTTAATATTGACACAAAATTTAAGAATAAAACAAACTTCAATCACTTTTTAATTATTTTTAAGACAGGTACTTAATTAGATCTAATTTCTATTTCTAGTTGTATACACAAATAAAAGTACCCAGTAAAAATGTGCTCCAAAAGGAGCAGGTTTTATGTATGAATTCATACCTCGAATCGCTTCAAACCTGCTGATGGGATGCCTGATTTTTGTATAGAGTGTTCCCGGTTTGGAGGACTATTTTCTGCTGACAATAAGCTCTTTTTTAACATGCAAACAAAGCACTCCTAAAGCGATTTTTAAGGGCTAACAATATTTCCAATTTCATTGATTTTTGGCTTTTAATTGCTTAAATGCATTGTTTGAATAATTTTCGTAAGCCATTATTTATTTGTATTTTTTTTTCGCTTTATAACCTCATTGTTGTCAGCACTAAAATAGCACCTTTTTTCTATATTTTATTCTTTATCATTTTCTGCTGTATAAGAGTTCTCTTATTGGAGCGCTCGATTATTCGCTTTTTCTCTAAAGTGCTTCAAAAAACCCAAAGTTTTTTTACTGGGTATCTTCAAAGTTCCAAAAACATAACTCGGTTTATTTGGACGCAAAAAGTTTTTGTACATTGAAAATGTACGCTCAACTTCAACGGAAGTCATAGGAGCATATTTGAAAGATGCCAGTTCCATTGGAGAATATTTAATTTCAATTTGATTTGCGTTATTAATATCAAATAAGCTTAAAATTTTTTTTATGCCATGAAATTCAATATTTTCTAAGTTAGGTTTAATTTTGTCAGATATTTCTCCAATTACATTGTTAATTTTATTAACGGTATCATCAATTAGTTTAATTTGAGTGAATTGAATCCCTGCAACTTGCTGATGTTTTCACAAATAAACACGTTGTTTGAGCACAAAAATGCTAGTTGGGCTTAATAGTTTTGATTTTGAAAATGTCTTTAAGTTTTTTAATTGAGTAAGCATCGCTGTCATCAAATTCGTCTATTACAATCTTTATTTCATCGAAATATGTTGCATAGTATTCAGCAGCCTCTAGCCAGATTCCCCATCTAGTGATTATTGATTGGGGTGGAAAAGGTATCCCTGGAAACTTTTCCTTAAATATTGCAATACGAGAAGGAGCCTTAAAAATACTTTTTTACCGTTCGAGATTAACAAATCTATATTTTCAAATTGGGACCGTATTTCTTCAGCTATACGATGTAAACCATGTGCTGAACATGTTACGTGGATAATTTGAGGATAAAACACCCTTAAAGATTTTGCGGCTTTTACCATAAAAGGGGCGGCATCCGTCAAAAACAACAAAATTTTATTTTTGTCGAACTGGTCTCCTAACAAAGTTATAGAATCGTTAAACAATATATGAATGAGTGTATACCAAAATATTCACTGTGCTCAAAATCAGGACCACCATGGGGCAATAAACAACTTTCTTCGTTAACAAACTCAAAAAATAAGACTTACAAAAAATATAAGAAATCTAGATCCCAATGCGATAACAGCAAGTATTCCATCCTTCGTGCAAAATATAATTTGCTAAATGCTTAATTATGTAACGATTATTTGCTTAAAATAAAAAAACAACTGAAAACACGATCCAAGATCATTCTATAAATTTGTAAATTCGAAAAGAAAGATCTCTGGCGCACCGAAAGTCATGAAATAAATGGGCACGGAAACACATGATGAAAAGGAAATCAGTGATTTGTTCGCAGACTTTTTTTCGTCCACATATTCTGATGCCCATTGTTCTGAAAATGTCAATTATCCATTTAATATAGCTACTGGCCAAACTATATCATTTTCACCAATAACGACAGTCAATATTATCAATTGCTTAAAATCATTTAAATATTCAAACTCAATGGGTCCTGATGGTATACCAAGCAGTATTTTAATCAATTGTATGGAAGCTTTAGCAATGTCGTTGTTAATTATTTTTAATATTTCTATGAAAAATGGTTACTTCCCAAAAATATTGAAAGAGATATATTTAGTTCCCTTCTTCAAATCTGGAAATACATTAAAAATTATTATTTACAGGGGTATAGCCAAACTTAGCGCAATTCCAAAACTTTTTGGAAAAATGCATTTTAGATTCCTTGGCTCATCAAGTTTCACCGTTATTAACACCTTTTCAACACGGATTTTGTAAGGAATCATCAACTATGACAAATATTTTGGATCTAACAAGTTCGGTAAATGAAGGAGTTGTCAACAACCAACATACCGACGTTATTTCTACCGACTTCAATAAGACATTTGATAGGTAAATCACAACCTTCTTCTGAAAAAAATCTATATAATGGGTTTCGACAAAATTTATGTGAGCTGGCTTAAGTCATATCGTTTTGGCAGAATATTTGTAAAATCCGGTGTTCCGCAAGGTAGTCGTCACCTTGGCCCTCTTTTGTTTCTGCTCTTTATCAACGACATGCCTGAAATTATTAAACATTCTCATATACTAATGTTCGCAGACGATGTAAACATATTTTTAAACTTCACGAACACTTTAGACCACATCTATCTACAAGAAGACTTAAATACCTTTTATAATTGGTGTAAACATAACCTTATGGAATTAAACCTAATGAAATGTAAGCATATGCGCTTTTCTAGAAAACGTAGTATTATAAATAATTATAAACTCGGTGACTACAAAATCGAGATAGTGGACACAATTATGGATCTTGGCATTTTACTGGATGTAAAATTGGATTTTATTCAACACATAACAATGACTGTGAACAGAGCTCGTTGTACTTTGGCTTTTGTTAAACGTTGGGCGAAAGAATTCATTGATCCTTTCGTCACAAAACAACTTTACACATCTCTCGTTAGACCAATCATAGAATACGGTTCGATTGTATGGGATCCACATTATATGGTTCATAATGATCATGTTGAATCTGTTGCGCGTTGAAGGGAAAATTAAAGAAACTATTTGTGAGTGATCTGGATGGGTGCGGCATGATGGTTAGGTCTTCCGGCTATCTTCAGTCTGGCTGGCTACTTTCAATCCAGGGTTCACTTATAGACGCAACATAAGATAAAAAAAATTACTTCATGCCTCCATATTTCCTTCTGTTCCAGCAAATTTTATTACACAATGTTATGTGCAAGTGAGCGCTAATTGGAAAAGGGTTCAAAAGATGACCTTGAACCTAGGAGCACACTTTTCCCACCCATATTGTCAACACCTATGGCAATTTAGTGCTCGCAGTTTAAATAAATTTCCCCTTTTAATAAAACCTTTTCCTCAATTTTATTTACTCTACAAATTCATGTTAATTTAGTAATAATTCATAAAAAAAAATAGTAATTTAATAAATATTATATACATTAATTAAGATGTTAACAGCATTATTATATTTGTTGTTGCAATAAATTTTTTAATATAAACTCGATATTACAAAAATAAGAGAACATCAAAAGTAAAAGAATGAACGAAATAAATGGAAAATGAATTTGTCAAAATTATGAATGAAATTAAATGAGAATTAATATTTTGAAGGTCATTAAAACAAATGAAGTTATGAATGAATTTTAATAGATTACGATTAGATATTGCATAGTAAAAGATTATTAAGGCAAAAGTTACACAATGTTATTCTAAAAAAACGTAGTATAAGAATTAATGAAAATAATTTTAAATTTTTTTAGAGGTAATAATTTTATAACTCTAACTTTCTTTGTGCAGCCTATAAGCTTTTTCTTCTTTTTTTTCCACAGAGGTATGGGCAAAAAAAACCAATTTATAAAAATGTACAGAATTTTTGTAAAGATAAAATATACATTTTAATATACATATAATATTGGATTTAAACCGATTATAAATATTGTCCCTAAAAATTACTTGATAATTCCGGATTATGATTTGGTCCGGGTGTAAAGATATCCTATTAAGTGCCTATTCATTGGAGAATTAAGTAAATAAATAAAAACAAAATTTTCGGCGGGAATCCTAGAATCCCGGGAATATGATTTTTATTTCCCGCTTTCCCGGGAATCCGAAAAGTACGGGCAAAAATAAACTCTACTACTAATTGATAAAATGGAACGTATGTTAAAATCTTTGCTTTGGCTCGATTAAACTGAGAAAAACAATATTTAAAGCAGGGTATACACTATTCCAGCATACTGCGACAAACCAGTGATGTTAAATCGTGCTCGAAACACACACAATACAGGTATGCTGGTGCAATGTTTTTTTTTTTAAATTTTGTACTTTGTAAATAGAAATTAAAGAGTTGTAAGGAATAGTGAAACAGTTTATAATTAAAAATAATAAGTACAATGTTGCAATAATACAGTAGTGAAACAAATTGTGTTTTAACCAATAATGTTTTTTCTTACTGCATTGAACAATAATGTTTACTCTTTGACAACTTTTCTTAACTGGACTAATTGCACCATACACAGCACCACAATATATCAAACTCAGTTTTACATCCCACAAAATTCCCATACACGATCAAACCACTGGCACTAAGACTTGATTGTGCGTGCATAATGTGGTCATGCAAGGGCTCTTTTTACTCTTAATAGAACAAAAAGTCTGGAAATATTCTGCTAACATTTAAAAGCACAATGACTTTTCTTAAGACTACAAAGACTTAACCCTTTGGGAGAGGGAGACCGGGGCTTTGATCTAACATGTTTTTCGAATTGAAAAGGAAATTTCCGAATCATATGTTAAACCGTAGTTCGTAACTTTTCCGAAACGACGGCAGAGTGTTGTATTTTTAAACTAATGGAAAATTTAATGAAAAGTTGGTAGCACTACTACAATAAATACTATTGAAAAGGAAAATAAAGTATTCGGCCAGTCTGGAAGTCGAATTCGAATGAAATTGAACAAATTTTGATACTTTCCTAGGCTTAAAGTTCCTTCAAATATTTCCTTTGATATATCTCATATTTTGAGGTCCACTTATTTTTACCAGAACTACTTTTGAAATCAGCAAAAGCCACGTTCATTTTTACAATCATTTAATTTAAAATCCCCATCGATTTCAATTTCATGTGATTTCTATTTCAAGAACATGGCTGGTTTAAAGAAAAAATAACAAAATCAATAAAATAAAACTAAAGAAATTAAAAAGCGAATTAAATAAAAAAAATTTGAGATATTTCCACAATACAAGTGATTGAACACGTTCAGTCGCTTGCATTTTGAGGCAAAACTTTGTTTTAACTTGAACTGTTTTCTACTCAAACTTTTTAAGTGAAGCTTGTACCGGCATACTTCAAAGTGCCAGAGTATCTCTCTTAATAGTTTTGTATACCTGAAATATTTTGACTAACTTCCTTAAAATTTCTTGTTAAATTCTCATTGTAAGATTTTCTACCTGTCCCTCCAAAAGGGCATTTTAATTAATTAGTTTTCTTGCCGGACTTTTTATTAATCGCCTATTGAACGGGAAAGCCCGATTAGATTTCCGCATTGTTTTTTTATCATCAATTTTTATTTCCTTGGTGGGTTTTTTTTCATGATTTTTGTTGTCTGCCCAAACCCAAAAGATGTTTGCAAATGGACTATTTTAAGTTTACTTTTTCTGAAGTCGTCCAACATGGCAAATAAAGCTTATTATCCGATATTTTAGAATCTAAAGGTACGGTCAGCCTAATGAAATATTTTACGAAACTATTTGTTCTGATATTTTATTCAAACTGTGTGAAACAAAAAATATTTTGTTTAATGTTCAAACTTAGCTTAAAGTTTGGCAATTTTTTTTTGTTTTTTGAAATACATTTAATCAAATGTACACAACTATAATGTACTTAATCAACTTTTCGTTAAGTTTCGTCAAGTGTCATTTGCTTAAGCAAAGAGCGTAACTTATCGTACTATGCTTAAGAAATAAGCTGTTTCTTGGTTACATATTGAAAAATATATAAAAAAACACAATTGCATATTTTTCAATTGTAGACACTGAACAATTTTGTCAAGGATTTTATATTTAAAGGAAATAAAATATGTTTTTAGCAATATTAAAGCCATAATGCCTCTGTCGGCCCCAACAACACAATTGATTGATTTTGACATTTGTGGTCGCATAATATTTCATAAAAGGCGCAAATTTGTATGAAAAAAGTTTAAAGACCCGTTACATTTTTAGTGTTGACCAATTGCACAAAAATTTTTTGAATTTTCCAATTCGGTGGCAAGTCTTCTTGAACATTTTTTACAAAAATTTTAGAAAAAATAATTTTAAATTTTGCGACGTAATTCGAACTCAAATTTTCTCAGTTTTCGTAAATCGAGGCACAGTAAATCAAAAGATTACCATTTATGACAAAAACTTTAAAAACAAAATAGTTTTTTTCCATTTAAATGAAAACAAGTTTTTATTGTTTTGTTTTTAATTTTAGAGAATCGTCTCAAGAAGAATTGAGTCAATTGTTTGCATTTCCAAATTTAATCCACCCTCTATAAAATTTCAGTTATCAAAATAATGTTTTTTCAAGATAACAAATACGAATTATACTAGAAGCGTACATTTATGATTTTATTACGAAATTAAATTCAGTTAATAGTAACATATTTTTAGTTGTTGTTATCTTGTAATTTTTATTGGCGCAAGAACGTAATGCGTGATTGTAGTGTTGTGGACATAACTGTACTGATCGTTAAATAAATAATGTTATGATAAAAAGTAGTCATTAAATTTAAATGTATAACAGCTTTTAAGTCATAAATATATACACACAGGTTTTTGTTTTTGATCAGAGGAAGGAAATAAGTATGATTACTTAATAAGCTGACCAGAAATACAACCAGAAAAAAGAAAAAAATTGTAACGTGGAAATAGAATATCCGAATATTCTATTTTCACGTATGGAAATACATACTTACAGTGACTTCGGTCATCTGTTCCGACAGTAACTTTGGTTTTCTCTTCCTACAGTGATTTAGTTCGTCTGCTGTCAAAACCGTGTCAGATACAACATCTTTACTTTGCCTGACGTTTCTTACTTAGACAGAAAGCAACAGGTGTATGATACAATAGAAACTTTGACAACACTCACGCATTGTGTGTTAAAAAAAAAAAAAATAAATAAAAAAAATTACACTAGCAGATTGTCAAATTGCGCAAAAAGATGAGAGTCGCTTCGCTCTGCGTTTAAAGTACTTTATGTGACATGTTACGTATAGTTATGAACAGGGTTTGGATTTTCATGCACTTTAAAATCAAAAGTATGCGCTTATAACATGCGCTATTAAATAGAAAATATGCGTTTAAAATATGAAAAATATGCACTAAAAAATTATAAATATGCATTAAAAAAAATATGAAAAAAGTATCAAGTTGTTATTTTAAATTATATATATTAATAACAAAAAAGAAAAATTCAGGTAACTACGTAAAATACATGTTAAGTTTATTTTAATATTGACACAAAATTTAAGAATAAAACAAACTTCAATCACTTTTTAATTATTTTTAAGACAGGTACTTAATTAGATCTAATTTCTATTTCTAGTTGTATACACAAATAAAAGTACCCAGTAAAAATGTGCTCCAAAAGGAGCAGGTTTTATGTATGAATTCATACCTCGAATCGCTTCAAACCTGCTGATGGGATGCCTGATTTTTGTATAGAGTGTTCCCGGTTTGGAGGACTATTTTCTGCTGACAATAAGCTCTTTTTTAACATGCAAACAAAGCACTCCTAAAGCGATTTTTAAGGGCTAACAATATTTCCAATTTCATTGATTTTTGGCTTTTAATTGCTTAAATGCATTGTTTGAATAATTTTCGTAAGCCATTATTTATTTGTATTTTTTTTTCGCTTTATAACCTCATTGTTGTCAGCACTAAAATAGCACCTTTTTTCTATATTTTATTCTTTATCATTTTCTGCTGTATAAGAGTTCTCTTATTGGAGCGCTCGATTATTCGCTTTTTCTCTAAAGTGCTTCAAAAAACCCAAAGTTTTTTTACTGGGTATCTTCAAAGTTCCAAAAACATAACTCGGTTTATTTGGACGCAAAAAGTTTTTGTACATTGAAAATGTACGCTCAACTTCAACGGAAGTCATAGGAGCATATTTGAAAGATGCCAGTTCCATTGGAGAATATTTAATTTCAATTTGATTTGCGTTATTAATATCAAATAAGCTTAAAATTTTTTTTATGCCATGAAATTCAATATTTTCTAAGTTAGGTTTAATTTTGTCAGATATTTCTCCAATTACATTGTTAATTTTATTAACGGTATCATCAATTAGTTTAATTTGAGTGAATTGAATCCCTGCAACTTGCTGATGTTTTCACAAATAAACACGTTGTTTGAGCACAAAAATGCTAGTTGGGCTTAATAGTTTTGATTTTGAAAATGTCTTTAAGTTTTTTAATTGAGTAAGCATCGCTGTCATCAAATTCGTCTATTACAATCTTTATTTCATCGAAATATGTTGCATAGTATTCAGCAGCCTCTAGCCAGATTCCCCATCTAGTGATTATTGATTGGGGTGGAAAAGGTATCCCTGGAAACTTTTCCTTAAATATTGCAATACGAGAAGGAGCCTTAAAAATACTTTTTTACCGTTCGAGATTAACAAATCTATATTTTCAAATTGGGACCGTATTTCTTCAGCTATACGATGTAAACCATGTGCTAAACATGTTACGTGGATAATTTGAGGATAAAACACCCTTAAAGATTTTGCGGCTTTTACCATAAAAGGGGCGGCATCCGTCAAAAACAACAAAATTTTATTTTTGTCGAACTGGTCTCCTAACAAAGTTATAGAATCGATAAACAATATATGAATGAGTGTATACCAAAATATTCACTGTGCTCAAAATCAGGACCACCATGGGGCAATAAACAACTTTCTTCGTTAACAAACTCAAAAAATAAGACTTACAAAAAATATAAGAAATCTAGATCCCAATGCGATTACAGCAAGTATTCCATCCTTCGTGCAAAATATAATTTGCTAAATGCTTAATTATGTAACGATTATTTGATTAAAATAAAAAACAACTGAAAACACGATCCAAGATCATTCTATAAATTTGTAAATTCGAAAAGAAAGATCTCTGGCGCACCGAATGTCATGTAATATATGGGTACAGCAACACATGATAAAAAGGAAATCAGTAATTTACCACAATCAATTTCATCTTCACCCATAATAAAACAGTACTTAGAGGCATCTTTTGGATTAAAGGACGGTAAATTGGGTTTTCCGGAGGAAATCCAGGCATAGTTTATTCCATGCCCAACAGCTCCTACCCACGGATTCCTTTATACATTTTTTATTTCAATTAATTTTATTAATTTTCATTAAATAGTAAATATAGTGCATTCTCCCTTAACGGACACTTCCCATTAGCGGACACCCCCATTAAACGGACATTGTTGCTAGGTGCCGGCAGCGCTCCATAAGAAAAGCATTGCAGTCGCTTTCCCTTGAACGGACGCTTCTCATGAGCGGACGCGGACATCCGCTAGATTCTCTTGGACGGACACTTAGCTTATTTTTTTCCGAATTTTTCATGTCATAATTTACAAATAAGCCTGCCAAGACTCTTTTAATTTGTTCGCTTTAACAACAGGACACGGTTTATCATATTTACTACATCACATAAAATAGTTAAATGTGGGTATCTTAAATATGTATAGTACTCATAAAACATTTTAAACTTTTAATACATATAGAACTACATTTAATGATTTTTTGTTATTAAACCCAATTGAATTGTTTATTTTTTATAATTTTTTTTATAAAAGTATGTATGTATAATAATTTAAGGCAAAGTTTTGTTGATTTAAATTTGTAGTTTTCTCTTGACCGGACAGCCCCCTTGTGCAGACACATTTCAACGGCCCCTTCGGAGTCCGCTAATGGGAGATTCCACTGTAATATACTTACTCAGGTAAACCTTTTATTGTATATACATCAATCAATTTTTCCCAACTATCGGGTGTTGCAAGAGTCATATCCCGGGAACTACATTGAAGAAATGCTGCATTCCAGGAATACTGAAACATTAAAATACCAACTGTTAGTTTTTTTCTTCGTAAGAAGTAATTTTTTTATTTTTGTTTTAGTTCTAAATTTTAATTAAAATGTTCTTATTAATATTTCTTACCGCCTGCGCTTTTTCTATATAATAAGCTTTTTTATTTGCTGTTAAATACAATTTACTTTGTATTCCATAAATAGGAAAAACGGCCAAGATAATTGCGTAGTATTTTAGGGTATTCATGTTGATCTTCAAAAAGAAACTGTATAAACATTTGTTTTCATTTAAATTCAAAAAAAAAAAAAAACAACTTTATCACAAAATGTTTTGTCATATATTGAAGTCCTTTGATTTTAGTTGTTTTGGTTTGTGTCGACGTGTTTTGATACCTGTAAATTTGACTTATGTCGCAATTGGATTTACGTCGCAAAGATTAAAATTGTTAAATATCAATATATATAAAAATATATATATCTTAGATGAATAATAAATAGTTTTACATGGAATGACAACTAGTTGTGGAGGGTATACAAATTTAAACTTTGCGACGTAAATCCAATTGCGACTTAAGTCAAATTTACAAATTGACGAAACATTTTATGATAAAGTTGTTTTTTCCATTTAAATGAAAACAAGTTTTTATTGCTTTGTTTTTAATTTTAGAGAATCGTCTCAAGGAGACTGGAGTCAAGTGTTAGTATTTCTAAATTTAATCCAAAAAAATGTTTTTTCAAGATAACAATTTACAAATATCTCCTAGAAATTATCATACATTTATGATATCATTTAGATAATTTAATTTTCTAGTGTAAATCACTGCTTTTTTTGCGTTCAACTCAACTTTATAAAACTCCGCACAGCAATTCGAATTTATACAGTTTCTTTGTGAAGATCAACATGAATACATTAAAATTCTTCGTAAATATCTTGGCCGTTTTTCCTATTTTTGGAATACAAAGTCAATTATATTTAACAAAAAATAAAAAAGCTTATTATATAGAAAAAGCGCAGGCGGTAAGAAATATTATTAAGAAAATTTTAATTAAAATTCAGAGCTAAAACAAAAATCTAAAAATTACTTCTTATAAAGAAAAAACTAACGGTTGGTATTTTAATGTTTCAGTATTCCTGGAATGAAGCATTTCTTCAATGTAGTTCCCGGGATATGACTCTTGCAATGTTTGATACTTTTGAAAAATTATCTGATTTTTATACAATACCTGATAAAAAATTACCTTAGTAAGTATATTATTTACTATTTAATGAAAATTAATAAAATTAATTGAAATAAAAAAATTTATAAAGTTATATGTGGTCAGGAGCTGTTGGGGATGGAATAAACTTTGCCTCGATTTCCTCCGGAAATTTAATGACACCGTCCCTTGCATTTGTTGGATCCTCTATGTACTGTTTTAGTATAGGTGAAGCTCCTATTGACTGTGGTTATAAAGCTGGTTTTATATGCGAAGAGATTGTTCCACCAGCAAACTGCTGTAATAGAAAATACAATATTGTTTTAAACATCAAACAAGTAGTTAACTGACAATATATGGAATATTACCAATTGAACCTAATTTCAGAAATTAAATAAACTAAATTATTCCAAAAAATTTACTTAAATGTAGTTTTTAATTATTTACCCCTTTTCAGATCCCCTAGAAACATTAATACGTTTACCAGTTTGTTTTTAAGAGATCAATCTTTGGCTTAATGTAAAAAATGCGTAACTCGATTTTTTTTCTTAGTTTACAGGAGAAGAAAAAAACTTAATAAAATCTGAAATTTAGATATAAATAAATCAACTTTCTGCCACGGCCCATTGTACAATCCCGCACACATTTTGTATATTGATAACCAAGATCATTGTACCTAATTTAGAAAGGTCTTGCTGTTCTCAAGATATACAAATATCTATAATGTCTTTATATGGGAAGTGCCACGCTCAGTTGTTCAATCCCGCCCACTTTATGTCGGATGTTGTATTTTAATAACCAAGTTTCTTGTACCCAATTTAGAAACTTTGGTTCCTGCCGTTCCTCTATAGGTCAAATGACTACTTTTTCTGTGCAGAATTAATAAATTATTGCATAATTTTAAGGGAAATTTAAATAAAAAAGAAGGTTAAATAAATAAAAACAAACTGTATTACATGCGTCATATGAACTTTTGCGCAATTCTAAAAACATGTTTATTGTTTTTGTTTCTTTTTATTAATTTTAAAACTTTAATTTTTTAACCATAATTTTAATCTAACGTGTCATTCAGCAACATAAATTATTAAATCATTGTTTTCTTCAACTTCGTTGATATCTTCTGTTGGGCTTTCAATTCTTAACAACTCGATAGCTTCAGTTGGAAGGCTTCTGCACGTAGAGAAAAAAACATTTTTAAATATGGTCACCGCCAACCATACTATTTTTAAAGAAAATTTTAATCATATTATGGTTAATATAAACAAATAATTGTCAGTGACAAACTTATTTACATATGGACACATTAGCTATACAGTTTTTCAAAAATAGGACCACAAGGGGAGGTAGGGGGCACTTTCTGCCTCTCAAAAACTTTCAAACCGATTTTCATGGAGTTTATAAACACAGATAAATCCATATTTATATGGACACATAAGCATGATGTGTTTTTAAATACTGTGGTGTAGGGTATCATCGGTATCGTCGGGCTTGACCGACTATACTTTCTTACTTGTTATATTTCAATTTGTGTTTATTTAAATTTAAAGGGGATAACTGAAATATATGCTATTGAAAAACAAGTAAGTATACATACATACTTTGTAATCCATTTTAATAAAAGTTTCACAAAAAATGAGTTTTTTCTCAAACTATTTTCACTTCGACAATTTAATGTAATTAAAACAAAAAAATTAAAAGAGAACATTTTTTGACAAATTGGATTTAACAGCTGACGAGAAGTTGCTCTAAAGGGTTTACCTTATTGAATTCGCCTTAAAAAAATACAAACAAATTTGTGTAGTTTTTTTTTTGTTTGTGAAGTTCAGAGACCGTTTTATTTTTATACAGTAGAATCGCGAAAAAGTCGACAGAACTATTCCAAGGGTTGTTAACTTTTTCGTATTATTAAATTTTTTATGCGGTATTTAATTGTAAAAAAATGCAATAATAAACAAAGATTTTTCCAAAATAACACACTAAATTTATTTAAATTACTTTTTTTTAATAAATTAATTTAGATTTAATTTGCATCGACTGGCTTAAAGTGCACAACTCCTCTACAGTATTTGTAATGTAAAAATATTTTGCAAAATTAATTCAACAAATATTTTAAATAAAAAAGAAAGTTTTAAAAATGCAAAGTTGACAATGCTGATTTGTTCATTAAAGAAAATGTCAAATCGATACAAGGTCGTGTAAACACCGTGATTCACATGATTCAGAGAGCGAAGAAGGTGATTAAAATCGTCGTGGAAACATGGTATAAGCAAGCACTTGAATTTTTGAAAAAAATACAGGCTTTGCAACAAAAGAGCTCTATCGGAATATAAAGCTGCGTTCCGGATACAGCATCGGCTTGGCTTCCAATCCAACCTTTCCAATGAGGAGAAAGAGCGGGCGATTGCAGAAGGCCGAGCTTATTTCACCAACAACCCTAAATACGCTGCCAAAAACCATGGCTTCCAAAATTGCATTGAAGATGAAGATGAGTCTCCATCTGCCGCAAATCCTAAGAGACAAACAAATCTAAGAAAAACCCCGATGATATCAGACCTTCGACATAGAAAGCTGCCTCTGAGCCATTGCCAAAGGTTGCAAGAGTCAGTGAAATGGCCAAACGCCCTCTGAGTATGGCACTTCTCGACATTAGCAACGCCACAAAACCCCGCATCCAGCTCACCACATAAATGTTCAACAACACTAACCACTGCTTCCTCAGTTCCAGCTGCTTTCTTAAATCCAAACTGATTTTCAAACAAAATGTGGTGTCTTTCAAGATAATCAGAGAGTTGGTAAGAAATAAGTTTTTCAAATATCTTATCAACAGTATTTAAAACCGATATAGAGCGAACAATTTTAATTTCATTGGATCCAATAATTTTAGGTATTGGGGTTATTTTATGTATTTTTAAAGCATTAGGAAATCTTCCTTCATCAATCATACTATTAAAAGCAACAGTTATTATATCAGCTACTAAATTAGTTCTTGTCAATAACATCTTAGGAGTTATTCCATCATAACCTGGACTTTTATTGCTTTTTAAATTGTTTAAAACTTCTTCAGTATTCATTTTGCTTACCTTTTTCAGAGCAGAAGTATTTCATTGATGTGTTAAGGTACGTTAAAAATTAACGTCATCATCCACATAAAATGGTATTTTTGATTGTATATTGTTTACAGATTTAGAAAAAAATCATTAAATCAACTGTCAAAATATCCCCATCTTCATTTACAACGTTTTTTACAGAACGGTTATTACGACCAAGCTCTCTGTTTAAAAACTGCCAATTTCTTTTTGTATCACCACAGCAAAATTGCAAGTGGTTCTTATAATAATCATCCATAAGCGTATTGTTACAATTTTTTATTATTCTACTAATTCTTCTAAGTTGATTCGCCAGAGCCTTATTGCTTCGATTTTTTCTTCTAGCTTTTAATAACGTTTCTTTGAAGGCGATTAAAGATAGCACATTTTCCGTTATCCAAGGGGTTAATTGTTTACGTATTGTTGAGCGTTTAGTTATAACTTTCGTACAATGTAATGTTGCAGCTGAAAAAGTGTTAATTAACATATCATACAAATCTGAAGATCCACTACATGTGTCTGAAATTACTAAATTTTCATCTAAGTAATTACCAAATTGCTCATAATCAGTTTTATATTTTTTTTCAATAACTGCATTTCGGGTCAATATTCCCTTTTCAAAACCACAACTTATCATGTTATGATCACTTAATTCATTCTCAATTGATATACAAAAACATCACGGGATAAATTTGTTAACTCACAGTCAATAGATGTGTTTGTTTGCGGTCTCGTTATTAAAGAATGACAAGAACGCATATTGTTTTCCGAAAAAACATCGAACAAAAGGCTTTTATTTCTGCTGCTAGTCAAAACATCCACATTAAAATCACCAACAAACATACAAGGATATATATATATGTGTTCTTCTAACTCCCATTGGAGCATAGGACGCCAAAACAAGGATAGCCGTTATATACATGCAGAAGATTATCCACTTTCATAAGTAGTGTTTGTATATTGCATTTCTGTGATCTATAAACAGATGTTATGATCAGGGGCTTATTGCCTATTTTGATATCTACTAGCTCTATCGCCACAACGTTCAGATACTCCCCGCTAAGATTTTTAAGGTACATTATACCTTAATTGAGATTTAACGAATACAGAATTACCTCCATACCCATAATCCCTGCAAGAATGTATCCCTTCATAACCTGGAATCGAGTAAATGTCAAGGCATTCCCTGCTGAGCCAGGTTTCTTGTACAGTAATTACATCAGGTACTCTCTTAAATTGGCTTAATTTATATTTAAATTTATTCCATTTACTTATCGAAGAAACGCTCCTTATATTAACTGATAAAATATTAAAAAACTGGGTGCTGTTTTTATTAATAAAGTTATTTTATGCATTTAAATTAGTAAAATATTTAGAAATCATTAAAAATATTAAAAACTAAAACAAGAAATAAAGATTTTATGAAAAAAAAAAAATCTATTACTTATTAATACGATTTCCGTATGACGTGCTTAATTCCTAGTTTTTCATATTTGATAAATACACTGAAATTTATTGTTAAGGGAAAGCTAGCATCTATGCGCATTTCACTGGTTGCTTAGGTCAGCTCATCAGGAAACCTTTTCCAAAGATTTTAGAAAGGCCAAAAATATTATACAAATAAAACCCTAAAGCGAATAAGAATTATAAACACTCAAAGTCTTACTTGTAACAATATCAAAGCCAAAACAAAACACCAACAATAAACAGTGAGTTTATCTATTACATTTATTTAATTGGGAGATTGAAAAGCAATACCATCATCATCACCATTGCTATCACCATTATCGCCATCATCATCAACAATGACAACTGCAGGAGTACGATCTCTCTTTGAACCAGCAGCCGAGGCTGCCACAATACGATCAACGTCATCCATTGACTTAATGCGGATTGGGTTGGACTCAAATGTTTTCTTCGCAACTATATTTCCAGCTCTAGCATAAACAAATTTATAACCGACATTCTTTAAAGATTTAGCATGATTAAAAACTTCCAAAGTTTCCCTGCACATCAAATCATTTATATAAACAGTTTTTTAAATCATCAATTTTCTTCATTTTAGATTTTTCATTCATAAAAACTCTTTTGCTTTTCTTGCTCGCAAACTTCATAACTATAGACTTCTTTTCATTTTTCTTATTACGATTTGGCAAAAAATAGGCATCTTCAATCTCATTCTCACAAATATCTGCACCAATTTTTTTTAACAATATCCAATACTACATCCACAGCTTTCAAAGCACCGTCTGAAACTTTTACACCATTAGCAATACAATCGTTCTGAACTCTAAAATCATTTAAATATTTCACAGAAAATTTTAATTGCTTAACTTCCTCACGAAGTAAATTATTTTCCGTTTGTAAAGAATTATTTTTTTTTTGTGTTTGTTGCAAGCCCCTTTAAAATTGAGTCATATTGTGAGGACATAAACTTAACAGTCTCTCTAATATCATCTAGCTGATTAAGCTTTGTTTATATTTCTGTCAATTCTCTAACCACAACATTGCTCTCATTTGGCTCATAGCATGAATCAAAAAAACAAGATTGCGCACCCAGCCGTACAAAAATAATTCCTACTGCGCACCTACGTCATCATAAAATAAATATGAGTGTTTGTTGTAAAAAATGCAAGACACACACAAATGCACATACACAAAGTCTATTGTTTCGTCACACACAAAAATAACGGACCTGCGTAATGCGCAATCTTGTTTATTTGATTCATGGGCTCACAGAAATGAACTTTTATATTCAAGAGATTGATTATTAAGTAGTTTTTCTATTCTTCTTTTATCCATTTTCGTGCATACCGAATGGAGGGTTTTATTGCAACCATCACATTGCAAACAAGGTTGCCAGACAATTTAATGGGAATTTCTGGATTGGCCTTCCCACGGCCACGGGAAGTAAAACACGACCACCACGTGCATCCATTCATCGAAATGTATCTATCCCTTGCATCGCATCCATCATGCTGGACGGAAGCGCAAAACAATCTTTTTAAAAGACAAAAAGCATTTTCCGCAAGAAGTATACTAACAGATGCATCAACCGAAAGTTAATCCAGTGCTGACCCCCGTGGTATCAGATATTCTACCCGGTCAGCCGCGGTCGCAAAAGATCTAAAAGATCTCTAAAGGTCTGACAATTTTGGATTTTTGCCATTAAAGACTTATTTTTGTGGGGTTTCTTGAAGTTACAAGTCTATGTCAACAAGTCTCCGACTCTTGAAGCCCTTAAGGAGAATATCCGTCAGGAATGCAAGAACTTATCGCCGGAAGTTGTGGCAAGATTGATGGAAAATGCCATAAGTCAGGCACGTTCGATTATAAATTCTGATGGCGTCCAATTGGTCGTGTGTGTCAAAGAACATCTGCTGTTAACTTTTGCACCACCTTGTATATTAGGGAATAATTTAATTTGCAACAGTGTCTTTTATTATGGTAAATTAAATTATAGCGGTTTCTCTGAAAATAATATAAAAGAAAGTTTTTTTGTTAGATTTTTTTATTATTATTATTTAAGTGATTTGCAAATGGTTCTCGGAACATTGTTTAATATATGAATTATTTTGGCTTTTTTTTTCTTTATATGTATTTTTAAAATAATTGAATAAATTGAATGAGAATTGGCATTGATATTTTAATTGTTAAAGTTAGTTTTAAATTTGCTGTAATTTTTGCTGTTATTGACCGACAGTTACAAAGTGTTATGCTTTTATTTGTAGCCATAAGAAACTTATTTTGAACCAAACATAAAATTATTTCCGAATGGTGAATTTATGTTGGACCCATAGCAAGTTATGGACTAGTCATCACAAAACTCTGTAGTGATTTATGGTATAAAAATCCTAAGTTAGGAAAATTTTCGAAAAAATAGTAAAATTTTGTTTAGTGTTTTTTAGTTTTAAAGTGGTTTTCGGAGGGTGCTTGGTATGGGACCTTAGGTTAATTATAGACCGATTTTCACAAAATTGCGTGGTATTATTTCTGACCATGTGAAGCTAAATGGGCCAAATATTACCACAATCTATATCTCCTACCGTTTTAAGAGTATTTCAATTATTTCCCATCGTAAGCATTATATGAAGCCGATGGTAAATTTAAAAAAGTGATTTCTATTTCTATTTACCTGTGAATTACCTATTTTTTTATAGCAGCACTACTTGTTATGGTATGAGGCGCACTAAACTGTTTTGCAAGAGACGGCTATATATGGGGCCTATGGTAAATTATGAACCGACCATCACTTAATTCGACATTATAATTTCTTACCATGTAAAATGAATTTGTGCAAAGTTTAATATAAATCCGTGCATTATACCACCGTTTATGTTAATTTTTTAGTAACAAAATTATCAATTTTTTAGGATGGTGATTCCACATTTGGATTCATTACTTTTATCGTACTGGCTCGATGTTGCTGAATTTTAATCACAAACTCCTTAGGATAATTTGGAAGCCAAGAATGTTCTTTTCTTTTGAGTTTTTCGAAAGTGAGCGTGTTTTCAACAGACGGACAGAATGACGGACGAATGGACGGATGGACACATGGCTGTATCGACTAAGAATTACTCAAGAATCCAGAATAGGATCTGAGATTAATAACAAAAATGGTTCACTCGGAATGATAAACTAACCTCACCACAAGTGATGGTGGAAGGTATAAATTAAATAGGCACACTCGGGATAAATTAAGTTTTTTATACTTACCCAGGAAAAACTTTTTGAATTTTGGTAATAGGTGGTAGTTATTTTATATGTTACCTGGTAAGTAGCTGTCATTACAATTATCATTATTCTGAAAACTTCAATAAGTACTTACTAGTAATGACCCCAGCAAGTACTAATTACTTCTATTATTTTCACTACTGAATACTGAAACTGCTTACTAATAATCAGCTCAATAACTACTTATAAGTTGTGTTGTCTTCAGTACTGAATATCTACTTACCAGTACTTACTAGTTCAATAACTACTTATTAGGTCTCTTAACTAGTGAATTTTTGGCTTTTAGTAAGTATATTGTAAGTACTTACAATTCAACTTACTCGTAGTTAAATAATAACTAGATACTTTTCGGCTTCTAGTAAGTTTGTTGTAAGTACTGAATTCTGTGGACACCTCGAACAAAAATAAGTAGTTATTCAGCCGAAAAATAAGTAGTGTTTATTTTCTCCAACATTACTTGCTTACTTACCAGGTAAGTAAAGTTTTTGCTGGGTACTTTAAGTACAAGTCGAACTTAAAAATTTAAGTACGAATAACACCAAAATGTACTTAAAACAATCCGAAATGGGATTCTTAAAATAAATACAAAATTCTTAAGCCAAGTAAAACTAGGATTAAACTTTCTTTGGTAGTACCACTCTGAGAGTAAAATACGAAAGTGAGCGTTTTAATCTCATTTAACTTATTAAAGTTCTTTGTAGACTACTACAACAACACCACAAAAACGATTTGTTTGTTGTGTGTAGAAACAACAGAACAAGAAGAAAAACCACATTATTTTCATGTTCACAAAGTTAAATCAACGGCAAAAGTTCTTATTTAGTTTATATTTTCAGTTACATATATATGTATATACCATTTTAAAATTAGAAAACATATCGGGATGGTGCTGGTGTTTTATAGTTGATATTCTGTAAGGTGTAAAACGCATAATGAAATGAATTATAATAACTAGGATCGCCCGGTGGCCGAAATTCGACCACTTGACATTTACTTTCGTTAGAACCTGTGCGTTATACAATAAAAACGTACACATTTTAACATTAGCAAATAATTAAATAAATAATAATTGAAAAAAATGGAAAAAATTAAATTTTAGTTTTCGAAAATTGCTAACAATCTATAAAATATAAATTGAGCGTTAATGGGTTAAGAGAACGGCCAAATTTACCATCCACACATCTTTGTTCGTGTGTCTGCAAGATAAATTAAAACGCTTTTTTTAACATGCCTTCTGTATTATGGCAATGTAATCCTGACTTGGTTCCATCCCGCTCTTCTGACTCATCAGCTGAATTTATATACGGTTTACTTGATAATTGTTTTTTCCAAATCAACTTCATTAAAAATGCCCTTAGTAGAATACTGGATCTTGTTTTTGTTAATGAACCAACTGACTTTTTAATACAGCGTCATACTCCAATCTCTAATCCTGAAGATATGTATCATCCAACGCTTGAAATATCCTGTTTTTTCCCCTGTACTTATGATCAAAATAAAACCCAACATCATAAAATCTTTTGGTTTAGCCGTACAAATTACAATAACTTGCAACTTCAGTTGGCAGAAATTGACTGGATAAACGTTCTATCTCGTTGTAATGATGATATGGACCTGTATGTAAAGACATTTTACCATATTCTTAATTAATGCTTTCTGACATCTGTACCTAGAATTTTACCTGCAAGATCTAATGGTCCTCCCTGGAATACAAATTATCTATCTAGGCTTAAAAACAAGAAAAACAAAATGTTCAAAAATTATAAAAAATATGGAACGTCGAGTGCTTATACGAAATATTCCTAATCAAGATCAGAATATTCTATCGCTAATCAACTAGCTTATGATAAATACTTAGTAAAAGTAAAAAATAACTTAAAAAATGATCCGAAATCATTTTAGAAGTTTGTTAATTCTAAAAGACGTGCAGTAGACTTTCCCTCGGTTATGAAGTTTGGAGATTCAGAATCATCAGATGATAAAATCATAAGCAATATGTTTGCTGAATTTTTTGCATCGACATACTCTTTGTCAGTATTTATTGATAAAAACCTTTATCCATACACAATTCCGGAATCAACAACTATTAATATACCATCTATTAATCAGCAAACAGTTCGGACATATCTGAAAAAGTTAAAATTATCGTGTTCTGCAGGTCCAGATGGCGTTCCCAGTTGTATCTTAAACCGATGTTCGCATTTATTGTATATTCCTTTGACTTACATGTTTAACAAATCCCTGAAGTTGGGTTATTTTTCTTCTATTTGGAAAGAATCTTTTATTATTCCGCTGTTCAAGTCTGGTGCTAAATCTGATATTTCGAATTATAGAGGTATTGCTAAGCTTAGTGCTATACCAAAACTTTTTGAAAAACTTATATACAACACGCTGTCACATCATGTATCCTCTATTTTATCTCCAATGCAACACGGATTCCGCAAATCATGTTCTACACTTACAAATCTGCTTGAATTAACAACTCGGGTAAATGAAGGGTTTGTCAATAGGAAACAATGACTTTAGCAAGGCATTTGATAAAGTAAATCATGATCTATTACTTTTTAAACTTGATCGTATGGGCTTTAGTACATCGATCATAAAGTGGCTGAGTTCGTATTTAAAGGATAGAAAGCAGTCTGTTAAGTTTCGAAACTCGTTCTCCAATAATATTAACGTAATGTCAGGTGTACCTCAAGGTTGTCACCTAGGACCGCTTTTATCCACATTATTTATAAATGATCTTCCATCTGTATTTAAACACTCAAATATGTTAATGTATGCCGATGATGTAAAAATCTTTATTTCCTTCAACAATGCTGATCAACAATTACTTTTACAGTATGACATTAACCAATTAACTAAAAAATGTAAATATATGATTTTTACAAGACCATTTCCAATTAATGGCCGCTATGTTATGAATAATACAGCTCTCGAATTGGTTGACAGTTTCAACGATCTAGGCGTACTATTAGATGGAAAATTGGAATTTAAGAGTCACATTTCGTTAACAATTAATAAAGCAACGGGTCTATTTGGGTTCATTAAACAATGGGCTAAAGAGTTTTCAGATCCGTACACAACAAACCAGTTGTTTATTACACTGGTTAGACCAATTCTTGAATATGGATCTGTAGTATGGGATCCACAATATCATGTACACTCTAACAAAATTGAATCAGTTCAAGTTCAATTTTTGCTATTTTGTCTTCGTGGCTTGGGTTGGGATCCAAATAAAAAGTTGCCATCATACGAGAATCGTCTTGCTCTCATTAAGCTTCCTACATTGAAAAGCCGCAAACACATGTTAAATGTTTCTTTCCTCTTGAAACTGATGAATGGTAGCCTCAATTCAGAATTTCTTCTCAATAAAATTGACATTAATATACCATATCGGTCACTAAGAAATTATGATTTATTGAGTATCAAATATTATTGCAGTAATTATGCCAACTTTGATCCATTTCGTAGAATTTGTGATGAACTTAATAAACTATATACGTTCATTGATTTTAATAAAAGTTTGGACATCGTAAGAAGGGATATCATATTACATTTAAATAAATAAATAAATAGATAGTCTTAAATTATATGTTTGTACTGTTCAATTTCTTTTGTAATATGTATTTTTTAATTAGTCTGCAAGGATTATTCCATAGACTTTAAATAAATAAACAAAATAAATAAAAAAATAAAATACACTTTAATTCCTAAAATTTAGAAACTACATACTATTTATACATGTATGTGCATGTGCTTGCAAGCAAATTTAAAACACTTTTTAACCCTTTTAATGGACGATAAGATACTTAAAAATCAACCACAAAAAAATTGTTTCCGTTTTTATAAATAAGATATCCTTCTTCTGTTTAAGGCTAGAATAAATTTAATTACCCTTTGGGAATATTTCAACTATGAATTCGGGTTAAATTAAATGAATGATACTTGAATCAAGCGCATTTTGGATTGGTTCAATCTTAGTTTTACTCAAATCAATCTTATTTTCCGATTATTTCAAGTACGAATTCGGGATAAAATATGCATAAGTTAAGTATTTCGCACTATAATAAATCTTTCTGTACTTGATTTAAGAAAATCGGTACTTACCGTACTATTGATACCGATTCGGATTGATTTAAGGACGGATACATTGATTTTTCTTTTTAGTGGTTTACTGGCAAAGTTGTGGTATTTAATAAAGATACCAAACGGGACTAGTTTTCACAAATCCCACATCAATTTTTTTGGGATCCCGGGATTTTTTAGGGATAAGCTTTCCTTAATTTTTTTTGGGGAAATGTTTCCAGTTTATCTGGTCTAAACAAGCAGTCAAATGCGCATAGAAACTGGCTTATCATCCACCAATAAATTTCAGTGCACGACAAACAAAATCTTATTAATTGAAAATTTCTTACTCCCAAAAATTACTTTGATGATGAAGATCAATATTGTGTTCCCAATCGCCTATTGAACGGAAAAGCCCGATTAGATTTCCGCAATGTTTTTTTATCATCAATTTTTATTTCGTTGGTAGTTTTTTTATGATGTTGCGGTGTTTGAACTATTTTTTGCACTAAACTCTAAAGTATCACTCATTCTACCAACGAACTCCTAAATTGAAGAGAAGATTATCTGCTTGTTCCACTGCCAGTTCTAAAAATACTACTGAGGTTTCGATGGCATTTAGACTTTTCATGATTTTTGTTGTCTGCCCAAACCCAAAAGATGTTTGCAAATGGACTATTTTAAGTTTACTTTTTCTGAAGTCGTCCAACATGGCAAATAAAGCTTATTATCTGATATTTTAGAATCTAAAGGTACGCTCAGCCTAATGAAATATTTTACGAAACTATTTGTTCTGATATTTTACTCAAACTGTATTTTGTTTAATGTTTAAACTAAGCTTAAAGTTTTGACAATTTTTGTGTGTGCAAATACATTTAATCAAATGTACACAACTATAATGTACTTAAGCAACTTTTCGTTAAGTTTCGTCAAGTGTCATTTGCTTAAGCAAAGAGCGTTACTTATCGTACAATGCTTAAGAAATAAAAAAAACACAATTGCATATTTTTCAATTGTAGACACTGACAAATTTTGTCAAGGATTTTATATTTAAAGGAAATATAATATGTTTTTAGCAATATTAAAGCCATAATTTTGTTTAATATTGCAACGAAATGCCTCTGTCGGCCCCAACAACACAATTGATTGATTTTGGCATTTGTGGTCGCATAATATTTCATAAAAGGCGCAAATTTGTATGAAAAAAGTTTAAAGACCCGTTACATTTTTAGTGTTGACCAATTGCACAAAAATTTTTTGCATTTTCCAATTCGGTGGCAAGTCTTCTTGAACATTTTTTACAAAAATTTTAGAAAAAATAATTTTAAATTTTGCGACGTAATTCGAACTCAAATTTTCTCAGTTTTCGTAAATCGAGGCACAGTAAATCAAAAGATTACCATTTATGA
The DNA here is from genome assembly GCA_949318255.1 of Pollenia labialis. NCBI lineage: Eukaryota > Metazoa > Arthropoda > Insecta > Diptera > Polleniidae > Pollenia > Pollenia labialis. The sequence goes on along the minus strand of OX439140.1, from coordinate 27,219,708 downwards.
CAAAAACTTTAAAAACAAAATAGTTTTTTTCCATTTAAATGAAAACAAGTTTTTATTGTTTTGTTTTTAATTTTAGAGAATCGTCTCAAGAAGAATTGAGTCAATTGTTTGCATTTCCAAATTTAATCCACCCTCTATAAAATTTCAGTTATCAAAATAATGTTTTTTCAAGATAACAAATACGAATTATACTAGAAGCGTACATTTATGATTTTATTACGAAATTAAATTCAGTTAATAGTAACATATTTTTAGTTGTTGTTATCTTGTAATTTTTATTGGCGCAAGAACGTAATGCGTGATTGTAGTGTTGTGGACATAACTGTACTGATCGTTAAATAAATAATGTTATGATAAAAAGTAGTCATTAAATTTAAATGTATAACAGCTTTTAAGTCATAAATATATACACACAGGTTTTTGTTTTTGATCAGAGGAAGGAAATAAGTATGATTACTTAATAAGCTGACCAGAAATACAACCAGAAAAAAGAAAAAAATTGTAACGTGGAAATAGAATATCCGAATATTCTATTTTCACGTATGGAAATACATACTTACAGTGACTTCGGTCATCTGTTCCGACAGTAACTTTGGTTTTCTCTTCCTACAGTGATTTAGTTCGTCTGCTGTCAAAACCGTGTCAGATACAACATCTTTACTTTGCCTGACGTTTCTTACTTAGACAGAAAGCAACAGGTGTATGATACAATAAAAACTTTGACAACACTCACGCATTGTGTGTTAAAAAAAAAAAATAAATAAAAAAAATTACACTAGCAGATTGTCAAAGTGCGCAAAAATATGAGAGTCGCTTCGCTCTGCGTTTAAAGTACTTTATGTGACATGTTACGTATAGTTATGAACAGGGTTTGGATTTTCATGCACTTTAAAATCAAAAGTATGCGCTTATAACATGCGCTATTAAATAGAAAATATGAGTTTAAAATATGAAAAATATGCACTAAAAAATTATAAATATGCATTAAAAAAAATAAAAAAAAGTTGTTATTTTAAATTATATTTATTAATAACAAAAAAGAAAAATTCAGGTAACTACGTAAAATACATGTTAAGTTTATTTTAATATTGACACAAAATTTAAGAATAAAACAAACTTCAATCACTTTTTAATTATTTTTAAGACAGGTACTTAATTAGATCTAATTTCTATTTCTAGTTGTATACACAAATAAAAGTACCCAGTAAAAATGTGCTCCAAAAGGAGCAGGTTTTATGTATGAATTCATACCTCGAATCGCTTCAAACCTGCTGATGGGATGCCTGATTTTTGTATAGAGTGTTCCCGGTTTGGAGGACTATTTTCTGCTGACAATAAGCTCTTTTTTAACATGCAAACAAAGCACTCCTAAAGCGATTTTTAAGGGCTAACAATATTTCCAATTTCATTGATTTTTGGCTTTTAATTGCTTAAATGCATTGTTTGAATAATTTTCGTAAGCCATTATTTATTTGTATTTTTTTTTCGCTTTATAACCTCATTGTTGTCAGCACTAAAATAGCACCTTTTTTCTATATTTTATTCTTTATCATTTTCTGCTGTATAAGAGTTCTCTTATTGGAGCGCTCGATTATTCGCTTTTTCTCTAAAGTGCTTCAAAAAACCCAAAGTTTTTTTACTGGGTATCTTCAAAGTTCCAAAAACATAACTCGGTTTATTTGGACGCAAAAAGTTTTTGTACATTGAAAATGTACGCTCAACTTCAACGGAAGTCATAGGAGCATATTTGAAAGATGCCAGTTCCATTGGAGAATATTTAATTTCAATTTGATTTGCGTTATTAATATCAAATAAGCTTAAAATTTTTTTTATGCCATGAAATTCAATATTTTCTAAGTTAGGTTTAATTTTGTCAGATATTTCTCCAATTACATTGTTAATTTTATTAACGGTATCATCAATTAGTTTAATTTGAGTGAATTGAATCCCTGCAACTTGCTGATGTTTTCACAAATAAACACGTTGTTTGAGCACAAAAATGCTAGTTGGGCTTAATAGTTTTGATTTTGAAAATGTCTTTAAGTTTTTTAATTGAGTAAGCATCGCTGTCATCAAATTCGTCTATTACAATCTTTATTTCATCGAAATATGTTGCATAGTATTCAGCAGCCTCTAGCCAGATTCCCCATCTAGTGATTATTGATTGGGGTGGAAAAGGTATCCCTGGAAACTTTTCCTTAAATATTGCAATACGAGAAGGAGCCTTAAAAATACTTTTTTACCGTTCGAGATTAACAAATCTATATTTTCAAATTGGGACCGTATTTCTTCAGCTATACGATGTAAACCATGTGCTGAACATGTTACGTGGATAATTTGAGGATAAAACACCCTTAAAGATTTTGCGGCTTTTACCATAAAAGGGGCGGCATCCGTCAAAAACAACAAAATTTTATTTTTGTCGAACTGGTCTCCTAACAAAGTTAACAACAATGAATGAGTTAAACAATATATGAATGAGTGTATACCAAAATATTCACTGTGCTCAAAATCAGGACCACCATGGGGCAATAAACAACTTTCTTCGTTAAAAAACTCAAAAATAAGACTTACAAAAAATATAAGAAATCTAGATCCCAATGCGATAACAGCAAGTATTCCATCCTTCGTGCAAAATATAATTTGCTAAATGCTTAATTATGTAACGATTATTTGCTTAAAATAAAAAAACAACTGAAAACACGATCCAAGATCATTCTATAAATTTGTAAATTCGAAAAGAAAGATCTCTGGCGCACCGAAAGTCATGAAATAAATGGGCACGGAAACACATGATGAAAAGGAAATCAGTGATTTGTTCGCAGACTTTTTTTCGTCCACATATTCTGATGCCCATTGTTCTGAAAATGTCAATTATCCATTTAATATAGCTACTGGCCAAACTATATCATTTTCACCAATAACGACAGTCAATATTATCAATTGCTTAAAATCATTTAAATATTCAAACTCAATGGGTCCTGATGGTATACCAAGCAGTATTTTAATCAATTGTATGGAAGCTTTAGCAATGTCGTTGTTAATTATTTTTAATATTTCTATGAAAAATGGTTACTTCCCAAAAATATTGAAAGAGATATATTTAGTTCCCTTCTTCAAATCTGGAAATACATTAAAAATTATTATTTACAGGGGTATAGCCAAACTTAGCGCAATTCCAAAACTTTTTGGAAAAATGCATTTTAGATTCCTTGGCTCATCAAGTTTCACCGTTATTAACACCTTTTCAACACGGATTTTGTAAGGAATCATCAACTATGACAAATATTTTGGATCTAACAAGTTCGGTAAATGAAGGAGTTGTCAACAACCAACATACCGACGTTATTTCTACCGACTTCAATAAGACATTTGATAGGTAAATCACAACCTTCTTCTGAAAAAAATCTATATAATGGGTTTCGACAAAATTTATGTGAGCTGGCTTAAGTCATATCGTTTTGGCAGAATATTTGTAAAATCCGGTGTTCCGCAAGGTAGTCGTCACCTTGGCCCTCTTTTGTTTCTGCTCTTTATCAACGACATGCCTGAAATTATTAAACATTCTCATATACTAATGTTCGCAGACGATGTAAACATATTTTTAAACTTCACGAACACTTTAGACCACATCTATCTACAAGAAGACTTAAATACCTTTTATAATTGGTGTAAACATAACCTTATGGAATTAAACCTAATGAAATGTAAGCATATGCGCTTTTCTAGAAAACGTAGTATTATAAATAATTATAAACTCGGTGACTACAAAATCGAGATAGTGGACACAATTATGGATCTTGGCATTTTACTGGATGTAAAATTGGATTTTATTCAACACATAACAATGACTGTGAACAGAGCTCGTTGTACTTTGGCTTTTGTTAAACGTTGGGCGAAAGAATTCATTGATCCTTTCGTCACAAAACAACTTTACACATCTCTCGTTAGACCAATCATAGAATACGGTTCGATTGTATGGGATCCACATTATATGGTTCATAATGATCATGTTGAATCTGTTGCGCGTTGAAGGGAAAATTAAAGAAACTATTTGTGAGTGATCTGGATGGGTGCGGCATGATGGTTAGGTCTTCCGGCTATCTTCAGTCTGGCTGGCTACTTTCAATCCAGGGTTCACTTATAGACGCAACATAAGATAAAAAAAATTACTTCATGCCTCCATATTTCCTTCTGTTCCAGCAAATTTTATTACACAATGTTATGTGCAAGTGAGCGCTAATTGGAAAAGGGTTCAAAAGATGACCTTGAACCTAGGAGCACACTTTTCCCACCCATATTGTCAACACCTATGGCAATTTAGTGCTCGCAGTTTAAATAAATTTCCCCTTTTAATAAAACCTTTTCCTCAATTTTATTTACTCTACAAATTCATGTTAATTTAGTAATAATTCATAAAAAAAAATAGTAATTTAATAAATATTATATACATTAATTAAGATGTTAACAGCATTATTATATTTGTTGTTGCAATAAATTACAAAAATAAGAGAACATCAAAAGTAAAAGAATGAACGAAATAAATGGAAAATGAATTTGTCAAAATTATGAATGAAATTAAATGAGAATTAATATTTTGAAGGTCATTAAAACAAATGAAGTTATGAATGAATTTTAATAGATTACGATTAGATATTGCATAGTAAAAGATTATTAAGGCAAAAGTTACACAATGTTATTCTAAAAAAACGTAGTATAAGAATTAATGAAAATAATTTTAAATTTTTTTAGAGGTAATAATTTTATAACTCTAACTTTCTTTGTGCAGCCTATAAGCTTTTTCTTCTTTTTTTTCCACAGAGGTATGGGCAAAAAAAACCAATTTATAAAAATGTACAGAATTTTTGTAAAGATAAAATATACATTTTAATATACATATAATATTGGATTTAAACCGATTATAAATATTGTCCCTAAAAATGACCGGGTGTAAAGATATCCTATTAAGTGCCTATTCATTGGAGAATTAAGTAAATAAATAAAAACAAAATTTTCGGCGGGAATCCTAGAATCCCGGGAATATGATTTTTATTTCCCGCTTTCCCGGGAATCCGAAAAGTACGGGCAAAAATAAACTCTACTACTAATTGATAAAATGGAACGTATGTTAAAATCTTTGCTTTGGCTCGATTAAACTGAGAAAAACAATATTTAAAGCAGGGTATACACTATTCCAGCATACTGCGACAAACCAGTGATGTTAAATCGTGCTCGAAACACACACAATACAGGTATGCTGGTGCAATGTTTTTTTTTTTAAATTTTGTACTTTGTAAATAGAAATTAAAGAGTTGTAAGGAATAGTGAAACAGTTTATAATTAAAAATAATAAGTACAATGTTGCAATAATACAGTAGTGAAACAAATTGTGTTTTAACCAATAATGTTTTTTCTTACTGCATTGAACAATAATGTTTACTCTTTGACAACTTTTCTTAACTGGACTAATTGCACCATACACAGCACCACAATATATCAAACTCAGTTTTACATCCCACAAAATTCCCATACACGATCAAACCACTGGCACTAAGACTTGATTGTGCGTGCATAATGTGGTCATGCAAGGGCTCTTTTTACTCTTAATAGAACAAAAAGTCTGGAAATATTCTGCTAACATTTAAAAGCACAATGACTTTTCTTAAGACTACAAAGACTTAACCCTTTGGGAGAGGGAGACCGGGGCTTTGATCTAACATGTTTTTCGAATTGAAAAGGAAATTTCCGAATCATATGTTAAACCGTAGTTCGTAACTTTTCCGAAACGACGGCAGAGTGTTGTATTTTTAAACTAATGGAAAATTTAATGAAAAGTTGGTAGCACTACTACAATAAATACTATTGAAAAGGAAAATAAAGTATTCGGCCAGTCTGGAAGTCGAATTCGAATGAAATTGAACAAATTTTGATACTTTCCTAGGCTTAAAGTTCCTTCAAATATTTCCTTTGATATATCTCATACTTTGAGGTCCACTTATTTTTACCAGAACTACTTTTGAAATCAGCAAAAGCCACGTTCATTTTTACAATCATTTAATTTAAAATCCCCATCGATTTCAATTTCATGTGATTTCTATTTCAAGAACATGGCTGGTTTAAAGAAAAAATAACAAAATCAATAAAATAAAACTAAAGAAATTAAAAAGCGAATTAAATAAAAAAAATTTGAGATATTTCCACAATACAAGTGATTGAACACGTTCAGTCGCTTGCATTTTGAGGCAAAACTTTGTTTTAACTTGAACTGTTTTCTACTCAAACTTTTTAAGTGAAGCTTGTACCGGCATACTTCAAAGTGCCAGAGTATCTCTCTTAATAGTTTTGTATACCTGAAATATTTTGACTAACTTCCTTAAAATTTCTTGTTAAATTCTCTTTGTAAGATTTTCTACCTGTCCCTCCAAAAGGGCATTTTAATTAATTAGTTTTCTTGCCGGACTTTTTATTAATCGCCTATTGAACGGGAAAGCCCGATTAGATTTCCGCATTGTTTTTTTATCATCAATTTTTATTTCCTTGGTGGGTTTTTTTTCATGATTTTTGTTGTCTGCCCAAACCCAAAAGATGTTTGCAAATGGACTATTTTAAGTTTACTTTTTCTGAAGTCGTCCAACATGGCAAATAAAGCTTATTATCTGATATTTTAGAATCTAAAGGTACGGTCAGCCTAAATAATATTTTACGAAACTATTTGTTCTGATATTTTATTCAAACTGTGTGAAACAAAAAAATATTTTGTTTTATGTTCAAACTTAGCTTAAAGTTTGGCAATTTTTTTTTGTTTTTTGAAATACATTTAATCAAATGTACACAACTATAATGTACTTAATCAACTTTTCGTTAAGTTTCGTCAAGTGTCATTTGCTTAAGCAAAGAGCGTAACTTATCGTACTATGCTTAAGAAATAAGCTGTTTCTTGGTTACATATTGAAAAATATTTAAAAAAAACACAATTGCATATTTTTCAATTGTAGACACTGACAAATTTTGTCAAGGATTTTATATTTAAAGGAAATATAATATGTTTTTAGCAATATTAAAGCCATAATTTTGTTTAATATTGCAACGAAATGCCTCTGTCGGCCCCAACAACACAATTGATTGATTTTGACATTTGTGGTCGCATAATATTTCATAAAAGGCGCAAATTTGTATGAAAAAAGTTTAAAGACCCGTTACATTTTTAGTGTTGACCAATTGCACAAAAATTTTTTGCATTTTCCAATTCGGTGGCAAGTCTTCTTGAACATTTTTTACAAAAATTTTAGAAAAAATAATTTTAAATTTTGCGACGTAATTCGAACTCAAATTTTCTCAGTTTTCGTAAATCGAGGCACAGTAAATCAAAAGATTACCATTTATGACAAAAACTTTAAAAACAAAATAGTTTTTTTCCATTTAAATGAAAACAAGTTTTTATTGTTTTGTTTTTAATTTTAGAGAATCGTCTCAAGAAGAATTGAGTCAATTGTTTGCATTTCCAAATTTAATCCACCCTCTATAAAATTTCAGTTATCAAAATAATGTTTTTTCAAGATAACAAATACGAATTATACTAGAAGCGTACATTTATGATTTTATTACGAAATTAAATTCAGTTAATAGTAACATATTTTTAGTTGTTGTTATCTTGTAATTTTTATTGGCGCAAGAACGTAATGCGTGATTGTAGTGTTGTGGACATAACTGTACTGATCGTTAAATAAATAATGTTATGATAAAAAGTAGTCATTAAATTTAAATGTATAACAGCTTTTAAGTCATAAATATATACACACAGGTTTTTGTTTTTGATCAGAGGAAGGAAATAAGTATGATTACTTAATAAGCTGACCAGAAATACAACCAGAAAAAAGAAAAAAATTGTAACGTGGAAATAGAATATCCGAATATTCTATTTTCACGTATGGAAATACATACTTACAGTGACTTCGGTCATCTGTTCCGACAGTAACTTTGGTTTTCTCTTCCTACAGTGATTTAGTTCGTCTGCTGTCAAAACCGTGTCAGATACAACATCTTTACTTTGCCTGACGTTTCTTACTTAGACAGAAAGCAACAGGTGTATGATACAATAAAAACTTTGACAACACTCACGCATTGTGTGTTAAAAAAAAAAAATAAATAAAAAAAATTACACTAGCAGATTGTCAAAGTGCGCAAAAATATGAGAGTCGCTTCGCTCTGCGTTTAAAGTACTTTATGTGACATGTTACGTATAGTTATGAACAGGGTTTGGATTTTCATGCACTTTAAAATCAAAAGTATGCGCTTATAACATGCGCTATTAAATAGAAAATATGCGTTTAAAATATGAAAAATATGCACTAAAAAATTATAAATATGCATTAAAAAAAATGTGAAAAAAGTATCAAGTTGTTATTTTAAATTATATTTATTAATAACAAAAAAGAAAAATTCAGGTAACTACGTAAAATACATGTTAAGTTTATTTTAATATTGACACAAAATTTAAGAATAAAACAAACTTCAATCACTTTTTAATTATTTTTAAGACAGGTACTTAATTAGATCTAATTTCTATTTCTAGTTGTATACACAAATAAAAGTACCCAGTAAAAATGTGCTCCAAAAGGAGCAGGTTTTATGTATGAATTCATACCTCGAATCGCTTCAAACCTGCTGATGGGATGCCTGATTTTTGTATAGAGTGTTCCCGGTTTGGAGGACTATTTTCTGCTGACAATAAGCTCTTTTTTAACATGCAAACAAAGCACTCCTAAAGCGATTTTTAAGGGCTAACAATATTTCCAATTTCATTGATTTTTGGCTTTTAATTGCTTAAATGCATTGTTTGAATAATTTTCGTAAGCCATTATTTATTTGTATTTTTTTTTCGCTTTATAACCTCATTGTTGTCAGCACTAAAATAGCACCTTTTTTCTATATTTTATTCTTTATCATTTTCTGCTGTATAAGAGTTCTCTTATTGGAGCGCTCGATTATTCGCTTTTTCTCTAAAGTGCTTCAAAAAACCCAAAGTTTTTTTACTGGGTATCTTCAAAGTTCCAAAAACATAACTCGGTTTATTTGGACGCAAAAAGTTTTTGTACATTGAAAATGTACGCTCAACTTCAACGGAAGTCATAGGAGCATATTTGAAAGATGCCAGTTCCATTGGAGAATATTTAATTTCAATTTGATTTGCGTTATTAATATCAAATAAGCTTAAAATTTTTTTTATGCCATGAAATTCAATATTTTCTAAGTTAGGTTTAATTTTGTCAGATATTTCTCCAATTACATTGTTAATTTTATTAACGGTATCATCAATTAGTTTAATTTGAGTGAATTGAATCCCTGCAACTTGCTGATGTTTTCACAAATAAACACGTTGTTTGAGCACAAAAATGCTAGTTGGGCTTAATAGTTTTGATTTTGAAAATGTCTTTAAGTTTTTTAATTGAGTAAGCATCGCTGTCATCAAATTCGTCTATTACAATCTTTATTTCATCGAAATATGTTGCATAGTATTCAGCAGCCTCTAGCCAGATTCCCCATCTAGTGATTATTGATTGGGGTGGAAAAGGTATCCCTGGAAACTTTTCCTTAAATATTGCAATACGAGAAGGAGCCTTAAAAATACTTTTTTACCGTTCGAGATTAACAAATCTATATTTTCAAATTGGGACCGTATTTCTTCAGCTATACGATGTAAACCATGTGCTGAACATGTTACGTGGATAATTTGAGGATAAAACACCCTTAAAGATTTTGCGGCTTTTACCATAAAAGGGGCGGCATCCGTCAAAAACAACAAAATTTTATTTTTGTCGAACTGGTCTCCTAACAAAGTTAACAACAATGAATGAGTTAAACAATATATGAATGAGTGTATACCAAAATATTCACTGTGCTCAAAATCAGGACCACCATGGGGCAATAAACAACTTTCTTCGTTAAAAAACTCAAAAATAAGACTTACAAAAAATATAAGAAATCTAGATCCCAATGCGATAACAGCAAGTATTCCATCCTTCGTGCAAAATATAATTTGCTAAATGCTTAATTATGTAACGATTATTTGCTTAAAATAAAAAAACAACTGAAAACACGATCCAAGATCATTCTATAAATTTGTAAATTCGAAAAGAAAGATCTCTGGCGCACCGAAAGTCATGAAATAAATGGGCACGGAAACACATGATGAAAAGGAAATCAGTGATTTGTTCGCAGACTTTTTTTCGTCCACATATTCTGATGCCCATTGTTCTGAAAATGTCAATTATCCATTTAATATAGCTACTGGCCAAACTATATCATTTTCACCAATAACGACAGTCAATATTATCAATTGCTTAAAATCATTTAAATATTCAAACTCAATGGGTCCTGATGGTATACCAAGCAGTATTTTAATCAATTGTATGGAAGCTTTAGCAATGTCGTTGTTAATTATTTTTAATATTTCTATGAAAAATGGTTACTTCCCAAAAATATTGAAAGAGATATATTTAGTTCCCTTCTTCAAATCTGGAAATACATTAAAAATTATTATTTACAGGGGTATAGCCAAACTTAGCGCAATTCCAAAACTTTTTGGAAAAATGCATTTTAGATTCCTTGGCTCATCAAGTTTCACCGTTATTAACACCTTTTCAACACGGATTTTGTAAGGAATCATCAACTATGACAAATATTTTGGATCTAACAAGTTCGGTAAATAAAGGAGTTGTCAACAACCAACAACCTTCTTCTGAAAAAAATCTATATAATGGGTTTCGACAAAATTTATGTAAGCTGGCTTAAGTCATATCGTTTTGGCAGAATATTTGTAAAATCCGGTGTTCCGCAAGGTAGTCGTCACCTTGGCCCTCTTTTGTTTCTGCTCTTTATCAACGACATGCCTGAAATTATTAAACATTCTCATATACTAATGTTCGCAGACGATGTAAACATATTTTTAAACTTCACGAACACTTTAGACCACATCTATCTACAAGAAGACTTAAATACCTTTTATAATTGGTGTAAACATAACCTTATGGAATTAAACCTAATGAAATGTAAGCATATGCGCTTTTCTAGAAAACGTAGTATTATAAATAATTATAAACTCGGTGACTACAAAATCGAGATAGTGGACACAATTATGGATCTTGGCATTTTACTGGATGTAAAATTGGATTTTATTCAACACATAACAATGACTGTGAACAGAGCTCGTTGTACTTTGGCTTTTGTTAAACGTTGGGCGAAAGAATTCATTGATCCTTTCGTCACAAAACAACTTTACACATCTCTCGTTAGACCAATCATAGAATACGGTTCGATTGTATGGGATCCACATTATATGGTTCATAATGATCATGTTGAATCTGTTGCGCGTTGAAGGGAAAATTAAAGAAACTATTTGTGAGTGATCTGGATGGGTGCGGCATGATGGTTAGGTCTTCCGGCTATCTTCAGTCTGGCTGGCTACTTTCAATCCAGGGTTCACTTATAGACGCAACATAAGATAAAAAAAATTACTTCATGCCTCCATATTTCCTTCTGTTCCAGCAAATTTTATTACACAATGTTATGTGCAAGTGAGCGCTAATTGGAAAAGGGTTCAAAAGATGACCTTGAACCTAGGAGCACACTTTTCCCACCCATATTGTCAACACCTATGGCAATTTAGTGCTCGCAGTTTAAATAAATTTCCCCTTTTAATAAAACCTTTTCCTCAATTTTATTTACTCTACAAATTCATGTTAATTTAGTAATAATTCATAAAAAAAAATAGTAATTTAATAAATATTATATACATTAATTAAGATGTTAACAGCATTATTATATTTGTTGTTGCAATAAATTTTTTAATATAAACTCGATATTACAAAAATAAGAGAACATCAAAAGTAAAAGAATGAACGAAATAAATGGAAAATGAATTTGTCAAAATTATGAATGAAATTAAATGAGAATTAATATTTTGAAGGTCATTAAAACAAATGAAGTTATGAATGAATTTTAATAGATTACGATTAGATATTGCATAGTAAAAGATTATTAAGGCAAAAGTTACACAATGTTATTCTAAAAAAACGTAGTATAAGAATTAATGAAAATAATTTTAAATTTTTTTAGAGGTAATAATTTTATAACTCTAACTTTCTTTGTGCAGCCTATAAGCTTTTTCTTCTTTTTTTTCCACAGAGGTATGGGCAAAAAAAACCAATTTATAAAAATGTACAGAATTTTTGTAAAGATAAAATATACATTTTAATATACATATAATATTGGATTTAAACCGATTATAAATATTGTCCCTAAAAATGACTTGATAATTCCGGATTATGATTTGGTCCGGGTGTAAAGATATCCTATTAAGTGCCTATTCATTGGAGAATTAAGTAAATAAATAAAAACAAAATTTTCGGCGGGAATCCTAGAATCCCGGGAATATGATTTTTATTTCCCGCTTTCCCGGGAATCCGAAAAGTACGGGCAAAAATAAACTCTACTACTAATTGATAAAATGGAACGTATGTTAAAATCTTTGCTTTGGCTCGATTAAACTGAGAAAAACAATATTTAAAGCAGGGTATACACTATTCCAGCATACTGCGACAAACCAGTGATGTTAAATCGTGCTCGAAACACACACAATACAGGTATGCTGGTGCAATGTTTTTTTTTTAAATTTTGTACTTTGTAAATAGAAATTAAAGAGTTGTAAGGAATAGTGAAACAGTTTATAATTAAAAATAATAAGTACAATGTTGCAATAATACAGTAGTGAAACAAATTGTGTTTTAACCAATAATGTTTTTTCTTACTGCATTGAACAATAATGTTTACTCTTTGACAACTTTTCTTAACTGGACTAATTGCACCATACACAGCACCACAATATATCAAACTCAGTTTTACATCCCACAAAATTCCCATACACGATCAAACCACTGGCACTAAGACTTGATTGTGCGTGCATAATGTGGTCATGCAAGGGCTCTTTTTACTCTTAATAGAACAAAAAGTCTGGAAATATTCTGCTAACATTTAAAAGCACAATGACTTTTCTTAAGACTACAAAGACTTAACCCTTTGGGAGAGGGAGACCGGGGCTTTGATCTAACATGTTTTTCGAATTGAAAAGGAAATTTCCGAATCATATGTTAAACCGTAGTTCGTAACTTTTCCGAAACGACGGCAGAGTGTTGTATTTTTAAACTAATGGAAAATTTAATGAAAAGTTGGTAGCACTACTACAATAAATACTATTGAAAAGGAAAATAAAGTATTCGGCCAGTCTGGAAGTCGAATTCGAATGAAATTGAACAAATTTTGATACTTTCCTAGGCTTAAAGTTCCTTCAAATATTTCCTTTGATATATCTCATACTTTGAGGTCCACTTATTTTTACCAGAACTACTTTTGAAATCAGCAAAAGCCACGTTCATTTTTACAATCATTTAATTTAAAATCCCCATCGATTTCAATTTCATGTGATTTCTATTTCAAGAACATGGCTGGTTTAAAGAAAAAATAACAAAATCAATAAAATAAAACTAAAGAAATTAAAAAGCGAATTAAATAAAAAAAATTTGAGATATTTCCACAATACAAGTGATTGAACACGTTCAGTCGCTTGCATTTTGAGGCAAAACTTTGTTTTAACTTGAACTGTTTTCTACTCAAACTTTTTAAGTGAAGCTTGTACCGGCATACTTCAAAGTGCCAGAGTATCTCTCTTAATAGTTTTGTATACCTGAAATATTTTGACTAACTTCCTTAAAATTTCTTGTTAAATTCTCTTTGTAAGATTTTCTACCTGTCCCTCCAAAAGGGCATTTTAATTAATTAGTTTTCTTGCCGGACTTTTTATTAATCGCCTATTGAACGGGAAAGCCCGATTAGATTTCCGCATTGTTTTTTTATCATCAATTTTTATTTCCTTGGTGGGTTTTTTTTCATGATTTTTGTTGTCTGCCCAAACCCAAAAGATGTTTGCAAATGGACTATTTTAAGTTTACTTTTTCTGAAGTCGTCCAACATGGCAAATAAAGCTTATTATCTGATATTTTAGAATCTAAAGGTACGGTCAGCCTAAATAATATTTTACGAAACTATTTGTTCTGATATTTTATTCAAACTGTGTGAAACAAAAAAATATTTTGTTTTATGTTCAAACTTAGCTTAAAGTTTGGCAATTTTTTTTTGTTTTTTGAAATACATTTAATCAAATGTACACAACTATAATGTACTTAATCAACTTTTCGTTAAGTTTCGTCAAGTGTCATTTGCTTAAGCAAAGAGCGTAACTTATCGTACTATGCTTAAGAAATAAGCTGTTTCTTGGTTACATATTGAAAAATATTTAAAAAAAACACAATTGCATATTTTTCAATTGTAGACACTGACAAATTTTGTCAAGGATTTTATATTTAAAGGAAATATAATATGTTTTTAGCAATATTAAAGCCATAATTTTGTTTAATATTGCAACGAAATGCCTCTGTCGGCCCCAACAACACAATTGATTGATTTTGACATTTGTGGTCGCATAATATTTCATAAAAGGCGCAAATTTGTATGAAAAAAGTTTAAAGACCCGTTACATTTTTAGTGTTGACCAATTGCACAAAAATTTTTTGCATTTTCCAATTCGGTGGCAAGTCTTCTTGAACATTTTTTACAAAAATTTTAGAAAAAATAATTTTAAATTTTGCGACGTAATTCGAACTCAAATTTTCTCAGTTTTCGTAAATCGAGGCACAGTAAATCAAAAGATTACCATTTATGACAAAAACTTTAAAAACAAAATAGTTTTTTTCCATTTAAATGAAAACAAGTTTTTATTGTTTTGTTTTTAATTTTAGAGAATCGTCTCAAGAAGAATTGAGTCAATTGTTTGCATTTCCAAATTTAATCCACCCTCTATAAAATTTCAGTTATCAAAATAATGTTTTTTCAAGATAACAAATACGAATTATACTAGAAGCGTACATTTATGATTTTATTACGAAATTAAATTCAGTTAATAGTAACATATTTTTAGTTGTTGTTATCTTGTAATTTTTATTGGCGCAAGAACGTAATGCGTGATTGTAGTGTTGTGGACATAACTGTACTGATCGTTAAATAAATAATGTTATGATAAAAAGTAGTCATTAAATTTAAATGTATAACAGCTTTTAAGTCATAAATATATACACACAGGTTTTTGTTTTTGATCAGAGGAAGGAAATAAGTATGATTACTTAATAAGCTGACCAGAAATACAACCAGAAAAAAGAAAAAAATTGTAACGTGGAAATAGAATATCCGAATATTCTATTTTCACGTATGGAAATACATACTTACAGTGACTTCGGTCATCTGTTCCGACAGTAACTTTGGTTTTCTCTTCCTACAGTGATTTAGTTCGTCTGCTGTCAAAACCGTGTCAGATACAACATGTTTACTTTGCCTGACGTTTCTTACTTAGACAGAAAGCAACAGGTGTATGATACAATAAAAACTTTGACAACACTCACGCATTGTGTGTTAAAAAAAAAAAATAAATAAAAAAAATTACACTAGCAGATTGTCAAAGTGCGCAAAAATATGAGAGTCGCTTCGCTCTGCGTTTAAAGTACTTTATGTGACATGTTACGTATAGTTATGAACAGGGTTTGGATTTTCATGCACTTTAAAATCAAAAGTATGCGCTTATAACATGCGCTATTAAATAGAAAATATGCGTTTAAAATATGAAAAATATGCACTAAAAAATTATAAATATGCATTAAAAAAAATGTGAAAAAAGTATCAAGTTGTTATTTTAAATTATATTTATTAATAACAAAAAAGAAAAATTCAGGTAACTACGTAAAATACATGTTAAGTTTATTTTAATATTGACACAAAATTTAAGAATAAAACAAACTTCAATCACTTTTTAATTATTTTTAAGACAGGTACTTAATTAGATCTAATTTCTATTTCTAGTTGTATACACAAATAAAAGTACCCAGTAAAAATGTGCTCCAAAAGGAGCAGGTTTTATGTATGAATTCATACCTCGAATCGCTTCAAACCTGCTGATGGGATGCCTGATTTTTGTATAGAGTGTTCCCGGTTTGGAGGACTATTTTCTGCTGACAATAAGCTCTTTTTTAACATGCAAACAAAGCACTCCTAAAGCGATTTTTAAGGGCTAACAATATTTCCAATTTCATTGATTTTTGGCTTTTAATTGCTTAAATGCATTGTTTGAATAATTTTCGTAAGCCATTATTTATTTGTATTTTTTTTTCGCTTTATAACCTCATTGTTGTCAGCACTAAAATAGCACCTTTTTTCTATATTTTATTCTTTATCATTTTCTGCTGTATAAGAGTTCTCTTATTGGAGCGCTCGATTATTCGCTTTTTCTCTAAAGTGCTTCAAAAAACCCAAAGTTTTTTTACTGGGTATCTTCAAAGTTCCAAAAACATAACTCGGTTTATTTGGACGCAAAAAGTTTTTGTACATTGAAAATGTACGCTCAACTTCAACGGAAGTCATAGGAGCATATTTGAAAGATGCCAGTTCCATTGGAGAATATTTAATTTCAATTTGATTTGCGTTATTAATATCAAATAAGCTTAAAATTTTTTTTATGCCATGAAATTCAATATTTTCTAAGTTAGGTTTAATTTTGTCAGATATTTCTCCAATTACATTGTTAATTTTATTAACGGTATCATCAATTAGTTTAATTTGAGTGAATTGAATCCCTGCAACTTGCTGATGTTTTCACAAATAAACACGTTGTTTGAGCACAAAAATGCTAGTTGGGCTTAATAGTTTTGATTTTGAAAATGTCTTTAAGTTTTTTAATTGAGTAAGCATCGCTGTCATCAAATTCGTCTATTACAATCTTTATTTCATCGAAATATGTTGCATAGTATTCAGCAGCCTCTAGCCAGATTCCCCATCTAGTGATTATTGATTGGGGTGGAAAAGGTATCCCTGGAAACTTTTCCTTAAATATTGCAATACGAGAAGGAGCCTTAAAAATACTTTTTTACCGTTCGAGATTAACAAATCTATATTTTCAAATTGGGACCGTATTTCTTCAGCTATACGATGTAAACCATGTGCTGAACATGTTACGTGGATAATTTGAGGATAAAACACCCTTAAAGATTTTGCGGCTTTTACCATAAAAGGGGCGGCATCCGTCAAAAACAACAAAATTTTATTTTTGTCGAACTGGTCTCCTAACAAAGTTAACAACAATGAATGAGTTAAACAATATATGAATGAGTGTATACCAAAATATTCACTGTGCTCAAAATCAGGACCACCATGGGGCAATAAACAACTTTCTTCGTTAAAAAACTCAAAAATAAGACTTACAAAAAATATAAGAAATCTAGATCCCAATGCGATAACAGCAAGTATTCCATCCTTCGTGCAAAATATAATTTGCTAAATGCTTAATTATGTAACGATTATTTGCTTAAAATAAAAAAAACAACTGAAAACACGATCCAAGATCATTCTATAAATTTGTAAATTCGAAAAGAAAGATCTCTGGCGCACCGAAAGTCATGAAATAAATGGGCACGGAAACACATGATGAAAAGGAAATCAGTGATTTGTTCGCAGACTTTTTTTCGTCCACATATTCTGATGCCCATTGTTCTGAAAATGTCAATTATCCATTTAATATAGCTACTGGCCAAACTATATCATTTTCACCAATAACGACAGTCAATATTATCAATTGCTTAAAATCATTTAAATATTCAAACTCAATGGGTCCTGATGGTATACCAAGCAGTATTTTAATCAATTGTATGGAAGCTTATTTTATTAATTTTCATTAAATAGTAAATACAGTGCATTCTCCCTTAACGGACACTTCCCATTAGCGGACACCCCCATTAAACGGACATTGTTGCTAGGTGCCGGCAGCGCTCCATAAGAAAAGCATTGCAGTCGCTTTCCCTTGAACGGACGCTTCTCATGAGCGGACGCGGACATCCGCTAGATTCTCTTGGACGGACACTTAGCTTATTTTTTTCCGAATTTTTCATGTCATAATTTACAAATAAGCCTGCCAAGACTCTTTTAATTTGTTCGCTTTAACAACAGGACACGGTTTATCATATTTACTACATCACATAAAATAGTTAAATGTGGGTATCTTAAATATGTATAGTACTCATAAAACATTTTAAACTTTTAATACATATAGAACTACATTTAATGATTTTTTGTTATTAAACCCAATTGAATTGTTTATTTTTTATAATTTTTTTTATAAAAGTATGTATGTATAACAATTTAAGGCAAAGTTTTGTTGATTTAAATTTGTAGTTTTCTCTTGACCGGACAGCCCCCTTGTGCAGACACATTTCAACGGCCCCTTCGGAGTCCGCTAATGGGAGATTCCACTGTAATATACTTACTCAGGTAAACCTTTTATTGTATATACATCAATCAATTTTTCCCAACTATCGGGTGTTGCAAGAGTCATATCCCGGGAACTACATTGAAGAAATGCTGCATTCCAGGAATACTGAAACATTAAAATACCAACTGTTAGTTTTTTTCTTCGTAAGAAGTAATTTTTTTATTTTTGTTTTAGTTCTAAATTTTAATTAAAATGTTCTTATTAATATTTCTTACCGCCTGCGCTTTTTCTATATAATAAGCTTTTTTATTTGCTGTTAAATACAATTTACTTTGTATTCCATAAATAGGAAAAACGGCCAAGATAATTGCGTAGTATTTTAGGGTATTCATGTTGATCTTCAAAAAGAAACTGTATAAACATTTGTTTTCATTTAAATTCAAAAAAAAAAAAAAAACAACTTTATCACAAAATGTTTTGTCATATATTGAAGTCCTTTGATTTTAGTTGTTTTGGTTTGTGTCGACGTGTTTTGATACCTGTAAATTTGACTTATGTCGCAATTGGATTTACGTCGCAAAGATTAAAATTGTTAAATATCAATATATATAAAAATATATATATCTTAGATGAATAATAAATAGTTTTACATGGAATGACAACTAGTTGTGGAGGGTATACAAATTTAAACTTTGCGACGTAAATCCAATTGCGACTTAAGTCAAATTTACAAATTGACGAAACATTTTATGATAAAGTTGTTTTTTCCATTTAAATGAAAACAAGTTTTTATTGCTTTGTTTTTAATTTTAGAGAATCGTCTCAAGGAGACTGGAGTCAAGTGTTAGTATTTCTAAATTTAATCCAAAAAAATGTTTTTTCAAGATAACAATTTACAAATATCTCCTAGAAATTATCATACATTTATGATATCATTTAGATAATTTAATTTTCTAGTGTAAATCACTGCTTTTTTTGCGTTCAACTCAACTTTATAAAACTCCGCACAGCAATTCGAATTTATACAGTTTCTTTGTGAAGATCAACATGAATACATTAAAATTCTTCGTAAATATCTTGGCCGTTTTTCCTATTTTTGGAATACAAAGTCAATTATATTTAACAAAAAATAAAAAAGCTTATTATATAGAAAAAGCGCAGGCGGTAAGAAATATTATTAAGAAAATTTTAATTAAAATTCAGAGCTAAAACAAAAATCTAAAAATTACTTCTTATAAAGAAAAAACTAACGGTTGGTATTTTAATGTTTCAGTATTCCTGGAATGAAGCATTTCTTCAATGTAGTTCCCGGGATATGACTCTTGCAATGTTTGATACTTTTGAAAAATTATCTGATTTTTATACAATACCTGATAAAAAATTACCTTAGTAAGTATATTATTTACTATTTAATGAAAATTAATAAAATTAATTGAAATAAAAAAATTTATAAAGTTATATGTGGTCAGGAGCTGTTGGGGATGGAATAAACTTTGCCTCGATTTCCTCCGGAAATTTAATGACACCGTCCCTTGCATTTGTTGGATCCTCTATGTACTGTTTTAGTATAGGTGAAGGTCCTATTGACTGTGGTTATAAAGCTGGTTTTATATGCGAAGAGATTGTTCCACCAGCAAACTGCTGTAATAGAAAATACAATATTGTTTTAAACATCAAACAAGTAGTTAACTGACAATATATGGAATATTACCAATTGAACCTAATTTCAGAAATTAAATAAACTAAATTATTCCAAAAAATTTACTTAAATGTAGTTTTTAATTATTTACCCCTTTTCAGATCCCCTAGAAACATTAATACGTTTACCAGTTTGTTTTTAAGAGATCAATCTTTGGCTTAATGTAAAAAATGCGTAACTCGATTTTTTTTCTTAGTTTACAGGAGAAGAAAAAAACTTAATAAAATCTGAAATTTAGATATAAATAAATCAACTTTCTGCCACGGCCCATTGTACAATCCCGCACACATTTTGTATATTGATAACCAAGATCATTGTACCTAATTTAGAAAGGTCTTGCTGTTCTCAAGATATACAAATATCTATAATGTCTTTATATGGGAAGTGCCACGCTCAGTTGTTCAATCCCGCCCACTTTATGTCGGATGTTGTATTTTAATAACCAAGTTTCTTGTACCCAATTTAGAAACTTTGGTTCCTGCCGTTCCTCTATAGGTCAAATGACTACTTTTTCTGTGCAGAATTAATAAATTATTGCATAATTTTAAGGGAAATTTAAATAAAAAAGAAGGTTAAATAAATAAAAACAAACTGTATTACATGCGTCATATGAACTTTTGCGCAATTCTAAAAACATGTTTATTGTTTTTGTTTCTTTTTATTAATTTTAAAACTTTAATTTTTTAACCATAATTTTAATCTAACGTGTCATTCAGCAACATAAATTATTAAATCATTGTTTTCTTCAACTTCGTTGATATCTTCTGTTGGGCTTTCAATTCTTAACAACTCGATAGCTTCAGTTGGAAGGCTTCTGCACGTAGAGAAAAAAACATTTTTAAATATGGTCACCGCCAACCATACTATTTTTAAAGAAAATTTTAATCATATTATGGTTAATATAAACAAATAATTGTCAGTGACAAACTTATTTACATATGGACACATTAGCTATACAGTTTTTCAAAAATAGGACCACAAGGGGAGGTAGGGGGCACTTTCTGCCTCTCAAAAACTTTCAAACCGATTTTCATGGAGTTTATAAACACAGATAAATCCATATTTATATGGACACATAAGCATGATGTGTTTTTAAATACTGTGGTGTAGGGTATCATCGGTATCGTCGGGCTTGACCGACTATACTTTCTTACTTGTTATATTTCAATTTGTGTTTATTTAAATTTAAAGGGGATAACTGAAATATATGCTATTGAAAAACAAGTAAGTATACATACATACTTTGTAATCCATTTTAATAAAAGTTTCACAAAAAATGAGTTTTTTCTCAAACTATTTTCACTTCGACAATTTAATGTAATTAAAACAAAAAAATTAAAAGAGAACATTTTTTGACAAATTGGATTTAACAGCTGACGAGAAGTTGCTCTAAAGGGTTTACCTTATTGAATTCGCCTTAAAAAATACAAACAAATTTGTGTAGTTTTTTTTTGTTTGTGAAGTTCAGAGACCGTTTTATTTTTATACAGTAGAATCGCGAAAAAGTCGACAGAACTATTCCAAGGGTTGTTATCTTTTTCGTATTATTAAATTTTCTAAGCGGTATTTAATTGTAAAAAAATGCAATAATAAACAAAGATTTTTCCAAAATAACACACTAAATTTATTTAAATTACTTTTTTTTAATAAATTAATTTAGATTTAATTTGCATCGGCTGGCTTAAAGTGCACAACTCCTCTACTGTATTTGTAATGTAAAAATATTTTGCAAAATTAATTCAACAAATATTTTAAATAAAAAAGAAAGTTTTGAAAATGCAAAGTTCACAATGCTGATTTGTTCATTAAAGAAAACTGTCAAATCGAAACAAGGTCGTGTAAACACCGTGATTCATTCACATGATTCAGAGAGCGAAGCAGGTGATTAAAATCGTCGTGGAAACATGGTATAAGCAAGCACTTGAATCTTTAAAAAAAATACAAGCTTTGCAACAAAATTATGAGCAGATTGTCATGCAATGACTTTGACTGCGTGTTGTCAACGGAATTTAATATTAACCAACAACGTAAAGGTTATCTAGTTGATTTGGAGTATTCCCTATAAAATGGCTTTAAGGAAAGTGGAATATTTGCATTTGAGCAAGTGGACTTTTGCACAGTTTTTGTAGTAATTTACCCAGATATACCGAAATCGTTTTCCTTCGGTGAAGGGTATAAAAATGCAAAAAAAAATTTTCTTAATTTTTTTTCTTAACTCTGAAAAAAAAATCTCTACCACAATAAACAAAAGGCGCCACTTTGAAAAAATTCAGTTACGGCTCTGTTATATAAAGCCATTAAGAAATGCAGATAAAGGTCAGTGTACGGAAGGAAATAATTTCAGGCCCATTCGTTGTACCAAAAAATTCGATATGCCGAAAAGTTTGTGTTTAACTTTTCCTTTTTATAAGAACAGCAAAAATCATTCAGGGTATCAACTTCCCCAAATTTCCCGGGTAATTTTGAAGAAAACCTTTTTTTTTTAAACTTTAGTAAATCCTTGTGGGATTTGTGTCCTAAGTTGTTTTATTCCATTTCAATTTCACCACATTATTAAAATTTGCTGTTCAATGTTTATTTAGCAGATTTTTGAGAATGGGCTTAATGTAGCGCCTATGGCAAATTATGGATTTATTTTCCGAAATTATACTGCTTGTCTTAGCAAACTGTTGTGGGCTAAATTCAACAACAATATTATAAAGGTTTGCTGTTAAGGGTATAGTAAAGTGTTTTCCGAGATTTTGTTTTATATGGAGCATTTGGAGTCTCATGAAAGAAGATTATGCTAAATTGCACCACAAAAGCATTATTCGTTACGCTTTTAGCCACGCTTAACAAAATTAGCTGACATTTAAAAGGAATTTGTTGAAATTTAATAACAATCGGCGTATTCCGCCAAATAATTATGTTAGTTTTTGTCAAGTTTTTATGGAGGTAGTTCCACTTTTGGGTGCATAACTCTTTTTCTACTGAAGCGATTTTGCTGGAATTCAATGCCAAACAGCGTAGAAGAACTTAAAACAATTTTACATCCAAACGGCTTAATCGACTAAGAATTACTGAAGGACCCACAATATATATACTTTATTGGATCTTAGATTAAAATTTAAAAATGATTCACATGAAATGACAAAATTATTAAATCTTTGGACAGCACTGCTGATGAATGGCTAATAAATGAGTGAACGTTAAAAAGCTTGTTTATTTAATCTAAGCTTAAATTTATATGTAGTTAAAGCTCAACAGCAATAAATCAGTATCGCATGTATTGTGTGTAGTTTAAAAATAACATGTGGCAGCAGTACGATAAATGTTTCCAATTTCATATGCTCTGTATTGGTAGCTTAAACGCCCAATTTTAAAGATGGTTTAATGTTTACGGATTTGTAGATTTGTTTGTTTAAACACATTTTAAACCAAAAAGAGAGTTTACCTTGCTCTGCTTTATTAGCCCTAAGGATATAAAACTGTAAAAAAATATATAATTATATATGGTAAATATAATTTCTCGTTAATGCTAAATTTGTTAAACGGTAAAATTGTTTAAGAATTCCAACTTCGTATTGTTGTTCTTTCAGTTTATTTTCGCCCTTCGAGAAAAGTAATTCTCCTGAGAGTTTAATAATCTCATTCAATAATTTATTGGCGTCAAAAATAAGCTCTTGAGGTCAGGTTTTTAAGATGTGGATTTAGTTTAAACTTAGTTTTTGATGTTGAGCTTTCGGTTTCTTTTCGCCCTTCAAGAAAAGAGATTCTGATGACAATTCAAAAATCCCATTCAATAATCTATTGGCGTCAAAAATAACCTCTTGAGGTCAGGTTTTTAAGATGTGGATTAAGTTTAAACTTAGTTTTTGATATATTAAGTTAGGCTTAAGTTCATCAAATTTAATTTTTAGTAAAATTATTTAACTGAAGGAAGGAATTTTACAACATGAAATTTATTAAAATTTATTGATCGAACTCAGGTTGCATTTACATGTTTCAAGAATCCCAACATTCTTTCATCTGAATTCTTTGACGTTCTAACCTGTCTATGCAGTCGGAGTTGTGAGGGCAATTTATAAATTCTGTGTTTATAATTTTTTTTTTTAAATCTATATTTCCCATATTTTACTCATTTCATATTTTAATTGAAAATTTTTCATTATTCAAAATTTGCTTTTAAGTTTTCAAGGAGAATAAAATTATTAAAAAGCGTATACAAATTAATTCAAATTAAGAAACGATTTGGGATTTTTCTTTTATCACTAATAGAGTTAAGATTACAGAATATAATTTATAGTATTAAAAGATTGGGAATAATTTTACTAATTCCTAGATTTGAAGTTCGTTATTCCCTAAAATTCAGCGCCGCACACTGGTTCATATTTTGAGAAGGCGGCCAAAATTATTTTTTTTTATGTTCTCCGATTTTAAATTTTTTTTATTCATGTGAAAGTAAATACCAGTGAACCTCGGGAGCCAAAAAATGTCAACCCTATTTGAACTATTTCATTGAGAACAGGGTGGTCCGAAATGGACTTTCTCAATATTTGGTTATAGTTTTGAATTTCTGAGTCGATTTTTGAAGTTGAAATGCTCATAACATGTTTGTTTTTTAAGATTTTTTGACAGAATAAGTTTTGGGTATTAGTTTATTTTATTAGCTATACGTGGTTTAAAGTATTAACCTCTGCGATCTCTAAAACTATTTAATTTTTTTTTATTTTTAATGTTAAAATTTCCCGGAAATTTCCTACTTTATAGAGCATAAGTCCTGCCCGTCAAAACGCGTCAAAAAAAAATCTATACTCTCCTGTAGTCCAGAATCTAATCTACGTTTCTATACCCCATTGTACACACATCTGGATAAGGTCTTGCGAACGACATCAATTTCTGTGACCCAAGGTAAGATATTCGGTTCAAAAAATAAGTCATGCAAGGAAAAATTACCGAGATTAAAGAAGGTGAATCTTAAAGAATTTTCGACAAATAAAGCAGTTCAGGCCACATAAATTATCTAGCACGTCAGGTTATCAATTAATTTGGAGAAGGTAAAGGTATTGTCATTGTTATGAACTTATTGTGGGTGAACGGATGCTGCAAAACGAATAGGCGACATTAATAGACTAACACGTTAGATTTCTGAGTAAGTTAAAAGGTTAAACATTAGTAAATAGCCGCAACATAAACTACATAGTTTAATTACCTGAAAATTGCAACTTAATTTAAAAAAATGGAAGAGCAAGTAAATGGTAAAATAAAACTAGCACGCATTTATATTTTACGTGAAAATTACCTACATGTTACCTGTTAATTTATTGCCGGTATGTTATCCTTTTAAAAAGTGTGAAAACAGAGGTTTTTTATGTTTCAAAGAAATGCTAATAACAGATTAAATTTTTATTTAAAAAAGGGTTTTATGTTTCAAAGAAGTGGTAACAAAAGATCATTTAAAAAACTTCTATCATGAGTATAAAAATGCATGCATTCATAATTTTATTATTTTTTAAACAATGGCTAATTTCAGTTAAAAAGTTCTCGCAGATATATATTTTCAACAGAAAGATGAAAAAGATTTTGTGTTACACATAATGAATAATCCATTCTTTAAATTATGCAACGAACAAGAAATCAAATTTCATAAGATAAAAATTAAAAATTTTTCATTTACATTAAGAAACCGGTACCTTAAATGTTATAGAAACAAGAAAACGTTTTACTTACGCAACGAAAAATGGCTGACAAATGATCTGATTGTTAACAAGCTATCAATAATCGCTAAGGAAACTGGAAAAGTGGGTCGGCCCGCACAACAAATTGACAATTGCAGTGAAAGATCACGATGACGTAAGTTTGCAAATATCAATGAAGCAAGCAATGTAATTCAGAAAACTCACCTGTTGCTAACTTATTCATGGTATCTTTCGTTCCATTACGTTTAAGAAAAACTTATATTGGCTTAGAGCCGTCAACCAGTAGAATTACAGAAATGGATGTATGGAAAAATGAAATTCCCTTTTCAACAAAGTATTGCAGACCAATAAAGTTTGTTTACAAAAAGCAAACTAAAGATGTTATAACTGAAGAAGTTCGAAAAATAAAAGATCAAATTAAAGAACTTCAACCGGCAATATTTAAATTTGATGATTAATGCATTGAAATTAATTTTCAAATGTTCCTTACAATGATCGATGGAAAAGTTGCACAAGTATTAACCGAAACAAAGTCTTCGTCAAGCTGTACCATATGCCAAAAGACATCAAGTCAATTAAGCCAACCCCCATCACAAGCCAATAGTTTCAATGAAGCATACGAATTTGGAATGTCGCCTCTACATACCAGAATTCGTTTTATGGAGCATATTCTTAAATTGGGTTATGATTTGGAATTTGGCCCGTTAGGCGAAACAGTGAGAAAAAACAAAGAAAATTTGGAAAAAAGAAAGCAAACAAAAAACAAATTCAAGAAAAATACCTTCACCAAGGCCTTATAATTGATCAGCCAAAACAAGGAGAAGAAAATTCAAATGATGGAAACACTGC
This sequence comes from Pollenia labialis, assembly GCA_949318255.1. Classification (NCBI taxonomy): domain Eukaryota; kingdom Metazoa; phylum Arthropoda; class Insecta; order Diptera; family Polleniidae; genus Pollenia; species Pollenia labialis. The sequence goes on along the minus strand of OX439140.1, from coordinate 27,193,124 downwards.
AAGGAGATTCTTTTCCGATCCAGAAACTGCAGCATCTATCACAGGAGTACATTTTGAATTAATAAGACGATTCCAGATCATTTAACAAGTTATATCATGTAGCTGAAATATAAATGCAAAAAAATTTGGCCAGTATGCAAATGAAACAGCAATTATTTATAACAAAAAATACTCTTGGAGACAAGTGCCAACCACAGTTCACAAAATCTGAGGAGATCAAGTGGTTGAGATCGAAACATGTCATGGTAACCATCCGCCTGGGTTCGAATCTCAGGTCCGTCAAGAATGATTGATTATTATCCATAACAATTTTAATTAATTTTCATGTTGTAAAATTCCTTTCTTCATAAAAATAATTTAATGAAAATCAAATTTGATGAACTTAAGCCTGTTTAAAATATTTAAAATTGGGATTAAAGTTCATAAAATTGTTTACCATGGGGAACAAATAGTTCAACAAAATATGGTACCAATTGGAGATCTATCTGGAGAAGCGCAAGAAAGAAGGAACAAAGACTACAGATTCTTCCGCGAGCATAACACAAGAAAAATGTCCAGATGTTGTACTAATGAAGATCTTATTACTATTTTGTTGTGCACATCAGATCCATATATGTCCAGTATTCGACAAAAATGGAAATCAACCTCAATCGAATTAGAGGAAGAAGCTAAACAACTTCTGGAAAATGAAACCCAAAGCTATTTAGAAGAAATTTTTACTAAAACCAGTATGTCTTCATTCGGTGTTTATAGGCATTTAATATTTCCGAGCATTGAACCTATTTCACTTTTAATCTCAGTCCTAAAACTTTGTAAAGAATCAGGGATAATTTGCTAAATTCGGGTCTCATCAACAGCATAATGCGACGGTCGAATATTAGACCCATATAAGGTTCATTCTCCCTATCTGGTTCGTCATGGTTAGTCCTTGGATTCGAATAGTTCAATCCCAATCTATTTGCGCGAGACCAGGTTATAGCTAGCACCAGTTGCGTTAAGCGTCTCTGTATGCCCGATATCCACAGAGTTGACATTTGCAAGCAACGTGCACAGTGCATTATGAAAAGTGTAATTTTGATATCAATTAAAACGTTTGTTTTTTTCAGTTATATGCGTAATATGGAAAAGAGAGAGGATAGTAAGTAATAAAAAAAACCAAAATATTTTTGTGGACGTTATTGCTTCTATTAACAAATCGTATAATTCTAACTTAACCTTTTTCCATTTTTCGATAAAGTTGGCCTTGGGCTGTCGTGTTTTTCATTGAAAAAAAAAAATTTCCCTATTTATTTTTTGTTATTTAACGCTTCGGTTTTTTTTTCGGTTTTTGATTTCTATCATTTTCTTTCTGCTTAAAATATCGCGAACTTTCTACTGTTTGGATTTGTAAAAAAATTAAAAGAAAAAACTTATGCTCTTAACAATCTTATTACCAGTGAAATTGATTTAGATAGTGTTTCAAAACAAGATTTGGCTTCTTTTAACCAAAAGCTACAAACTTTTATTAAAAATTTATCGTTAAGGTGGCATTAGGTTCACGGAAAAATTAACGATTTTTCCAAGCGAAACCAAAACTGATTTTGTCTGCATGGCTGTTTCGCCATTTTGTTAGCCCCCCTGGCGTATTTTCATCGTGCCGTAATTCAAAAAATGTATCCGCTAGTTTTCGAGATATTCCACTCTTTTTTTACATATGGTGGCAACCCTGAAAATTTCAACTATTGCAAAAGTCAAATACCCCATGAAAAACTCTTTAATTACAAATTTCAGCCATATCGGTTTAAACTTAAGCTGAAATTAATGTTGGCCTAAAAAGTAGCTCAAAATGAGGACATTATATTTTAATGCCTTTGAAACTTATAACTTAGATGAGTATTGCATAGGGAAGCTATTTGCAACGAAAACATATTTTGACCAAATTTGAGCTGGCATATTTTGTTACCGGAAAAAGCTTTCATAATTTCAAATCAATAATATCCTGTAACTGACACAAAAAAACAGACAAGTCTGAGATTGATAAAAAAACTACCACACATTTCTCCATTTTAAAAGTCTAAAAAATATCTCTCAACAAAAAAAAAACCAACGTGAGAAAAACACAAAATTAAATGACTGCATTTTATCCATGTAATTCTAAGCACATTAAAATGTTAAATACTTTGGCAGCATACTCTGCTTCCCATCTAACCCACTTCAAGTGCTTTGTTTCCACACTCTTGAAACAAAAAATCCTTACATTACTACTTACCAAGGCATACTTGTACACCTGCAAACAAAATGCTAAAATACAGATGAGCAAGAGCATCACCAGAAGAGCAAAAAAAAAAAATTCATTGGAATACATTAAAAGTTGTATTTGTATGTGTGCTTGTGAGCGTATGTCAGCCGAAGGTGTTTGTGTGTGACATGCATCCGTGTATGTATATGATATCTAACGGTTTAATATGTCGCTATTTAAGAGATGCAACTGTGTTAAGTACTTGTTCTAGAAAAACTGTTTGAGGAAAATCCATGAAAAAACATAAAATTAATTGTAAAATGAGTTGAGCAGCATTACAAATGGAAAGAACATGGAAAATTGAATGTTATTATATAAATAAAAAAAAAATTAAAATTAAAATTAGGAAATTATGCAAAAGAGCAGTACTTTACATTCACAAACAACACTTCACTTATAAAATTATTACAGTAACTGATTGTGGGTTATTAAATTCGTTTTCCGTACTGTTAAAATTGAATAAAAATTTTGTTATTTTAAGAATAATTTTATTTTTCAACATTTGTGTTTGTTATTCAAAAAACAAACTACCAAAAAATATTGTTTTTCCGTTTTTTTTTGTCTAAAAAATATTGTTTTTCCGTTTTTTTTGTTATGTAGTTTGATTTTTTTGTCGGTTAAAATATATTTTTTTAAAAGTAAAAACTACTAAATTTTACGGAATATGCTGTTTAATAAATAAAAAAAATAAAAATGAATGTACAAATCATTTGTTTTAAATGAAATGTAAATGATCCGTATTTTAAATGAATTTTAAGTTGGTTAAAATGAATTTTCGTTTGAATTTAACTACATAATTTTTTGAGTGTTATTTTTCAGTGAAAACAAACACCTGCTTCAAAATCTGAAAAAGAATCTTACGAATATTTTGAATCTTAAGAGAGAGTTTTCTAATAGTTAATTCTGATATTATCTTTGCACTATCCACGACAACAAGTTTCTATCTCTTCTATCCCGAGATTTTAAGCCCGGACTGGTTGTGGGTGTTCCATAACTACTATTTTTCGATTTTGAAAAAATTTGTATTTTAGTTAACGATTATTGATTCTTACATTTTTTAAAAATCGAACAATTAGTAGCTTTGGAAGACCCACTACTGGACCGTGCATCAAAGCTGTTGAGTGGATAGTTTAGTTTTTTCTTAATCAAAAACACGTTTGTTTTTGTAAAAAAACATCTTAAAACTAATCACAAAAAAAAATTCTATTAAAAAAAGTAATGAACAAAAAATTATAAAAGTGTTTTTTAAACGAGTAATCAAAAATAAATTTGCCAGGAAGCGCTTTTGAAGAGTACTTAAAAATACTCGTTTCACAAAATTTGGAAAAACAAAAATAAAAAAATTCTTTTTAACCATCCGATTTGGCTTGGAATACCCCATATATATGCACATATTTTTTACAGGAGAAACCTGGTGTAAGAGTCTAACACATACACATAATTCTGTTACAGAAAAAAAAATAAAACGTGATTTCAATTAAAAATTTGTGATTGTAATTAAAAATTTAATTAAATATGCACCAGTTAACAAATTTATAGTATCGATAAAATATTTAGTTCACTTGATTAAATTTTTAATAAAAACTGATTTTATTTTCGATTAATGCTTTAAATGGTGAATAATTTTTATAGAATTTTTCTGTTTTCAAAAAACTTATCTGCCAGAGTTTTACGCTTGTTTTGGTCTAGAAGAGTTTTACAAAAATTTTCTTTAAGCAATATTCTCTGTCAGAATCTGACACTCTTTTGAGTCTTGATACACTTGCTGTCAGTATCTGACACAATTTCTGGCTCTTAAAATTTGGAAAATAGACATATTTTTGCTCAGCGATATTGGGTTCATAGTTTGAAATATACATCCATATGTATTTATGTGTAGAGAAATGTGGTATTATAGTCCGACACAAACAAACAATTGTAAATGTTTCTGTCTAGAGAAATTTGGTGCCAGCATCTGGCTCAATATTCTGTTTACTACAATTTGGTGATCGAATCTGTGACAAATATCCGTATAAAGAAATTTCTTGTCATAAGTCTAGAGGAAAATTGTTGTCCGTGTCTGAGAAATATTTCTATCTAAAAAATTAGATTTCTGTCTAGAGATATAAATTGCAAGAATCTAACACGTATTTTTATCTAGAAAAATTAAATTTTGTGTTACTATCCGACTCACATAAAAAACTGATACATAATTATTTCTGTCTAAAGAAATTTCGTATGAGAATCTATCACATGTTTCTAATTAAAAAACTTTGGTATCAGCATCGTTCATATACTTCTGTCTGGAAAAATTTCGTGTCAGAATCTGATACAAGTATCGGCCTACAAGGATTCAACCACACCTTTTAAAATTCGAATACGATTACAAATTAATGAGAATAATTTTTAAAAATATTCGTTATAATTTTGTAATGCTATAAGAAAAAATTTCTGATTACTAATTGATTACGATTACAAGTAATCGAAAGATAAAAATAAAAACTAATAACAAATCAATCTGATTACTTTCAACGATTATTTTTGATAACTTTCAACAATTGAAGCACAACCGCAAATAACGCTGTAAAAGCCACTTTTTTCAAAATCACTTTTTGTGCAAATTATCGTTAACATTACTTTCTTTCATTGTTTTAACTTCATATCATCCAAAATTATGCACCTTAAACTCGTAAAAATGCTATACAAAGAGTCAGCCAATGAAAGAACGTTGTAAGTTAATAAAATACTGATACAATAACTGATTTAATAACATCTCGATTGTGGATATGAAACGTTTTTAAACTAAAAAAAGTTATTAAAAATAAGTAATCCTGCCATTTATAAACGTTCTTTTGCTCTCCTGAAAAATAATTACCTTGCCACTTACAACGTTATTCGCGGCTGTAATTCAATTGTGTATTCATTTTTTTGAAGCAGTTTATAACCTATTCAAAGCTTCCATATTCAATAAATTTTAATATTTAAATATATTTACATAAACAACATTAACTAAAGCACGTAATTCAAAAAAGCTGAAGAAATATAGCATAAGAAATAGTAAGTTCTAAACTAAACTAATTTATTAAAAAAGAAAGGTAAACAGTATTTTGCATTAAAGGAGTCGCAGAACAAAATTTACTCTTGTGCATCTGAATTGAACACAATATAAATGCTGGTTCACACACGTCAAGTTTGACTCGTCAAGTCTTGAGCATTTAGGAGAGAAGGGAAAAGAGAAGGCCATTTCTTTTCCCCTTTCTCCTAAAAACTCAAGACTTGACGAGACAAACTTGACATGTGTGAACCGGCACTAATTACCAAATTTTGTTGTATATAGAGTAGCTGTTCAGTTTTTAAAATTTTTTCGCAGTGTGATAAAGCAAGTAAATTCAGCAAATTCTCCAATTACACTGTGCAAAAAAAAAAACAGCCTCAATTTGAGACTGACAAATTTTTTCAGAGGTCTTCTGTTGAATAGTATGGCGGTTCTTTTCTTAGAATATATTAACCCTCTAACTCTCATTTCAAAGGGTAATTTTTGTCCTTTTTCCCAACTTTCAAACAAAAGTTACTAAATCGGCACTTTAGAGGGTTTTAAATGTTTTTACCAAATGTTCGTGCAATATATGCATGTCAAATGCTTAATAAAGGAAAATTTAAAAGAAGCCATAATTTAAATTTTTACAAAAGCAGTGGTCATTAAGCCAAAACAGTGTAAAGTATTTATAATTAACCTTATGAATTTGTTTTTAGTAAAATTAACCCTATATTTTAATTTTCGGGGTTCTTTTTTGTCCTGTCTTACAAATATACTTAAAATCATACAATTAAAATGTCTAATATGTTCTTAAAAAAATTTTGCAAAACAAGCTATACGAATTTTTTTCCTTAAAAAATAGACACCAAGTGAAATTCGATGCAAAAAATATTTTGAGAATATTTTAACCTTCTAAAGAGCCGTTTTAGTATACTTTTGTGTGAAAGTGAGGAAAAAGGACAAACATTACCCTTTAAAATGAAAGTTAGATGGTTAATATTTTCTAAGAAAAGATCTATCATACAATTCTTCTGAAGACATCTGAAATCATTTGTCAGCTCTGATCAACATTTAGAATTTTTTTTCATTTATTTATTCCAACGACCTTTTCAAAAAATTCAAAAACTTCAAGGTCCTAAATTTCGAAAACCCGAGCTAACTTTTCAAAAGCCTTTGGCAGATTTGCTCTACCAGAAGTCTTGTTTTAGTTCGCGTTGAAAGTACTGAGGCTGGCAGCGATAACCCGAATTTTGTTGCACTGTGTTATCAAAGAGTGGTAGATCGTCATTAATTTTATCTTCGAATAGACTACCTTCCACATCGTTAGCTCTGAAAGCTTTTACAAAATTTGAACCGTTATCCGTAACGGTTAAAACAGACCAAAGTCGGTGTCAGAGTAGAATATGAGAGAAACAATGCTTAATATAACTTCACTCTCGCATTTCATATGGTGGAAACAGCAAAACATGCTGGTTTCAATATATTTTGTATTAAATTTTGATTGAAAACTTTTTCTTTTAAATGAGTAATTACTGAGTAAACTAAAAAATTACTTTAAATGCAGTAAATGAGTGTAAGACGGCAAATCCCTCTGAGGAGAACGAGTGGTAGCGATCGAAACATGTCAGGGTAACCAGCCGCCTGGGTTCGAATCTCAGGTCAGTCAAGAATGAATGAATATCAATAACAGTTTTAATTAATTTTCATGTTGTAAAATTCTTTCTTCATAAAAACAATTTAATGAAAATTAAATTTGATAAACTTAAGCCTGATTAAAAATATTGAAAATTTGGATTAAAAACCCATAAATAGTTCAACAAAATTACCACAATACTAATTGTTCAGTGAAAAATATAAAACAATTTTGGGTTTTCGAACGCACCTTATGTAAAGTTGGAATTTTTAAGTAATTGTGCACAACTAACCTGATTAAGAGTGTAAGTGTGCCAATTTTATGTGGATAAAAGTGTTCGCCAGTACATTTTTGAATAATGATAACATTTAACTGTTTTCAAAAAAAAAAAAAAATTTAGTACCAATGAATACGAAATTGTTGAAAGTAATCCAAAAATAATCGTTGAAAATAATCGCATTACATTTTGATTGCTTTTGATTACTTTTGATTATTTTGTAGTACTCGCCAGTAATTCTGATTATTTTTTGATAACTTGTAATCGTAATCAAATAGTAATCATGCAAAACTAAAAATAATCGTAATTGTAATCATTACTTTACGCTTTAAAACAAAGTAATCAAATAAGTAATTATAACGATTACTAATGATTGCTTAACTTCCTTGCTTATCGAATATATTTAGAAAGGTACTTCAATTGAAAAGGATTTCTTTTTGAAATGTGCATTAAAAAAGGTTTTGAATAAGAGAAACAGCTTTCGTAATAAAGATTGTATATACTTTAAATAATAAAATACATTAAAAATAATTTTAAGCACAATTTTAGCACGAAAAAAATTTGCCATTCTAGTGTCTCTAGTGCTCTGAGTGTCATCTTTGTTGTGCTTGTTATTTTTTTTTTAACAAATGCCATTAACTGGAAACTTGTTGATACCGTAAAAAAAACGAATATTTTTATAGTAAAAGCTTACTCCTCTATGAATTCTTTTAAATAAATTCTATTGGAATATCAATTACACTTTCCTTTTTTGGCAAAATTGTTTTTAATTGATAAACATATTAGCACAACAGCTGATAAAAAAACAAATTTTGCGCATAAAACGCATGACATGTAACTTGAATTTAGAAACGCATAAAATGCACAAAAAGTATCATACGCATCTACGCATGAACGCATGGTGTGGACTTTCAGCTTAAGTCAAACAACGATCATCATGCTATGCCCCTAGGGGCCGAGCACTATTCGTGAATTTCACACACACAACACGAAGGTTAACGAAACTGTCTTAAACAATTAAAAAACAAAAACAAAACACTAGTACATATCTCAACTGAGTATTTATATTTACTCACACTTCTAAGCACACATTTTTAACGGCTCTCTTTGTGATTACCTCTGGTTTAAAAGTAAATATACAGGAGAGTAAATTTTCCATCTTTTTTTTTTTTTTAGCGATAAACCAGGGGATGCCCCCTATATATGCAGTGCATTGTGTTGATCAGGAAAATAAGGTTTGGGAAGGAGGAAAGAGGGAATAGTGTTTGTGGACATTTGACTTGAATCTTAATAAATTATAAGTACCGGGGAAGACCTCTGCGGGAAGTTTATTCCACATACGGATAGTTCGACTGAAAAACGAATTTTCCCTATAATGCGTTGAGCGAGTATTACGAAGAAATACTCGGGCGGGTGGAATAAGTTCACTTATCTCAGTGGAACACCTCCCATGGTAATATCGATAGAAAAGTGTCACACAACCCACATTCCGACGTACTCCAATGAGTCAATAGAGTTGGATACCCTACTGTCATTGATGAGCTTCACCGCCCTCCTTTGTACGCGGTCTAGAAGGTTCAAAATAGACTTTGAAGCCCCTGCCCATATATGGGAGTTGTATTCCATCTTCGTGGTATAGATAGTAAGGAGATCGGATGAAGTGAAGTAAGTCTTGCACCGTTTTAAAAAACCTAAGCACTTGAATGCTTCTTTCGACACTTTAAAAACGTGTTTATTCCAGCGGACATCGCAATGTATTCTCATGCCCAGAACATCAAGAGTAACCGATTCCCCAATATCAATGCCACCCATTAATACAGATGACATAGTTGGTCGCACGGCCCGTCTGTGGGTCAACATACAACATTGGGTCTTGCGTGCATTAAATTCGACCCTATTCGCTTGACCCCACTCAGAGATTGTAGCTAGGCCCTGATTAAGAGTGTCATTCATATTTTGCCTTTTGCCCCCAATCTCAACAAGGAATATGAATGACAAATGTTGCTGTCATCTGCAAAAGAGTAGATAGGATTTGAAGTATGACTAAGAAGGTCATTAAGAAATATAAAAAATAGCGTAGGAGAAAGGACAGAACCTTGCGGTACCCCTGAATTCAGCTGAAACTCGATTGATGCAATCCCATCTATAACAACACGTATAGTGCGATCACTGAGCAAACTCGATATAAATCGAGAGAAATCATTACCGACACCAAAAGCAATAAGCTTTGCCACAAGCGCACCATGCCACACCCGATCAAACGCCTTGGAAATATCTAGAGCAACCACTTTGCATTCACCAAAGCGGTGAATGGACCGACTCCAACGTTCTGAAAGAAACGCTAACAGGTCTCCTGTAGATCGGCTACCACAAAAACCATACTGTCTGTCACTGAGAAGTGAATTTGTCTCCAGATATTTCACAAGATGGTAATTAACCATGCTCTCCATCACCTTCGAGAGCGAAGAGCAAATTGCGATTGGGATGTTAAAATACCTCAGTCTGATTTTATTACATGCATTGGAATACATTTGGATAGTCCACTGACCTGGTGTCGACATATAGTAGAAACCAAGAGACTTCACTTAAAGTTTACACTCTCTAGACTTCACTGGTTAATTAGTGAGTGACAAGTCTAAACTTTGCATGGACTATAAATCCATTCTGTATAAAACCGTTCTGAAGTCGATTTGGATATATTGTATACAATACTGGGGAACTGCTAGCAATTTCAATATCGAGCTTATGCTCAAGACACAATCGAAAGTAACCCAAATGCATTGAAAAAACATGGTATATTTAACAATAGGCAAGGCCAATGTACGGAGTTATCTTAAAACTACTCCATGTTCATACATACTCCCAGTGGATTAGTGTTGAAATCGTTTAAAAACGAAAACATGCAGTTTAACTACAAAGTCTGTTCTAACAATGACATGATCCATGACTACATTATAATGGAGCATGTTGCAAGTAGTCCATTTTATCTAACATGGATCAAGTAGTCCAATATTATTTGCAGTGTAACAAAACACTATCATGAGCACTCCAAACCTAAAACTATCATGATTTTAGTGTTAATATTAGTAAATTTATGTTTAGTGAAGTCTGTGTTTTAAAACAATTTAGATTTTTTTTTGTCGAATCCCTTGCAGTTTTTAACTTTAATAATTTTTCTTTGATCAAGTTTTTTGTTACGGCCTACATTTTTCATTTTTTTTTAATTGTAATACTTATAGTTTTCTCTCAGATAGCAAACTGAAAATATCTGTTAAAAAACTAAAAACTAAAATAAATTGTCGGCATTCTTGTCATTATGCCAGCAATAAATTTCGTTTGTAAAATTTCTACTTGTCAGAGCTACAACATTTACAACATGTAATAAAAGTCTGTTCAAAAAAAAAAAAAAAGAAGAAAAAAAGTAAATGATGAAAAAAAAATTCGTGTTTATATACGCGCTCTTATTTCCACACCGGAAGTTATTGTTAGACTTCCGCTCTTATGTTTGTAGTGTGTTTGTTAAAAACTCAACTTAAACTGTTGATGTAAAAGTAAAAGGAAACGTTAAATCTTTTCATAGACGGAGCAAGGAAATACTTTGTCATTACAGTAGTTTTAAGTTTTTCTTATTATTTTCTTTGTTGCTTAGAATGGTTTCAACTCAAAAAAGATAGAAATGGTTTTATTTTACGAGTTGTAATCGTGTAAAATATATTTGATATTTTCATAAGGAAGTATTTGCTGGAATAATTTTAGGAAAATTATTATTCGTATTTAAGTTTTGCTAGACTGATATTGTGGCCCAAAGTTCCCTAAACAGAAATATATGTCAGAAACGAAATTGTCCTATACGAAGGAAGAGCCAGATTCTAAAACTAATTTTCCTTAGACAGAAAGTTTTTCAGATAGAAATATGTATGTGAGAGATTGTGATACCTATATTTTATAAACATAAATATATGTCAAATATTGACAGTAAATATATGACAGATTCTTGCACAAATTTCTTTTTTAGAGTAACGCAGCTTTGAGTTGGCATCACTGCTTAATTTCTACACCCATTTAACAGCTGATAGTTGCTTTTTGTTTAGTTTGCCTTGAAATTTCATTATGAATCGACTCAGACCAGAGCAACGCGAGCAAATTGTTGAAATTTTTTATCAAAATAATTCGGCGAATGAGCTAAAGCACAAATTGATATTGATTTTGAATTTTTTTCCTATGAAGCCCATTTCTGGTTGAATGCGTACATAAAAGAGCAAAATTGTCGGATTTGGAGTGAGGAGAATCCACAAACTTTTGTCGAAACAGCATAACATCCACTGTTTGGTGCGCTGGGCTGGCGGAGTCATTGGCCCATAAGGCTTCAAAACCGATGATGGTCGTCAGAATGCGAAAAGTGGTTGAAAATTGGTGTTTTGTTTTATTATGATTTAAACTTGTGTCACTCCAAAAAAAAAAAAAACACCATTTATATGCCGGACCTTTACAATATACTCATCTCTGAGGAAATTTGTACCAACCCAGACACCAAATTTCTTTATTTACTATTCAGGACCTCTTATACCTTTCAGTTTAGAGATTTTTGCGTAGCGCCATTACTGCCTGTCCTGTGCCAAAGTTTTGCCCATGCGTCTGTCTAAACCGTTTTTCCTGTGTCTTGCCATGTTGTTCTTCTGCGTAGTCTTGTTCCTTACCTTTCTGGTCTGGCCTCTACGTTTCATTTTGGCTATGGGGAGTTTGTCATCCTAGCAACGTGCCCATATCACTTCAGCTTGGAGCGATTTTAAATTGTAAGGGTTCTCTACTGAGACGCCCTCGTTTCTAATTCTATCTATTTTGACGTTTCCGGCTTCTTCATCTTAAGCCCATGACTCATACCACTGATGGGATCTGACAATTCTTAAATTGTACCGTCCCAATAGCAACATTGTACCAAATTGGCATAAATTGTACCAAAATTTCTCTTAAAATGAAAAAGCATACATAGTAATTCATTACACTTTATTGTTCAATAAAAATCAAGGCGAATTTATTGCAGGTGGTCTTAAAAGCCCAGCTGATATTAGCTAAAATCACTGTTGGATGTCAAAATTTTGTTTATTCTCTTTTATTATCTTTGTTTCTGTTTTGTTTTATTTCTGTTTTTGACATTGTACAATGATTTTATAAAAACAAATTGCTTGTGGTTTTTGTAAGAGTTGTACTTGTTGTAGAACCGAGATGACCTGGGATGAATTCGCCTTGATAAAAATTAAAACAAAACAATTAAAAATGTAAAGTTGGTCAATCCCGACCATTTGATACTCTACACCACAATATACAAAGAGCAATTTTCGAAAGTGTACCCCATTTGGGACCCATGGACAAACATTGACCAGCCAGTACAAAATTTTGTACGGAGGTTAAGATTCAGGTGAAAGTTCTTTGTGCCAAATATTATTATATATCCTCATCTGTGTGAGATTTTTTTGTCCTTAAGTGATTTTAGGAAGAACCCTTACATGAGACCTATGGATAACTTTGGACCTACCACAACGTTTTTCATGACAGTAGCTATCGTTTATTGAAGTCAATTTTTATTAGATATTTCCGGGAGTAGTAATTGTATGGAAGCTATGGCTAAATATGGACCGATTCCAATAAAATTTGGTAAGATGACATAGATTGCAGAAAAAAATTTGGGATTAATTTTATCTAATTTCCAACACGATAAGATTGTTTATAGGCACAAATACTATTTAAAAAAGAAGTTTTTATGGGGGCTATGTGAAATTATGAACCGATTCTCACCATTTTTAGTAGGCTTTCTCCACATGAATCGAAACCAGTATACAAATTTTCATCAAAATAACTTTAAAACTGCGAAATGCACTCTGTGAACAAGAATGTCCTTTATTTTTTTGTGAAAGACAGAGAAAAGTCACCGAAACAATCGCACTTGATCCCAGGCCTAATTTATCTTAAAGAAATTATAAAACTTTGTGGGTATTTTTTTTAAATGTACCAAAAAAGAATAAAATGTACCAGCGTACCAATTAGGTTTCGATTGTATATATGTTTAGGTGGACACCTCTCATTTATTGAAGACATTTTTGTTAAGACCTGAGTATAAATCAGCTGCCGCTAATATTGGCGGTTCCGGTGTTTCTTCAATTTTCCATCCTCACTTACTAATGATCCAGGAACTGTTCTACCTGTTTTAGTTGTTCCGTTCTAATTTTAGTGCAGTTGTTGACTCTTTCATGACATATTACTATTGTCGGTTTTGTTCGCATTTATCCGGTATCCTTTGATGGCCATTTCGTCGCAGTATTTACTATTCGAGGTACATTATTTGCGTATGCGAGCATACTTGTTCACAAAGGTTGAAATCTCCAGTATCCTGTTATGTTAGTTTTCATTCTTTGTTTGCAGCTTTTCAAGATGTCATCGAGGAATATAATATAATGAATAGGTATGGTTTTAATTAATCTCCTTGCCTAACTCCTTGTTTTACGGTGGAATAATCTGAGTAATTATTTCTAGCACTGACGTAGCTGTGGCAACATCTTTTGAAGCTTTGCTTATGCTTAACGAAGGTTTCCATTAAATTTTTTTTTGTAACATTTCAGTCCATCTTACTGTGGCAAAACCTTTTTCCCGGTTTGCATGCATGTTAGCATTATCGGTCCTTATTTCTTTAAAAATAAGGTCGGAGTTGACGTAACTGCCAATAGAAATATTTACCACACCATGATGAAGGATTTTGTGTTTTTAAATATGGATGAAATAGAGCCAGGCGAGATGTGATTTCAACAGAATGACACTGTGACATACGACGTCCGAATCAATCGACTTATTGAATTCAAAATTTTGCCTCCAAAGCCTTGTTATTTAACTACTACCGATTATTTCCTGTGTGACTATGTGAAGTCACTGGTTTATGCAACATTGGTTGTGCTTTTCGTGAGAATACTGGAGAAATTAGTTTAAAAGTGGACGTTTCGCCGAGAACATATACGGGTAGTTCGATGTATTGGTTTGTCGAATGAAAAACTTTTTTAATTTTCTGTTACTTTTTGTAATTTCATTTTAGATGGGCCTTAAAAAATCACGCCTTTTACTTACACTTTCCTTTTTAAACACTATAAAAAAAAACTGAATAAACACTACAAGGACAGACAAATTTTTAGATTACCAGGTAGTAAAGATTTCAGATAACATGAACAAAAAGAAAACATTAGAAAACACAAATAACACCAATACAAAGAAGAAATCTTACACCACATGAACAGTGACTGCACAGATACATTATAAAACTTTGTTAAAGGATTTGAAAGCGTTGTTATCTCTGTACATAACAGGATCTGAACATTTACAATTGTAAGTACACAAACGATTTTATTTTAAGGTATTTTTTATTTTTATTTTGGCAAAGAGATTTTGTTTGATATCAACAAAAAGTACAAATAATTTTAATTTAATTATAAATTCTTAAGATTTCTGTGAAATTAAATTGAAAAATTGTTTTCTTAATAATGTGAATAGTTATGGATATGAGTTGTTTACACGATTTCTTATTTATTTTCCAAAATGTAAGTTAAAACTCAAATGGAAGGCAGCAGAAAAGAATAAATATACATATTTGTAATTTAATAAATCATACGCCACGTGTTACTACAATCGTTTACAAATAATGCAAAAGAATGAAAAAACAAACACAGCTACGAACTGGCAACCAATCGTTTTTTTCCATAAGGATATTATGAGTATTCTGTCTGTTCCTTCTTGAAGAATAAAACGATCTTTGAAAGGAGATTTTTTTTTGGATATTAAATATTGATTGATTCTTGGCAGAAATAAAACACTTTTAAAAGATTAACTTTTAATAAAGTTTGGTAATTTTTTTTGCTTTGTTGTTCCCTGCTGTATCTTAAGAGGGTATGTTCATTGGAATCAAATTCTTTACAAAGATTTGTTTAAATGGAAATTATAAAAAACCAATAAACTGAATATTCGGCATCATCCATTAAAATTTAAGATGATTATTTAAGTGCCACGTACTTAAAATAATCTGAAAGGGGAATTGACTTAAGTTAAGGTGAGATAAAATTTAATCTCCAACTGTGCTTGATATAAGGAATTTCTGAGTTGGTGTCATCCCAAATTCGTACTCGAAATAACCTAAACACTAACCTATAGAAAACCAGAGAAAACGAATATTTTTATTATTTATTTACTATTCTTTACTTTACTAACCCCCACCTGTTCTTAACGACGACGTGCAATAAAGCCATATGGCTTGATTTCTCAATTCATTGAGAAATAAATTCATTGAGAAATAAGGCCATATGGCTTTATTACCACCAGCCCTATAAGCTTAGTAACCAAAGTGGAAATAACGCCTTAACAGTGTCATTTTTATGGTTACAAATCGCCAAAAGAATGAGTTGCCATTGTCAAGTGTTGAAAAAATATGGTACGAGAGGTGGAGGGGGGAGGGAGCGTGTACTGGCTTCGCTAACTAAAGCTTCTCTGCATAGTCGGCCTTTGTTCGGAAACAAGGCTAAACCCTGAAGCTTTACTTAGCGAACCCCGGTATTTGTTATACCATAGAGGAGAAAATCCTTGCGCCCGGCCTAGCGCCTTATTTCTCACTCCATTGATATGGCTTTATTGCCTATGGTTTTATTGCACGGCGCCGTGCTTTACCCTTTTTGTTTACTGAAGAACTCTCAATTATAAGACACCAGCAGCATGCCTGATCAGGGTTTAAAATGCTATCGCCATATTAGCAAAAGCAGGTAAATTTTTCCTTTTCCCTAGTTAAAATAAAAATCGAAATTAAAAAGCCGACAAGATCCACTGCTAAAATAGCCCACACTTTTCAAAAGCAGCAGAAAAATAAGCACACCGTTCTTAAAAAGTAACTCTTTAAAGCACTGGCTTCTTGCAAAAATTTCGTATTTGATGGAATTAAAAAACCAACGGCAATCAATTTTATGTTGTAGGAAAAAATATGTAGGAAAAAGAATAAAACAAACAGTTTCTGTCTGTAAGCCGCCGAATCAAAACCAATGTAGGCTAGTAGCCGCACAATAGAAGTTAAAAGCAGCACAAACTAATGATTGCGAAGAGACACTCGACGACGAAAAGTGATATTTTTCATGCAAAACAAACACAACAAGAATTTTCTTTTGTTCTCTATACAATTAAACAATAAAACCACGTCAAAAAATTTTTCATTGCCTTGTTACATTTTATATGAAAACCAAAATTGAAGTATGCACATACATACATAAAGAGGTACAAACTTATTTAGGTATTGAGACATGTATCGTTTTTGTGCAAATATGCATATCGTATCCCAGCGGTAAAACTCAGAAGACCTTCTTACTTCAGGCCTTTTAATGGCCTGCTTGAAAATTGTTTTGATTAAATTCCTCTTCTTATCTAACCGCTAAAGAAGGCCTCATAGAAGGCCTCGGCTCTTTGGTGTAAAAGATAAGATACACCTTCCACACTCGCTTCTATGAGAAGGGAGTAGAGAAGGAGTAACATTTTTTGTATTGTTTTTTTTTTTTGCACAAGCAAAAGCAAAACAATTATTTTTTTGATCCCGTTGCCATTCTTATGTACCTGCTAAAGAAGCGAGAGCGGAAGGCCTTCTCCGCAATGACAACGTGTGTAAAAAAGATATGAGTATGGAATGGAGCGAGAAGGCCTTGTAGATCCAAAAGAAGGAGTACAGAGGCCTTCTAGATGGCCTCTGTACTCCTTCTTTTTCCCGCTGGGATGTATTTATGAATGTATCACAAATGCTGATAATTTCCTATTAGCACATAAATAAATCGGCTGATATCAGCACTTATAAGTGCGTCTTTTTTTGTCGCTGTGTTTTCTTAAAACAGTATTTCGTTACATGAACCGCAAAAGGCCCTAGCTAACGAAAAATTAAAAATCAACGTTTTCATAGCTTCTAATGTATTGCATTAACACAAATGTCCACAGAAAATTTTTGGAATCTTTCGACTAAAATTTGCGATTTTATTATCAAAAAAACAAAAGGCCCTATCTAAGTACGAAATCGGGACTGAATATGGATAATTTAAGTATTTTGCGATTGAAAATCCGTACTTGAATCAATATTTCTGTACTTGATTCAAGAAAATCCGTACTCACAATACTAATAATACCGCTTTGGATTGCTTTCAGTACGGATGAATTGATTTTTCTTTTTTTAGTGTAGTTTGTGTTGGAAATTTTGTATGGGAGCCCCCTTAAGGAATGGAGATAACGGGTAGGTATGTTACAAAGGACGCCCTATGTGCTCCGTGAACAGTTTATTTAAATATTTAATTTACAATTTTTTTTGTATTCATTTTATTTTTTTTTTTTTTTAGATAAATAAAGGACTTAAAAAAAAGATGAAGATGAAAAATAAGGTCTAGGAGCATACGTCGTGCTGCAATGACAATATTAAGGGATTGTATTAAACTGCCATATTTGTATGGTTGAAATTCTTAAATTTGGCCCCTGCCAGATCAGACTGTAAATGCCTAAGATATAACGAAAAATGTAAAAAGGCGACCCCGAGGTTCGGCAAAAACTTTTTACATAGTTTTATTTTATAAACAAATTGTTTTTGTTTTCATATTCATTACTCGCATTTATATTATTGTGACGTTGATTTGTTTCTAGTGTTGTCTGGGAAAGAAAAACCAATTTTTCTGGTTTTTATTTTGCATGCGACTTGAGCTTCTCTTCGTTTTGCTTTTAGCTGCTGATCTAGTTTCTTTAAACAAACGTTCTTGCTATTATTTATTATCTCCTGCCGAGCAGTAGTACCCACCTACTTCCTTTTTTTATTTGGCAGCTTACAAAAGCTTTTCGTTTAATTCTTTTTCCTGCATACTTTTTTCCTAAAGTATAAAAATTATTGCTGCTGATTTTTGAGTTCTTTCTTTATCTTTAAATGATGCTAACAGTAGCATATACATGGTAAAAACCGATGTTAATGAGCTGAAAATAAATGTTTCATCCATGAAGTCTGATATAAAGGAAATAAAAACTACAATGCAAGAACTTGCAATATCCGTAAATCAAAATAATTCCCAAATAAACGCAAACCTACAAACCGCTCTTTCAACGATCACAAACGCACTTACAACTCTTACCTCTCAAGTAAGTGAACTTTGCGAGAGCAATAAAGTAAAAGAAAAACAAATTAAAGAGATGGATATAAGAATCAATGATCTGGAACAACAACTTTTAAACAAAAACATTGAAATAAAAAACATAACTAAACAAAACATACAAGCAAATGAAGTAGTCAAAACTATTGCTAATTCGTTCAATGTTGAAATACATGAAAACGATATAAGTAATTCGTACTCGTTAAACAAGTCCCAAAAAGTAATAATAGAATTTACTTCTCTTAACAAAAAAAGAGAACTTCTAAGTAAAATCAAAGGTCATAGAGTAGATGCAAGCTTAGTAAATGATGACACAAACATCAAATATATATATGTGAATGAACACCTAACCCCCCACAAACGGCGCCTACTATGGCTAGCCAAAACAAAAGCTAAGGAATCAAATTGGAAATTCGTATGGGTCCGAAACGGAAATATTTACGCAAAAAACAACGAAACATCCAATCCCATTATAATAACTAACGCCACAGATATTGAGTTGATTACATCAACAATTTAAACCCAGCACAGCAAAAAAAAATTCAAAAATTCTCTCTCCCTTCTATAAAAAAATAAAAATTAATAAATAAAAAAATGAATTTAAACTTAAATAAAACTTCAATATTAGAAAACTTTAATCAAATTGATAAAAACCTTTTTGGTTATCCCACAACAATAGTATACATGAACATTCGCTCATTACGACGTAACTTCTCATCTTTATTAGCTAGTTTACACAATGTTTTAAGCAACATAAATTTTATACTACTTGTTGAAACCAACATAACGAATGAAGAGCAACATGCATATAATATCAACGGATTCAACTCATACTTTCTTAATAGAGACAGTAGAGGTGGAGGTGTAGCTGTCTATATAAGAGAAAACATAATGCATACAAAGATCAACATAAGCACAATCTCATTCGAGGTGATACAAATAAACATTACAAACAACAACAAAACATTCTCACTGTTAACAGTTTACCGACCTCCTAAAAATAATGTAAATGATTTTATAATAGAACTCGACAAAACCATACACACAATAAAAAACAAACAAGACATAATTATTATTGGCGATATAAATATTAATATTCTCAATCAAAACATCACAACTACAAAATACACAGAAATGATCTCATCAAACGGATTGCATTGTGTGATAAAAGAGATAACAAGAGAGGATATAACTAAGAGAACGCAATCCTGCATCGATCATATACATATCAGAAGTAACAAACTAAACACAACAACACATGCAGCAATTGTAAAAACACACGTCTCTGATCATTATTCACTTTTTTGTTGTGTACGAGAAGAAAAAGAAAAAATAAATATAAATCAGGGTTTGGAAAAACGACAGGAAATAAACTTAAATTCATATAAAGTCAACAAAAATATAAAAACTGCAAATTGGAACGAGTTAGTTAATCAAAATATGAGTACAAGTGAAATCTTTAATAAAATATTTGAATCCTTTAAACATATTTATAAAATATCAAAATCATGCGCAAACAATAAAAAACGTAGAAAAATAAATCCGTGGATGAGTGAAGAGTTAATAAGATACTGTGAAGTTCGGGATAAACTATATAATAAATGGTTAAACAATAAAAATAACAAAAATTACGAATATGAATATAAAAAATTTCGAAATTATTTAAATAAAAAATTAAATTATTCTAAAAACGATTATTTTAAAAAAAAATTCTTTGAAAATAGAAATAATATCAGAGCCACTTGGCAACTAATTAATGAAATAACTGGTAAAGAAACAACAAATATTGATATTTCATTAATAAATACATTTAAAAATGATAACATTCAAAATATATCAAATAAATTTGCGTATAATTTCAAGGACAATATCCAAAAAATCTTACATACATGTGATATTAAAACTTGTATATACCAAAGCAATACCGTTCAAAATTCAATGTATCTTGCTCCAACAACTGAAGAAGAGATATTTAGCATTCTATCTCAATTGAAAACACACAAGGGTGCTGGATATGATGGAATCAAACCAAAAGATATAAAAAATAATTCTCTTATATTGACACCTGTCATTACAACTTTTATTAACTCAAGTATGAATAACGCTGATATACCAAATTTCCTGAAGACATTTAATAATTACAGACCAATTGCAATACTACCAGTAATTGAAAAAGTCTTGGAAGAAGTATTAGCGCGAAGACTGAACGAGTACTTAAGAAAATTTAAAATCATTAACCCCAATCAATACGGATTTCAAAAGGGCAAAAACATCAATAAATTATTAGGAGAATTTTCAAATCACATAAATACATGCTTAGAAGAACATTTACACTGTCTTGCTCTTTTTATTGATTTTAGCAAGGCATTCGATACCCTCTCACATGCTAAATTATTAAATATGTTGGAACGGAATGGAATCAGAGGAAATTCTCTAAATTGGTTTAAAAATTACTTAAATTTTAGAACATATCGCGTAAAAATATGTCAAACGTTAAGTGACGAAACTAGCACTGATACTGGTGTTCCTCAAGGGTCAAAACTTGGGCCAATACTGTACCTAATATACGCAAACGAAATGCTAAATATTCTCAAGAACTGCACAACGTTTGCATACGCCGACGACACAGCAATAATAGTTTCGAATAAAAACATTAATATCGCGTACGATACAATGCAAAGCGAACTAAACAAGATTATAAGATGGTGCCATGATAATGGACTGGTGATTAATGCATCAAAAACTAAACTTATGCACATCAAACCACCTCACCTCAATACACAACACACAAATATCATATTCCATAGCCACAAATGCCTTCACAATAGTAATAATATCGGATATACAGATTCTTGTAACACAACAATTGAATTAGTAAAATCATATAAATACCTTGGAGTACACGTAGATGATAACTTTAAGTGGCTTACGCATATACAATATCTTTCGAAAAAACTTCGAAAAGCTGCTTACAGTTTGTATCACTTAAGTAATTGCTCCACATATGATGTCCTTAAGCAAGCATATTTTTCATTATCAGAATCCTATATACGGCACGGAATCACAGCATGGGGAAATTCAACTTATTGCAGATCACTCCAACAAACACAAAACCAAATCCTTAAAATACTTTTGAAAAGCAAACTTCACAACCAACAACAATTGCAAATAGAATCAATATATGCAAACACAAGCAACACACAAGTGTCGAACAACAATGTACTCATAGAAAACAACAGAAACGTATATACTAATAACAACAATTACTACAACACCCAACACATAGATGCAAATACCAATCATAACACTTACATCAACGACAACCAGCAAATTAACGTTATTACAAACAACACCAACAAATCAAATAATATCGACACTAGTACAGCAAACACATACAGCCACAACAATAACACGATCATCAATACACAAAACTTATTATATAATACAAGCGGCAACTACACAGTTAGCCAAAACGTAAACAACACCCAAAATGCATTCATCACAAACACAAATAACAGCCGAAACGTAAACAACACCCACGGCAACGGCAACCACTATGTTAACAACAACACACACGTGAACAACGAACAAAACGATTACAATAACTCACTCACAGACAACAACACACACGAGAACAACACTTACGATGAAAGCGACATACCCGTAATCAACACCACAATCCACCAACCACGTTGATGGCAACTTAGATGCTTACAACAACACACTCACTGACATCCCACCTAATAACAACAACACACATGTTAACAACAGGCACAACATTAATATCTGCGTAAACAACACACAGCTGAACGTCACTCATGTCAACAACACATTGTTAAACAACACATTGTTAAACAACACATCGTTAAACAACACACATTTCCACAACAACCCGCACTTTAACAACAGTATACACGTAAATAACAACATAGATGTTAACAACACATATGTTAATAACACTCAAGTTAACAGCAACATTCATCTTAATAATATAACACATGTTGCCAACAACTTCAACAACACTTATGTCAACAACAACGTCGATATATTAACTGCCAACAACACTCGCGTGAATAACATCACAACCGTAAACAATAACACATACGTCAACAGCACCACCATAAATAGCAGAAACAACAGAATTACACAAGCTAAAAATATAGCAACAAAATTAGAAATTTTAAACATCAAAAGTTTATATAGTATCACTCTAATAAATGAATATTTAAACGACTCAAGACACCTTAAACCAATAGATCATATCTACAACACAAGACGAAAAGCAGAAGGAAGATACCAAGTAAAGAGATTCCACAATAATTATGGAAAAAACTGCCTCAGTGTTGTACATACTACCAAATATATTCAACAAATTACCCACAACCGTTTTAAATTTACCGAACACTTGCAAAAGAAAAAAATTAATAAAATTATACCTTTTGGATTCGCAATGGAACTTAAATTAAACAAAAATTTATAATAAAATTGTTTTTTTATATTGTTATTTTACATTACATTTATAATTAACATATTACCATCCTGCAGATAAGCCACATGGCTTCGCGGGACTAGCTCGTAAGTAACATGTTTATAATCTCAAAATGTGAATAAATGATTTAAAAAAAAAAAAAAAAAAAAAAAATTAAGAAATTTTTGCTATTGTTAAAATAAATGAAATTGGCAGAAGCTAGTGCTATTCAAAAAGTAAGTTGTGGCACCTGTTAGCTTTTGAATTTTGATTTTTATTTAAGCTAATGAAAATTCATAATTTTTTTGCTATTGATAAAGCAGTTATAGCAGTTTAAATTCTGAGAAAACGTTATGGGCTTAATTAATGGCCTGAATACTTTTCCTTTCACCGTTCACCACTAGTGGTTAATAAGTTCGTTATTCCGAGTGATATGTTTGTAATACTAATTAAAGTTCCTTTAATGTATAAACATTCTGGGCCCTTGAGTTATGTAGTCTGTCTGTCAGAAGTCTGTTCTCAGGAAACAATTTAGTACGTCTACAATCTTAAAAAAAAAAATGTTATTGTGGTATAATTTTATCTGGCTTAGTTTCATACAAGTACAAAGCACCCTGGCAAAGATTTCCTGCAGTTCGGTCAATAAATTACCATAGGGCAAATATAAAGCGGCCTTTCGAAAAGCACTTACAAAAATAAATCGCTAAGTGCAGAAAGGGAACTACTTCCAAATATTTATTTTGAGACAATCAATTAAAACAGTGTAGTTATTAATAACACGGTGCTACAGTGTGAAAAAACTTGGAAAACGACCTAGCGTGGGTCATTGGTCTTGTTGAGTACATAAAAAATTGTGTCAATAAATTTCAGAAACACCCTCAAATTCAGAAGTTATTTAAAAAAAACCGTTTTCAGTGATGTTCGTCAACTTATCGACCTGTAACTCAGTCAGTTCTTGTCCGATTTTAATTTTTTTAACGGGTTTGGAAAGAAAACTAATTACGCTTTAAAGCAACGTGCACATTTTTATACATTTGAAAGTTATAACAATTGTTTTTGTTAAGAATATCTTCAAAAAAAACGAAAATTATAAACTTTTTTGATTTTAGTAGCTTTTCATTGCTTATTTTAATATGAAAGCTTATAAAAATCTGTATAAACGTATGAAGAAAATTTAGTTCTTAACAAAACATGGTTTTAATTTTTTAAATCGGATAAAAATTGTATAAGTTATTCAACTTTTCATTAACACCCGTTTTTAGTATTTTCTCCCCCCGCGCAAAACAAATGAATAAAAAAAAACAGTTAACTATACAGGCAAATTTGTCAACTTAATAATTTGTTTGTTGTAATTTTACAGTTACGTTTTTGGTATTAACTTATGTGTGGATTATAGAACACGAATTCAAAATTTTGTTTTTAGTTTTAAATGTAAGTTGAACGCACGAGTAAGGCGCTCGTGTTCTGTAAACCACATATTAATAAGTTATTGTTAATCTGTCTTTATTAAAAAAAAGAACTGGAAGATAATACAGATGAATAGGGTTTATTATGCCCTATTTTTTTGAAACATTAAAAAAGCTTAGAATGTTTTTATATTCAATTTTTAGTTATATATATATTTGGATAAATACATAAACTAATCAAATTTATTACCAACACAATGGCAAAGTTTAAATACTACCTTTTGGTGAAGGATATTGTTTTTAGATAAGAGTAAAAAAAGTGTAACTAGTTTAAAATTTGTGACAAGTGAAGTGATATTAATATTTAAATTTATTAAAACAAGTAAGTTTGTAATTTTTGTAATCCTTTAACAAATTTTAAATTGTGTGTAATTTTTTTCTGCAGTGTGTGATAAGCGTAATAATTTTTGTTATGTTTGCGGTTTATTCGCTGACAAAAAACATCGCTTTGATCTGAAGAAAAATAAAGCCTTGGTAAATGCCTTCAATACAGTTTTTAACTGCTCATACAGTTCTAGCAAATGTTATGAACCCGAAAGTATTTGTACAAGCTGTTCCAGTATGCTTAAGAAAACTAAGTCCGAAAAGTTTATAAGCCAGCCATTACCATTATCTTTCCCAATGATTTAGCATCAAAAAATATTCCATAAACCACAAGACTGTTATTTTTGCCAAACAAACATCACTGGTTATCAATATAAAAATCGTGATAGCATTAAGTATGCTAATGTGTTAACTGTTACTAAGCCAGTATTAAGTGCAATTAAATGTAATGAAACTTTACATAAACAAAGTGATGATGAATCTGAAAACGAGGAATGTGATATGGAATATTTTCCAAAACCGGCTGAGCCACATTTTGTGACAAATGCATATTTTTGCGATCTTGTGCGAGATTTAAAACTTAAGTAACTTTTGCATATAAAAGCCGATTTTAACAAATGATGTCTCGTTTTTTTCTACATAAAATTATAAAATTATTAAAATACAGTGCAAATAAAGACAGGTTTTCATAGAAAAAAATTAAAATAACTCTTGTTGAATTTGAAAAATTAGGAAAAAAAATAAAAAAAATTAGATAATTTTGAGAAAAACTCACCTAATTTTTTGGAATATATTTTTTATGAATACATTTCATAAAAGCTTAATTCTTTGCCTTTCCAAAACAGTTTAAAATTTTAAAATCGATCAAAAAATGTGTGAGTTAGAGGTACTAAAGTGCTACGACCTACCCTAAAACAGTTTTTTGAAAATAACTCAAAATTTTGAGGGTGTTTTAAAATGTTTGAAAACGGTTTTTGTATGTCCTCAAGTAGGCCTACAACCCCCACTAGGTCTGTTTTCAAGTTCTGACAAAAAGTGTTTTTTTGTAGCAGTGTGTAATTAATGCACTTAATTTAATTTTACTACTGTATTGAAATTTAGTCCAGTTTAGTTTTCTTAATACAAAAAATCACTCTTCAATAAAAAGTTTTTAGACTCAAATGAAGCAGCCAAATATTGCCTAATACTAACACTTACGGATTCTTGCACTTTAAGTGCAACACATAGAAAAAGTCGGATGTAACTCAACATAAAAGCCTTATTTTATTTAAAGAATTTCATTTGATATAAATTATCCGAATTAAATTATTTCGATTTCTTTCATAGCTACATAAAATAATTGAAATTAAGATGTTAACAAAGAATTTTTATGAGGTGTCCATTTTAAAGTGGGAGAATCTGTATATAAATTTCCTCACAGAATAAGACCTTAAATTTTGAGGCTTTAAGAATAATCGGTCGAAATATAACAATTATCACTGTGAGTAAATTCAAACAGTATTTTTTAGAAGTTTTTGGAAAGCATAAGTTCATATTTGAAGTTTTTGAATCTCAAAATCTAAGCAAACAACGAAAAAACCATTCCAGGCAAAATATATACAGAAATGATTTCATTTTTTAAAACGAGATTTTGTTTTTTCAAGTTTTAATAAGATTTATTTTTATTAAGCCATAAAAACTTTATTTAATTTCCTGTTTAAATTCTAACTCGTACATCCTTAACTTAATCTCATCAAATTCTTAGCATATTTTCAGGCTTTTTGTTATAAAAAACAACATGAGCAGTTTATCTGCTGTTTAAAGATCCTAATTTACTAACATACATATTTACGCAAAAGAAAAACAAATATCGTAAAAATCAATTTTATTACAGGAGTTTCTTTCTAAAATAAACTTATCATCGACAAATAACTAATCATTTACTTGGAAAAATAAGTAACTTTACTTCTTCAAAGTAAACAAGTCATTTGTTAAACATCATTGGCATCATCAGCATTATCAACAACGACAACAACAACAACATTTACAGCAACAGTATTACAGATTTCCGTGATGATAATCATGAAAACTAAGCCCTACTACTACAAGCAGCATTAACATAATTTTAAAGGCAAATCAAAATAGCTAAACCCTTTTTATTTGTGTTGCAGTTTGAAAAAAAAAACATAACTGTTCCATAGTCTACTCAATAAAACAATGAACCTGGTAAATGTTTTTCTTACAGATTTTGGCAAAAGAAAATTGGTGAAATGTATTAGCATCATATGACCTTTAAAGCGTATTGAGAATTTTAGTACTACAGATAAGGGAATACAAAGTCCCAGCCATTTACTAAAGCCTACATTTAGGGAGACAAACGTATATGTATATGCCAAGTTAGTACTACTTCATACAAGTAAGGACAAAAACACACGTAGACAAATTCCAAAATAATCCTTTAACAAATACGTACGCAATATCTTTAACTTACACTTCTCTATCAAAGGTTTTGTTTTGTTTTAGTGTTTGGTTTTTTTTTTTTTTTGTCGATTTGTTTTAAAGATACGTATTCAGGATAAACGAAGGATTTTATGCCAATCATCACAAATAACCAAGCTTTATTTTTTTTTGTCATGAGTATATGGACAACAAGTGAAATTCTAAACAATTGTTAAAAAGGTTATTTTAATGTTGTGGCTAAAATTATAGAAGACTTTGTAATTCCTTTAATTAATGCTAAACAAAGATTGCTACATTTGTCAGTGCCAAAATTTTGAATACCCTGACCCACATTAAGAGTGGAAAAATTATACTTGTAAGCTGATTTTTACGCCAATATGCTGAAAGTGCTATCAGTCACAATTCGACCGACGAATTACTGCATTCAACAAACCGAACGAGATCGAAAGCTCTGTTGACTTATTCACGCGATAATTTAACTCCTGCGCAAAAAGATTATTTAAATGTTGTGGGAAGAATTATAGCAGACTTTGTGCTTTAATTGTATGAGTTCAAATATGGATTTGTTAGTTAAATAAATCGACTTTACAAACTTCATGGTTTCTTAAATTTTATTTAAGAAAGCTAATGAAATATGCCAAATTTTTAATACCCTGCAGCACATAAATAGTGGAACAAATAAACACGTAAGCGGGTTTTAACGCCAAGATGCTGGAAGTGCTATCAGTCACGACCTACGTGTGAATCAATGTGTTGAATCATTAAAAGAGATCGAAAACTCTATTAGCTCAAAAAGTCATCATGACTCGACAATATATGTCCTGTGGCCCTTAAAGGGTTCTATCACATAAGCCTTTCGTATTTGAGAAAAATACAACAATGGCATTATAAGTTGATATTGTTTTTTTTTAATTTTAAATAATAATAAGATCAGGAAAGCATTCTAGTCACGATACTTAAGACTTGTGTGATAGTGTAAAGTACCCTTCAGGAAGATCCAGCAGCAAGTGCTTTAACTTCCGATGATACAAGGGAATACAACGCGACCCGGGAACAAGAAGCTTATATTTGCACCAACACTACACTCACAATATTATTACAGTAACGGACAGTAGTTTATTTAAGAAATATTCCGTTCAGTCATTTTTAAATAAATAAACATTTAAAATTCCAAGCAAATTTATTTTTAACTGATTCTAACAGTTATTCAAAAAACTAAGTGCATATTAATACGGATTTTCAGTTGCAGTTAATATTGTCCGTTGAATGAGTTAAATTCTTCTTTATGTTAAAGTAAATAAAAATGTAATTTAAAGCAACGAAAAGTTCATTTAAATTTTACTGTCAAAAATTCAACCGCGAATTCCGTAAAAACAAATCAATATTCAGTTATCCTTTATAAATTAATTGTCAAAAAATTAACTACATATTCCGTAAAAACAATTAAATATTCAGTTATTTTATATAATTTTACTACCAAAAATTAATTTTTACTTATCTATAAAAAATGAATTGCTTGTTTTGTGTAAGCAATTCTCATTTTCTATTTGTTAAAATAATTTAGTTAAATACATCAAATTTTAAAAGTAAAATAATTGCGAAGCCATATCGGTCATGCTGCTGGTGTGTTATAATTGAGAGTTCTTCTGTAAACAACGTGGTCAGTACAACAAAAGTAAAACAAACGTGTGCAACTGGGTAAGTAAATAAAAATATTCTCCCTCTCTCGCTTATAAGAAAAACAAGCGGACAGGTGTCTGTCTGGAATTTTTTAGAAATTCGGCTCTTTTGTGAAGTAAACGAAAATTTAATAAAATAACTGAATATTTTATTGTTTTTACTGAATATGGGGTCAATTTGACAGTAAAAAATTGACAGTAAAAAATTGACAGTAAAATTTTAATAAATAACTGAATATTTAATCGTTTTTACTGAATATGGTGTTGAATTTTTGACAGTAAAATTTTACAAAATAACTGAATATTTATTTGATTTTACGGAATATGGCGTTGAATTTTTGACAGTAAAAATTAAATGAACTTTTTGTTTAAAATAAATGAAAAATAGGTAGACCGGTTTTTAATTGAACTTTCATTTATTTTATATTACAATTTCAGTTAATTTTACGTACAGAATATTGTGAGTATACTTTTGGGAAAACTTAGGTTGAATATTGTTTATCGCTTTACTTAGTCCGTTTTCAATAACCTAAAAAACTGTTATGGAAAAAATTGAATTTAGTCCTCAACATTTTAAAAATAACCACATGGATCTTTTTGTGACAGTAAGAAATAATTTTGTGTATGTTTATTTATTTCCAATTCTATACACAATACTTAAAGCCTCTTAATTAAGTAGCATAGAACATTGTTTGAGCATTTTTCCTGTTTAATGATTTTGTGTACTGTTTTTCTTGCCAAACAATATTCAACATGTAGATCGTTGGTCTTAAACCGCTTCCAACGTGAAAATGCAACGTCTATTTGATTAGTAGCTTGTGAAATATTTGATGAGAACCCTGGTCTTTTTGTTTGACCCATTACTTTCGTTTTAGAAAGGCTAGTTGATCCTCTGTTGAAACCATTGACCACATAAAAGATTGCATTCCAATAAATTCTAAAGCATATGGTACACGGAATGTAAAAAGCTGCATGCGCATGTGGTTCTGACGTAGTTTTGTCGTCATTTTACAACACGAACTTGCTATTGTGGCTTCTGCAAAATTAAAGGTCATAAATAATAAATCGTCTTTAGAAAAACAAGGCACAGACAGTTGATCGTATAATATAATATTAATAACATTACCAACAAAAAGAAGATCAGTTAAGCTGCTGCTGGCCAAGGTTAAGTGAGTAGGTGTAGTTTTGTAAGTTGGCTAAGGTCCCAATGGTGCCAAGATGTCAATAATGCTAGAGTCAGTCAAAAGGTTCCAGTTAAAATCACCAACAAGGACAACGTCATTATATGAGTCGTTCAGTGGATAAAGGGAATGAGTCCAAAAATTTGAAATGGAGAAAAACGACAGAACAGTTGACGTTGACTTTAAAACTCGTTGTTAAAACAAAACTCAAAATTAAAATTGCAAAATTAATTATATGGGCTTCCTTTACAATTTGTAAATATATAATGTTAGTATGTAAGTGTATGTGTTTACAAGACCTGTTTATATGATACAAATAGGTTTTTATTGATAAGAGTTTCAGTGGAAAAAGGGAATAAGTCCACCAAACTTTTTGTTGTTAGAATCGACAGCGTAAAAATGCAAATTAATTATGTTTTGACTTTGAGCATTCGTTCGAAAATAAAAAGAAAAAATATCCATCTAAATATTGGCTTACTATAAATAGTAAATTTTAATATTTATAATTGCCGTATTCACAAAACTCCTTGTATTGTGTATCTATTGTATGTTGTATAAAAAACCAAAAGTAAACTACTATGTATTTTAATACAACATACAATTGATCCAACGATACAAGGGGTTTTGTGAATACGGTAAATATTTAAAAAAAATACTATTTAACTTTACTTACTTAATATGCGCAGGTGAAATAATTAAAATATTTTTACGAAGTCTTTTTCAAATGCTTTTTATGCCTTAATTTCTACAAGCAGATATCTGGTCATGTTCGTACCTTTCAGTTATCTTTACCTATCCGGTAAAACTATTTTGGTAATTTCAACGTAAATTTTGCATACGTGTTTTTCCTTAAAGTTTGCTTTTAAAAATGGCAACATTTGTATTTGTATTAATTTTTAAAATTAACTGTCAAAAATCGATGAAGTAAAATACACTACAGTTTAAAAACGAAAATTTCAAAGAACTTTCAACAAAATACGTAGTTGTAGTAATCGTTGCAGTTGAAGTTGAAGTAAAAAATTCAAACTTTTGAACTTTGTCGCGCTACAAAGCATTCGTCAGTTTCAGATACTACTACAACTTCTTTTTTCTGTTCTAGGCCTTACGCTTCTGATTACTGCTCTCTAGCAGCAATGAACTAAGTACAACAACAATTTAAAGTACACAAAAAATTGGCAGGTAGCGAAAGCTCGAAGAGAGGCAAGAAATAGAAACAAATAAGAGTGATTAAAAGCAAAGTTAACAAGTGATTAATGCAATATAAATGCAAGCGTGGACTTATTCCCTTTTTCCACTGAAAATAAAAATTTTGTGTTTCGTACAAAAAAATATTTTGTCTTTAAAAGGGATTTTCCGTTGAAATTCGAAAACAAAATATTTAGCATACATCGTTAGTCATAAAAGGAAGTGTATCCACGCTAAATCTCAAAAAAGCCAAAAATGGACTCATTCCCTTTATCCACTGAACGATTCATATAAAGCTGCGAAATTCACCAAAATGGAAAAAATAGTTCAATTTTTATGTTGTTATTAGGCCGGTACAAACTTCCTACCAGTAATTATCTTCCTTGAGATGTAACATCTATTAAGAGGTTTTTAAAGTTCAAATTGTGAAAGTTAAAAATTTGAAAAGCAGAAGGATAATGAAAAAATAGTGCCAAAATTTTTTTTTCATATATTTCATGATTTTATTTTGTATTTCTTACAATGACTTTTAATATAAAAAGTATTTCTATTTAATAAGACGAATTCTTGGCAAGGCAATAATGGGATTCCGATCCCGAAAAATTCCGGAATTCAACAAATTCCGAATCCCGGGATTTTAATTTTTTTACTCCTTGGATTTTCATGATTAAGTCAATTCCAAAATTTTTAACAAAATTTTTTTGTTTTACCTTTTTTTATAAAAGGAAATTCATCATGACATTCCCACTTGAGAGGGTAGGAAACACAATACTGATCTTTAATATTTATTTGATTAACTCTGTTAATACTGTTGAAAACAATTCTAACGAAATTTTTACGTGGGAAATGCTGAAAATAATTACAAAAGAAAATTTATTAAAAAAAGCAATGTCTTGAAACGCACAAAACATTTCACTCGCGATTTCACGAAATTTTATACACCACATAATTCCTACCACAAGTTGTGGTGGGTATAAAAATGTGTTTTTGTTAAAATAAGATTTTTATGGTTACCTAATAAACTGATTTTTTTTAATTAATTTCGATTTAAAATTTAATTAATTTCATACAAATTTTAAAAGAATCTTACAAGCAATTATTAATTTGCTCTATTCAATTGCAATATTAATTATTTTTTAAATTTTTTTAAGTTGTATTTTTCACGTTAACGTTAAGAAAAATATGATGATTCGCTCATTTATTTAATGTAGAGTGTATAAGCTTCCCCTGCTTTGTGTTTTCTTTGCCGCACGTTTGGCATCCAGGATTTTTGACGTAGGGCCCGTTTTTTCATGTTTCACATACAGTTTTCATTGGCTTCCAAATTACATGTATTTCCTTAATGACTGCCTTTTTCAGCGCATTTCTGCGCTATAAGAAATACAGAGATGTTGCAGGTAAATACATTTTTAACAGATCTTTTAAAAAAATGTAATATTTAAAGGGCCACGGCAATCTCTTACAGCCGTACCTAAACAAGAGCGGAAGGCGGAACGTTTTCTTCCGCTTAGCTTTTACGCTGATATGCCATACCTAAAGAAGAGCGTCAACGTTGTGCCACAACCAGTAGTGTTAACTTTCTTGTTTATTAAAACCCATATAATATAAAAAAAAGATAAAACCGTTAAATTCGCCATAAATTGCAGGCAATAAAGTTTTGAGACAATTGAATTTTATATGAAAACATTACCAGATCAACTTTTAAAATACGCCGCAGTGATGTTCTGGAGATTTTGAATTGCAATACAGCATCCACAGCTTTTCCAGTGCAAGAGTTCGTTGTGGTAATTTTGTTGAATCAATCCTAATATGTATAAAAATTATCGTAAAAAAAAGTTTTATTGGAGGTGAGCGTACGGAAAAAGTTTTTTCTCAGCGTTCAGGTAATTTGCAAGAATCGAAATTGTATTCACTCTGATTTGATAGGTGCTTGATTACTATCAAGCTTATTTAGGTTTTAAAGGAACAGAGTGGGATTTGATTTATTTTTTTTTGCTTGGAATCTGCTATTATTTTGCTGTTGTCTGCAGGTGTATACTATTTAAAAAGTAACGACAAAACTTTATTTTGCACAAAATACAAAAGAGACAATTTTTTAAATCCCATTTTTTTTTTTGGCAAATTTCTTTTCAGTTTACAAATGGTTGGTTGACGTTGCTTAAAGGTAACTGGAAATTGCCACAATTTGTAGGGGATTAATATTGAATTGTATAGAGAACAGACAAGCACATAATGCACTAAACAATTTCTTACGAAAATAGTCGTAACAATTTCTATAAAATCCTTTCGGAAAACAGTTTTAAACAAACATCGACATAATGACTCTTTACTGTTTAAATGTTCTAGCACTGGTTGTCTTCAATTGAACCTTTCGTTTCTTTTCTTTTCTTTGCCCGAATCACAAGGGAAAATACGAAATAAAGATAGAAAGTAAAGTAAAAAATACAATTCATGTTTGATATGAAGCCAAAAAATTGTTCAAAGATTTGAATGACTGCTGTTTCTTGTGTCTTGCAAAAACCTGCGAGCTTTAAGAAATTGTAAAGATTTTTAGGTTTATGACTTTAAGTTCAAGTCGGGATATGTATTGCTTTTGCCAAAATGTTTTGGACATGTTTTTCCTACACTCCAGCCATTTATTTAAGTATTAAGCTCATTTTATTTAATGGTCGACACGAAACAAAAACAGCTTGTTATAGATTTAGATTTGCAGGTGATTATTTCATTTTTTTGGGGGAATTTTATCACGATTATACATTTTATTTTCTTGTTAATGAAACAAATAAAATCAAAAAAGATTTTATTTAACGATTTATTTACTGGAAAAATTATCTGTTAGTGTTTTTTTACAAGATAAAATTTTGGCTCATAAAATCGCTTGAGCGTAAATTTTAAAGCAGTCTCTAAAAAGTTGTTTAAAAAATTGTCAATAAAAAAAAAAAATTAACAAATTTTAAAACTTAACATGGCTAAATTGCATATGTATGTGAAACGCTGCTGCAACATTGTAAAAAAGTTTTGTTTGCATTGAGTCTTTACTGGCGATACAAATGGATCCATAACCGAAGGGTGAGAAATGGAGTGCGAAATGCCTCCAATCTGCTGAATCAAGGCCAAAGCCAAATTCCATGATTTGTTTTATTTCTATTATGATATTATAACTCGCTGTCACCTTTAAAATGTGTCCTCTTTCTGTCATCTTTTTCAAAATCAGTAATATTGGAAATATTAAAAACATAATCAATATTTGTTTTTATCGAACTTACTGAGCTTTTTTTAAATCAATAAATGGTAACACTTATTTTTTTTTCATAAGCTTTAAGGGGTCGTGTACGTGTATTTGACGTAGTATTCGCTGTGGCAACTAAATTTTTTTTATTTTCCATACACAGAAAATATTCTCCAAAATTGTTCACCAATTTATGCATTAATTAAAAATAAAATCAGTTTTAATTAAAAATTTAATCAAGTGCATTAAATGCTTAATTGTTTAATTAATAAACAAATTTTGCTCAATTTAAAACTTGCCGCTTTTTGGGCCAACTGTGGTAAGAAAGCCAGGCAGATTCGCATCCATCATATATTTTAAACGTGTCAATTAACCCAAAATTTGAATTGTAATATCAAGGGACCAAAAGAGATACAGTATGTTTTTTTTATTCGAAAAAAAAGAACGAAATCATTGTATTTATCGCAAGATCTTTAATAAGGACGTGCTGCTTTCCAATAAAGCGTTGTGCTCTAGGCCTTTTTGCTCTTTGTTGCATACACCAAACCTGGTGAGCTGACGATCCAGACTCTCCTGCCCATCTTCAAACCCTTATCTAATCAACCTTTTTTACAAAACATCTAAAGTCGAAATAAGATAGCAAAAAAGTTTTTAAAAAAATTTATTTTTATCAAATAATAAAATAAACCAAAATGAAAGAAAAATTTCGTTAATAGTAAAACATTTCAAAAACGTTAACAAAAATTTTTGTTGAATATAAATTCGTGTTTCCACTGTTTTAATTTTACTTAAAATGTTTTGTCAAAATGCCACATATATTGTTTTTTTTTTTATCAAGTTTTTTGTCTTAAACTTAATAAAATGTCACATGTTAGAAACGCCTTTTCTCAATTGAAGTAACGAAATGTAGTTTGACTTTTAAGCGTTCTAAAGAACGAGCAACAAATAAAAAACTGACCAAGTAACACCATCTGGTTGTTGCATTGAAAGGCTTTTGTTGTTGTAATTTTTTACTATTGTCTTAATGTATTTTTTTTTTTGGTCAAACGCAGTGATGATAAATGAGAAAACCAATATAGTACCAACGAACTTTTAAAACGTACTTTTTCGGCCCCAATGCCAATAGTACTAAATAATTTTTTTGTAAATATTTTTATTTTATTATTAAAAAAAATTTAATACAACAAGAACAAAAGGTACTTAAAATTCATTTGTACATGTAAAGTATAGATAGCAAGAAATACATGATCATTAATTACAGTGATGATCATTATGTACAGTTTTTTTTCTTGTTCATAAGTCATTCCAAGAAACTTTGGCAAAGAAACCATAGGTCAAACTTAAATTTCGAGCCCCGGATTTTTTAAAATATTTAAGAATAGAGGCAAACAAATTGTATTTGGTCTAGCCAGACCTGTATCATGCGGTTTTAAGGGTCGAGAAATCCATTTATTTTAATTTATTGCCGACAGAGGGCGTTTTCGTACACTTTTTAGAATCTCTGTTTTTGTGCAAAATTAACGAATATTTCTCAAAATGCAAACGAAAACAATCTTTTAAAACGTTCTAAAAATATGTGCATACGAGCATCTTCGGATTGCATTTCAAAATTCATTGCGTTTACAATTTTCAATAAGTACTGCAGAAACAGGAAAGGAGTAGAAAGAAATTGTATTTAGCGCTTGTAAAATCTCCTTCTAAATAATTCGGAGTAAAATAATAATGGAGTGGGCTCGCACAAATCCAAAATTCTTGTTGATTACTTCTTGACGTGACAAACATCTTATTGGCGAATATTTCAAAATATTATGAGCTCATTCCAAAATAGTCTTGAATTTAGGGGAAGTTGTCTCTACTGCTATGTAGCACTTTTGCAGAAGTGGTTTCCTATATCTTTTT
The DNA here is from genome assembly GCA_949318255.1 of Pollenia labialis. NCBI lineage: Eukaryota > Metazoa > Arthropoda > Insecta > Diptera > Polleniidae > Pollenia > Pollenia labialis. Next base: position 27,156,873 of record OX439140.1, on the reverse strand, counting down.
AGAACTGGTCAATATCATCCGAAAATGCACGCATATATGCTGCCGCTGATACTAAATTTAGAATGTGGCATAAACAATCGTTCAATGAACAAGTGCACAGATCTACTAACAATAGCGGAGTTCAGTGCTGGGTGCAAATGGTTTTGCAAAAGATCAAATGCAAAATATCATAGCTGTTTTGTTAAATCCAACAACAAAAAATAGAGCTTCCCTTAGATTTCATTGAACGAGTGCAAAAATCTATTAACAATAGCGGAGTTCAGTGTTTGGTGCAAATGGTCTTGCAAAAGATCAAATGCAAAATATCATAGCTGTTTTGTTAAATCCAACAACAAAAAATAGAGCTTCGCGAGACTATTTGCACCAAACACTTAACTCTGCTTATATTCATTGGACAGTAAATACGAGTTGCCATTTTATATCAATTTTGAATAGGTTTGAAAAATTTGGAAATAGTACCAAATGAGTGACGGTGGTACCAGCGTACTTTTTAGTTTTGAATTGTACCAAAAAAGTACAATTGTACCAACTTTATCAACCCTGGTCAAACGAGTACTGGGGACCTGAACCAAACACAATTAATTCTTTTAAAACGGGATTTGGCCCAAAATACACAAAATGTGACCCAATACTTGAAACTTGGCCACAAGTTAACAAATATGTAGAAAAAAGTGGTGACTTTTCCCATCTGCGTACGATTTGATTCGATTTGGTCTCTCTTGAATTCGCTTCACTTAAGAATAAATAAATAAAACCTCAGAAATTCCCATCTTTTTGGTATTGAATAATAAATTATTTTTCGGGTGAAGCCTTTAAGGGGAGCTGGACACATAACCGATATTTAAATAAATTATAGAATTTTTGTAACAACAACTCAATTAAAACATTTATTTTCACACTTAATTCTTTAATATACAGAAAAATACGCTATTTTTAATTTAACGAAAATACACAATAAAATTATTCTTCAGCTTGTGGAGCTGTTTTAATCATCATTTCCACTGTCTTTAAAGAATACATATAATTATGCCAATGATACCAATTAATGCCTCCTCTACAGGAGCGAGTTCCTTTAGAATATGGACCATTTAAATGGCTAAAAGAAATTGTTTATTAAAATTTTTATTAATAATTCATAAAAAATACCGACCTTGAATAGCAATTATCAAACCACCAGGCTCCCTTATAGTCTACCGCACAATTAGCTGTTGGATTATTATCATTATCCTGATCTTTGGTAGAAAATTTCCTAGTCCTGTGATAACTGAAAGAGTCACCAGCATCACCACTGTAGTCACCCAACTCTACAATTGCATATTTTTCATCTTCTCCTCCCACAACAAATTTATTATACTTGGCGTAACGTGTTTCATAATCCCAATCTTCCATAATAAATAGCACTTCTTGGGGATCTCCTTCAGTGGTCAGTTCATGCAATGTCTCTAGACCAATGAAAAATTCCCCTTGAGGATTACCGAAACCTTCCTTATACTCATTCCATGTGCGATAGAAATCTTCGGAACCATCCTTTCTACGCAATATAACTGTCCATTCGGAGTCTTGATTAAAAATTTTTATTACATATTTCTTAATGTAGGCCGCATCTTCTATTAGATGTTTTAGAAGGAGTTCCTGTTGGGATTGTCTGGGAATAAAAACATATTAAAAACTAAGAGATCAAATATGATTTTGATAGGAATTATACTAAACAAATGACTTTTGTTTTCAGTTAAATATAGTAAATCAACTATTGACCTTCCGAAAAACGCTTATATCAAGTTACCATCCTGTACAGGGGATATTTTTCAAATATTTTGTATTAAAAGCTTCAATTATACCGGTGCTTTTACTCTTTTAGAAGCCCTAGATGTAATCCATATGATCTATTATAAATTTGTAATTAGAAAACTGTGGGAGGTTGTATGGCAGTAGGAGTGATTGTTGGTAGCAGGCCTTATGTAGAATGACAAAATAACACATTCTGTGTGGCCCCAAGTAACTAATTGAGTTTAGTAGCAGAACATCAATAGATGTTATGGTTACTTCAAACAAACTTATTGTTATTCCAGCCATATTTTAATTAACCAGTCTCTTTCATGTCTACAACAATTCTAATATTGTTGGGCAATTTAAACTCTGCTAATTTATTTGTTTGGCTAGATAAAGGATGCATAAGCACTGCAGCCAATTGGATCTTTTGGCCAGCCACGATAATTACCATGGCAAATCTAGGCTGCATAAATTTCGATTGGATTCATAATGGACTCCTTAAGAAGCTTCTATATTGTAAAGAGTCCTTAAGGCGGTACAGTTGCAGAGCAAATGTTCAGATGTCTCATCATCCATCTCGCAGAATCGGCATTGTATGGTAATAACATTACCTAATGTAAACTGAGACCACAGTGTCCAGTTAATAGGTAAGTTAGTGCTCTTAGTTCACATTTTTCAATAAAAATTAATTTATCATGGGCTAAAGTAGCAAATATTTTAGTTTGTCGAAGCACAAAAATATTCGTCCATTGCCAAGTAAATATTCGTTCGGACTATGATTTGATCGTTTTCCTAATGTAATCAGCAGAGATACCGAGAAAGAGCTCAGGAGAAATTAAAAGGTAATTATTAACCCTTTTGTTCATGGTTGGGTACTTAACGTTAGGTCAATTTTTTGTGCCTGACAGAACATTCCATGACCACCTTAGAGATTACGCACTAAGAGCAGTTCTATCCCTTCGACCATCTCTTTAAACATTTTCTACCACACATGAGGATGGCGTAAATTTCCACCAGAAAAATCGAGGGTTGCTTATACAAAGGTAGGCTCCTTTGGAAATTCGGACTAAAAATACTGGCACTGGTCTATGATAGGTAAGGTTCAATAGGTAGCCGGCACGAAGCTGTCTCACTTGGGTCCATTAAATCGTCTTTTCAGCCAGTGTCAACCAGATTATTCCACAGATATTACTGCAGCCTCGAACCAACTCGACTCCCTGAAAATCAGAGATATCGACCTCAATCTTACACTAGATGTAGCGTCCAAACATTACACTTCCGGTCACTCCAAATGCCTCATCCTAATTGGCAGAGAATGTGAAACAACATTTCCCCCTCCTCTTGATTATGACAGTTTCAATAGCAATCATTAAAACCCAAGCCCATCCTTCTCACAAGGGTCTCTATCATCTAGCGATCCGTCATGACTCATGACTGATATCACCGTCCTAATGGGGTCCTACCAAAACCAAGTAGCAAGCTCCTTGTCACCTTGTCATAGCCAGGCAATATAGTCGTGGCCATCAATAAGTTATTCTCACTCTGTCATCTTCCTTGAGCACATTTGTATGACTCACGTTTAATAAGAGTTTTACAGCAAGTCATTGCTATGCCGATCATCGGCGAGCGCGACGACCAAGAGACAGTCCTGTTTGGCCAGGCCGTATGCAGTTATTAAAACGGCTGAAGTCAGATATTTTGTCAAAAGAAAATAGGGCTCGCTTTAATTGAAATTTAGTCAGATGACTTTGAGTCTGACTTTTACCGAAGCAATGTTATAAAGGTAACACACGACATGTATTAATATCGGACATTTAACATGTGAAATGTAAAAAACATGTTCTGTGCGGGTATCTTAAAAAATATTCGGCACAAGGAACATTTACATGAATAATGAATAAAAATCCTCATAACATTGTTTTTCCGTTGCAAGGTAATGATTGGCCTTAGGCCCCAAAAAGGGTGCCTTTATATACTGTGGTGTAGGGCATCAAATGGTTGAGCTAGAATGACTATACTTTCTTACTTGTTTAGTTTAATTAAATTGCTTTTGTTCGAAATTCGATTAAAGTAGTCCAAAATATTATTTTAAATTCCCATGGAAATAATTAGCCAAAATGCTGCCAAAAATATATTTGCAAATTGAAAAGCTTTTTTTTTTTTAAAATTGACTAAAAAGATGGTGATACTTCATTAAAATTCTCTTAAGTAATGCAATAAAAAAAAATGTACAACGAATTCTCACAGTCTGTTATTTAAGTACAAATTTTTTTTGTTAATTAAATTGTTTACCTTCTATTCAACTCACTGATGTCCTTCCTGAGTGCACTATCATTATAAACCTGCAATAAAATACAGTTAATTATTAAATTATACCAACAATTTATCCTTTTTATTTAAACAATATATTTTCCTACTTTTATTTCGGCCTGAAGAGGAGATGGAGGAGGAGGAGATTTTACTTTGACTGGCACAACAACAGCTGCAGGCTGTTGTATGTCTTCCTTTTTATTAGAAGTTATTTTATTTTTATCAGAAACTTCAGTAAATGTTGATGGTGTTACTTTCTCGGAGGGAATTTCACTTCGTATAATTTGAATTAATGCCAAAATGAATAAAATTATAAAGAATTTCATCGTTATAATGCTTTCAACTGTTGGCTTTAAACTAAATTCAATTTTGAAAATTGTTTGCATTTTGATGCAGTTGTTTACTCTTGTTTAAAGGAATATACTTTGAAAATACAAAAAAAAACGAGAAAATCAATTAAATAAAATGAAATCAAGCAACAGTAGAATTAATTTTATCATGAAACAAGTTTTCTTAATTAAAAACAAACAAACTGCTTAAATTCGTTTTGGTTTAATGAATATTTTAATTGATATTTCTTTGCAAGAGATTTATTTAAATTTTTTGATTTTTGCGAGATTCTACTGTTTATATTAAAGTTGGCATGAAATTCATGGCCAATGGCCAGCAATAAAAAAAATCACACCAACAATTTTTATTATATGCAAAAACAAAAAAAAAAAAAAACGCAAAGGTAATAAGCGAATGACATTGAACAGGAAAATCGAAAAATAAACTGTTTGCGAAAAATGCCACTATGGAAAAAAGCTCATGACATTGTCACGCAGGTTCAGGAGCATGGCCTTTTCATTGAAATTCAAGGAAAACATTTTAATTGAACAGGAACTACTAAAGTACTGAAGGTAACAAGAGAAATATAAATAAAAATTTTAACAAAGGAAAGCCTTTAATTAATTAAAGTTTCATATATTTTTTTTTAGGTTATGAGAAGCCTAGCAGTATGCTTTAATATTTAGCAAACTTGAAACATTCATATATGTACATTCATTTTCTAAATACGTGCTGTTTGTTTTCTTATTTTCACCAAATATTCCTAATAATTCCTGGTTAAATGTGACGAAAATACCCCCGACAACTGGTAATGCAATAACCTTAACAAAAAAAGTCCTATTGATTGTCTATTGTGCTGTATGCAGTGCAGCAAGAACGAGTTAGTACTCCAATGTACTCTTATAGTTTTTAGTTTCTAAATGTACTATTTAAGACCAATACAAGCACAAGTGTGTGTCTACGTACATTTCGTTTACATTTGGATAACTTAAGCAACGGTGCAAATGTTTTCTTTTCTTTCTTTATAGTCCATTGTTTTTCTAAGCCTTTAAATTGCCACAGATCTTTGTCATACTCCCTAAATGTGAAACCTAATGCCAGGTACTTAGTCAGGCACACAAAATAATGCATAGATATATGTACTCGAAGTTAAAGGCAACAATAAAAAGAATTTAAACAGTAAAAGATAGCAATGAACACAAAAAAAATATATTTGTTTTCTAAAATGGATATTTTATGCTCTACGCTAGTTTCAAGTAAAAATAGATTTGTCAAATTCAATTTGAGACAGTGAGAAGGCAATTTCTTGTCCTACCTGAATATTTGTTATGCACGTCCAAGATCTCAAAAAAAAAACGAAGAAAAGACCTTATAAACTTTCTATAAATCATTTGACTATCTTTACTATTTTCTATCTAGAAAAATGCAATTATATAGGAGAGCAAAAGAACTGATATGTACACAGTCAGTATCCCCCAACTTTCATCGGTTGCAGTGATCTGGTACACAGCAATGCCTCACTAGATACTTTCCTTAAATTCACAAAACAGCCCATCAAGGCCCACCTGGTTGTCCACATATGTAGTGACCTTCGAGCCCCCAGAAATGTTAATTCGAAATTCCGAGAACTACCGCCAAAAAAACACTGCAGTCGGCAGCAAGCCCACAAGACGTTCTTATATCTATATCCTTAAGGTAAACTACTGCCCCTTTGCCCCTTATTCAGTAGTCTTCAGTTAAAATTGCAAATCCCGCATTATGTCTGCCCTAACCTGACCAGCTCTCCCTAGTCGGTAATTTCACCCTCGGAAAATGCCCAAAGTAGGCCCAGTTCCCACGTTATTTGTTGAATCAGGCAATAACCACCAACGCCAATTTCATCCAAGATCTGCAAGAGAACTTTCGCGATATTTCCCAGGATTTTCAGTGCCCTGAGTCTAAGAAGACTTCTGGCTGTTTTTTCCATCACATACTGCTTTAGGGGCAGACGATGTAGAATAACAGCCAAAACTGCTTGAGAAGAACTTCTCATGGCCCATGTCATTCCGATCTAAGCACACCTCTAAGCCTTAGACAAAAGGATCCTTCAAATTTCCAGCCTAATTGCCTGCCACCAAATACAGCATCCATACGTAAGAATGGATCTTACCACCGATGTGTAGATAAATTCCACTACTGATTGCCTGAGTCCCCAGTTCCTACCAATCGATGATCTTTATTCTTCGTTTAATACATTAAGGCCCGTTTTCACAACTTGCCGATAGCTAAAGGTAGGATTTCATCGGCCGTATAAAAAGTGTTCCATTATTACAACTTTACTTTAACCTACCAGGTTGGATGAACATTAATTTACTTTATCGCTCACTTTAGGTAAAAGTAAAGTTTTAATAATGTAACACGTTTTACAAGGCCGTTTAAAGTGTACTTTTAGCTATCGGTAAGTTGTGATAACGGGCCTAAGTTATATAATATAAAGTTCAAAACAAGTGAAAGAAAAAGTCCATATTAAAAGTAAAAAATAGTTAGTAGAAAAGGTGCTAAGTCACAAAATATTTTGTTAAATAAAGATGCATAATTTTTAGTTGTTTCATGTCTTGCATGTCAAAAAAGAGGCGACAATTAAACAAAATTCTATTTACAGATTTTAAAAATATTGAAAACAATATATTTAAATAAGTTTTTTCCAGTTCCTGTAAAACTTATTAAATTGAACTCAGCTCCTTTACGAGTGAAGGTAACATTATGTATTCTTTTTTTATATTCTTTCCGTTATTAACTTCTCTAACGCAGTTAAGAGAATGTGCATTTACATGTTGATACCTTTTTAATTGTGAAGCTGTCGGATCATCTTCAACAAGACTAGCAGGGGGCTTATCCTGGCAGTTGTGATAGAATACTTTTTCGATTCGAAAGTAATTTAATTTTTAATTCTTTCAGTCGATACTGAACAAATCAAAATTATTTTTTCAGTGTTGTCAAAACTCAACTAAATGCTTTGAGACACTGAAAAAATAATTTCGATCCGTTCGTTATCGACTGAAAGAATTACAAATTGAAAAAGTATTTGAACATGACTGCAACGAAAGCAAAAATCATAATTGAAATTCTCTTAAGGAGAAGAGATACTTAACGAAACCCGTTCTTTATGAGAACTGTCGTCTGCCATTGGCAGGAGGCAAACTTAAGAACTAATTGAAGATTTAATTAATTATTGTGATTTTATATAGTTTTTAAAGATTCAATAAATAAATATGAAAAACGGCTTATTTATTACATTGTTGCCAATTTTGTCTGTTTTTCTTGCTTCTTTAGTAACTTAAGCATAGTCGATCGGCAAATACAGGGTCCGCCAAATAACTTTTCTTTTGAAAATGCTATAAAAAAAACTACTGAATATTTTCTTTTTTATTATATTTTATAAACAGACCTCAAGCCGAACAATATAAACATAACACATTTTCTTAAATTTATTTTTTTATTTGAATGTATAATCCTTCCGGTTTATAATGGAAAATAATTTCATTCAAATGGCTGCCTCGGCTGGACATGCAGTAGCCTACACGATCGGTCCAATTTTTAAGCACATTATTTATTGTGTGCAGCTGTATTTCACCAATGGCTTCACGAATATTCTCCTTTAAAGCGTCAATTGTCTCTGGCTTGTCGGCGTAACACTTATCTTTGACCGCACACCACAAATAAAAGTCCAAGGGTATCAAATCGCAGCTCCGAGGTGGCCAAACGACATTAGCTCTGCGGCTGATAATGCGATCTTGAAAAACAGGGCGCAAAACATCGAGTGTAGCTTCGGCTGTGTGGCACGTAGCTCCGACCTGTTGAAACCAAATGTTGCCAATTTTTGTAAACAAAAAATCGTTCAACATGGCCCGATAACGATCGCCACTGACTGTAACGGCCACTCCTTGTCCATTTTCGAAGAAAAATGTCCAAATTATGCCTCTGGACCAAAATCCGCACCAAACAGTGACTCGTTTTGGGTGCAATGGCTTTTCAATGTATGCGTGAGGGTTTTCTGTGCCCCAATTGCGACAATTTTGCTTGTTTACATATCCGCCAAGATCAAAATGAGCTGCATCTGAAAAGATGATTTTTTTTTTGGCAAAATCGGCATCATCTGTAAGTCAATCGCAGGCCCACTTAGCGAAGCGAAAACGCATATTTCCCAGCGTTGTTCAAGCGTATACACAACCATATTAGTTCAGCGAAAGGATAAAACTGATTATCTGTCAAATCAGACATGAGCTAAGTGTTACCATTCACGAAATAAGCACAAGTTGAAAAGAAAACGTTAGATGGCGGACCCGTTATATAAGCTGATTTTTAAGTTTTCCTTCTATTTGCACCATCACACTCCATTTGCGTATGTCCTTTTTTGTAAATATTTTATTACTATTTTATTTTCTATAACAAAAATTGACAATGCATTAAATAAAAAGTGTTTACGATTTTGATAACCGCAACAGATACGGTGTCGGTGTGTTGGAAACAAATGTTCGTGATAATGAAAAAATTGGGGTGGGTCAAACATATGACAGGCCTAGGGCCATCCTAAGTGAGCAACGGCCAAATTAAGAATTTCATAAAACCACCATATTTGTATTGGAGCCCCGTAAGGGGTGTAGTTCAGGGGCAAGTATGTTTAAGAAAATTCTAAGAACAAACATCTAATGGATGTCGGTCATAAATTTTACCTTCCTAGAGGGACTTCTGTGCTAGACAAAAAGTGTAAAATAAGTTTGTAGGATTAAAGAAAATAAGAGAATGCTGATGACTGTTATACCATTCAACGTTAAATCTTAAAGTTTTCTTGCGCATTTCCGTTCTTAAAATCTTCCACTGTTTAAACATTTATTGCTTGTCGATTCCTTGTATGTATGTGTTTTGTGTCTTTGAGTATTATTTTTCTGGCATTAACAATTCCCCAAACATTAAACACAACATATGGGCAAATGGTACGTTTTAACGACCTTGTTCAAAACCATTTTGGGTAGTAAATAATAAAAAATATGCTTCACAAGTTTTTAGGGGCTGAAATTTCTTTGTGCTAAATAAGCTGAAATGAAAATGAATGTCTTTTAAACAAATTCTTTTTTTTCAAACCCCCAAAACTTACCAGGTGGCTACAAAACATATCGAAAGGAAAATATTTATTGTATGCAAAAATAAAAAAAATTCTGTCGTAGAAGTAAAACGTGTAAACGCTACATATTTTTATGTGATTTACACAATTTTTGTCGCTCGCAGTTTCTCACGTAAACTGGTGTCCTTCAATTCCAGTTGCAGTTACGACATATTTTTTATATGTGCACATGTCAGAGACGTTTCACGTAAGCACAGTGCGACAGCTTGTCAAAATGTTATAGTGTTTTATTTAAAAAATGTAAGTCAAAGCACAACATTGTTTAAAGTTAAGTTCGCAAATTTCAATTTCTGATAAATAATAGAAAATGAAAAATTTCTTCTTTTACTTAAAAAAAGTGAAAGAAATGTATGCGTATATTTGACTTTAAAGCGGCCCATACACTTGCAATTTTATTGTTAATGATATTCGCCATGTTAATTTTATTTTGTCCTATATGGATTCAATAAAAAGGTTAACATAACCTATAGGAATAACATTAACAGCATTGTACAATGTTGCCAACACATTTCACTTTCCTTTCGTTGTATAGAATATTTTTCAAATATCTACTTTTTAATAGTTTGTTTTATAATTTTCTGGTTTTTTATAACTTTGGAAAAAAGCGATATAAAAGATGTACATATGTATACATCATAACCAATTTTTTTTTATAAAATAAAACAACCTCCTCTCTAATCAATTTATTATCAAGCACAAAAATACGACTTTTTTTGTAAAATAGATAAATTCGAAAATTTGGAAGAATATAATAATAATATTAAAATATGTTTTTTTTTTACAGTAAACGTGTTAAATATAAAGTCTTTAAGAGAAAATATAATTTTCGTAATTAATTTCGAAATTTCGAACATTTATTTAAGATTTTGTTTTTAATATTAATTTGATATAAATGATAAAAATTGATAATAAAATTTTTTTTGTGGAAATTTCCTGTTACGAAAATTAATATTTAGAAAGCCTGTTAAATTTGTTACAGACAGAAAAGGAAATAAATGTTTGTTTATGTCAGAGGGTGTCCAATTTTACAATAAACAATTAATAATAAACGTTTTTGACTAAATTATAATTTTCGAAGCTATGTTCGAATTTTCGAAAAATTCTCTTTAAGGTTAGATTTTTTATCTTAAGTTGCAATTATTTGGAACTTTTGACTTTTAAGAAATTTTTTTTGTAAAAATTTCTTGATTCGGAAGTTGAAAATTGCACATAATAAAAAATTCGTTTACATTTTTTACCATTGAAAAGCGTAAAAAAAATTATTTAGTTTAATAATGTTTAGGCAATTTAAAAATATAATTTTGGAATTATGTTCGAATTTTCGAACATTCATTAAATAGATTAATTTTGAAAATAAATTTGGAATAATTTGAAACTATATATTTTTTATGATATTCGTTATTAATTTCTTCTTTCAAAAATTGCCAACTATACAGAATGACAGAAAATTTGAGTTATTTCTTTTAACTAAAATTTTTTCAAGGTTATTTTCGGGAATACAATTTTTTTTCATAAATTAACAAGATATTGTTGTCCGCTAAATTTCCAATTTTTATTCCAGATAAACATACTGAAACTAATTGTTAAAGGATAAGCAAGTTCCTATGTGCATTTCACTGGTTGCTTAGGTTGAAAAAGCTGAAGATTTTACCCTAATAAAACTGTAAAGCGAATGAGAATTACAAACACTCAAGTCTTATTGGCAACGATATCAAAGCTTAGACCAAACACAAACAATAAACAGTGAGCCGTTCTTTTCTTACTTTACCCTACTGCAATTGGTTGGGTTTTTTCCAACACGAATTGTAGTTGAAAATGGGTAAAGAATTAATTTAAAACAAATATTTGTATGTTGTACCAAAAGTTTACGCTGATTAAATTTTATTCTGAAATCTTCAATAGATTCTAAACAAACTAACTGTTTTAAATATAAAAAATTAACATAAAACCGCTAAGTTTTTAGCAAGAATCGGGAGTAAAGGATTTTTATGTCTAACAGTCATAAAATCCTTGTTACTCCACTGTCAAAAATTTACCTACGCTTTATTTCCATCTACTATACCACCAAAAATATGCTAGATTTTATTGAACATTTGTTAGACAACAACTCGTTCTTGGGTTGTGCTTTCTCTTCTTAGAAATTTCAAATTAAAGAGCATAAAATGAAAAATGTTATCTCCCTTTGAAACAATAATCGGTTTTTTATCTGTAACACAAACAAAATGTATGAAATAACAACAGTAATACAATAACATTATGAATTATTTTTTTTATGCTCTCCAAAACTCTCGAACATTTACTTAAGCAGCAGGGATGGCAATATGAGTTAAAGATTTAAAAAAATTGTCTGTAAAATTGTCCTTTTTGAGTAAAATTCTAACAAAACACAATCTTAAACATGTCTTGTATCCTGATCATAACTATTCCAGAGCTCAATTGATTGACAATATTTTAGACTGTAAAATTATGCATCTGTTCTTTAAAATTTAAGGATAGAGAGCTGAGACCTCTGCCGGCTTATATTTTTTTGTAACATTTCTAGAGAACTTGAAAAAAAATAACAGTTTAAGTCAGTGTTTACTGCGAGGTTTGTACAACGTGTCTGCAGCACTCACTGCCTTTTCTTCAAATTATACAAAGAAGTTAAGTTGTCGGTGAGAGAGATTAAATATTGTTCGTGTCTTGTATTAAGGAAATAATTTGACATTCATTGTGCTAAATTAGTCATTGGTGTACCATTGTACTTTTGCAAACAAAATACAAAAATACTACGCTGTAAAAAAAAAATGGTATTAACTTTTCCAGCCCTGATGTGTAGTTATTTAGTTTACTTGAGTGCACGAGAACAATAAGAAGATTATAAATCTAAATAAGGATAGATGAGTCTTAGGGTGGTCTTTGAAATGATATTGTTATTGCAAATCGTTTTAGTATATATTTTTATTATTCCTTTCTTTTAAATATTTTATATCAAGATAAATCCTTAAGAAGAGAATTACCTAAATATAAATAAAGGAAGGAGTATGAATATCATGCAGGATTTTTATTGGAAAATAAAATTTATTTTCGCACAAAACTAATAATATTCTCTAGAGATTTATAAAATGCTTGATAAGCACTTCATTGGAAATATTCATGTGCTTATGTGAAGTCTTTGGCAATCACATATTGTCTATATCGTTATCTAAAACGCAAAAGGCCCAATCTAACTAACATTTTGAAAATTTTACAGGACAAGCAAAAAACTATTTATAATGAGAAATTAATAAATTGCTTTAAACTAATTATTAATTTTTTATTTTTCCGTAAAACCTAGCAGTTGTTTTGACAATTGTCAGTGTGTCATATTATGCAAACAGTTAGTTAGGTATTCTTGTTATTAACCCATTTAAGCCCAAACAAAAACTACCGGACAAAAACTTCATCACATATAAACAAACAAACCAAACAATTTTTTTTTGGAAATTATAGAGGTGTTCCCACAGTGCACAGTGGTCACTTAAAAAAACAAATTTTTTTTATGGTATAGAAATGTCTGAACTTTTAATTTATCGATTATGCAAACATATACTGAATAATGGCAAAAACTGTGTCATAAGTCGCAAATAATGAAGTGTCCCCAAATTGGCACAGCGGACGTAAATGGGTTAAAATCGATTTTTAATTTTTGTTTAGTTAGGGTCTTAAACGTTTTAGTTAACGATATACTGTTTGTGGTACAAACATCGAGATACCCTTAATTCCTAATGGCTGTCGACATTTAAGTTATTAAAGAAAACTATTATCAATATACTCCTTAAAAACAACAAGCAGGAGTGGTTTACATTCGAATTTGACGAATCTTTGATACCTTTGATAGATATTGAATCTATCGTTAATAATGGATCAAACACCACAAAATTCCGCAGATTTCTGTGGTTTTAAGGTTCGGTAATTTAAGATATAAAACAACTTAAATAATTCCCTGCAGTGTATCTTTTTGAAGCGTTGTATACGTTTCCGGAAGGGCGCTTTATATTGCGATTAATCGACATATATTATATAGTATACAGGCGCGGATTCAGGGGCGGGGGACAAAGGGAAATTTCCCCCCCGTAAATTTTAAAAATATGTTTTGTTAATTTCGATAATACAAGAATTCCCAATAATAATATTTTTTTTAATGTACAAAATTTTTTGGAATCCCAGCAAGGTTTTTTTTTTGTTTTTTTTATGGAATCTCTAACGAAATTTTCAATAAGTATTTTTTTTTAATTTTTTTTTTATTGAATCTCTAACGATTTTCAATAAGTATCCATATCTTAATCCTAATAGTTATTTATTATATATTTCCAAAGAAACATCAAGTTTACCGTATTCAATTACTTATTATTCTACATTCACATTCAATCCCAGCAGGTGCCATCGATATCCAAAGACTAAACGTTTGACTTGATAATGTGTTATATGAATCAAAATTCTACTCGATAATTTTTGACGAAAGCAGTGATTTGTCGGTAAAAAGCCAGATTTCCTTATCTTTAAGATATTTTAACATACAACAAAAAGTTTTTAGGGAAGAATGTATTGGCTTTGTTGTAAACGCATTTGAAGAGGCTTCAAAAGATACTGATGACGTTGATGTGTCAATTGATGCGAAGGCACTATCATCAAAAGTTCTTAAAGCTTTGACAAATTTTGGTCCCGACCTAAAAAAATTGTGTAGGAGTTGAAACAGATGGGTTTCCTCTGATGTCAGCAGAAAATGAAGTTGTTAAAAAATCCTGGAAACGCGACAAATCGCGACAAAACTCAATTTCTAAATACAAAAAAAAGGGTCATTAATACAAAAAGTTGTTTCATTTGTTAAAGAAACGCCAAAATCTTTTAAATCTAATCATCCCAAGCGAAAAACAGTTTTAGCAAAGTATTTGGGAGTTAAACTCTTCATTATGCGTCTTTGCAACAAGTGTTCATCATATAGTAGAAGCTTTGGAACAAATATCTGAGTGGAAAGGTAGTATCTCTACCTTTATATTAAGGAATTCAATTAGTACTTTTAAATTTATTTGCGGAATATACATATTAAGTGAGAAACCTTTTGTAACACAGTAACAAAAGCAAGATATAGATCTTCAAAAATGATCAAGCCTTATCAAAATTTTAATCATGTGCAGTGAAGAAAAAAGAAATAAAGCCGAAGAACAATTTAAAGACAAGATTTTAACGAAATAATCACATCCAAAATGTTGAAACTACCGAGTTGTAGGTTACATTCCTCTTATTGAATTTATTTTAGAAGTTCTCATAACAACTTTCCCAATAGATATCCCAAATGTATTGGACATACCTAAACTTCTACCCCAAAGTCATATACAGATACAAAACTGTTAAAACCACAACTAGCTGATGAGCTGATTATATTTGATAAAAGAGATAAACACCTACTAAGATCTAAACTTGAGCCTGATCTATCAGATAACGTTGTAGATGCTTTAAGAAACTTTGATGAAGATATCTTCCCAAATCTAAGAAAAATATTCAAAATTTTCGTTTCAATGCTCGTCAGTAAAGCTACGAGCGGGAGGTCATTTCCTACCCTTCTTCGAATAAAAACATGGCTCGGATCAACATTGACAGAAGATAGACTCTACTGTCTAAGTTTGCCTCACAAGGAAATCATAAATTGCTTATTTAAAAAGATTAATGTATATTGAACTGATCTTATATTTTATTTAACCTTTTTGTTGAGTTTTTTTAATTAGGGTAACGACTTTTTTGGACAACATTTCTTCATCCCACCACGCTATGGGCTATTTAGTATTTACAATGGAAATAATTTTTTAGGCCATTTTTGCCAACAAAGTTTCCGCACCAAAACTCATCTATCAAAACATCTATCATTTGCCATTAAAATTTAGTTTATTAAAAAAAAATCGCGAATTTGAGTCGCGATTTTTTTTGCGCCCTTCTTCCTTAAATGGTAAGATCTTGTTATATTTATGAAATTATTAGAAAATACTTAAAATTTTGTAATTAAATTTTAATTTTGTATAGTAAGGAGAAAAACTGAAATTCAAAACATTATCGCGTTTGGTACGGAAACTTTCTTCACGATCGCGAAAAAGTAATACATAATTTCTTAATATTTGTTCACGGTCTATAAGGCTACGCGATAAAAAATTTGATAGTCGCAAAAATTGCAAGAAGTACGTACCCTAATACACATATTGTTTTTAATAAACTTTTAAAAAAAATTTTTTTAATTTTTTGCATCATACAAAATTTCCCCCCCCCTACGGCTCAAGCTGGATCCGCGCCTGATAGTATATGTATATGTATCATAAGACGAATAATAAAAAAGTTTAATTTGGAATGGCAAACTGAGAAAACTCCCTTCCCAAAGTGATTTTAAAAAGATGTTACAAGTTCTTTATCATAAAAAATCTAAAGAAAGCGGGAAAATATTAACAAAACGTTGTAAACAACAACAGTTTTATATCCTTCATTGAATAGATACAAAACTATCGCTAGTAGCCCCAGGCGATATTTTAAATAGTGGTAAACACAATTATGTGGTAATCGACATTAACATGATTGGATTTTACCATAAAAAGGTTGTGATTTCCATTGGCAGAGCTGGCTTTGAAGAAGTGCGATATGTTTTCTTTGCGTGAGGGAAGAAAATAAATAATATAATAATTGGGTTGTTCAAGGAGAGCGAATTTTAAGTTTATCTGGTTATGTAGTTATATAAACAGCATCAAAAAATATTTTAAAAATGTATTTTGTTGTGGTAAATATAAATGAATGAATAAATAACCTGATAATTAGAGTTCCGTGAAGAACCCAATTGAATTTTAAGTGAATAACTTTTTGGCTAACGTATTCTTTTTGTAAAGGATGAAAAATAGTACGAATCCGCAACAAGGTTAACACTAAAAAAATCACAAAAATACTTGCTTATAGCTACAATATGCAAAAAACAGGAAAAATGATATTTCTACTTAATAAGTATTATGGTAATTTTGTTGAACTATTTATGGTTTTAAATCCAAATTTTCAATATTTTTAATCAGGCTTAAGTTCATCAGAATTAATTTTCATTAAATTATTTTTATGAAAAACGGAATTTTACAATATGAAAATTAATATTGATAATCATTCATTCTTGACTGACCTGAGATTCGAACCCAGGCGGCTGGTTACCCTGACATGGTTCGATCGCTACCACTCGATCTCCTCAGAGGGATTTGCCGTCTTACACTCGCAGCCATCGCCGACTGCTGACGACAATAGTAAAACATCAATCCTTAAATCAAATTGTATTTTAACCTTTGGTAGATCTTTTAAAATCTCTACGAAAGTTCACGTCTACTGAAAAATCTTGACAATGCCTCACTACTATCTTTTTTCAAATAAAAAGTGTTCCATTTTTAAAACTTTACTTTAACCTTAAGTGAGCGATAAAGTAAATTAAGGTTCATCCTACCTGGTAGGTTAAATCCTACTTTTAGCTATCGGTGAGTTGTGTGAAAACGGGCCTTAGTATTGTAAATGAACATAAAATTTGGGATTTTCCCATAAATTTCATATGCTGTACACAAACCTTAACTTTGAACCACTATTACTTTAAAATTTGTAAACATTTTAAGAATATATTTTAGATATCATCTAACCAGAGCGTATTAAAAAAATAAAAAAAAACCTTCAAATTCTAACATTGACTTTAACCATTTTTGGCCACCCTCGTGATACAGTGCGTCGGCTATTCCAAATAATGTAAAGAGCGTCCTTAATGTTTGTTGTTTGCAAACGATCTTTCAAAATATTCGTATATTTTTAAAAAATGTTAAAAAAAAATATATTATTTTTCATTGTATTTTGCATTTTTAGTTGTTTTTTAGAGTTAACATTTTTTCTCACCCCATTTTTGTGTGTGAGTTTGTTTGCGAGTTCAAAGCGGGAACTCTTCTCACAAAAATTTTACAGGCACACTGCTTTTGTAAATTGGCGACTAATTTCCTTACGTGACAGCTGGTACTCGCCAAGAAAAGTTTAGTGAGAAAAACAGCTGTTTGTTTCTTTTTTGATTCATTTCACACATTTCAATCGAAAAGTTTTTCGACGCTAGAGTTACAAAACATGGGCACTGATTTAAATTTAAAACCACTAAAATAAATTTTTTTTCAGAGTTAAAAAATAAATATCATTTGCAATCTCCAGTTAAAACTTTTTTTCTCAATTTATGCTACAATTTATATTCCTGAGGTAATTTTTCTTCAACGATGGAATTTTTTTTGCAATAATTTGTTAACAATTTATATTGATGGCAACATAAAATTGTAAATACAATTTGTATACATTGAAATAAAAAAAAAAAACAACAGCAGAACAAGAAAATAAATAAAAAATTAAATAAAATAAATAGAAGAAAAATCTACGTGTTCAATAAAAAAATGTGTCCAAAAAAATCACATAAACGTAACGGCAGTAAAAATTGTTATTGAAATTATTGTCTCGGGCATATAAAATTTTATTGAAATGCGGCGTGAGGATTTGTTCATCGTTATACTGTCTACTAGTATGCACATTTATTTTCCCAGAAGAATACATTTGTAAAAGCTTATTGGTATGTATGTGCTAACTATTAACTTTTATCGGTAACACTGAGTTTGGCAAATGTTTAAACGGAAACAAGATTCGCAAAGAAAAATGACAAAAGAGATTACTTAACGAGTGTTATTGTTACCTTCTATTTTGTTTGAGTGGATGGAATTCGAAATTTTCCTTTTTTTTCAAAATTATTTAAGAAGCTTTAATTTGATATTTAACCAATTTTACTTTATTTTGCGCGTCTTTGGGATTTATTTTTCTTTATTTGCTAAATTCTTGTTGTGCTCTTCATTTTGAATTAGCAAAATGGCAAGGGATTTAATTGCTTTAGGTTAATAAAGTAAAGTCTGTAGTGAACGTGTATATCAGCCACCTTCTCACACTTATTCACAGCTTGTATTGATTTCTACAAAAACTGTGGATAATGTGTAATAATTGTATAATTATATATGTATTTCTCAAATTTTGCACTCGTACCAGGGAAATGTTAAATTTTATATAGTTAGTACCCTACGACTGTTGCGTATAAACAAAGATACTTGTTTTATTTTTCTTTGGTATCGAGTTTGTCACTCATGTTTATAAAGATTTATGTATTTATATGCATTTCCATATTTATTTTTCGGGTGTTCGGTTCTCTTTAGTTTAAAATGTTATATATACATACATATATAGTTAAATGGTATGAATTAATTGAGTATATTTTTTTTGTGAATAAAATATAGAAGTTAATAATTTAAGAAAAATTATTAATTAATATTAATTTATTAATGAAGTATTTTTCATTCACAAAACAAAATTAGTGGCATCTCCATAACTAAGTTGTGTTTAGTAGGAATTAAAAGTGATATGGGTAGGAGTAATTGCTACAAATTTAGCAAACTACGCAGAAACTCTAACATTGTAAATTTTACAGCAGTTGTTTATAAAAAACTTTCATGTAATCGGTCATTTCATTTTGGGTTCTTGAAAGGTATACACGGCTTAATAAAATTAAATAAAATAATTAAAAGAAATACAGAGCAAAGTCAAGTGAAAAGCATATGGTATCAAAATATTACTATAACCTACACAGAAAAAAATTACGACAAATCAATTGTCATATTGAATACCAAATTCGTCAATACAATTAATTTTTTTATTGAAAAGGCACCAACAACCAAATTTGTAAATATAAAAAATACTTTTGTTCATTCAAATTGTTGATATTCAACAAATATTTTTAACAACGAAGTTGTAATATTAAATAAAGTTTTTGTTAACAATTATATTAAATTTTTAGTTACGAATTTGTCTTATTAATAAAATATTTTGTTGAGAACTAGCTTATTGCCTTTTGAAAGAATGAAATGCATCTAAATTATTTCTTTAATTCATTTTTATTGAAATAAATAATTAAACACCACATCACAAACACCATTAATATTTATTTCAGCATACTTATTCAGACGTTGAACTGCATGCGCAATAATGTTCATCTTCATAAATCATCTTGCCACAATTATAGACTTGTATTTAAGAACTAAAATAAAAAAAAGACCCATTAAAATCTCTTAATTTTTCAAACCACAATTTTACTTACCCCTAAGATTGATTCAGTTTTTCAATAATCTGCCCATCTTTTAGCGTTTAATCACTAATAAAACCCCAAAATATTTAAAAAAAAAATTTTTTTGACACAAAATAAATTTTATTACATGTATTTATTTTTTAACTGAAACAAATTGTTAATATGACAATTTACAAACATGTTAATAAAGAAAGTTGTTAAATATATTTGGAATACTTTAAAAATTTTCATTAATTACTTAATAACTCTTGTTATTTTTTTCTGTGTAAAGTTAGATTTTTAAGAAGATAAAGGTATACTAATTATATTAGCTAATTTAAAATTGTAATTGAATATTCTTTATTGCGTATGCAATTTAGGATTTCAATAAAACAGGAAGTGCCCAAAGTGCATTCGAGGTTTTTCTATTGCTGCGCTATTAGAGGTCGAATTGCTAAATTCGTATAAACTTTAAGAATTATCCAGCAGCCGTATTCTGTAATTCGCTTAGCTAAAGCTAAATCTCGATCGCTAAAATGCCTTAGAGAATACAAAATTGAAAAATTTTAGCGATGAAATTAAAAGCTAAAATCGCGGCGAATTAAATTTGTATGGCAATGCCAAATTTAGCAATGAACGTTACAGTATTGCATTCGTAGCCAAAAATCGCTAAATCATCTTTTTAGATTTTTAGCGATACAGATTTAGCTTTAGCGAATTACAGAATACGGCCACAGTACTCAATTTGCTTGCAATAGCTCCGATTTTTTTTAAC